>OX638301.1:36302774-37502774 GCA_951812265.1 Taphrorychus bicolor | reverse complement strand
TATTCCTCATTTGATATTTCGTAATGCTCACAATAAACATTATCTAAAACATGGTAATTACCATAGAGAATTTATCAAGGTATAGGTCTTTATTTACATTTTTCAATATTGGCGTGATAAACAAACCCTCCATACAGTGTTGCCAGGATTAATTTGCTAGTAAATTGGCACATCCTTTTTTTTGGATGATATGTTACGACTCTTTATAATACCACGAGATTACTATAATATCTATTGATGTCCAAATAATTTTTTAATGGTGTTTAATAGAACGCTTATGACGATCAAAGAAGAAAAAATACGTTTAAGATGGCCAACTGGTCAAAATCGGCAACATTGCAGAATCCTGTGACACGTGGTTTATGTCAGTTTATGACAATTATTTCATGGATTTTTTTTCTGGCTTCCTGAATGTTTTAAGAGTTTTCCGCCGACTTTTTCGCTTTTAGCAATCGTTTCTGTGTTTTAATGTGTTTGTTACCTATGGTGAGACAATGTTTTGTGTGTAAAACTTGGGATTATAAAACTAGGAAATTATCTTTTCACAGGTAAGCTCATTTGTGTTTTGTGGTTAAGTTGTTACTTGGCTCTTGGCCGTTAGTCATTAGCGTCGTTTGTAGTTTTATTCTATTATTAATCTTTAATCTAAAAGAACTCAATAAATGGGTATAGTAGGTATGTATCAAAAATCATTTCAATATAAAAATATTTGAATGTTTTGGTCTGCATCCCATAATCGTAAAAATCGTATACTTGTTTCCTTGAAAAATAATATCTTATGTGTGCTTATGTCATCTGCAAATGTGTCCTTGGAGATTCAAATTGCGCAATATTGTTTTTAGCAATATTGGCCATTTTCTGCTTCCCCTCTACCCGAACAACCCGCGAGCCTCCAAGTATGCGGTTTGAATATCATACCAAGTAAACAAATGCCAATTTATGATTAATTCGCGGCGTCTATTTATTTACTCCATTGTCAATGGTAATTACAATATTGTTTGAAATAATTTACCAACAATTTAAACATATTGAGAGGTTATTAATAAGCCTGATTAAACTTTATTTAAATAAATATTTACATTATCATACATACATATACATAAACATACATATTAAGATCAGTACGTTTTTCATTAAATACACAATTCCACAAACCCACAAACTCTACTTTCCAAAATCTCCGCTAAATGCTTCCGATGTTTCAAAATCTGAACTGCAACTAATGTTACTAGGACGCTTTTAAAAACCAAGCAGATTCTTCTTTTGCCACCCCCCCCCCCCTCCCAGCCACCAGATTTAATCTCTTTTCAAAAGCATTGAATATATCAAGTATTTTTTAGCTAAAGAGGACAGTACTAACCATAGAGGAATTATCAAGGTAGAGGTCTTTATTTACATTTTTCAATATTGGCGTGACAAACAAACCCTCCATACAGTGTTGCCAGGATTACTTTGCTAGTAAATTGGCACGTCCTTTTTTTGGATAATAGCATGCGACACTACACCACGAGAGTACTATAATATCTATTGCTGTCCAAATAATTTTTGAATTGTTATTAATAAAAGTACGTTTGAGATGGCCAACTGGTCACAATCGGCAACATTGCAGAATCCTGTGACACGTGGTAAATAAGTTTACGAGAATTATTTCCTGGATTTTTTTTCTGGTTTCCTGTGTTCTAATTTGTTTGTTAGCCATGGTGAAACAATGCTTTGTGTGTAAAACTTGGAATTATAAAAATAAATCGGGGAAATTATCTTTTCCCAGCCGGTAAGCTCATTTGTGTTTTGTGGTTATGTTGTTACTCGGCTCTTGGCCGTTAGCCATTGGTGTCGCTTGTAGTTTTATTCTTTTATTAATATTTAATCTAAAAAAACTCAATAAATAGGTATAGTAGGTATGTATCAAAAATCATTTAAATATAAAATTATTTTAATGTTTTGGTCTGCATCCCATAATCGTAAAAATCGTATACTTGTTTCCTTGAACAGCAGGAATAAAAAAAACAATACGCTTATGTGAGCTTATGTCATCTGAAGATGTGTCCTTCGAGATTCAAATTGCGCCATATTGTTTTTAGCGATGTCGGCCATTTTCTGCTTCCCATCTACCCGAACAACCCGCAAGCCTCCATGTATGCGGTTTGTATATCATGCCAAGTAAACAAATGCCAATTTATGATTAACTCCCGGCGTCTATTTATTTACTCCATTGTCAATGGTACCAACCATAATATTTACGGCTCCATATTATCTATCAATGACGTGGTTTTCGAGATATAAGGCTTCTGGTTGGTTGCACTGATTTTTAATGACGTATCCAATAACTACAGGGCCGTAGTAACTGCAAAGTTTAGGGTGTCGTGTTACCTATCAATGATTCATGGTTTAGGACTGAGTACGTCTCTGAACAGATTTCAGAGAGAGGTGGAGTTAAGGTTTTGGGCAAATTTGTGTCTTTCTATTGGTCGGCTCGGTCGCTTCTGATTGGTTGAGGGTGGGGCTTTAGGGGATTATACAGGTACCAGACTGGGATTTAATGATTCTGTTTGGTTGGGGGTGGTGCCTAAGCCTGCGCAGGTAGCAGAATGGGAGTAAGTCGTTCTTGATTGGCCTGCGCTCATGGCGCAGAACGCTCAAACTCCGACTACTAATATTTTAATTATTTTTCGAAATACTTCACTAACCGTGACAGATAATCTAATTGTTTCACGAGTGCTTTGTACCAAGTAATTAAATGCGCTACTATTTAACCTAATTAAACCGACCGTGTAATTAATTCCTTTCCGGAAATCGCAATGGGAAGCGTTGTAAAAGTGACCACTATGTACAAATCCAAATTAAAAAGAAAGTTTCTTTGAAAAGAAAATTTATAAACTTTTCTTAAAAGGATGTTTCACTCGTTACTTGATTTCACCGGCTTCAATTTAAAGTTTCAGGGTTGAAAATCAACCTCGGTTAGGTATTACAGTTAAAGCTTTGCTTTGGGTTCGTAAGTTTTCGGTATATATATAAATTGTGCGGATTCTTGCGTAAGGTTTTGGTTAAAATCTGTACCCAAGAATTACGATATATACAGGGTGATTCGAAATTCAGTACAAAGATTTTAAGGGCATATTTGTGGGGTCAAAATCAGACGTTCTCTTCCTATAAACATGGGTCCTAAAATGAACCCCCTCCCCTCTACGGGCGCTGAAAGTTGGGAAAGGATAAAAAGGTTTTTTTTAATTGTGGCCATATTTATTCACGAAAATTCTAGAAAATTAACAATTTGACAGCATAAATAAAAAACAACAGTTGCCATAACTACGACGTCCCAGCCTCCTATGTTTTTCCTTATTATGATGTTAATACTGCAGCCGTTCAGTCAAAGAAGTCTTTCTCGAAAACGGTTAGCTTAATCAAAAATCTTCAAGAAATTAAAACTACAGATATTTGTTTGGCCTACTGGATAGTGACGATGAATTTAACAAAACTCCCGGGAAACACAAAATATTTGTCATCATGATGACAGTAAGTCCTAAAAAACTGCGAATACTTAAAAAAAATTGCCATTTCTTAGAAATGGAATAAAAAAAGCTCGTTGAGAAACGGGGATGTACAAATTTTCAAGAAATTTCATGAATAAATATGGCCACAATTAAAAAAATATATTTTTCCTTTCCCAACTTGCAGCGCTCATAGGGGGGAGGGGGTTTATTTTAGGACCCATGTTTATAGGAACAAAACGTCTTATTTTGACCCCACAAATATGCCCTTAAAATCTTTGTACTGAATTTTTAATCAACCTGTACATATATATATGGAGGGAGCAGCCTTTTCTACTTTTATTGTTACTTTTAGGATAAAGGCCAACCTGTCAGATGGATTCGTGTCCGTAGGAGAAAAAAAGTTACGACTTTTTACCCTAATGCCCGACGGAATAGAAATATTTAATATGACCTTACCTTATATCTATATGAATGGATCTTATGATCTTGATGGATATGTTGGAAGAAACCGCTTATTCGATATTTATGGAATTGGAAATTTTGAGTCAGTTCTAAATAGGTCTATTTAAGAATCTTCTATTGAAAATAATCATGCGACCTTTTCAGGCTGGAAATGACCGACTTCTCGGTGGCGCTAACTAGTGGTCTGCAGATAAATAGTTCCAGTTTATGCATTCCATTAGAACTCAATTTTGATTTACAAAGTTACACGGTACTGGAATTAGCTTCTCGTAATAAAAAATCACATTACTTGCGTTTTCGTTAGTCTGAAAACTGAGTAATTAGTGTCTAAAATGCGCGACTCTAACTTGGCAGTGTATTTTGTGGGATTATTTTAAGTTTTCAGAATTTTCGTTTCTTTTTTGCTGCTCATAATAGTTTTTTTCTGTGGTAATGAACTTTGAATTTATCAGTTTGTTGTCGACTAAAACTGCCTATAAATCCTAATTTATTATAGGCAGTATTTAATGGGGTTCTTCTACGTTTACTTTTCCGATTGAACCCTTTAATTCAGTTTGATTAACTCAGAGTCATGAACTGTCATAAAAACAAAAAAGGAAAAAACAGCTGTGTTCTGACATAGACTCACATACTTGTAGGTGACGCTGCATGTGTATCAAGTCATTATGTCACAGTGATATCGAAATGACGATACTCATTTTAGTCACAGGTGAGTGACGTAAAACCAACGTCAGCTTGCTGACATGATAGAGACCTTTATAAATGACATAATGAGTCAGTTTAAAGTCAAAAATCTTTTGCTATAAGCTTTGGTGTTTCGTGCATACAACAGCCCTACACCCCTATGTCATACGAGTTAACTTAATAATCACGTTTTAGTCACCTTAGTTTTGTGACATCTTTTTGCCGGGCTCTAAGTGATCTCATATTGACGCCATTGTTTGGTCAACGGTTTCAAACTGACCAACGCGACCTTAAACTGACGTCAGTGTGATGGCAGCGTGCTACTGGGGTAAATGAAGGACAGAACGAAATTCGGGATCCCATCTTATGTTAGCGAAAGGGCTACAGCGAATAGGTCCGACGATCTTCTGTATCTGTTAATGTGAAGTTGTCCATATAATTAAATGGTGCAACGACTTGCATCCAAAGAATTTTCCTTGCACTGCCATCCATAAAACGCCCTACTCTAAAATATTTTAGCTACAAATACACTATACTATACTATACACTACACTATAATATACTATACAATACTATACAAAATTAAAAAAACAAAAATTAGTAAACAATATCTTGGAAAGTTGGCAACAAGGACTTTGGGTAAAGCACTTTTGCTAGATCACTGAATAAACGATAGAAATACGAGGTGTTCATTATAAAATTTCATCTAGTTGGCTGTGAAATGTCAAAAGAAAAGGATGGAGAAACAAAAGTCCATTTACTTTGATTATGTCATCCTTTTCTGTCAAAATTTCATAGCCTGCTAGATGAAGTTTTATAATGAATGTGGGAATACAGAAATGACATCATTCTAAAATGCCCTACCTGTTAACTGTACCAAGGAAATGAAAAAGTAGGTAATTAAATAGTATTAGCACTTAATACGAATATTTCAATCATCGGGGTTGCTACCCCTTTACTAAAGCATCTCTGAGATTAATAGGGATTGTTTCCCGTACATCCTGGAAGATAGGGATGATAGTACAGTAGAATGCCACACCTGTCAAGAGTCCCAAAAAAACTAAAAACTAATTAATATAGTAGAACTAATTATAATACCAAAATTTTAACTAAATATCAATATTACAATCAACAGGGCTGCCAAAAGTAACAGAATTCTTACTAAATATAAATTTGTGAAAAGGGGGCTGCTACCCCTCTACTAGAGCACCTCTGAAATTAACAGGGATTGTTCCCCATACATCCTGGATTACGAGGATGATATTACAGTAGAATATCACACCTGTCCAGTTTTCAAAATTAAAAACTAATTAAAATAGCAGAATTATCACTAAATGCGAGTATTTCATTCAACGAAGTTGCTACCGCTTTATTAGAGCATCTCTGAGATGAAAATTAAAAACTAGTTAAAATAGCAGAATTGTCATTAAATATGAATATTTCAATCAACGGGATTGCTACTTCTTTACTATAGCACCTCTGAGGTTAATAGAGATTGTTCCATATACATCCTGAAACAGAGGGATGATATCGAAGTATAATGGCACATCTGCTAAGGTACTAAAAAGGAATAAAAATTGATTAAAGTAACCGAATTGTTACTAAATATAAATATTTGAATTAAGGGTATTGCTGCCTCTCTAGTAGAGCA
Organism: Taphrorychus bicolor; assembly: GCA_951812265.1. Lineage (NCBI taxonomy): Eukaryota > Metazoa > Arthropoda > Insecta > Coleoptera > Curculionidae > Taphrorychus > Taphrorychus bicolor. The sequence goes on along the minus strand of OX638301.1, from coordinate 37,496,486 downwards.
TACTTGTCACGAGTCCCAATAGAATAAAACTAATTAAAATAGCATTCTACTGCAATACATCCAATCCATTCTAATGTATGTAAGAACTGGTTACTTCAATGGAATTATTAACTCTCTGGACGATATAACCAGGCTTTTGTCATTAGGGTCAGGGCTTGGCATTGCACTTACCAAGAAAAACATTCATTGTAAACAGCTGCTTGCCAGCTTTAAATATGGTCTTGGATTTGTTTCCTCAGAAGATGACATAATGGGAGCCAACTTCACGAACATATTTACCATTTTTTTTAATAGTCCTATCTCCAGCAACCCTCTTGATAAATTATATAACAGAACCAACAATTTCTTAAGGAATCTCAGAGAGCTGATAGTAACCAGAGCAGATAAAGGCGATGTGACTGTAGTTATATACAAAGATGATTACCTAACAAAATCCCACAACATACATTCCGATGAGGATCACTAGAGTCGGCTCTCAAGTAATCCCACGAACACCTTCCAAGGCAGATGTAACAGACTCGTGTCCAGTTTCAGGGAAAGGTGGCTTTTCACGGAGGAGGAAGCAAAACAATTACGCATTTATAATCATAGCTCATCCAAGTTTTATGGACTTCCAAAAATTCATAAACCCAGTGTCCCCTTAAGACCAATAGTGGCATCAATTAATTCTCCTAATAGCAATATTGCCGCGTTACTGAGAGACATTATCACAGAGGCATATGACCAAAGCAACCCGTATTTTCTCAATGACAGTTTTGAGTTTGCAGAATTCATTAAAGGTTTAATCCTTCCTCCTGAGTACGTTCTGGTCAGTTTTGACGTTGTTTCCCTTTACAGCAACATATTTTATCAACAACAACATCTCAACAACAATCAACTTTTATCAATCAATTCCATTCATCGATATTGGCAACTAATTAGCGTCTACGCAAAGACGAAGACCAATTCCTAGAGCTGCTAGCCCTCGTATGCGATACGACCTATTGTTCCCTTAACGGGCAATTTTTCAAGCAAAACTCTAGGTACTCCTATGGGAACAAGAATATCCCCAATCCTCTCCCAATTCGTCATGGACGACCTATTGGATGAATGCCTTTCTAAGATCGGTTTCCAACCCCCTTTCTTAAAAAAGTATGCTGATGATATCATTACAGCCGTGCCTGTTGATCAAATAGAAGTCACACTTAACACTTTAAATGATTACGATCCAGATGTCCAGTTTACTGTTGAAAAAGAAAGAGATAATCGAGTTCCTTTTCTGGACACTCTTGTAATCAGAAAAAACACTCAGGAGATGATTTTAGACTGGTACCACAAGCCAACTAATTTATTGATTTACAACAAAATTCTGCGTTGAAACGTTGAACGAACAGAAAGACAATCCTACTTCGTAGTAGGAAGGTAGGTAGTAGGTACTCGTTGAGAGTACTACTGAAAAATCAATTCACTTTGGGAAAAAAAGGAGCCTTCATGAAGATTTCGGTATCAAGGAAGTCAAATGGAAAACTGCTTCATACGATGTGTTTGGAACCAGCGTTCTGATTGACTGATAACTTACTATGGATCAAATCATCTTTTGATAAAAAGTTTTCATGAACCATTTGTCTGTTTGTGAGCCAGGAAAAGTAGAAAAAGTTCGATAGGATTGATCACCCTATATATTGACATCGCAAAACAATATTAAGACGAAAACACAAAAAAAGTTTCTGGCTGGGACAAAAGCATGTCCTGCTACTGCTAACTTTTGTCGCTGACATGAAGGTCGTGATACTCTTTTCAACGAGCAAGACATCTTATATCAATCGCAGCGTTACTGTCTGAGACTAACCAGGAAAACTGATGAGATATGTGAGCACCAGAACAATTTCAACTGAAAAGAGGAAATTACGACTGGAAGATTAGATTCACAGTGGAAGATAGTTCAGCGTCATACTTCTTGTGCGACAAAACTCCTATCCCAACCTCTCCACTGCAGCGACCCCTTTGCCCATTGCCTCCTCGACTTTGATAATGTTCACCAATAAGAACGGCCTGGACTAACCTGGACGAAAGACAGGGAGTTATTTCATTATACCACGGCTTCAAATCTTGGAAAACTCTTTAGAATACAAATTACCTACCTTTCGCAACGTTTGCGACCAATCACGTTAGTTTTGTATCATTATATTAGCTTTTTTTTGAGCTAGTATTTCTAATTGGCAATAGTAGTTAAACAAAGCCGGTAACGGGCCACTTTCAAGGACATTGCAAGTGTCCCCATTCGACCTGTGGACTTAAACGGCCAGGTTTGCCTTCACCTCGCGCAGGAAACGTGACGGATCGTTGGGCACGAGCCGGGTGACCTTGATGCTGGGTGACTTTGAAAAGCGTCTTTGGAATCCAGCCGAGTCCGCCTTAATGTCTGTGACCTCGAACATCGCAACCTTGAAGGGAGACCTTGACGAGTCACACAAGGTCGCTGGAACCTTGAAAACTCACGCCGTCAAGCTGTCCTTAAGTGTTTCCCGTATGCACTGGCGCCAGATTTTGAGCTCCCCCCCCAGCCCATTTATAAGTAGTAGCCGAGCAGTAAATGCCTGGTCGCAAAGATGTCTTTAATCGTTAGTGATTTGAACAAAGAACTTTACGTAAAACACTTTGAAAACGTGCGGTCGCTGCAAAAATTTGAAATTTTGTCCATTGACACTATCGAAACGCAGTTTGGTCCGAAAATTATCGTCGAATTGAGCGAGTGCAAGACCATTTTGCCACAAAGATTTACAGTCAAGTTTACTCCAGAACACATTGCAGACATTAATCAGAAGGTTAGTGAACGAGATGCTAAATATTTTCTGCGAAATCGGGGAGCTGTAGGCTGTAGGCCGCACCACAAACATTGAATTGTTGGTAGAATGAAGCTATCGATGAAGACTTCCTTAGCTTATCAACAAAAATTACATGTGTTTAAAAAGTATTAAACGATTGAAGCCAGATATTTTGATCTATGAACTGTGTAGAGATGTGAAAATAATAAATTTTGATTTATATTTTGTTTAGTTATCTATTGACCTTCTAACTGATAAGACTAAGCCGCTAAATAAGTTCGGGCACTCTTCTAGATCAGTCAGTGAATCTAGTTCACAGTTATTAATTCCTATTTACAACTTAAAAAATCGTAAGCTATTGAACGTCGGTTTTTCTGGCAGTGATACAGACGCAGGCAATAAGGAGTATGTCGATCGTGAAATTGTTATGATTGGGAAAGAACTTAATAGGGTATATAAGACGTTAAATGCTCTTTTGGTCGGCATTGACCAACGTCTCTTGTCGGTGGAGAAAGGGCTGAAAGCAGAAGATAATAGATCAAATGAGATCGCTAAAGAATGAATCATTCTAAAGAAAAAATTCAGTTACTGAGAGAGTTACATCGACCTGTGCGAGTAAATTTTCTCCGACGTACTATTCTTAAAGGTTTAGACTATTTATGGCAGTCAGATCTTAATAATAATAATAATATCTTTACTGCCACCAAAATCGACACAGTCAACAAAGCAACGTCAAAAGCAAACAAGAGAAAAAAGGTACACTCTATAAATTGTTTCTGGAATGCAGCCACTCCCAGAATCACACAACACTGTAGTTTTGGTTTGCAAATCCATATATTCAGCTACAAGGCTCATGTAAAACTAAAGCTATAGTAGCACTTGACTAGCAGGAAATCAGTGGTGGCTCTCTTAAATGATAAAAGACTGGTCTTGTCTTGGATGGTATTGGGTAATAGATTAAAGGCCATGAGCGCCTGATAATATGGACCTTTCTTGAACAAAGTAGAGTTGTGCAGTGGCACTCTGAGAATGTCTGCACTCTTGGTTGTCATGGTCATACCTTGAGCATATACATCCGCGTTGCGTGTAAACAAATTATAGTGTCTTTTTACAAACATTACCAGCGATAGAAAATATAACGATGGGACAGTGAGTAATTTCATTTGCTTGAAGTAGGGCCTACATGATACTCTAGGGTGTAGCCCCTGGATACATCTAACAATCCGCTCACAAAATATTTTGTGAGCATTTCTACATGAGCCCCAAAATAGAATACTATAACATATCATCGATTGAGCTCCGGCATAATATATTTGTATTAGTGTGGTACGTGAAAAGCAATTTCTGAGTCTGCGAATTAAAGCACAGAAACTGTTTAATCTGTTTTCCAAAATTTGTATTTGCTTATCATATGCTAGAGTTTGATCAACCGTCACCCCCAAAAATTTCGCCCCGTCTGATACAGGAAGAGAACCGGCACCAATATTGGCAAACAAAGACTCAAGAGAGCTACCCAATTTGCTAAAGGTCAACAGACCCGTCTTCCCACAGTTGACCATCAGGCTACTGGCCGCACACCAATCCCGCATTCCCCCCACCGCACCCGAACATGCCGCCGAGAGACTAGCAAAGCCATCATCCACCAGCACAATAGACGTATCGTCCGCATACTGGCAGATGCGACCACCAGCAATTGTCGCACCCAATCCATTGACGTACAGGAGGAACAACACGGGACCGAGAATGGAGCCCTGCGGAACGCCCCTCCGGATCGCTACCGACCGGGAAAGAACCTCGATCCCCTGTGAGTGCACAGATACTACCTGCTGTCTGTTAGATAAGACTTTATGATTGAGGCGAAATTCCCCCTGACTCCATAGCTAGCTATCCTGTTCATGAGCAGATCATGATCTAATGTGTCGAAGGCTCTTGAGAGATCAAAGAACAACCCAGCAACCCTTTTCTCCCTGTCAACATTTTCAATTATGTATGTAATAAAGTCAAATATTGCAAGCTGTGTAGACCTATTGGGCATAAACCCATACTGGTGGCTGACTATCACCTCATGATGTTGTAGGAAGTTCATAAGCCTACTGTATATGGCCCTCTCAAAGATCTTCGACACGGAAGAAAGAAGGGAAATGGGTCTATAATTGTTGATGTCGGTTCTCTTTCCCTTTTTATGAGCGGGAATAACCTTAGCTCTCTTCAAGATGTCTGGAAATATCCCAGCACCAAAACAGTCATTCATGATATAGGCCAGTGGCGTTGAAATACATTTAGCTACCCTTTTGAGTATTACTATCGGAAACTCGTCTAAACCCGCGGAATATTTATTGGGCAGAGCCATTATAATTCTAAATACTTCCATATCATCCACCGGCCTCAGGAAAGCCGTATCGGGGTTGCCAATAACGTTCTCCACATCACCATCTTGCAGGCGAGCTACAGACGGGGTGTCGAACTTTCTCAGAAATAAGTCTGCCACCATGGAAGGATCTCCCACTGACACTCCATCAAAGTCAAGAACTATACTATTTTGACTACTGTTTGAAGTGAGATTCCTATAGATGCCCCAAGCCGTTTTTGTTTTGTTGTTTGTGTTATTAATCTGATTTTCATTAAGCGCTGTTTGATATTGCGAAATAAACTTTCTATAATTTTTTTTTCATTCTTGTAGATATCCAAGTTAATCCGGCTTCCAGTGATCTTATACCACCCATATAAGTCCTTTACATATTGCCCATATTCTTTAATCTCCTTGCTAATCCAAGAAGGTCTTTCGGCCTGAAACCGATCTGAGCTAAGAGGAAATGCCAAGTTGAAATAATAATATAGAATGTTATGAAATATATTATAGCTTTCGATCTTGCACAGCATAGATATCTTCCCAAGTTTCGTTTTCAAGGCAATCTATAAAGGACTGTATGTTGGTGTCAGTAAAAAAGCGTTTTTTAATGCATTTGGCCCTAGTGGCTTGATTTTTTGAGACTAGAATTCTCACTATCTGGCCATAGTGATCAGACACATGAGCTAAGTATATATTTCCATTTATCAATTCGTTGGGAATATTACTGAAGATATTATCCACTTGTGTCCCATCGCCTCTCCCAGCCCTAGTAACACCATGTATGCTAGAGGAAAGACCAAAACTCACAAGTAATTGATTCACTAGGTCTGAGTCAGCGTTATCTGTATGGAAATTCACATTGAAGTCGCCACAGACTATGAGATACCTATTCCTATTAGGATTATACACTTCATGCAACAGGTCATATAGGTTAATCACAAAAGTATCTAAACAGCCAGATGGCGAGCGATATAGAGTTACAGTTGTACAAAAATATCCACTTTCGGTTGTAAGATTAGCAACACAAAATTCAAAATGTCTTTCAATGGATAGTTTTTGTACAGATACCTGTTCCATTGGGATATCCTTTTTGCAAAAAATGGCAGTTCCTCCTCCCCTCAGCTCTGTTCTTGATGAGTAGCTCACCATGCTGTATCCACTCAGTTGTAAGTATTGTAAGTCTGCATTTTGAAGCCAATGCTCTGTTATACAAAAGATGTCAGGCTCAACTTCCGACAGCGCAACGGAGACTTCTTGGGTTTTGTTGTTCAGGCTTTGCACATTCCAATGAAACAGGATTAGCCTCTGTGGTTTTGTCATAGTTGTGCTTCGGGTGTTTTGCTGCTTCATGGAGTCATATTCATGTTCATGGGATGGTAGATCACTTAGGTGGATGCTTCCACCGCTGCGATTGCGAGTGTCATCCTTTTCTAGCCAATTTCTATTATTGGTTTTGTTTGGTCTAAAAAATTCCGGCCTAGTCCAAAGTTGAACCGTTGGAAGGTAACACCTTTAGGCCAGAAATCTGGACTGTCTATTAATTCTTTATGTTCAAAAGGAACACCAATCATGTAGAACCGCTTGGTTCCTTTTTGTATTTGCGGTTGACACTCTTTAACGGAAATGCTTTCTGCTGTGACATCAGCATGCTTTAGAACATAGTTGGTGATATTGTCTTTGGTAACATGTTCATCAAGTTTTTTTAGAAAGACCCAGGCTTTTCTGTCTTTCTTCGTGTTTTTGTCAAACTGGAATTCCACATCCTCAGTTCGACTTCCCTGCTGTAGGTTTTTTTTCTTAAGCTCCTGCCATCTTTGTTTATTTAATTTCCTGTTTTTTGGTTGTATAAATTCTTCAGATTCTTTGTCATGACTTGGTTCCGTCTCACCAGACAAAGACATGCTCGATCCGTCCCCGCCAACGCCGGCGCTCTGTGGGTTGCCTAAGGCAGCAGCGTAGGATGCTCGTTCGCTCGATTGTGACGGTTTGGCAACATTGGCGGTGTATTCCTGGTTGTCATCATGCTGGTTGTTTTGTTTTTGTTTACCTTTTTTTGGCGGGCTTTGTTGGTCATGTTCACTTGCATTTTTGTTGTTATTTTCCAAGAGCGAAAATTTTTCTCTAAGAAGGTGGTTTATTTCTTCTAGAATTAGGTTTTTACTCCTTACTTTCAAGAGGAGTTCCTTCAAACATTTTATCTCCAGTTCGCTATCACTGGCACCTCCAGGAATGGAATTGAGGTTATGTTCATCATCCATACTGTGCTCCTTGCATTTTAACTTCGAATCATCTATAATAGTCACTTTATCGGCCCAATCTCTTGCTACACAGGATCTGTGAAAGACCCTGCCACAAATAACACAGAACTGTGCACTAAAAGGTTTAGTTTTGCAACAGAAATAGTAACACTTTTCCCAACATGAATTTTTCCGCGTCCTCTCCGTTGACGCCATTTCTACATATCTTGGACAGTTAGATCAATTTGCAGGATCTAATCGAAATTACAAGTACATTTTGGTAACTGTTTGTTTGGTGTCGACCATTGAAGACAAAAAGGGGGAGGAGGTAACAATAGCGTTTGCAGATATTCTTGAAAGTTCCTCTAGTAATTTCCCTAAAAATGTTGTGAAGTGACCTCTTAAAGGAATTCTAAAAAGTTAATTTTAAAAAATTAATGGTAACGCATAACATCAACCATTACAGTACCTTTAGCTCTAAAAAAGCTGCAATTGTCTAACGAGTAATTCGCACCCTAAAAGTGTGCCTCTTTAGAACGCTTGGTCTAAATGGAAACAACAAGTAGATCAATGCCTTGTCCGAGATAGTGGCCGAGTATAACAACACCAAACATAGCATTATTGGAATGAAGCCCAAAGATGTGAACTCAAGCAATGAGGAAATGAAATGAAAACCTATAGAAATATATAGTAGTTTTCCAATGTCCACGATTTAATGTAGGAGATATTGTTTGTATCAGTAATGCAAAACATATTTTTGAGAAGGGATACACAGCCAACTGGACAACAGAGCTGTTTAAAATAGTTCAAATTTCCATCCCACCCACGTATTTGTTGGCAGACATGAGAGGAGGACCTATTAAGGGCGGTTTTTATTCTGAAGAGTTCACAGAAAGCTGTGAATTCTAACATTTACTTATTCAAAAAGGTATTGCTCAGAAAAGGGAAAAAAAGGACCATGACTCCTGGATTGATTCCTCAAACGTTCTGTGACATGATCGTGTTACTAAATAAATGCTGGAAAACACAGAACCAATGTTTGACTGTTAATTGTGGACTAAAAGCGACGGCACGTTTTCAAACTGTTTCACGTAAAGCCCTTTGTTCAAATCACTAATGAATGAAGAGTCTGCAGGTGGAATGGGGACACTTGCAATGTCCTTGAAAATAGCCCGATATCGGCTTTGTTTAACTACTGACAATTTCGCTGAGGATCAAAGCTAAAGCTCTTCTTTGGCCGTATATGTAGTTTCTGTATTTTATACTGGTAGCATGTATCAACTCACTCAACATACGTTTGATAAAAAGTTATCAATTTTTTCTTTGTTACACTATGCCCAGAACAAAGCGCCCTAAAGTGTCATTCACTTAATATTATCACAAAGTAAGACGTAAGAAAAAAATTCAGCTTTTTTCGTATGGTTAGCTCTAAACGGTCGTTGGCCTCCGGATTAATAGAACCCCAACCGGCCATATCAACCGGTCTCGTAAACTTTACTTCTGCACAGACTCCTCAGAGCCGCCCCGGGCTTCGTGGGCTCGAAAACTACATAACCGTCCTTTTGAATTTACCGCTCAAACGTACTTAATATAACCACTAAACATTAAAGCCGGCGTTTACTGCTGAAACAAAAATACAGTAAAGCGGACATCAAAACAGTGAAAACCACAGTTAAATTTGTTTTCTAATTGAAGAACGAAATGTTCAAATTCACCCAAAACTACATTGACCCGTTAGGGTTGCACATTAACCGTATTTTATGCCTTGGCAAAAAGGCATAATTTTCTCATTGTTTTAAATGTTAACGTAATTTCAGAGCACTTTTATGAATCTGATGGATGGTGATGAAGATCTGGACCCACTATTGAATAAAGTGCTTATCGCAATTCTTCCTGACATTGTAAGGATGGTGCCTAGAGAGATATTTGATTACCTTGATCCACTTGTACAAAAGGTAATTACAGCGCTCTTGGCATTTGTTTAGATTCGAAACTGTTCGAATAATATGATCCATTAAGATCCAGTGGCTAGTATATAAGACGTCGAGGTCAGGTTACAATTTATAGGGGGTATTCATTTAAAAACTTCATCTAGCAAGTTATGAAATGTCTTACGAAATGGTTGAAGAAACAAAAGTCTATTTAAGTTGGTTACGTCGCGTCGACCTTAACTTAACTAGGTGGATAGCAAAATCAAGTCCAGTTTAGATCTGTCCATTTTACTAGTAAAACTCAGTCAAATTACTAAAATCACCTAGTTAATTTGACACATTGCGCTAGTTTTGTTGTTAAAATGTGGCAGGTATATGACTTTAAATAACGCTTTACAGCTTAGAAATTTTAAACGCTTCAATCCTTCATTGACTCTTCTAACCTAATGAATCTCCAATAAATGATTGGAACTTGTTGACCATTTTTAAACTGCGAAGTTTCAAAGTCGTACACCTGCCTAATAACCTTTATCCAGCATAAAGTATTATGATACCAACATAAGGGGAATTTTTTTTTACTTTTTAATTTCCTTCATACATATTTTTGAAATTATTTATATTATTGCTTAATTGTTCTAAATATGTCGGTTTTTTTTCCTGGTTGTATAATATGGACACTGATTGTTTTTTATTTTCAGGTAATTGACGATTTTTTAAATGGTAATGAGATGGGGAGCTTTAAACAATTACTTGGTTTACTTCTGGAAAATGGAGCTGATGCAAAATCTTTATTGAATAAAACATCTTAGCAAGATGAAGTAGTTTCTGCTGTATTTTGATAGATGATTGTAAAAATTAATCACTGAATGGTAATTATACTGAGCAATATGCTGAAACCACATATTTTTCTTTCTTTTCCTTTTTATTACTACCGTCTCTGCTGGTTACTTCGAGCTGAACTGATGATGCAAGCATAGCCTATACCGGAATGCACAAAAATAGCCACGCGATAACTCGAAGTAATCAGTGTCTAATGTCTGGGTTGACCAATATTTGACCGATATTGTCCAATAAAGAGTTATATATAAAAAAGTTATGAGTTTATAACATAGCACTATGTTATACTAGTAAAACAAAGTAGGTAAGCGGTAGAATAAAACAGGTGAAGTGGACATTTTTGACAATGATTGTCATTTTGCTAGTAAAAGTATTTCAGTTCAGTATTGGTATATACAGTGTGTCCAAGATAAGGATGCACCGCATGGGGATCTCTGCAATGGTAAGAGATACGAAGACGGTTAAATTAGAAGAAAGTTGCACAATGGGGAGACCTTTTGCATGGTTTTGCGGTTGCAAAAATGAATTGTTTGTCTTCGTTTTTTAGATATCTCAAAAACATTAATTTAATGGAATTTAGTTTTTATTTATTTTTAAAGTTATTTCAAACAGTATCCAAAAACAAACAACACTTTCTCATTGCACCTTTTTAAGCTCTACAAGATGACGTTTACTAATTTTTGTTACGTTTTGTTGCCGAGAGACCATCATCAACTTTACTTTTTCATATTATGGACTTGGATAGCAGGCGATGAATAACATTATAATTGTCAGTTGTAACATCTGTCAATAAATGTTTCATAGATGTAGCAAAAATTATTTCAATATTCCATTAAAATTATGCCGGGGAATAGTTTCACAGGGGTAGAAAATTTGATATGTTGTGATGTTACATTTTATCCCAAAACAACTGTGTGGCTGCCGAAAGTATGTACATCGACCGGAAAGAAGACAGCTCAACAGATCAATATTCAGACGTGTAGCTTTCAACTTGAAGGAGTATGGGTCATTTAAGCAACCTATTGAAACGAGGAAAAAAACTTCTAATGAAGAAAAAGAGTATCAAGTTATTCAATCAGTCATTGAAAAACCTGATGTATCAACAAGGGAAATTGAAAGTTAAACAGGATTAGCCCAATTTATTTTAAAGGAAAATAACTTTTACCCCTATAAATTTAGAATTTGCCAAGGACTGCGACCTGGAGATGAAATTAGAAGGAGGATGTTCTGTGAATGGTATCCCAGGCAGTGTGACATTAATAATGGCTTTCCATTCAAGTTATTTGGTCGGACGAAAGCAAGGTAACAAACAACGGAATTTTTAATGGACGCAATACTCATCATTGGGCACAAAGCAACCTCCGGGTGAATAAATCATCCAAGCACCAACATCGATTTGGCTTCAACATGTGGTGTGGAATTCTGGGCACTAGAATATTGGGACCTTTTATTTACCACAACTCCTTAACCTCAGAACGCTACCTTTCTTTATTGAGAAATGAACTGGAAGAAAGTCTAGATAATCTGCCGCTGCAGAATGTACCAGACTGTTGGTTTCAACACGACGGTGTACCTGCACACAATACTAGACTAGTTCGAGGGTACCTTTCGGAATAGTGTCCAGGAAAAGCAATCGTACTTATGGTGAGGTTTCCTGGCCAGCGCGATCACCAGACTTAACCTCACTAGACTTTTTTCTTTGGGGTTACAAAAAAAAAACAAGTATACGTTCACCAGTTTGATACAGAAGATCAACTTTTGAGAGCAGTTACAGCAGCATTTAATACTATCACTACAGAATTATTATCCCGAGTCTTAGAATCAACGGTAAGAAGATCTTACCTGTGTTTGTAGAATAATGGTTTTCTATTTGAACATTTGTTGTAAATTTTGCGTCCATTTTGTTTTTTATATTTGTTGTTATGCATTTTTATTCATTTCCTACTAATAATAAATGTATATATTTGATTACGAATTGCTTTTCCGACACAAGTACATCACATTGTTGAATTGGGTATATAAAGGGCTATCTTTTGCTTTCTCTACTTTTTTTTCGGTCCATAAGAAAAAGTAAAGTTGATGATGGTTTATCGATAACAAAACGTTGAAATAAGAAGTAACAAACTTCATCCTGTAGAGCTTAAAAAGGTGCAAAGAGAAAATGTTTTTCGTTTTCGAGTATTGCTTGAAATAACTCAAAAAATTAATAAAAACCAAAATTCAAAAAACCACTGTTTTTGAGATATCTAAAAAACTAAAACAAAAAAATCATTTTTGCAAACACCACGTGACAGGTCTCCCCATTGTGCAATTTTCTTCTAATTTAACCGCCTTCGTATCTCTTACCGTTTTGGAGATGCCCATGCAGTGCATCCTTATCTTGGACACACTGTAGATACCTTTAATAGTGCTATGTGCTATGATTAAGCACGTGATCGTGATGGTTAATTATTTTGTCTGGGTGGACAGATCTCTGGCGTCTTTGGCCGATCTCAAGCTCTGTTGTATTGTACGAATGATTTTAAAGACAGTTTTAACATTGTGCTTTTCCAGTAGCCTGTCGATCCTGTCCGTTATTTTGTAGATGTGTGGAAGACTTGTCGATACGCGGTTTTCTTCATCTTCTCCCGTTTTTCCCTCCTGGCGCTCTACATTCCTTGGACAGACGGCCCTAGCGAACTCCTGCTTGCTGTATCCATTCTAACCAAAACCTCTTTCCAGATGGTCCATTTCCCGTTTCAATTCAGCCGGCTCACAAATTATCTTGGCTCCCACAAACAGAGTCTTTATGACTCTTCTTTTCTGTCTGGGGCGATGATTTGATCCGTTATTGAGGTATCGGTCAGTGCGTGTTGGTTTTCTATAAAAGGTGTGCGCAAGCTTCTCATTCGGCCTCCTTCCTTTTCTATCACCGCAGTGAATTGAATTTTTGGGTTGATAGAGTTGAGGTGTAGGAGGAAGTTTTGAAGTTCACCCTCGGCATGGCTCCAAATAACAAAAGTGTCGTCCACGTATCGGTTCTAGCACTTTGGCTTCTTATTAGCCGTTGCGAAAGCCTTGGCCTCGAACATTTTCATAAAACAGGTGGCTATTACTGGGCTGAGGGGCTGCCAATAACTACATACACCATCACTTTGATCGTAGAAATCTTCCTTCCATTGAAAATGTGTAGTGGTAAGACAGTGTTGAAACAACTTGGCAATATCTTGTGAAAATTTCTGATTAATATATTCCATAGCTTCCTTAATGTGTACCATCGTGAAGAGCAAAACAACATTGAAGCTAGCGAGAATTTCTCCGGGAGAAAGAATCAAGGAATGTAGTAGTCAACGGGATGAGTAGAGTCTTTTATAAAGCTATCAGTATTTCATATTTTAGGTTGCAGTTTTGTGAGGTGTTTCGCGATTTCGTAGGTCGGGCTTTCTATGGTGCTCAGGAAGGGTCTCAGTGGTACATTTGGTTTGTGCATATTTGGCAAATTGTGCACCCTTGGTGGCAAGGCTTCTGATTTTTTAAACTTGGTAATTTCATCCGATGTCTCGTCCTTGTTTTTGGTGGCCTTCAGACACCTCGCCGGCCGATTGGATCACGAGTTAGCTTCTTGTAGGTCGTGGGACCTAACATTGGATGCTGGTAAGATGAGAATACCCTTGTTTTCGTTCAAGGCTTTTCGAGCTTTCCTTTCTGCAAAGCTGAGCTTGCTTCTAGGTGGGTTTGCACATTGTAGAATCGGGACGTCTCCATCCTTATCTGTTCAGCCATCTGAATTGCAGCTGCCGGATTCCGCTTTCCACATTTGCTATGATGTCTTACACAGGTATCCTGGATGGTGGTATGGCAAAATGTCCAATTCAGAACGCTCATCTTCTGCTGTCAGTTCTTTGTCAGTCAAATTGACTACAACCTTGTGTTGACTCTATTTGGATACTTCGGAATGAGGTTTAGACAGAAAAGGGGAGTCATGAAGGACTCTGTCTGTGAGAGCCAAGAGAATTTGTGAGCTGGCTGTCCAAGGAATATAAAGCGCCAGGAAGAAACAGCGGGAGAAGATGAAGAAAAGAGCGAGTCTATCATATCTCCACAAAGTAACGGACAGGATCGGCAGGCTACTGAAAAAGCACAAAGTTAAAACTGTCTTTAAATCGGCCAAATACCGCAGAGAAACCCTTATCGGTGGAGTTAACCGAGTTCCATGCAGCTGTCGCTGGGAACACAATAGTACTACAAAACACAGTGTAAACAGGAGGATTACGGAACACAAGAGAAGTTGCAGGCTGGGACAAACACAAAAGTCAGCAGTAGCAGAACACGCTCTCTCCGAACGTCACGACATCCTTTTCAACAAGACGGATATCTTAAATCAATTGCAAGCCAGAGAGGGCAACTCTCACCAAACTAACATTGAATTTTGAGACTTCCGGAAGTAACAAGTACTGAAGAAGAAGCGAAACACCAAAAAACGCTCCCTGCGGGAAGAAGTATGTACTGCGGCATCAAAAAAAAATAAATAGAAAAACTCGTTTTTCATGTTACAAGTGCAACACATTTATGTGTTTAGAGCATATTTTAGGAGTATGCCGGAGCTGCAGGAAACCTCTCTGAAGCCCCTTATCAATGAGTTTTTTTGTTTTATATGATGCCAAATATGTTACCCTCTTAGAACTTACTTTGTTTTGAATTTTAGGTTTTAGTATTTTTCTGCAAAAGCGGTAAATTTATGTTTATGATTTTTATTTAATATATGTTTTGAACGTTTGTTATATTTTTCTTATTAAACCTGAATTGGTGCTTTTTTGCCAAAACAACAGATTTTAGTTTAGTTTTTCATGTCATGAAAAGTAAAAGATCTCAGATTGGCGCATTGTGGGTGTAACCTCAATGATTCAAAGAAATAAAGTGCAAAATAGAAAAGGCTAGAACAATGTTCCCACAAATGAAACACATCCTCTGCTGTCGAGATCTCAGCATGACGCTCAAGATGAGAATGATAAAAAGCTATATCCTCTCAGTAATGTTGTATGGTGTCGAGGTTTGGACGTTGTCCGAAGCAACAGAAAAAAGGATCAAGAGCTTTGAACTCTCGATCTATCGATCTATCGAAGACTCCTAAGAATTTCTTGGGTTGATTGATCGGGTTTCTTGGGACTAACCTGAACGAACGAAAAGGTCCTACGATGAATGAACTGCCAATTAACCCTCAGGCATACCATAAAACAACGCAAACTTGAGTATTTGGGCCATGTCGTGAGAAACCCTATCAAGTATCGTCTAATACAGCTGTTCCTGCAAGGTAAAGTGGAGGGAAGAAGAGGACCAGGTAGAAGGAGAATTTCCTAGCTCGCGAACTTGTGTTTTGCGACCCTGTATCTATCAATGCACGTACCTTTCGTACTCGATGTACTTGATTTCCGGTAGATTTCTTCTCTGACCTTTTCCCTGACAAATCAGGACATATGAGAATCACATGTGGTTTACCGCAGACCATGCATTTCGTGGGTACCTTTCAAGTATTTGATTGGGGTCCAAACCTCAAATATCGATAGATATATCTCTCTTAGAGAGTCTTTATAACTCGCCTTTTCTGTCTGGGATGATGATTTGATCCGTCATTGAGCTATCGGTCAGTGTGAGTTGATTTTCTATAAACCGCGTTCGCACGCTTCTCATTTGGCCACCTTGATACCAAAACATCCAAAAACGGTAGGCGTCCTTCATTTTATTGTCCATAGTGAATTGAATTTTTATGTTGATAGAGTTGAGGGGTAAGAGTAAGTTTTGAAATTCACCTTCGCCATGGCGCCAAGTAACTAAGGTATCGTCCACGTATCAGAACCAGCATTTTGGCCTCTTATTTTTCCTTTCCAATGCCTTGGCCTCGAAAATTTCCATAAAATAGTTATATATATATACGTCAGGAAGAAATTCCATTAGACCACGGCTTTAAAGCCCGGAAAATACTTTAGATTGTATAAAGAGAAAAATATTTGTGTTTTTTTTTCTCCCCGTTATGTATATTTTCTAGTATTAATTTTGTGTTTCCTCATGTATTTTTATTTTGGTATATACATACAAGATATTAATAAGCAACACCAAAAAGAAGGTTGAAGGTTATTTCCACTGTTTCTACAGGAGGATCAGGGGCCACGTCTCCAAAGATCCAACCATAAAAATAAAAAAAAAACTTTTTTTTTCAGCAGTCCTAAAAGTACGTCATTTGTTTCCTCCATACGCACACCTAAAGTGGGTTTTCTAATCCTGAGACAAAAAGTAGCAAAAAAGTTCTAGGCAGTAAAAGTAAAGTCAAAAGTCACCGCTACTGTCATGGTGGCGCATATGTACATGATTTTCATTCACCAAAATTATTTGAACACTAGATGACACCAGATAGATTGGTCTGAGTGTATTGCTATCTTTACATTCTTATTGAAAAAACAAAGAATATGAATACTCTCAGAGCGCTCGAGAGCACCACCCGAAACTGTTAATAATCGAAATCGCATAGGTTCTCGAATTCTGAGTTCATCTGTTAAATGTCATGCGCGTCATCATATTTATCTGTCAATGTCATTTTTATTAATTTAGTATTGATAATAATGCTACACATTTTTAGTTTACCATAATTTACTTAAACCCCCTAAAGCATTGGTTATGATTTAATATCATTGTTTAGATTCATTAATAATGCGATTATTGCCTCGTACTCACTGTTTATTCAAATAGTGGACTGTATTACTTTAATTTCTAATAAAAGTATAAAAAAATGGTTACATGTTTAATCATTAAGTTAACAAGCAGGAAGACAAAAATGGAAATCAGAATCCCCAAGCCGTTCATCACAAAAACCGCCAAAAGTCAATGTCAATAACGTCAATCAAAAAACACGCTGACAACAATCTTACACGGCAGCACAGTTCTCTCACCCAAAGGGTCTATCCGCTCACACATAGATGGCGCAACCTGCACTCCATCGAACATGCCGCCCACCTTGAAAGTGAGAAGTCACCTTTCAATTAATCTTCCTCCTGAGGCTGTAGACACAATTTGACCACGGGACTCTTGTACTTCCCCTGTTGCGACTCGCACATTGCCGTCCTTACCAGGATGCACATCCACTATCCTTCCAATAGCCCATTGCAGAAGTGGAATATTGTCCTCCCGAACTATCACCATTTGTTCTGGCTGCAAACTTGGTTGAGCGGATCTCTATTTATTCCGAGCTTGAAGATTTCCAGGGTACTCATGGTGCCAACGTTTCCAAAACTGCTGAACTTATTTCTGTATCCGTTCACAATGTTTGAGGCGATTAAATGGAATGTCTGTCAGACATCGATCAGGCAATGAGGTGAGCTTCTGTCCGATTAAAACATGGGAAGGAGTAAGAGGATTAAAATCTTCAGGATTATTGGAAAGAGGTGACAGTGGTCTGGAATTAAGGATAGCTTCCACTTGAACAAGCACAGTATATAATTGCTTGTAAGTCAAATGAGCCTTACCCACAATTCTCACTAGGTGGTACTTACATGCCTTTACACTAGCCTCCCGAAGACCGTCCTCCCGACCAACTTCGTTGGTGCTGCCAACGAAGTTGGCCCATTATCGGAAAAAATGTCTGTTGGCATACCCCTTCTTGAAATAAACCTTTTTAAGGCATTTAAAAAAGTTTCGGTTGACAAGTCAGCTGCCACCTCAAAATGAACAGCTTTAGTTGTGAAACAAACGAAAACGCATACATATATTTTCACAAGAGTTCTACATCGCGCTCGATCAGGTTTAATAAAATAAGGGCCGGCAAAGTCCAAACCCACCTTCGGAAATGGTAAGGATGGGCGCACTCTTTCCGCAGGCAAATCCCCCTTCTTAGGTGTCAAAGTTTTAGGGGCCACCCTGAAACAGGTAAAACAACCGCTCAAAATTCTCTCGTGCTCAAGCCTAATCAAGAGTTTAGCCAAATTATCTTTATTAGAAAGACACAACGGATGCCCTCGTCCATACTCTAAATCGGAATGCCTTAGCCTGCCACCAACCCGCAACAAACCGTCTTTATCTAAAAAAGGGTCTAATGATAGAATTTTGCTATCCCTTTGCAAAGCCCTAGACTGTTTCAAATCTGAAATTTCTTTTGAAAATACTCGAGCCTGTGCAATGCGTACCAAGGCAGTTTCAGCATCATTCAATTCAGCCATCGTTAATTGACCTGTAATTTGAAAGCTATTAGGCTTGCAATTATGAATAAAACGAAAGCAACACGCAGTGACTCTTTGCAAGCGGGAGTAAGATGAATATCGATCAAGCAGATCAAATTCGCTGTTTGTTGTGACAAAATTCAAGGCTTTGACCTGACGCAAATCGGGAACTTTCTCGATTGAAGAACTCAGGCCCCGCCCACCATAAACTGTTTCCCACTAGATCCTTAGGACTCACTCCACGAGGAATTAAATCCGCAGGATTCCGAATGGACCGTACGTGCCTCCAATCTTCAGTATTAATCTCAGTTTGAATAATCGATACACGATTTGCCACAAAAGTCTTCAGATTGGCAGGCTCGTTTTTTAACCATGCGAGGACAATAGAAGA
Source organism: Taphrorychus bicolor (assembly GCA_951812265.1). NCBI lineage: Eukaryota > Metazoa > Arthropoda > Insecta > Coleoptera > Curculionidae > Taphrorychus > Taphrorychus bicolor. The sequence goes on along the minus strand of OX638301.1, from coordinate 37,477,753 downwards.
ATCGGTTCAACAATATGTCGCGTTGATAATTATATTCAAAGAACTTAACAGCTTTTTAGTTAAAGTGACAAGCAAAACCCTCTCCACACAATTCAAGCCTAGGTAGTGTGATGGTCTTCAGAGGTGCTATCCGCGATTTGGCACAGTAAAGCTGGGAGTGATGAACACCATTTAATCAAAAATATACACGCACCATAAGCCACGGTTGAAGCATCTTAGAAACCATGGAGCCACACTTTCTGAGCATCAGGAAGTACAACCTGCCTACGAATCTTAATTTCGTTAATGTCCAAAAGCTGCTTATAAAACTGACTAAAACCAGTTAGTATGTTTAAGGGTACAGTGGCATCCCAACTGATTTTTTCTTTTAACAGTTGTTGAAGAAGTAGCTTTGCTCTTACCAGGACTGGCCCTATCAGACCAAGAGGGTCAAAAATTTGTGAAAATATTGACAAAATATATCTTTTTATTACACGAACCTGAATTTGATCTTTAAAAAGGATAGAGTAGCTAAGTAGGTCCTCTTCAGGTGCCCATATTAAGCCTAAGGTTTTTACAGTCTTGTCATCAGTTATAAAAAATTAAGAAACAGAGACATTATCCTCATCAATTTCCAAAATTTGTCTCTCATTGGATACCCACTTGCAAAGTTTAAAACCAGCACCATCCAATATGCGCATAATATTATTTTTTAGGCATTTGGCCTCATCAAATGTGGTGGCTCAGGTAATAAGGCTATCAACATAAAAATCTTTCAAAATGACTTGACATTTGTTTGGAAAATCCTTCTGATTATCGTACACGATCTGATGCAATAACCTGATTGCCAGAAAGGCTGCTGGTGCTGTGCCATAGGTAACCGTATTCAATTTATATTCATTATCCTTTTCTGATTTATCAAATCGCCAAAGTATTTTCTGAAAATCCTGATCACATGACCGGACCTTGACCATTCGGTACATTTTTTCCACATCGCCCGTAATAACGTAATTATGGCATCTGAACCGACACACGATTGAAAAAAGATCATCCTGTATTGTAGGTCCAACCTTCAGCACGTCATTCAGAGATACACCTGTGCTACTCTTACATAACGTATTGAAAACAACTCTACATTTAGTAGTTGTACTTCAGGATTTTACTACTGGGTGATGGGGCATGTAAGACTTGGCTGATGCGTTAGACATATCAGAATCAAGGTCAACCAGAGACATATGTCCCAGCTCCAAATATTCCTTAAGAAATTTTGAGTATGCAATGCTTAAATCAGGTTTTTTTTTTCTAAACGCTTTCTTAAATTTAAAAACCACTTCTGAGAAATTTTCGAGAATTACCCAGCTCACTTACGTTTTCACGAAAAGGCAAAGCGACAACATATTTGCCTGTGTGTTCTCGATTGGTGGTTTGAACAAAATAAGTTTCACACTCCAATTCCTCTTTAGTTTTCCCACACTTCCTTAAACATTCTTCAACTTTCCAAAATCGTTCAACCTTCTGGTCTAAGTTCAAAAGGTTAACACTCAAACTGCAAACCTTTGGCATATTATTCAATAAATTAACAAGCCCTGAAACTATCCACCCCAATGAAGTTTTCTGGAAAATAGGCATGCCATTACCAGGTGTAATTCTTCCTACTCTCATCAACGACCAGAAAGCATTAGCAGCTAAGAAGATATCAATGGGCCCAGATTTATGAAAGTCAGGGTCAGCCAAATGAATTCCCTTGGGAATTGCATCACGATTTAAAGACCCATTTGGAAGATTCCCAGTAATTCTATCAAGCACCAGAAAACTCAAATCTTGAGAAAAGTTGCCCTTTGATGAATATAATTTAGCACTTACAGAATGCCTCACATTAACTAAACTTTGACTTATACCACTAACACATTGATATCTCTTTTAATAAGACCAATCTTAACAATCAAACGGAGTACTATGCTTGTCATGCAAAATGACAATTGCTGTTGACAATACAAATTTGGATTTTGGTTAAAAAAGGTATCGGAATTAGCCATATTTGCACTTGAATTATTTTGAGTTGCCTGATTATCTGAAGGGTTTAAAGGAGGGCTTGAACGAGGTTCATTTGTGACCTTTAAATGCAACAAAGTGTGACGATTTTTATTGCATATTCTGCACTCATCGCCTTTGCAGTCCTTATTAGCGTGCCCAGCACGAAGACACTTAGTGTAAAGATGGAGCATTCTAACTTCCCTCAAACGATCCTCAATAGATAGTCCCAAAAATCTCTGACAAAAGTGAATTAAATGAGAACAGTTACAAAAATTACATGGCTTTGGGTTTTGCTGAGAAAGATGCAAAAACTGTTTTCCCGGCTTATTCTCCTGTTGCAGGTTTTCAGTTTTGTTGCAAAAGTCCAACATTTCTAACATTTGGCAACGCTTAGTCGAAAAAGGAACTAAATCATTATAAGTTGGCATAGAACTTATGTCAGCTAAAGAATGTTCCCATTCTTTTCTGGAGTGAGGATCTAACTTTGAAGAAACAACGGAAATAATAACTGAATCCCAGCTACACACAGGTTGCTTTAAATTTTCCAGAGAACGTACATTTATTTGTAAAACATCGAGCAGACTTCTTAAACTTTCCTTAGATTCTTTTTTAATAATTGGCATATCAAAACAAGCCTTTATATGATTATTTATTAAGATTCTATTATTTTTAAACCGCTCGCAGAGCAGATTCCAAGCTATGGAGTAACTTGTTTCGCAAACTTGCAAAGATTGAAGAATTTGAGCAGCTTCACCCCTAAGAGCAGACAGAAGGTAATAAAGTCTGAATAATCATCTTGTGGAATTTTGTCATAATTTTCCATTCTCACTAACTCATGTGTACTGAATGAAATAGCAAAACACCTGCCACTTAACAATGCCCAAAAAAATGTTTGACATTGATTCATTATCAGTCTGACACATTGTTTTATTATCGTTTAAATTGAAAACTCGATTTTCTGAACGGGAGAACTTTATTTTAAATTTGATAGATTATTTTACGAAAGAGAAAAATGCAGGAAGACCCCTTTTACCTCTGACTTATCTACAAAGACAGATACTATCTGTTTTTAAACCGACTTGCACAAAACAACGGAGCCTGATATCCACCAAAGACCAGAGGGATCATTTATCGGTACCCGGAGTTTACTAGGTTCGATGGATTAGAAAATAAGGGAATACAAAAAGAACTGCAAACTGGGACAAACACAAAAGTCGGCAGTAGCAGAGCAAGCTCTCTATCTAAAAGCACGATATTTTTTTTACCCAGGTGGATATAATTTTACATTAACAGCAGCATTCCTAAACTAAACAGAGAAGCCACTGAGATATTCAAGCACGAGAACAACTTCTATAGGAAAGAGAGGAAAGAGAAATTGCGGCCCTGAATAATTGCTCACGTGGGTGCTCACGATATTAGAGAACTAAAAGTTTGATTTTGTTCATAAGAGATAATGTAAAGCGCCCTTGATTACTGCGCATCGAAAATGACGTATCTGATTGAACCGCATTGACGCTATTGGTTGAAGAATGGATGGCGAATGAAACTGCAGGCTGCATTCATCAATCAAAACACGTATTTTTTTTTCACCAACAATATCTGCGCCTTCCGTAGATACATCAGCCAAGCTGAGCCATCCTACAGAATGCACCATCCTTGATGAGGCCCGGCCCCTCCACCCCAGCTTGTCGATGAGAGTATAAATATGACAGAGCGTTTAATGATAGATTGAATCAGTCAATTTCGAGACGCAAGGGAATGCATTTCCTCATAGCCCTTACTAATGTCCCCTGCAGAGGTGAACGAGAAGTCAAAGTAAAAAAGAAATTCCATTGGACAACGTCTTATCTGTGCGTGGAATGTGAACACAAGTTACCTAATTTAGGCTTTTGCTGTTATTTATTGCATAGATCACCTTAAACAAATTAAAACCTTCCTAAATATAGAACTGATACATAACTTTTAGAATTATTCCACAATTTAGGTTGATTTTTTGAAGCCTACAAGTTTCTTTGGTAAGAAAAATTATCAAGTAAGCTCACAGGAATAAGGGCGCTCTAAACGCTTACCTACCCCAACATTCCATATTCTGGAGAATAATAATTTATTACTTTATTACTTTGAGGTCTGCAAAGCCTTAATTATTGTGAAGGTATTTATTAAACATTATTAAACCTAACAAGATCTTATAATATTGAGGATTTTGGAATACACGTTTTTGTTATTGATCAGAGGATGTAAATTCTTCTAAATTTCTTGTTAACTTCAAATACACTTCTCGAACGTGTTGCTTAGTAATATTTTAGCTTTAAATTAATTAATAGTTAGCACAAAATGCAAATGTTCTTCTTTTTTTGAAAAAAAAAAATTGTTTTCCAATCAAAGTTTTATTCAAACACGCTGAAGCTCCAGCTTAAATATGCGACGAATGTAAATTATCCTTTAGACAAACATAGCCCAAAAATAAAGATGCAATTAAAGGTAAATCGTAGGTAAATATTTGAAGTAAAAAAAATCTTATTTACGACGTGCTGTCATATACAGGACACGTCACGATTTATGACGTAATTCCACAAGATGATTATTCAGACTATAAAACTTCTGAATAGGACTCAAGGCTGTGTTGCTGTGAATTAAAGATATAAATGAATCATGAAATTGCAACCATTTACTCAAAGTTCCATCAAAATGTGGGATATCTAACTTAGGCAATCTAACTGCAGACAAGGGGTCCGCACCCACAGGCTGTTGAGATCCGCTGCAAGGCTGGAATAGTACTAAGATGCCTTTTGGCCTTGCCAACAGCTGCATAATATATGGTTTCAAACTCCTGTCGTTCAGCCTCATGCTCAAAAGGGTTGTCAATTAATTCCTCAATGGGGAGTGCTTGACACTGAACAAAATCATTATAAACTTGCTCAATCCTTTCAAGCCGAGCACCCAACTCCAATATGCTCGAACCAGAATCAATCGCATTCAAATAACTACAAAATCTGGTTAAAGTGGCCTTCAAGGTGGTTCTCCTCTGTTTCAACATTTAATTTCCTTATTAGACATCTTATCTTTTTCTTTCAAAAGAAAAACACCCAAAACAAAGTATACGTCAGCAATAACTCACCCAATGCAACTCCTGTGGAAGTATAGTCTACTTATACCGGGTGTCCAGTAGAACCCTGGACATGTTGACCCCCAAATTAACATGGGAAATCGGTTTTTATTTTTTTGCGCCTGTACGGTTGAATTGATTGAAAAACTTTTAAGAGTAAAGTTGTAGAGCTTATGGTTAGCTATAACCCTGTAATTTTTTCAATACCTCAGTTTTGGTTGTTTTTTGGAAAAACGCCTCGAAAAGTGCAAGAATTTGAATTTGGCGCGTCACCCCCACCATGCATGTGCAGTGTCGCCAACATAATAATTTCATATGTCAGAGTCAGAGCCGATTTTCCTTTCTTATTTATTTTGAGGGACTATCGTGTAGTAATTAACGTGATTATGCAGTGAAAATTAACGGAAAACCTGACGATAATGTTCTTAAATCATACGGTAAGTAAAAGTTACGTTTATAATTATGATAATTAGTAAAAGAAAAATCATTCCAATTTGTGTATGGCTGGTTGTTTAATTCGTTTTAGTTTAGAAATACAACCACAGTGACATGACAATTTGTCTCTTGTCACCAATTATGAGTGTTCGTTGTTGCTGTTGTTGTTGTTATTGTTATTGAGGTGAATTCATCTATCTCCAAATGTTTTACTTCAAAAGTGTCTAATTTGCAGTACTGTGTGACGCGAGGCCCCATCCTGCATGCAAAAAAAACCCTTGCTAAGTGCTGGATTCTTCTATGACAGACAAAATCTTATTGGAAAACCAAATACAGTGAGCCCCAAAATGCCAATCCACACATTAACAACTTCTCGACGTTGGTCTCGGTTGTCCTTCACTGTATGTGGATTTTAGAGAGTCCAAACTCATTTATTTTGTTGATTTGAGGGACCATTAATCCAAATTAACATTCATTGGTGGAACAAATGTTTATAGCAAACAAGCAAGACCAGCAAGCAGATAGCGATGGATGTTTCATCTGCTAAAGCCAGTTTCTTTCATGTTTTATCTATGTATCTGGAGATTATAGTGCCAATAGCACCAAGAACAACGCATTTTAATAAAGGTGATAGTGTTTTTATAGGAATAATTGTTGTTATCTGTGTTATTATTTAAATTTATGTTACATTTCTTTTTCATGTCCACTTGTCAATTTCTTCTGTTAAGAAATTTATGTATAGAAATTTATTTATGGATAGATTATGTATAGATTGATTATGGACATATACTTATTTTGGTACTTGTTGCAGCCACTTTTTCACACACAATTTCCCCGAAATAAAAATGTAATGTATACAGAAAGCTTGTATTTATTGATATTAAAAGTTTGATTTTCATTTGTTCACTTTGACAGCAAAAAAAATTGAACATCGAAATTAGGAACCATTTTGTTGATACACTGTCAAATTTTATTTTTCTTATTTCTTATTTAAATGTTTCATTAGTTATGAATTTTGAGGAGAGAAAACTTGTTTTAAAACAATACTGGGCTGGTAATTCCTTTGCTCAAATTCGAGACAAAATTGCTGCATTGTTTCCTGAACGACCAATACCAACACGCAGTTCACTTCAGGCGGTGGTTGCTCGTTTTGAGGAAACTGGGAGTATTAACCCGATATGTTCCTGTGAGCGCAAGCGAAGACTTCAAGCTGGTGCAGCTCCAGAGGATGAAAATGTGGCGAAACTTGTTGTTCTTGCTACAGTAAACGATGATCCTTCCAAGAGTATTCGACAGATTGGCCAAGAAACTGGACTTAGCAGATCGACCATCCATAATTATCTGCAAAAAGAAGGTTTTAAAAGCTACAAAAAGGAGAACCATCAAAAACTCTTACCCACCGACCTTTTCCCCCGAATGGAGTTTTGTGAAATCCTGACTGAAAAAATTATTGCAGCCCCAAGATTTGTTAGAAATATTTGTTTCACGGATAAATGCTCGTTTGGATTGACCGGCTCGTCAAATCAACAAAATGATCGGATTTGGGCACTCCAAAACCCACATATAGTGCATGACAATCGGGACCAACATCGAGCAACTGTAAACGTGTGGATCGGCATTTTGGGGCGCTATGTTATAGGTCCATTTTTAATTGATGGCAGTTTGAACGCCAACAAATATGGCAATGTGCTTCGCAATGACATTTTGCCTGCTGTAGAAGCCATCCAGCCATTAGAACGGGTTTTTTACATGCAGGATGGCGCGTCGTGTCACACTGCACTGCAAAATAGACGTTTTTTAAATGAAACATTTGGTGATAGGTGGATCGGGAAGTTTGGACCAATTAATTGGCCACCTCGCTCTCCGGATTTGAATCCCTGTGATTTTTTTGTTTGGGGATTCATTCAAGATCGCCTCTACCAGAGAAATAAACAATATGCAAATGTTCAAGAGCTGAAACTTGCCATTCAAGAAATTTGTGGTCAAGTCACGGTTGTGATGTTGGACAATACATGTCGCAATTTTGAGAATGGGCTTGCATATTGTACCTCTGCAGAAGGTGGTCATTTTGAACAATTTCTCTGATGTGCCACATCTAGTCTTGTATTTTATTTATTTGTTTATTGTTCTTGTTTACCTCTGTGTTTGATGTTAAACACATGGGTGGTTGTTCACTTTCTTTGTAGTATGTAATTAAATGGTTCTTTTAAGAGCCGCCAATCCGTATTTTCTTTTCGCCAATTCCACGATAACTCAGTTGTAGAGTGCAATCACATTTCAAGCTTGGTTCTTGGTTTGCTCAACAAATGTATCCACCCAACTCGCCGTCCTTAATAATTCTTAACATTAACCTAGCTTTTAGCTTTACCAATAGGTTCCGTGCGGCACGTGACCTGTCATCGAACTTGGTGGTAAAACAACCTCAAAAAATTACATTGACGTAAATGGAAAAAATCTGCCTTCATGCATATAAACCCGTTTTTCTTTAATATTTGTTAAGATATTTACCCTGAAACAAAAGTGAGTTGTTCTAAGCCGTACATTTTCCATATTCAGGTCGGAGCTATTGGATAACATTGCCTCATAACTGTACAGGAATTACATAAAATTGGAACTTTGCAGATTTTTTGCCTACACAGACCTTAATCTGCTTCAGGTACAGTTTAAAAATGTACCTTCAAATCACACTATTGATATCTGAGCATTGCGTGATTCGAGCAACTGTTAAGAAGCCCATATTATTTCAACTCCAAATATTTTGGGAATAAGAAATGCTGAAATCAGAATTTTGCTTCGCAATGCCTGTCTTCATAGTGCTTAACTTAACCAAGGCCAAGGAGGATACAATATTACTAAGTAGGTGCTTAAGTACAGAATTATACCCTCATTGGTGCTTAACATACAGTTCCAATAATATTATTTTTGCTCTTTTTTGTAATTTTTTAACTGGTGTAATGTTTTTAATATCTTAATAGCTTTATTGTTGTTGTAGAGTATGGAAATGATAAACAAGTAGCCAAGTAAGGAAACAGAAGCCCTTCCATATAAATTATGTAATGCAACGAAAGGACAAAGATATATTTAAAAGAAGATAGCAAAAGGGCTTCGTGGCATATATTTATAAACATATTTACTTCAGTAACGAATTTATTTATATAACTTAAAAATATATATTCATATTCTAGCAGTATCAGTGAGATTGTATTGAAGAAAATCTTTGAGTAAGTGTTTGTTACAATAAAATGTGTTCTATTAAGAGACAGGTTCTGTTTTAAATTCTTCGATAAACAATTATAACCTCAAAAGTGACAATGTTTTATATTAAATTGTAGAGGAACATTTACAATTTATTCTAAATACCACTTCTTAAAAATTATTTTGCTTTAATTTATCACTGCACAGTTCAAGTGTTATCTATTTCTGACCACAGTAATCACCAAATTTTTTTGGCAATTATTTCCTCGTAGACATATAAGTGCTTGATTTATATGGATTTGGTGCAAGATTTCCAAGTCTAGGGCATATATGTCTCAGAATTCACACTTACGAGTGTCTAAATATCTTATTTCATCTTCCAGCCAAGTAATCACATTATACCTTTTCACAATCCACTCCTTTCTAGTTTTTATGGCACTAAAATCAATTGGGAACACCAAACCTCTATTTCCATGCTCCTTTGTCTAAATTTGAAGTAGTTTTGAGGCATAGAAAGGTTTCAAATATTTCAAACTGTTATAGGTCGTGTTATCTATTTCTGACCACAACCATCAAATTTTTGTATAATTATTTCCTTGTAGACACAAAAGTGCTGGACTTGTTTGGATTTGGTGCACGATTTTCAAGTCCAGGGCATATATGACTTAGATTTCACACCTACAAATGTTTAAATATCTTATTCCAGCTTCTAGCCAAGTAATCATGTTATACCTTTAAACAATCCATTCCTTTCCAGTTTTTATGGCAATAGAATCTACTGGGTACGCCAAACCTCTATTTCCGTGCTCTATTGTCTGAATTTGAAGTAGTTTTGAAGCATAAAAAGATTGGTGGTACTTGGTGGTAGATCTAGTCCACAAAATATTGCCCTCCTTACCACTTATTTCGGCATAAAGGTAATTCTTTTTTGCTTCAATGTCAAGAATGATGATTCTAGAAAGCCTCCAGCAAAATTTAAGTTTCATTCGATTTAAGATAATTGAAAAAAAATAATTAAATGCAAAGATGTCATTAATTTACATGTATTTTAAATGGGTGAGGTTATGTTGACATACCCTCAGGTTCAAATTTTGTCGTCACGTGCACGAAACCTATGACAAAGACAAGAGACGTCGATCCGTTGTCTGTTGCTAATCTAAAATGAATTAGACAACCAGCCATACACAGATTGGATGATTTTCCTTTTACTAATTATGATAATAATAAACGTAACTTTTACTTACCATATGATTTAAGAACATTATCGTCAGGTTTTCGGTTAATTTTCACTACATAATCACGTTAATTACTACATGATAGCCCCTCATAATAAATAAGAAAGGAAAATCGTCTCTGACTCTGACATAAGAAATTATTATGTTGGCGACACTGCACATGCATGGCGGGGGCGACGCGCCAAATTCAAATTCTTGCACTTTTCCAGGCGTTTTTCCAAAAAACGGCCAAAACTGGGGCATTGAAAAAATTACAGGATGATAGCTGACCATACGCTCTACAACTTTACTCTTAAATTTTTTCAATCAAATCAACCGTACAGGCGCAAAAAAATAAAAACCGATTTCCCATGTTAATCTCCTTTGTCCAGGGTTCTGCTGGACAACCGGTATATTTGTAAAGTGTTGGGCAAGCAAGCATACAAGTACCTTACCTACGCTGCTAATTGAGCTGACAAAGACCTCAAAGTAAGGGAAACCAACCCTCACTTTATAAGCGATACAATTATAATATATTCAATAATGATAGCCGATTAAAATATATATATGGAAATTACGTGCTCATTCAAGGTTTGGCATCAAAAAAAATTATGGAAACAACTAGGGATAAAAGCAAAACAGCGGCGAGGTACAGCTATTCAACCAGTCCAATTTCCAATCTTCTTCAGTCTTCAGTTCTGGGCCTCCGTTTTTTCTTTAAGAATGGCGTACACGACGTGCATAAGCAAGACCGGCCAAAAAGCCAGCAGCAGGGACGAGGAAAAACCACTGATTATCCTGGTGGTTTGGACTAATGTTTAGATTCATTAATAATGCGATTGTTGACTCGTACTCACTGTTTATTCAAATAGTAGACTGTGTTGCTTTAATTTCTAATAAAAGTATAAAAAGAAATGGTTACATGTTTAATCATTAAGTCAACAAGCAGGAAGACAAAAATGGAAAGCAAAATCCCCAACCCTTTCATCACAAAACCCGCCAAAAGTCAATGTCAATAACGTCTATCAAAAAAGACCCTGACAACAATGTCACACGGCAGCACAGTTCTCTCACCCAAAGGGTCTAGCTGCTCACCCTTAGATGGCGCAACCTGTACTCCATCGAACAGTCATTAAAACGATTGAACATTGAAAAGCACCGTTCTAACACATTCTACTTATTTTACAAATAATATACACCACTAATTGGGTAGGTACCTAGACGCACTTAAAGAGGATGAGAGAAAACTGCAAAACTGAATCACTCTGAAATAGACTTATTATTTCTTGCATGCTTGAAAAATAAATAGTATATGTTACTCCGAGTAAAAGGTCTTTTTGTGTTTAGCCCAGTTGCAGTCAATGTCTGGGCTCAGCACAAAAAGACCCACTTTTACTCCTAGTGACATAATCTACTATTAGTAACAGCTGATTTCATGGATTTTGCTAAAATTTTTTTAAGAAACTAGAACTCTTTAGCATTGTGCAGATTTTTGCCTATACCTACTCACAAACTCTACCATGACATTACTATGAAAGAACAGGTTGACAAAGTTTAGAGACAAATTATTAATAATTTTTCCATAATGTTCCTTAAATAATTTTTTCCACTACTAGCTTTAATACGGACCGTTAAAGGCCAGCAGAATGACTGTAAAGTAGGTTTTCTCGTTTTGCTTATAAAACAATTGAACATAAGCAGTCTATAATGACAATGTTACGGCCAATTATCTCCCTAGGGAGATAAAGCTGTTATTTGTCAGGCGCATTAGGCGCCGTGATATCGTCATACGGCGATTTTGTTTATCGGTTACCACGGTAACGAAGCCTCCATATGGATTGAAGACGCGCCTGTTCCTAGTAATAAAATATGCGGAGCGCTATTTTGCTAATTTAGGCAATTTTCTGTTGTAGATTTGTCGAGTATAGTAGAGGAAAAAATCGTATATACACCGCGGTTGTGAACTACTTACGACCCTCATGTCTTAGATCCCTCAGCGCTACGCGCTTCGGGATATAAACTTATCGTTCGGATCATAATAATGTACTTCACAAACTTAGTTTATAATATACTATTTATCACTTATTTCTCATAAAGACAGAGTTCTCTGACTTCAAAAACCAGTTGCGTTCACCCCACTTACCTTAGATCAAGTCGGTTAGCAAAGACCGACTTCACTTATTTCAACGCTAAACAGTTTTAAAAATATAACCCTGACTGCTCTTTTATTCATAAGCAATTCTGATTAACTTGGCTTCGTAGATACGGCCTTCTGTAACTTAATATAAGTTTTAACTATTCTAAACAGCTTTGGGTCTGTAAAATCAAAGAGAAAAGAATTAGAATACTAAAAGCAGAAGCACTGTGAAATTACTGCCATCATCCTAATCGACGACCCATCTTCCAATAGGAAACCGATTAGAATGGCGGCCAAGACGTGCATACTAATTCGGGGTTTTAGTAATAAAAGTTTACCCATTTAAAAGTTTCGCTGCAATAAATGGTCTACTGCTCCAAAAGTGAAGGCCGCATAGTATCGACCCCTCCTCAATTTCGAGCGCTGCTGGGCTAACCGCTTAATTTAACATTGTGTGCAAATTGGTTTTGTTTACAAAATGGATGTTGATTTTACAGTGTTATAAAGACCTTCATTTGTTAATGAAAGTGTTGAGTACAAATATTGGAAAATATGTTTTGTTTGGAACCAATTAATAAAAATGGAAAATTATGGAAATATTCGAAAAATTATAAGAGGGTCTCGAAAAATGAAGCTGATGAAATTGTCAGATCAATAATAATTATGTATATTGGTATTGCGAAAGACTATCAATCTTTTTCGAATTTTGTCATTTGATGGAGAGTATGTGTAGTTGGTATGTGATATCGGATATAACTTAATACACCAACAACTTGCTGCTGTGGATTATAACAGTATTCTCACTCGTAGACGGTCGGTTCCGGAAGTATTATTATATGAGCTCCAGCCGCAGTCATCTCATAAAATTCACCAAAACAACAGCTATTACTAACTGCACCACCACAATTTAATTACGGACCTCACGCTTTATATCTGGTGCCCCGATCAACTTTTCCAGATTACTTTAGGCTTTGCGACGAATATTTTGTATAATACGAAGGTGGATTAGCAGGTTGGGGACGAAATAACAACTTCATTCAATTTTCAAATCGCCGACGTTTTGATATTAATATGTCTGAACACAAATGGAACACTACAACGTAAGACATGTAACTAATAACATTGAGTTAAAAATGTAATGACAAAAAAATTAATAAAATAAAGAAGATTAGTTACCTCTTAATGAAGTGACGAAGTGAAGTCGTAAACCGAAACGTCGGCGATTTGAAAATTGAATGAAGTTGTTATTTCGTCCCCAACCTGCTAATCCACCTTCGAACTATTGCTATTGGGACGCTAAACACTTGGAATTTTATATAGTTGTATAATGTAGTTATAATAAACTTCCGACCTAAATTCAGGACCGCAGTTTCCTCTTTTTTGTTGCAGTTGTTCTTATGCTTGAAGATCTCAATGACTTTCCTGGTCAGTATCGGAGAGTAACGTTGCGATTGATGTAAGATATCCGCCTCGTTCGACATTTACAGAAGGGAGTCGTTCAGGATGTTCTATTTTTTGAAACTGCAGACTGTTTTTTTTGCATGGTTGACAATTCATCGGCATTTCTTTGAGACCTTCCTGAACGATCTTCAATAATTGTATCTCGCGTCTCAATAGTCACATCTACTTCAAGACTTTTGGCTCTAAAATTATTAATGTCAGCTTTCTTGGTAGCCTTAGTGAACATGTTGAAGAACATACTGTTGCGAACTCGGGGTTCGATAATTCCAGTGTAACGATTTAACACGAAAACACTATTTATTTATTCCACAAATATACACAGGTACAATTCGTATACTAAATAACTCACTACTTAACACTTTATAGCCTTCTATTATCGCTTCGTAACTTTAGCTTACTTATAGCTCGACTAAAATAAGACTACTACTACTCGGGCGCTCTGTGCGCCTTTTATATACAATCCTAAAATTACAGAAAAACCTAGAAAGTTCTTTATAAGAATTCTTGAATAATCTCATATAAAAAAAAACGGTTGTAAACAACTGCCTTCTAGATTAAGCCAGACGAGCAATAAATCACTCGTGTCAGCCATGACGCAGCGCGGATAGGTCGCGAAGCTCCACCAACCAACACGCTCCCATGCGTTGCCCCGCCTCCCATGCGGCGTTGCTGCGATCGTAACATTGCCCTCCTCCTAAGTCTGTTCGTCCCGAACAGATAGAGTTCCATGGTATCGTGCTAATCGATCCAAATGAACGACCTTCATCTTTGACCTAGGGGTCCGCTGGATCCTATACACCACATCATTAATCTTCTTTATAATTGTATAAGGTCCTTCCCAATTTTGGCTAAGTTTGGGCGACTTTCCCACCTTTCGCCTCGGATTGTATAGCCACACCAAATCACCATCCTGGAAGCCGCGGGAGTTAGCTAGTAAGTCATATCTTGCTTTGGCTCGATCACTGGATATCCGCAGTTTATTCCTGACTTGCTCATGAACATTGTTCAGCCTCTCCTTAAGCTCCTCCACAAAATTCTCAGAGCTGAGCGACTCTTTTTCTGGTGTTCCATACATCAAATCCGCAGGAAGCCTCATTTCCCTCCCGAACATCACTTTCGCCGGAGTATAACCAGTGGCTTCATGCGTAGAGCCTCGATATGCCATCAACATGAGAGGTAGATGTTGGTCCCAATCACGCTGATGATCTGCCACCATTTTAGACAGGTAATGTTCCATGGTCCGATTAAATCTCTCTACCATCCCATCCGACTGTGGATGCAAAGGAGTTCTCCTGGTCTTGCGAATTCCGAGAAGTTCCATGACCTTCTGGAAAACAGCCGATTCAAAATTTCGGCCCTGATCAGAATGAAGTTCGAGAGGGACTCCAAATCTGCAGAACATTTCATTTACTAGCACCGTTGCCACAGTCGTTGCTTCTTGATTAGGCAGGGCGTATGCTTCAGGCCATTTAGTGAAGTAATCCATGGCGACCAAGATGTATTTATTACCCGACTCAGTCTGAGGAAACGGCCCCGCGACATCAATTGCTACCCTCTCGAATGGAGCACCTACAGTGTACTGTACCATTCCGCCCCGTGATCTTGTTCGAGGTCCTTTTGTGGCACAACAAACTTCACACTTGCGGCACCAAGATTCGACGTCTTCATGATAGTTCACCCAATAGAACCGCTCTTTAATTTTGGCCAAGGTTTTATTGACCCCAAAATGCCCTCCACTGGTTCCGTCGTGCATTTCCTGTAGTACGTCCGATTTTCTGCTACCAGGAACAACCAACTGACTGACTACGGTCTTGCCATCCGGACTCTCCCACGCTCTCTTCAGTAATCCATTTTCTATTTTAAGAGAGTGCCACTGGGCCCATAGCGCCTTCAGGTTTGGACTTTTACCAGCAATTTCTTGCCATTCTGGTCTCTTGTCGTCAGTCTTTGCAGAGAGGATGGGTCCAATATCTGGATCATTCATTTGTTCTTCTCGAAGGGTCTGTGTGGTCCAGCCATCGTTTATTTCCACCGACGTTCTCCGTACAGAAGGAAGTCCCTCACGCTGCTCAGTTCTTTGACAATACCGACAATCTTCTTTACATGGCCGTCTAGACAATGCATCGGCATTTCCGTGAGACCTTCCTGGTCGATGTTCAATTTGGAAATCGTACTGCTGCAGGCGCTCTATCCATCTGGCTATTTGACCTTCAGAGTTTTTCATCTGTAATAACCATTTCAAGGCTCCATGGTCAGTTCTAATCAGGAACCTTTTTCCATATAAGTAGCGATGGTAATGTTCGACTGCTTTAACGATGGCCAACAGCTCCTTTCTAGTGACGCAATAGTTTCTTTCTGGCTTACTTAAAGTCTTACTGTAGTACTCAATGACCTTCTCTTGCCCGTTTTGTCTTTGAGAGAGTACTGCACCTAGACCACAGTTACTTGCATCCGTGTCCAGAATAAACAGTCCGTCCTTTATAGGGTAAGCCAAGATTGGACTAGAACATAGGGCAGCTTTAAGCCTTGCAAACGCCTGACTGCAATCATGGTTCCACAAGAACGGTGTTTTCTTTTCTGTTAATTTGTGCAGCGGTTTTGCGATGTCGGCGAATCCCTCTACGAATCTCCTGTAGTAAGTACATAGTCCCAAAAAGCTCCTTACTTCGTGTTTGTCTCGGGGAACTGGCCAATCTTTAATGGCAGATATTTTACTTTGGCTAGTTTTAATGCCTTGTTCTGAGATGGTATGCCCCAAGTACTCGACTTGCTTTTGAAATAGGCTGCATTTCTTGTAGTTTAACTTCAGGTGAGCATTCCGTAACTTGCTGAAGATTTCTCTTAAATTCTTCAAATGCTCGTCAAAATTACGTCCCATGATAATTATGTCGTCCAAGTATACCAGGCAAGTTTTCCAAGTCAGCCCCCTCAAAACAAGTTCCATTAGTCGCTCGAAAGTTGATGGAGCATTGCACAATCCAAAAGGCATAACAGTGAATTGGTATAGTCCAGAACCAGTAGAAAATGCAGTCTTTTCTTTGTCTTCGGGAGCAATCTTTACTTGCCAGTATCCACTTTTTAAATCTAGAGTGGAAAACCACTTTGATCCTGATAAAGTTGCTAAGGTGTCATCTATACGTGGCAATGGGTAGCTGTCTTTCTTGGTCACATCATTAAGTTTCCTGTAGTCAACACAGAACCGCGTTGAACCATCTTTCTTCTTAACAAGAACCAAAGGCGACGACCATGGACTAGATGATTCTTCTATGACGCCCTCCTTTAACATTTCATTCAGCAAACTGTTAACTTCCTGTTGTTTAGCCAGAGGGACCCTTCGTGGATGTTGTCGTATTGGCTGGGCATCTCCTGTGTTGATCTTATGGACAACTAAATCGGTTTGACTGTCGTTGCTTTTGAAGTTAAACATATCAGATTCATCCATAGCAAATTTTATAGCAGACTGAAGTTGTTCCTTTGACAGGTGACTCCACTGTCGCTTAAAAGCATCAATAACTTCTGGGGAAGCTTGGTTAGAAGATTTAATTTTGGATGTCTCTGCTTCGACACAATTGCATACCCATTGTACAGGCTCATAATTGGCAAGAACTGTTCCTTCTTTGAGCTTGATGGTCCTTTCTCCAATATTGGCAACTCGTACTGGCATAGTCTTCTTCGTGTCGGTCAAAGTTCGGGCTACCATGATTTCAGTCGTCAAATCCAGGTTAGGTTCTATAAGTCCTATGGACCACCCAGGATGATTTTCAGAAGTCACTGTGATAATTTGTTCTGAATTTGGAGGAATTTTCACATCTTCTACCACTAGTAGACGGACACTAGTTTCCACATTTCCATTGGTTAATGCAAACTCCTCATCTCCAAATGTGAGAATATTCCGTTTGTGATCATAGGAGAATCCATGTTTCCTGATGAGATCCATTCCCAAAATAAACTCGTCTTTGATCCTGGCAACCAACACTTTATGCCGAACTTCGAGTCTTTCTCCAATAATGATGGTGACATCGGCTTCTCCGTCTATAGGGCAAGACTCTCCAGTGACTGATTTTAACATAATAGGATTGGGCAATGGTTGTATGGTATATCCGACAAATTATTGACTTTAAAGATCCTGGGGGTCTTAGCGGCCCCGGTCAATTGCCCCCTTGCATTGACCGGAATTAGTTTTCCTGAGACCTAGGGCGGTCTTGGTCGCCGCTTGGTCTTCTAAACGACGGCGACGGACTTCTTGCCCTATTACGGCAGTTACTCTTGATGTGACCCAGTCTGCCGCAGTTAAAACATTTTATGCCCCGATTGTCTGTTGATCGAGGCGTCCTTCCCAACAGGGCTTGTATATTGACTGCCATATCCTTAATCGTTTTATGTAAACTGGCCATGGATTCAGTCCTTGACGTATCCTCCTCGTCATCGCAAGTTGCCATTCTTACACGTGGAGAAGAACTAGATGACACTCGTGACGCCTCGAATTCCAGGGCCCGAACTAGTGCCTCGCTGATATTCCTGGGCCTTACTAGACGTAAGTGGTATCTCATGTCACTATCTCGAACTCCCTCAATGAACCTTTCGGCGGGAAATTGCGTTTGAAAACATTCAGGGGCTGATGGGTATGCCAGGTGAATTAGTCTGTCTATGTCCGCCTCAAATTCTTGTAAGGATTCACCTGACTTCTGCTGTCTCATCCTCAGCTGGGCTTGGAACACGGTTTCTTTGTGCTCGTTTCCAAATCGTAGTTGCAGAGAGTGTACTAAAACTGCATAATTACTTTGATCAGCTGCCGACAGAGATTGGAGTAGTTCAGCCGCTTTTCCACGAAGTGCTACCACTAATGATGTAGCTTTCTGGGGCTCGGACCAGCCATTAGCTTTTGCAGCTGCCTCAAATTGTGTTTTATAAATTTCCCACGCCGTAGTACCGTCAGAATCGGGAGGCTTAATTTTAGCGTTAGCTGTGCTAAAACTCTCTGTAGACACGGTGTCGTCCTCAAGTTGTTCCCGGAATTTCTTTTCTAGCTCGAGAACCCTCTGGTTGACAGCTTCGAGTCCTTCGTTAACGGATTCATTAACGGATTGCATTATTCTTTCTTCCAACTGTTGCTCCCTGACTGCGAGATGGCTCATTAATTCTTCTTTGAATTGTTGATGACGTCGCTCTTGCACTTGATCACGTTTTTCCTGCTCTTCTTTTTGTTCTTTATAACGTTTTTCCTGCTCTTCTTTTTGTTCTTTATAACGTTTTTCCTGCTCTTCTTTTTGTTCTTTATAACGTTTTTCCTGCTCCTCTTTTTGTTCTTTATAACGTTTTTCCTGCTCTTTTTTTTGTTCTTTATAACGGCGCTCCTGAATTTGATCACGTTTTTCCAGCTCTTCCTTCTGCTCTAGATAACGTCGCTCCTGTACTTGATCACGTTTTTCCTGTTCTTCCCTCTATTGTTGCATAAGGGACAGCAGGGCGGCAAGTTGATCCTCCATTGCTTGATGCTGGCTTCTGGTCACTGGCATAAACACGTAATGTCCGGTAATGAAGCACTCACTTACAGTTCAGTAATATTAGTCCTCAAATTCCCACTGGAATCTCACTTCTGACACCAATTGTTGCGAACTCGGGGTTCGATAATTCCAGTGTAACGATTTAACACGAAAACACTATTTATTTATTCCACAAATATACACAGGTACAATTCGTATACTAAATAACTCACTACTTAACACTTTATAGCCTTCTATTATCGCTTCGTAACTTTAGCTTACTTATAGCTCGACTAAAATAAGACTACTACTACTCGGGCGCTCTGTGCGCCTTTTATATACAATCCTAAAATTACATATTATACATATATACGTAACAATACTGTTGCGATTCGCAGCAACGCCGCATGGGAGGCGGGGCAACGCATGGGAGCGTGTTGGTTGGTGGAGCTTCGCGACCTATCCGCGCTGCGCCATGGCTGACACGAGTGATTTATTGCTCGGCTGGCTTAATCTAGAAGGCAGTTGTTTACAACCGTTTTTATGTGAGATTATTCAAGAATTCTTATAAAGAACTTTCTAGGTTTTTCTGTAATTTTAGGATTGTATATAAAAGGCGCATAGAGCGCCCGGGTAGTCGTATTTTAATCGAGCTATAAGCAAGCTAAAGTTACGAAGCGATAATAGAAGGCTATAAAGTTGCGTTAAGTCATGAGTTTTTTAGTAGTAGTGTGTAATTGTGGAAATAAATAAATAGTGTTTTCGTGTTAAATCGTTACACTGGAATTATTGAACCCTGAGTTCGTAACAATTGGTGTCAGAAATGCGATTCCAGTGGGAATTTGGGGACTAATATTGCTGAACTGTAAGTGAGTGCTTCATTGCTGGACATTACGTGTTTATGCCAGTGACCAGAAGCCAGCATCAAGCGATGGAAAATCAACTTGCCGCCCTGCTGTCCCTCATGCAACAACAGAGGGAAGAACAGGAAAAACGTGATCAAGTACAGGAGCGACGTTATCTAGAACAGGAAAAACGTTATAGCGACCAAAAAGAAGAGCAGGAAAAACGTTATAAGGAACAAAAAGAGGAACAAGAAAGACGTGATCGAGTACAGGAGCAACGTTTTCAACAACAGAAGGAACAGCAGGAAAGACGTTATCTAGAACAGAAAGAAGAGCAGGAAAGACGTTATCAAGAACAGAAGGAGGAGCAGGAAAAACGTGAACAAGTACAAGAGCGACGTCATCAACAATTCAAAGAAGAATTAATGAACCATCTCGCAGTCAGGGAGCAACAATTGGAAGAAAGAATAATGCAATCCGTTAACGAATCCGTTAACGAAGGACTCGAAGCTGTCAACCAGAGGGTTCTCGAGCTAGAAAAGAAATTCCGGAAACAACTTGAGGACGACACCGTGTCTACAGAGAGTTTTAGCACACCCAACGCTAAAATTAAGCCTCCCGATTATGACGGTACTACGGCCTGGGAAATCTATAAAGCCCAATTTGAGGCAGCTGCAAAAGCTAATGGCTGGTCCGAGCGCCAGAAAGCTACATCACTAGTGGTAGCGCTTCGTGGAAAAGCGGCTGAATTACTCCAATCTCTGTCGGCAGCTGATCAAAGTAATTATGCAGCTTTAGTACACTCTCTGCAACTACGATTTGGAAATGAACATAAAGAAACCGTGTTCCAGGCCCAGCTGAGGATGAGACAGCAGAAGTCAGGTGAATCCTTACAAGAATTTGAGGCGGACATAGACAGACTCATTCACCTGGCATATCCATCGGCCCCTGAATCTTTTCAAATGCAATTTGCCGCCGAAAGGTTCATTGAGGGAGTTCGCGATAGTGACATGAGATACCACTTACGTCTAGTAAGGCCCAAGGATATCAGCGAGGCACTAATTCGCGCCCTGGAATTCGAGGCGTCGCGAGTGTCATCTAGTTCATCCACGTGTAAGAATGGCAACTTGCAATGAAGAGGCGAATACGTCTATGGCTGAATCCATGGCCAGTTTACATAAAGCGATGAAGGATCTGGCAGTCAATATCCAAGACTTGTTGGGAAGACCTCCTCGATCAACAGGCAATCGGGGCATAAAATGTTTTAACTGCGGTAAACTGGGTCACGTCAAGAGTAACTGCCGTAACAGGGCAAGAAGTCCGTCGCCGTTGTTTAGAAGACCGAGCTTCAACCAAGACCGCCCTAGAGTACAGGAAAAACCAATTCCTGTCAATGTAAAGTGGCAATTGACCGAGCCCGTTAAGACCCCCAGGATCAGTCAAGTCAATCAATCAAGTCAAGCCAATAATTTGGGTGGCAAAAGTGTTACAGAGACCGGACGCATTAAAGGACAGAAGACCCAAACTGAACATCGACCAGGAAGGTCTCACGGAAATGCCGATGCATTGTCTAGACGGCCATGTAAAGAAGATAGTCAGCATTGTCGAAGAACTCAGCAACGTGAGGGACATCCTTCTGTAAGGAGAACGTCGGTAGAAAGAAACGATGGCTGGACCACACAAACACTTCGAGAAGAACAACTGAATGATCCAGATATTGGACCCATCCTCTCTGCAAAGACTGACGACAAGAGACCAGAATGGCAAGAAATTGCTGATAAAAGTCCAAACCTGAAGGCGCTCTGGGCCCAGTGGCACTCTCTTAAAATAGAAAATGGACTACTGAAGAGAGCGTGGGAGAGTCCGGATGGCAAGTCCATAGTCAGTCAGTTGGTTGTTCCTAGTAGCAGAAAATCAGATGTACTACAGGAAATGCACAACGGAACAAGCTGAGGCCATTTTGGGGTCAACAAAACATTGGCCAAAATTAAAGAGCGGTATTACTGGGTGAATTATTATGAAGACGTCGAATCTTGGTGCCGCAAGTGTGAAGTTTGTTGTGCCACAAAAGGACCTCGAACAAGATCACGGGGTCGAATGGTGCAGTACACTGTAGGTGCTCCATTTGAGAGGGTAGCAATTGATGTCGCGGGACCGTTTCCTCAGACTGAGTCGGGCAATAAATACATCTTGGTCGCCATTGATTACTTCACTAAATGGCCTGAAGCATACGCGCTGCCTAATCAAGAAGCAACGACTGTGGCAACGGTGCTAGTAAATGAAATGTTCTGCAGATTCGGAGTCCCTCTCGAACTTCATTCTGATCAAGGCCGAAATTTTGAATCGGCTGTTTTCCAGAAGGTCATGGAACTTCTCGGAATTCGCAAGACCAGGACAACTTCTTCGCATCCACAGTCGGATGGGATGGTAGAGAGATTTAATCGGACCATGGAACATTACCTGTCTAAAATGGTGGCAGATCATCAGCGTGATTGGGACCAACATCTACCTCTCATGTTGATGGCATATCGAGGCTCTACGCATGAAGCCACTGGTTATACTCCGGCGAAAGTGATGTTCGGAAGGGAAATGAGGCTTCCTGCAGATTTTATGTATGGAACACGAGAAAAAGAGTCGCTCAACTCTGAGAATTTTGTGGAGGAGCTTAAGGAGAGGCTGAACAATGTTCATGAACAAGTCAGGAATAAACTGCGGATATCCAGTGATCGAGCCAAAGCAAGATATGACTTACTAGCTAACTCCCGCGGCTTCCAGGATGGTGATTTGGTGTGGCTATACAATCCGAGGCGAAAGGTGGGGAAGTCGCCCAAACTTAGCCAAAATTGGGAAGGACCTTATACAATTATAAATAAGATTAATGATGTGGTGTATAGGATCCAGCGGACCCCTAGGTCAAAGATGAAGGTCGTTCATTTGGATCGATTAGCACGATACCATGGAACTCTATCTGTTCGGGACGAACAGCCTTAGGAGGAGGGCAATGTTATGATTCGCAGCAACGCCGCATGGGAGGCGGGGCAACGCATGGGAGCGTGTTGGTTGGTGGAGCTTCGCGACCTATCCGCGCTGCGTTATGGCTGACACGAGTGATTTATTGCTCGGCTGGCTTAATCTAGAAGGCAGTTGTTTACAACCGTTTTTTATGTGAGATTATTCAAGAATTCTTATAAAGAACTTTCTAGGTTTTTCTGTAATTTTAGGATTGTATATAAAAGGCGCATAGAGCGCCCGGGTAGTCGTATTTTAATCGAGCTATACGTAAGCTAAAGTTACGAAGCGATAATAGAAGGCTATAAAGTCTTAAGTCATGAGTTATTTAGTAGTCGTGTGTAATTGTGGAAATAAATAAATAGTGTTTTCGTGTTAAATCGTTACACTGGAATTATTGAACCCTGAGTTCGCAACAATACTAAAACTTTGCAAAAAATAGTTTTATTTGCCGAGTTGTACACAAAACATCAAATAGTTTCATACATTGAGCATTTACTTAAAGTAGATAAATTGCTATTTTTCTAAACATATAAAAGTAACAAAGAAACCGTCGGCAAATGAAAACAACATGCTGATATTTAATAATCAGCTAATAACCATAGTATTATCGTATAAAAAATGGAAATATTTTCCACTTTACCTACTTTTATTCATAAAAATGTGTTACACTCTTATTTCACCTTAGTGTACACTAGAACGCTTCTTGGTGCAGTGTAGCAAATTTCTTCTTTAACTGCTCTCTGTAGGGCTTTATTTTGTATAGTTCGACATAGACATGTTGACGCATTCA
This sequence comes from Taphrorychus bicolor, assembly GCA_951812265.1. Lineage (NCBI taxonomy): Eukaryota > Metazoa > Arthropoda > Insecta > Coleoptera > Curculionidae > Taphrorychus > Taphrorychus bicolor. Next base: position 37,454,062 of record OX638301.1, on the reverse strand, counting down.
CTGTGAACTTGGTGCAAATTGGGACTTGGTCGCCCTATTTTTCATCCTTGTTTATATTATATATATTTAAAAGATAAGTTAATATTTTCAATATTGTCACAAAGAAGCAAAAAGACATAAAATTGCAGCGTCCTTAGAAATGGTCGGCCGATGACCGGTTTAGTAACCAAGGAATAGTTGACCCAAATCTATAAATCATAGATCGTAAATTTGATCAACAACTGGGTACTTCGAACCGCTGATTGACGTTATGGAAAAGAACGTTGCAATGCATGGGGAAAAAGTGCTGACAAAAAGAGAAGTAAGCTCGAGGATATTTGAGCCAGCTTGCTCGGTGGCTTGCACGTAGGCAAGACTCCAAGATTTTTTGGAAATTCGGGTTGATCCTTTTGGGGGCGTTACGTCAGATGGACGAACGACCACCCGTCGAAGAGTAATTAAGTGTTTTCCAAAATTTGTTATCGTCCGAGTACAAAGAAGAAAGTTGTTCTAGAAGTCCTTGTTGCCCTAAGAGAAGCCACGGGTACGCATAGGAGTAGCCCTGAAGTACGTTAAATTGGTTGGCACGATACGGTCCTCCTTTACACTTGACTTAGGTAAGACCCTTTTGTTATAACGGTGTTTGTTTTCATATTAGTCATTTCAGTAAAGTAGTTAGGGTAATTTTAAGGCACAGAAAATAGAGGTTTGCTTGAATCCCATCTTCTTATTTTAAATATAAACCCCCTAGTTTTTTAAAACCCCCATTCAGTGAGTAAATCAGCATAGGCAACTTCGGGGGAGGTAACGACTACCCGGTACCCATTTAAAGAATAGAGATTTAAAGCGTAAATTTAACGCCCAGAAATATAGTAATATTCTACAATAAATAGTTCCCAACTATCATGTTCGTGACATGGTGGAGGCGCCGGGTAGCGTCAAACAAACAAGCGTATTATTAGTTCTTATTAATAATAAAACCACCAGCTAAAGTCAGTTTGACGCTTAGTGTCAAAATTTAGAAATCCGAGTCCAGCTTTTGTAGAACTAAATATAGAAACGAAAGAACCGCCTTCAAGGGATCATGTAGAAGAGGCCGCTGCGTGAAGAAAGACCGGAGAAGATTTCCAAGATAGTCGAGAAACAAAGAGTTACAATCGATGAAGCGGCTGAAGAAATTATATCAACATATGTCCCGAAGGAAGTTCTTGAACAACCACCCACTGGTCCACAAAAATATCTTCCAATGGTGTCACGTAAAGGCTAGATCCGCTTCTGTGGAAATGAATAAAACTTTAATCAAAGTTAGCGAGGTGTTTGACTGAATTAACTAAAGAAAAAATGTGGAAGAACGGTGCTGCGACACAGATAAAAGCAAAACTGCGGTTAGGTGTCTTAAAAAATTTGCCCACACTTAGTTAGATTATGTACTCAATTTAAGTTATTTTTTCTACAACCGTCAAAATATGACACGGTTCGCGCATTACTGACAGTATGCAAACTGACACATATTTTCATTGGTATCTTTCTCGCACGTCGCCCCTAGCAGCGTAAAAAACAGTTACTGGTTGCCATAGGACACGTGCGACAAAGCCTTTCGCGCACGCCGTCAATACGGGGGTAGCAGAAAAGAACTGTGAAGCCTAATTATTTATAAAATCGTTAAAGATGTTCCATATTAGTGGCAGCTGGATTTTTATACCGTTGTAGAAAAAATTTTGTTCCTAATTCTTGCGCAAAGTGTCTTTCGCACGGCAACGGCAGTCGCGTGCGCGAAAGTCTTACTTTGCGCACTTGTTAGGAAAATAACTATTTGTTGCATATCTTATTATCACGTTGCATTAATTAAATTCTAAGAAAAATTTCAAGAATTGAATATACAATAAATGCCTAACATTTTTTTTTATCAAAGGAATGAATTCATGCAGACACGTATTGAACTATTCCGCAGAAAAGGGTCCATTCGAACGAAAAAAGAAAAAATATATTTGGCGACCCGACGACAAGTGTTTCTGCTTTGCGGTTTTACAACGCAAGTTGTGACCACTACTAGGTATAGTAAGCACACAATAACACTCAGAATATCGTGGACCGATTTGGTCCATATCTTATGATCTACATCCATGGCCGGGTGAATCATAGCAGGTGTCTATGGTAAAGCTGCTGCGGATATTCCTTCTGAATTAATACCTAAAATGGGAAAACTTTGGAATGTTTGCACAAAAGGCTAAACTGATGCCTGCCCGTGTCAACTTGACCTTTTGTTTAACTGACATTTTATCAGAGACAGACGTGTTTTTTTTGTATGACGTCACAATTTATGACGTATTCTTTAACCCTCGCTGAACAGAGTAAAGGTATCAGGCGACTCGAGTTAATTGGGTGGAAGACTCTTGTTCCTTGCTTAAGAATGAAGCACCATTTGGAATTCTCGGACCTTCTCGACTTGGCAGCCATAAAGTAACGAGATCGAGTTTTGAGGTTCTGTCCCTTTGAGGCACGTGGTGAGTTCTTGGGAGAACTAATCGTAGAGACAATTTACACGTTCTCATAGCTTTATTAAGAGGAACATACTTCTCTTGTAGCTGCATTAATCGGTCTTCGCCAATTTGGTGGTATATGACCTTGTGTATATGCCAAAGAAGAACGGCATTGTAAACCGTATCGGTGGTAGCCACCCTGAATTGTCCTTAGTAGAACTCTCGTGGAGTTGAATGACCTTATTGTTTTGAACGTTATTAGGGTTCTTTTGTCCCTCTGGTTTTTGCCAGTTTGCACTTTTCAGTACTTTCGAAGTTGAGTGCAGGTTACTACGTTATTGGTCATGAACCGAGAACTGACAACTTTCTATCTTGGGCGCTTGTAAAAGAGTCTTGGGGAGGCACAGCTAGTGTTTCTCTACACTATTGGTGAACATAACAGAGTTTCCAAATTTGGTGACCATTTTGTAGTAAAACATTACTAAGTTTTCCGTTAATATTTATGCGTCCACCACCGAACTATAGCTGCATATGTTATCTTTAGTCCCTAACCTGAACCTGAACTAACCTGAACCAACCCCTCATTTTACTTTTTTAAATAGGTTGTCAACTTATGTATAAAATCTGCTTATGTCTACGTTCTGTTTTATTTTTACTAAATTTTTATCATTGAGTACCGCGACCAATGCGTATTGGATTTAAGTACCTTGTTTAGTGCAGCAAAGTATGCCAAAAACACGTCCTCTTGAATGGTCCTTATTCCTTTATCGTTCTTTCGACTTTGCAGGTAATAGCTCTAAACTTGCTTCTGCTGCTGCCTCTACAACATCTTCAACAGTAACTTTTCAGTGACTTCGTTGGAAGAATTCGTTTCATTTGCAGTTCTTATGACTGATGACTTTATACTGGAAGAGAAGTCTCGGCATATTGTGGGAATGACTTAGGCATATTAAAAAATAATAACGGGTTATTGCTATTGTGTTATGGTGTTCGATTATTGAATATTTATTTAATCATCGACCTTCAAACTAGATAGACTCAGTGAGTCAATCATAAATTGTCAGGTTTGTTTACTTTCAACATGCATATGGACCACAACGGGCGCGCATCGCGAGAGGAATGAAAATATGGCCGCCGAGTCAGGTAATCGTTGAAAACATGATACATGCACTTAAGTGTGATACAAAAGATTTCTCTCCCACTTTTATAATTAGACGTCTTAAATATGCCACAATATCTCACCATAATGATAAAATCTTTAATAAAACACCAAAAAATCGCACAAAACATTACGAGTGTTTGGGGTCCCAATAAACTAAGTAGTAGGTGGATTAGCGGGATGGTGACAAATAACGACAATTCAGCTTTTATCAATTACCAACGTTTCGACCATATATTGTGGTTTTTATCAAGGCTGTTGATGAGCTGAAGAATTACATATGATAATTTTTCTGTTGTTGAATATTACTATGGTTACAATTGTTCTATAACAATAGAATATTGGACAAATATTGAATAACAGGTGGTGAATGAAATTCTCGCGATAATTTTTCTGTCAAAGTCAAATGGAAAGTAACTGGCTCAATGTCATAGCATAACCATGCAAATTAATTTATATTCAATCCATAGTCATACCATCTGGCCCCGCATAAGTTTTCTGACGTTGATTCGAATCAAAATAGCTATACCTACAGGGGTGTCGCAAATGTCGCAAGGGTTTTTAATTATTTTGTTCATGAAATTCTCCTTCGAATATAACTCGTGCATTGAAAATTATAGGTAATTTTAGACCGATATGCAATTCATGCAATTTGGATGAGAAAAAAGCACTCGTGCACTGCGTGCACTCGTGCTTTTTTCATCCCAAATTGCATTCGTGCATATCGTCCAAAAATTACCGGTAATTTTCAATGCACTTGTTATATTACATGTGAGTATTTCTTTCAAAAATTAAGGCGCGTCATTGTCAACATGACACCTCGACTGTCAATGAGTTCAGTTTGGTGAAATTTCAACACTTTGATTCACTTTTCTGAGGCCCGAGAAGGCAAAATATCCTTGTTTTTGTATGATATCACCATTTTCCATGGTGTTTTATAAGATTAGACCAGTTAAATCGCATTTAATTGGCGATATACAGGCGAAATTAGAACAACTTACTTTCGTCACTAGAGACGAAAGTTAACGTTATGAGATTTTCTCTCAATAGAGACGAAAGTTACGTTTTCGGCTAGGGCAAGGTATGACAAAAGTTGTTTATTTTTACATGGTCGTAGAAAAAGTAATGTATCTAACATTATGTCGTCCACTCATCTCATAAACTCCTGGTGATAATACCAAATACAAGCTCTAAACTTGACTTGCAAACTGCCCGCGAGAGCCAAATGATTTAACATGAATTAAAACTGGTTTAACTTTGGATTTTTTTTAAGCTGTAGTAGTAATTTCTTTTCGTCCCGGTATATTCATAAAAGTTAACTATAATATAATCTGCTAGTCAAAAATCATTACCATACAAACCAAGCGAATAGTATCCATGGCAAAGTCATCCTCATTAATATGTAATTTTAATTCCAGTTCAAGTCTTTCTAGTTTCTATAGTTTTTCTTTTTGTACATCACAACTACCTTGCTGCAGCACAAAACGAAATTCCACTTCGACCTCCACCATAACTTCCCACCAAAAGTACAATATTGGGGAAGGAAATCAGTTGGCTTCAGTGGTGAATCTACAAAAGGCGGCAAACTGTTCTTTTGCATTTGTTATAAATAATAAGTAGATAATGGGTAAGTTCCGCCGACGGCAGCAGTTGAGTGTCAGCGCAAAACCGCTGAGTATTAAGATGAGTCAGGGGATGATTCTCGGGTGAACGCACTGCTTTGCCAACTGACAGTACCGACACTGACAGATTTATTTTTAATTTAAATTGTTGTTCACTGGCAGCCTGTAAACTCTCTTTAATGCATTTAGCAGAAAATAACTTTAATTTTTATTAGTATTTATTTTATTACTTTTTATTTAAGTAAAATAAGTACTCACCACATTACTTGGAATTGACATCTCTTCTTCAACAATAACGTACTCGTCAATGTCATCGGAAAGTTGGTAAGTACCTAGGTAGTTTTTTTTAACAAGAACCGGTACCTAGGTATCAAAAATTTCAAAACATCCTCATATACGGGGTGTTCATTATTAAATTTCATCTAGCCAGCTATGATTTTTTGAGAGAAAGAAAGAGAGTTATAAAAGTATGTCGTAACTTGACTCGCCATCAAAACAGATTTGTCATTGCCACTGTCCAATCAGCTTTCAGCGCTTCAACGTTATTAGCGGCCATCTTGTGTTGTCTTTATCCTTGTTGGTAAATTTTCCCGTTTCCCACCTTTTTGTTGTTGTTTTCTAGTTTTACCAACAAAGTTATTGCTGAAAACGTTAATTTTTATTGCTATAAAACCTGTTTTGTATTTGGACAACATGACCTTTGCCTTAGAAGATAAAGTTTTTATGTTGATTTTGATGGAAAGTGGATGGCGAATGGGTTTATTCCATTCGAAACTACGTGGAGGATTTCCAGGCTGAATTTCCAAACTTTGCTGTGGTCTATATGCAGTTCAAGAAGACTTTGGATCAAGTAGTTTACAAAGACCAGGCAGTGAATCTTACAAAAAACATACCAATGAAGTGGTTACACAGGCTCAAGAAATAATGCAAAACACACCTGGTACTTCTATTCGTCAGTTACACCATCAAATAGGCCGTTCTGTAGGTGCCGCCCATGCAATTTTACATACAAATCTGCAAGTCTACCCATATCAAGCAACACTACATAGCAAGTGTGTGACTCAAATTTTATCATTCATCTGCATAGCATTCACTGTGCACAGGACTTTTTGGAAATGGTAAACCTGGATCAGATTGATCTCTACAACTTGATTTTCATCCAACTCGATTGATGACTGATAATAGGACAGCCAATCGAGTTGGTTGAAAATAAGCTTATAGTAATGATCGACCCAATATGGATTGCAATTTTCAAAAAGAACTTTTATGATCATAGAAATTGAGCACTGTCGCTTTTGAATAAACAGGTTTTAACCAGCCAATTTGTAAATTGTTGATTTGAAACATGGTGGACAGCAACCCTTTAAACTACAGATCTGATCATTGACCAAGATTATCCAGTCTAACACTATTAATTACTTATCAATGTAAACTTAATTTCTGTCTATAACATTTCAAACAAATTCAGTTTATATCTATAAATTAGGAATATGAAGCTGGATGATCCTGCATTATTTAGTAGCTATTGATGCAATTTAACACACAGTAAACTACTTTGTCATTATAAAAAAAAAGCATTTATTATTGAACATGAAAATACCATATACCAATAGAGATGTTTCCTACATTCTTGCTCGTAAACTCAAGTCCATACTGATCTGGTCCAAGATTTCTGGAATATGCCTCAAGATTCAAGCCTCTAATAGGTATTATTATAAAGTTATTTTTGTCTATACTGCCATAATATTTTAATTATTATTTTAATTTTCAAATCAGCACAATTTCTGACTTCATAGTGATGCTGACAAAACATCTCAGTTATTTATACATTTGAATCACATTAAAATGGCTTTTAGACCCAAAATGGTTTATGCATGTACACATGTGCCTTACAAACCGCTAATAGTATGGTTGCATATAGCTTTTCCAGGCTGGGGAGTGAGGAGAACTATTAAACTTGTACAAGAATTTAAGCCTCGAGAGTATCTACTGACACATACATTTTTTGGAAACATCTTTTCTTCTAGGTCCTAATGGTCGCAGTAAATACCGATTTTGGTGCAAAATTTCCAGGTTTAGCTTCAGGAATTGAGCCTACAATATGCTTATAAACTTATTTTCGTCTTCAGCTCTAATGTTTTAATTTTGCATACCTTTGAAAATCCACTCCATTTCCGATTCTACAGAGATAAAACATTAGGCTCATACACTCGTTTTAATGATTTTAAAACTAGTTTTCAGTTTTTCAAACACAAGATGGTTTGTAGGTACTTTCGGTTGCAGTTGTAGTTAGTAGGGCCAAGCCTTAAAAACTCCTCTCACAAAGGCTACACTGTGCAGGGGCTGGTGATTGGGGTACTTTGTCGTCGTCAGAAGTCAAAGGATCAATATGAAAATCGCCACTTCTATGGGCGAAAGGCTTGTTCAGGCGTTCAGGGTCGCAAAATTTTAGTTTATCTCACCTTCCAAGGTCCACTATCTCCGTCGTACACTTAATTTGGCATAAAGATTGATGTGTTTTTCTAAGTTCTCTATGGATGTTAGCTCGGGAATACCTCAAGTAAATTTTACAGCCTATAGAATCTTAAAAATCTTTAAATAATTAAAAACATTAAACAAATTAAGGACGACTTTTTTATTTATCAACATTCTGTATGATTCTGGATTGTTTGGAATGCCATGTCAATTGCTATTCATTATTATTTTGTTAAATTTATTTGAGTATTCCCGTCCTTAGATTCTTATTCAGAAAAAAAGGATGGTGACACTATTGGAGCGCGTAATGGTAGGCAACCAGTAAAACGTTCGCAAAGTGTGGACATGCCTAAATTTGAAAGTTTGACGGACAAATAAGAACGAAGTAAGTCACGACGTGCTTCAAAAAATAACAAATGTCTTTCATAGTTGGCTAGATGAAATTTTATAATGAACACCCCGTACATATTTGGTGAGATGTTGTACAGGTGACCACCTACTCTTATATACTTATTTGTTTCTCAAGATATTTGAGATAAAATGCGTTTTGATGCTTTATTACTTCTCAAAAATCAAGCTATATTTCGACTTCAAAAGCACTTACTAAGTCTAGTATGTACACTATTTATCTTCGTTCGTCCTGAGTAACAGGTTTGATGTGGGACGGCGGACCCAACTTCCCAAGTGCAATAAATGAAATTATATTATTAAATTATCTTATAATTTAAGAAAAGTTTATTTCAAAATACTCTCTCCAAATACATAGGAATAAACAAAACGGTAAACCAACCATAACCTTGCTTGCAATTCTCGAAGCAAACAAAAGCTAATGCTGAGATGGTCAGTGCTAAATTATTGCGCTTAGCAAATCAACCGCTGACATCAAGCGGCTGGAATTCGGCGGAACGCATCCGCGTACTAAACGTACCCAATGTTATGTTCCGTTTTGTGATTAAAAGTAAATATAATTTTGATTCAATATCCCGTAAGTTTGCTTATAGAAAAAATATTGTTCCCTACTTCTGCGGAAAGTCTCTTTTGCGCACTTGACCACTTGCCCTAACTCCGTTTCACGTAGTTCGTGCAACCGCCGCGCCGTTACGTGCGGAAAAGTATCACTTTTAGCACTCTAGAAAAATGAAAACTATTTTCACATTTTGTTTAGTATATACAAAATTATGTTTAGAAAGTCGCCTCCAAATTGGCTGTAGTGGATTCGCTGCCGACCTAATAAGCCGCTTAATAATGCCTAAAAAAATTTCGGTAAGGCAGAAAACGAATCTAGATAACCAAATTTGCGCTTTTCTTTGTTTAAATGACTTAAAATATGTATTATATACAAACATTTCAAAACCATACAAATATTTACAATGCTTGATAAATGTGATTATTTCACTCATGCATAAATTTTCCCATAAGGAGAGTGTGTCTATCGCTTACACTAACCTAAACCTTAATCATTGTCGTTGTCTATATTAATTTGATTCGAGAAATAATCTCACTAAATACTAAATACCGCTCGAGCTTTAAAATCTACCTGATAATTTTTCACTCTGACATGTTTTCCTTGCAAATTTCACTCGTCCTAAAGGACTCGTGAAATTATGGAAAGCAGGCCCCGATAAAAATATTGGTTACATCATTAAGGTTAAAATAATGCAATATTCTTGGGGATATCAAGATTGAAACTTCTACATGCAGAAAAAACAATTGTTAAATTGACTTGTCGATAATGCTTTTAAAAACGTATGCTCCAAAATATAGAAGAACATTTTTATATTCTGTGGCTTTCCAAAAAGTATGATCTGACACATCAAACTTCACATCTATAACACAACAAAATTAAAAAAAAAATCATGTATTTGCGCAATTTCTCAATAGCTCTACTTTTTAAGCTACCAGAGGTCCAAGCTTAAAGCAAGCTTTACATTACTCCTAGGCAAACAGCATGCATATAATCAATAATAGTGAATAATGACATAAGCTTTAATGTAAATCAACCAAAGGGGAAGGTATGGTGATGATGCTCCCATCTGCTCTCTGTAAAATCAAAAAAATCTGTTCGAAGTTGTACTTTTAAGAATAACTTTTTTTTGTTTATGGTAATAAAGGCGAGATTTCCAACATAAAGCAACTTGACGCGGTCCAAAGACCGTCCAACTTATTACTGGTCATGGCAACCTAGATGCTTGTCTGGTTAGATACAAGAAAGTTAAATGTAAAGAAGGAGGTTTGGGCAAGTGCAGTGGAGGATAGAAACTCTTGGAGCACTTGGAGCTCGCGGTTAGGAAAAGGGCGAGAAGGGTTTTCATTAGTTATATCACAAGAGATGTAAATATTTTTTTGAATATACTTTTTGTACAAACTAGCATTTAAGCTGCTCGAGACAAAATTTCTTTAAATATATCGCGACAGTAAAGCTTTTATTATGAAATGATTGTAAACAGAAGCTGCTCCTTGGTGTTGATGCTGGAAATTGTTTATCTTTGAGGAAGTTATGGTCCCTTTGTGTGTTTGATTAACTGGAGTACTTGATGTAGTTCTGGTAGAAGTGCTCTTCAAGGTTTTTATTATATTCTGTTGATGCGTTTTATCTAACTGCAAATACGGTTTAAGGGACGATGCAGTGCTATGTCCTGTGATCTTCATTATGACCTCATTGTTAATACCTACTTTATTTAAGGTACTAACTGCAGTTTTACAGGTGCTGCAGCTTATGGTACTAACTCTGTGTGAGTGGTTGGTAATTTTAATGTTATCTGTGCTCAAATCAACCTTATTCGTACCTTCTTCAGTTCACTTCGAAATATTATTTCGTTCAATTGGACAATTTTCATATCAGTTGCTTCCACATGTCCAATTTGCATCGACAGTCAAAAATGGTCTCGGTGTTTTGATGACTGCCTCGCCTTCTCTCCATGCCAATTCAACAGAGGCAATATGAAAAAAAAATTCCTGTAGTTCTTCGGGATGATGCTCATTATATAAAATCACGATTTTCTTATATTCCTCGTACGTGAGCGTCTTTCGACTATTCCGACGTTTTTCTATGTCTGAAGAAGTTTTCTTTTAGAGTTTCTCGCCACTCGAGTCTTTTGGAACAATAAATCCTTAAATGGGTCGAACATAATTGTACATGTTAAAGTACATTTCTTGCAGAAGCTGAGCTGTTTGGTTCTATATTTGCTTTACCACCACTTCGCATATTATAGACCCAATCGTCCAGTAAAGTTGCAAGTCCTTCGACCTTCGCAGAAATCCTCAAATTGATGCCATACGAAGGTTTTGGTTTTTATGGTATTACTCGAAACATTTTTTCACAAAACATACCCATATAGAAAGGAAAGATCAAATGGAAGGCTCGGTTAACTGTTTTAAGTTTGCCTTCCTATTGTGTGAGAGCGCCACTAGTACTCCATTTTCAAAGGTTACAGTTTTCTTCAAAAAATACCAAAAACTGGGTTAAGTTGAAGGTGAAACATAAAATTCACGTCTTTCTCAACTTGTCAGTACTCAAATTTTGGCACAATTTTCGCTTAATTTCAATGATTTCGACTAGCTACTTATTGAGTGTATCATTTAGTTCAAAAGAGTTAATTATTGCAAATATGTGGTTACTTGAGGATTAGGCGCTTTTCCTGTTTTATGTATACCCCAAGGTAAAATTTTTCAAATTTATAAGGAATACCTTTGTAAAATATTTGGAAAATCCCTTTATGGGATTTTCTCGTTTTGAATATATTTGGACAAACAGTATCTCACAAAAAAATTTAAAATAAAGTGATTTTTGCGAAAGTTTGCATATTCAGCCCATCATCATTCTAGTTTATATACTATCTAAAATTCTCTTCAATATTCTTTTCATAATTCTCTTCATAATATAGCATTCAAAAAAATAAACGGTATATATGAGCCAGATTACCATGTTGAACATGATACGGAGAACATAAAATATTTGGGTAAAAAGTTAATTTTATTACAAAATATTAGAAATTGATATTTTATACTATCTATTATACAATTGCACATGTATGATAGAAAGTATTGTTTCCTAATGTTCACATGTTATTTTTACAAAAAAAAAATACATATTTACATCAAAAACATTTGCAGAGATTATCAAAGAAATTAAAACTCTGAAGAACATTGATGGTACATTTGAAAAATATGGATTTATACATCATCAAATAAAGAGATTCTACAAAATCATGGAAATGCATCTGAAGAACCCTAAGCACACAGTCAACTTAACTCGCCTTTTTTCTCTGGCAATGCAATCCATCAATGAAGATTTATTCCAGATACTCATACATTAACAGGTATAATACTATAAAGTGTGACAATATTTGTGAAAAAACCCACATTTGAATTTATCTCTTTTTTTTTGTTTGGAAATTCTGTCTTGTGTACACTCTGTCTTGTGTCATTCTGTCTTGTGCACTCTTAACACAAGTTTAGAAATATAGTATTGAAGTACGACCTTCCTAAACTTGTGGTAAAATAACGGCTTGCAAGACATACTGTATATATTTAGATACCTAAATTGTAAGAATTATCTATATTTTAGTTAATTTTATTTAATGCCACAGCAGGTTTTCGTTTTTTTGTAATTTCATAGAATTTAAACTGTTTTAAACAGAACTTTAAACAGGACTATTGATTACAAAATCAAACACTGTTTGACAGAAGGCCTCTAAAAACACATAAAATTATAATCTTATAACCTATTAACTTTAGGTGTTAAGAAACCTTGGTGCCATTACGATATAAATCATAAATAAACGAAAAATAATTAACAAAAAATAAGAATATTTTCTCTTATTTCTGACTGATTTTTGGAGGCTTTGCTAATAGTACTTTTCTATGTTTTTATCTTTATGCTTCTCGTTTAAAAAGTATAACTTGAAATAAGCTTATAACCTGATTATAAAATGGGAACTGGAACATTATTTCTACCAGCTAAAACCAGTAAAAAAAAATCCTTATTTTTGCTTTATACGTGACAGCAAGTTTAAAAATATATGGATACATTTTTGATTTTTTAAGTTTAAGCAGGGATGTATAGTGCTCTTTTATTATTTATTTTGCAGTTGTAGTATTTTGTACTTTGTAGTTTTTGTAAAAAATAGAATAACACATAATTTTGTTATTTTCAAGTTTGTTTTAGAGAATAAAATTTAATTACCTCATACTGAAATATTAATAGCGACTTTATTTAAAACACTACTTATTTGTATCCCAATTTAAGTTAACTGGATTCAGGTTATAGTATTTATTTGCTTAATCTGGTAGAGACTCGAACTCACAGCAGATAAAAGAATATCTGTGTCACTTTTATCTTAATCCTGCTAACTTCAATCACAATATATAAGTACTAAATAGTCCGTAAACTATTAATACTATTAATAGTGGGTAGGCTGTTAAATATAAATTGTTTAAGATTAGTCACACCAAAAACGTCTCTCTCTAAATACAATACCATAATCTATTAGATAGGGCAGCATGTTGTTTCAGGAAGAAGATATGTGCACCAATATCTTATTCTATATATTTTTTAAGCAAAAATTTTCCTATAAACTTGGGATATAATTAGAGTATATCCTACATAAGCCCTCTGCTGATATAAGTGTATAAAGGAACATTTTTGCTTAGAATGAAATGTAGAATAACATACTGCATCACATGCATCTTCTTCTGAAACACCCTGTATTATGTGGTGCCTTCCAAAAAGCGGAATTAAAAATGGTGAATGCGCCAGGATTCCTAAAACTATGCCTTCCTATTAACAGATGGCGCTGAAAAATATCGCCAAGGTGTAACATTTCACTTTCCGTTCTATATGGGTATGTTTTGTGCAGTTTTTTCAGCTTTTCCGTCATATTCGCTAAGGAAATGCATCCAAAAAGAAGTCAAGTCATTTTGACAACTGTGTAATGTTAATGCCAAAATAATGTCACTTTGGCTTTGCATTTTGACGGTAGTTGAAATATCTGGTGCGCCTTTATGTTTACGAATAATCGTAACACGTTTTTAAAAAATAATTGTTTAATTCAAACTTTAAAATTATTACAAGTTATTAATAAAAATGGATAAAACAGAAATACATCTGACTACTCTAACGTCTATGCCAATTCTGTCCTTTGGTCGTTGCTTCGATCAGGGACTGCCGGGGCTGAGTTGCTTCGTCTGCAATTGTCTATTTGCATCCCTAAATGGAACGCATGGGTGGAACTACTTGCGTTTCATCAACAGGGTTGACTGTAACAAGTGGAGCACGTCTTCTCAGGAACAGGATTTTCTCAAATTTCTTTTGCTTAAAGCAACGAAACGTAAGGTAGCATGCGATAGAAATTATTACGATTATAACAAGCCAAAGAGACCATCTTGAATATCGAGTATGCAATTGAGTTGCCTCAAGAGATTTTTCCTGTGAAGCTTGAAGTTGAAGTTCATGTAGTCTATCCAAACGGATTTTCTCTAACTTTTCTCTAAGTTTTTCCACGTCTAAAACTGAGATATTGTTAGCTCTGATGTTGTCCAAAATTACAGGATGGCCCAAAAAACATTATTTTCGTTTTTATACTGGTAGCTTGAAATTCTTATAGAACAGCCTGGTGATCATTGAAGTAATGCAATCAGGGTGTTCATGTATGGGTAGTAGCTGGTTCTTCTTGCAGAAGTAGTTCGGCTGCAGGTTAAGGCACTCCTGTTCTTGGTATTGGTAATGGGTGTTGCTCAGAATAAGATACGTCGAGGGAGGGATTACGGTGAACTGATTTTTGTTGGGTACGGAGAACAGATGATATAATTCGAATGTATCAGAGTGCACCAACGGAAAATCTAGTGAGAATATAATCATGTTTACTACTGCATAAACACTTACTTCTGCTGCACTATAGTATTTTAGAAAATCTAAATCGTTAAATAGTAGTTGAGAATTTCCATGAAACTTATGAAATTCGTCAACGATTTCTTTTAGATCGTCTGGCGTGATAGTGCTTCTGTGTAATGTTTTTAAATATGCAAAGCTGATTGCATTTTCGATGTCACTAAGAAAGTTCAGAATAGAGTCCAAATTTAGCTTGATTTGGTCTAGTATTTCGCGAATTTCCAAATAATGAATGTAGCCGGATCTGGTTTTGCTTAGCTCTTTCACAATTTGGTTTATTTTATTTTCAATAGCTTGCTGATTGAAGGAGACAATTGACATAGTCTTATTAATATTATTCATTATACTAGAGGTTAAGGATATTTGTTTATTTACTTGATTTACGATTTTGTTTTGCTTACTTTCTAGGTCTAAAATATTTTGATGAATTTCGTTTGCGTCATCTTCGTCTAAATTTCCAGTAATATATTTAATAAGGGAACCCATGGGATTAATTAAACCCCATTTTACTCTGCTGGGTTGAGAAAGAGAGTTCATTTTTTGAGTGACTGCGTTTACTTCGTAACGTAAATGATTATACGCCTCGTAAAGAGTGAGTCTATTTACAGGCGTAGGATTATTTATCGTAAGTTCTAGTTTTTGGTATTGTCTAGTTATGGTTTTTACCTGGTTTTGTAGGGTGTTAGATGGATATAATGGAGAAAGGTGTGTGAAGCCACTTTGATTTTTGCATTACCCAGTTTATATTATATACTGCAGTTCATACTTATGTTGATTCATATTATACCCAGTTCATATTATATACGGCAGGATGCCTGGGTTGGATTTCAGATTCTGAATTTGAACCTTCTGTTCCTGTGTCGGGTGCAGTAGCATCCTGCAAAATAGAGTCATCAATCTGCAAAACAGGATCCGATGTCATTTTCCTAGGAGGCTTGAATATTTGCTTATGATAAGTGTTTTGCGCGGTAGTAACGGTAAGGTCGTTGGTCTTTAGAATATGTTCAGGTGCATATAATGGGTTAAGCTTAGCTTGCCTTTCCGTCAATTTTCTGTAACCAATTGTGCCAAGTTGCACATTAGCTGGGTCAGATCTTTTTTCGTTGGATTTTGTGATTACAATTCCTTTATTTTGAGACGTTTTCTCATGAATATTTCGATAAATTTCTTTCATTGATTCTCTATGCTGATTTAGCTGATTATTAACTATGGTAGTATTATTGTGGATATCGATTGGATCTTTTAGTTGAAGATGACCGAACATTAAGTCTATTGGTTTCTGTTTTGTGGTGGAATGTATTGAATTGTTGTAGCCGACTACAGCTAAATGAAGTTTTTCGAATGGACTGAGATGGGGTTTAGAAACAGTCAGTGCACGCATGTGTTCAATAAGGGTAGAGTGGAATCTTTCCACTATCGCGTTGCTATTAGGGTTTAGGGGCATTGTAAAGTGCCAATTGATCTTATATAGTTTTGCAAAGTTTTTAATAAGACTTTGATTGAATTCCGTACCATTGTCGGACACGATATTTTCAGGAATCTTGTAATTAAAAACGAACTGCAAGAGGGACTGATAAACATGTAGAGCTGACAATGTGGGTAGAACGAAAACTTGACCAAACTTAGAGAAACTGTCGCAGATGGTTAAAGCCACATTATTATTGAATTTAAATGTGTCTACATGCACAGTTTCAAAAGGCTTTGTTGGGGTAGGTGTTAATTGAAGTTTTACAAGAGGTGGATGACGCTCATATTTTATTTGTAGACATATAGAACAGTTGTTTATAAAGTTTCTCACGTCATCACTCATTTTTGACCAATAAAAGCGATACTTCAGTTTTTCTATAGTCTCACGTATTCCTCTATGATTTGTTATACCTTCGTGTTGTTCTTTAATTAAGGTTTTTTGTCGTTCGTCTTTCGTTATATCCACGAGTAATTTGTTGGATTTGAGAAGTTTGTAAGATATATACTTGAAAGTTTGTGGTAAGAATTGACACATTTTTTTGTAAAATTGATCATCTACGTCATTTTCAAAGTAAAAGACATATTGTCTTTTGGGCTCTCCATATTGTTTAAGGAACTGGACTACTTGGGCTTCAAAAGAATTGTCTGTAACGTAAAGGTGCCATCTTGTTCTATTTACAGGGGATTTTCGTAGAAAATGTCGGAGAAATTTTGACATAATTTTTCGATACGAAATTTTTCTTCTGGATTCATATGTCTTGTTCTTATGAGATTCTTGATCTCAGATTTTTTTATGAAATCATTAGGAGTTTTTGTCGATAGTTATATTAAATATGTCAAATTGTTGCTTGTGAAAGCTATCCACGGGTATTGGGGCATATAACTGAATATCTTGGACCTCATTTGTTTATTTTGAAATTCTACTGGCGCATACCAATTAACGGCGATTGTTAAACACGCTGGGATTTTACAGTTGAAAATATCTGTTTCTCTGATTATAATTTCTCCATCTGGAACTGATACTGGGACTTTAAAAGTCTCGACATTATAGGGGTCTATACGGGTAAAAAATAATAATTTAGATTTTGATTCATAGTGAGATAAAGGTATCTCAGCCTCAGGTGTTTTGAGGGTATTGTTTCGAAGGTCTAATTGTACATCTAGGTCTTTGAGGGTTTCGTATCCTATGAGACCATCAAAAAAGTGGTGAAATTTTAAAAGGTAAGATTTGATATTTTTATTCGACATAAACTCGTTAAAGGATGGGACGTCAACACCGAAATCACGGTTAGTCGTTTGAAATACTGAGGACACCGTAAAAGGTTCTTTTGTGACAAAATTTTGAAAATATATTTCAGCGATTTCAGGATTAAGAAAAGATTTAGTGGCTCCCGTATCGATTAAGAATTTCAAGGGTGGACTTAATATTTTGATATATGGGAGGTCCATTTTGTCATAAATAGAATGGATTTCTATGTTATTTTGTCGTTTGGCTCGGTTTCGTAAAAGTTCTGCTGTTCATAGGTCATGTTTTGAGAACTACTGTTCTGATCGGATGTGTCAGTAACATCAGTGATAGTTGACTGTCGTTCATTTTCATTCATTTGTGTACATTCTTCTTGTTCGAATTGGTTGTGAGATTAATAATAAGGTTCAGGGTACGCGTAAGAAGTTGAAGGCTCAGAAGGAACAAAATAATAAAATGCGTTGGGCGACGTGCCTATATTATACATTTGGAATTGATTATTTTGAGGTCTAAAAGATTTTAACGTGCCGTGTGAAATGCCACTCATAGGGACTGGTTTTGGGAGGTTTTGAGTTCTCTGTTGATTAGGTTTCCAAACGTTAGTGAGATTTTTTGGTGAGTTAAATGTTTTTTCGCCGGGAAACTTTTGTGGAGGTATATTCCTAAGTTGTATGGTGTTTTGGGGGTTTTGATTGTGCGAAAATTGTGTAGATATTTGAGGCAACACAGGTTGTGGTTGAGTGAAGTTCGGCATATATTGAAAATTTGGCAAAAAGTAATTTTGCGGTTGAACGAACTGTCTTGGATTCTGTTTGCCTTTGTTCAAGGACAAACTGTTCTCGTTTCGAGAAGGATTTTGTAAGTGTCTAATGTTACTTTCAGATATTACATGCTGCCTAGCTTCTGCTAAGTCCAATGGTTTCATTGCACGAACTGTGGAACCAAGAGGTTCTCTCAAGCCTGTCAGGAATATTTTTAATGCATGTACATTATAAAAATCTTTCATGACACGAGCAGAATTTATATTTAACGGATCACTGTGGGTATCGACGTAATTGTGTAATGCACTCAAATTTGACATGACGCGAGTGTGAAATTGCAAAGAACTTTCATTTAGGTGTTGTCTTAATTGGTCTAAATCAAACAGTAAGCTATTTTCGTCACGTTGATGACCGAAGTGGGCGATAAGCGCTGATTTTACAGTTTTCCAATCTTTGGTAACGCAAATGCTATAAACTTCGCGAGCTTTGGCTATCAATTTAGCATAAATGCCATAGATAACTGTTAGATTTTGAACACACTCGGTGTCTTCGCTATTCCAATATGTACTAATTAACTTGTTGCTAGTTTCTAAATAAGCTGATAATTCTAGTGGATTTCCGTCAAATTTCGGAATGATTTCTAAAAGCTTTATATCGAAATTTGGAGGTGCCATTATAGGAAATTTCTCACAAATTGCTAAGTTATTGAATAACTTTTCTAAATTAAATTTATCTAAATTAGTTGTGTTTTCTGCAGTAGAATCACGATCAATATCTAGCTCGTTTTCACTATTTTCCGCAGTGGAATTTGATGAATTCGAGGAGAATGATATAGACAGGATAAACTGCAAAAGGATTAACTTACAGAAAGGAAGGCTGCATGCTTCTTTCTTCTCACAGGTTCTTCTTACTACCCAATACACTGCTAGACCCGATTAACACGATAATTGAGTGTTTTCTGATCCAGTTCTTAATACTAGGTTTGATTGAATAAACGGTTGAAGCCGACGGGTTTTTCACGTCGAAATCCCTTTCACTACTACCGGCTGCGCCACTTTATGTTTACGAATAATCGTAACACGTTTTTAAAAAATAATTGTTTAATTCAAACTTTAAAATTATTACAAGTTACTAATAAAAATTGATAAAACAGAAATACATCTGACTACTCTAACGTCTATGCCAATTCTGTTCTTTGGTCGTTGCTTCGATCAGGGACTGCCGGGGCTGAGTTGCTTCGTCTGCAATTGTCTATTTGCAAGCTAAACGAGACAGGGTTGGACTCGAACATAACTGCGCTGACATACAGCGCTGATTGCATGGTCGTCCCGAAAGGCAATATAAAGATTATAGATTAAATAAGATATATATAGATGTAGACTCAGATACGAATTCTATATGATATTTAGTAGGTCTTTTATTGACATTGCTACAGCACTGCCATAGATCTCGGAAACCAAGTACCCAACTAGCAATTATAGTTCCAGTGCGGACACCGCTACAGATAATTGTAACTGCTATATAGTAAAAATTACTTTGAAGTAATTTTGGTGACGTTGGTGGAACTCCCCAAAATAACTTTGGGGTAGTTAGGTGTATAAAGTAATTTTAATAGGAATTATTACTTCGCTGTTACCTCAAATATTACATTAAACCTTTGGGACTTCTAAGTTATCAAATAAAGTTATTTTTACGTAACAAATAATTTAAATTATTTTTTTTAGGTATATTCTACAATATAGTAATAAATTGGAGTAGACTTTACCAAACTGCAACTCGTTTTCTGTAATATTTACAATAGGGAGGTTATTGGGATTATTAAGGAAATGCTAGTTAGGTTTACCAAGTGCTACACATGCCAACATGCCAGGTCATCCCTCAATATCTCAACAAGTCGGAGCAAGTCGGAGTGAGACAACAAGGGGAATGCCCTAAACGTTCGAGATTTGATCAGCGCCAAATGCTGCTTGACATCGACATTCCATAACAAACATAACCAAGATAAATATTCCGTATTTAGACTTTCGAAACAAGACACGGAAACAATCAGTAACAAAATAGTTAATTTCTGACCCAAATCCCGGGGAAATTGAGGCAAGTTAACAACAAGAAGAATAGCCAAAGACAAGCAGCACCACTACTTAAGATACGTTTACAAGTTCAATGTAGCCAACGCCGTGAAATGCTATAAATAGGTCAAGTGAGTTGTTAAAATGCATTTTTCTCCTTGCAGTCCAGTGAAATACTAATTGTCGGCTGAAGTAAACTCTCCAATCAATCCAGTCAAACCTGCTTGTGCCACTGAGGCCCAAAACTATCTATGGTTGCAGAAATACTCGATAAATTTCATTATTGTATGTGTATTATCTATATATAACCATCTTCGACATAGAATTGAAAATTTACCCTTTATAAAGAAATCACAGGAACAGCATTATCATCACACAAAAGAGGATTTATAACAACATAGGCTAAATAGGTAAAAAGTGCAGCCTTTGAAGAAGGAATTTGTTTCAACAAAAGTGCAGGTACTATTTTAAATTCAAGAATGAGGACCCCGTAGCTAGTGAGTGTCTTGTTATTTAAATATACAGTTTGTTGCAAACAAAACTGTAATAAACAGCTGTACGAAAAGCCTAAAATTATTGTGGATTATCTTATCAACACCAAAACCCTCGGAAATTATAATGAGCATGTTTTAAGATGAAATTTTACTGTTATATACACAGCTGATAAGTCCTGACCTCTATTAACTTAAAAACGCGTTTCCTATTTGCAAAAAATTTAGTAAAAAAAAAGTTCTAGAAAGATTTTCAGAGGAAACATTAAATCTTGACATATTTATCTTTGGGCAGGACGACCAGAATGTTTCGCCTCGCAAGAAAAACAAACAAAGTTTCCATCAAGGTTTGCTTCTCATTGGTCGCAGTTGTCCATTCTTCTTAGGGAGCAACAACTTCCATTTCTCTCGAAACTGGAATCTGAGGCAGCATACCCTGAAAATGCTCTTCGATTTACCGGTGATAACTACGGTAACTGTCTAATCTACGTCTATTAGAAAACTCTGACCACCAAACCACGGAATAATATATGATTTTAAGTAAGATATTGGTCATCGGGTAGCGGGTAGATACTCATCTATAGTCCCGATAGATGACAGATCTACTTCAGGAATGCGACCCTGCCCACGCGAGCCTTGGTTTATCTCCAAAGACCATACGGGGAAACCATTGTCAAAACTCCCAATTTCCTATAAAACCACTTATTTCCTTTCCAACATTCCTATCCCTCTTCCAACCCGTCTGGCCAACGTGGAAGAAAATTTGGCTATAAACCTCTCAATATGGCGATTCCAAAGAGAAAAGGAAACATACCCCAGGTGGGTAGATCAATATTTGGCAAATCCCACACCTTGAAAAAGGTCTGCCTCATGGATTCTGGGGGAGGCAAACAATCGCCTTCATCACCTAAAGACAACAATACACACCGTCACAGAAAATACCCGATATGCGTAGCAACTTACAACGCCAGAACATTATCAACAAACGAGAAAATGCTAGAACTAGAGGAAGAACTCACAAACATGTGGGACATATTGGGCCTAAGCGAAGTCAGACGCATAGGGGAAGGTCAAATCACTCTGGACAAAGGACATATCTTTCACTATGCAGGAGAAGAAACTGCAATAAGAGGAATAGGTTTTTTGGTCCACAAAAGACACACTGAAAATATTATAAACATCAAAAGTATAAGCCCTAGAGTCTTATTCATCACCATCCAACTTAACAAAAAATACTCTCTGAAAATCATTCAAGCCTACGCGCCCACAAGCGACCATACAGAGGAAGATATCGAATGCTTTTACGAAGATATATCCTCAGCCATACAAGACGAGAAATCCCACTATACTCTGCTAATCGGAGACTTTAATGCTAAAATCGGAAGCAAAATAGATGAAGCTGAAAACGCGGTTGGGCACCACGGATTGGGCGAGAGAAACGAAAGAGGAAATACCTTGATAGACTTTCTGCATAGCAAAAATCTCTTCGCAATGAACACCTTCTTCCAAAAAAATGACAACAAAAAATGGACATGGATGAGCCCAGACGGAAGGACCAAGAACGCCATCGACTTCATATGCAGCAGCAGAAAAGATATTGTCAGTGATGTAGATGTTCTGAATAGATTCTCAACAGGCAGCGACCATCGCCTAGTAAGAGCGAAAATAAAACTAAACATAAGAAAGGAAAGAAACAACATGATCCTAAAAAAGAGTCACAAAAAATGGAACTTGCCTGAAAACGTGTATGAATATGAACAGCAACTATCTAAATCTCTAAACGTAAATAATCGTATGACAGTTAACGCAATATATGAGAACATTACAAACAGCGTAAATGCAACAATTGAAAAGTGCTGCAGAAGCAAAAACAAGAACCAAAAACTCAACCTAAGAACAAAATCTTTAATGAAACAAAGAAGAGAACTGACAGACAAAACAACAATAGAATATAGAAATATCAATAAAGAAATAGCTAAAGAGATAAGAAAACACAAAAGAGAACAAAATACGGAATCCATAAAAACTACGATAGAAGAGAATAAAAGTCTGAAAGTTCTGGCAAGGAAAAATCTAGCGAGAAAAAATAATATATATAAAATCAAAAACACAGATGGCAGAATAATGACAAACAAGGGGGAAATAACGCAGACCATTGAAGCTTTCTACAAACGACTATATTCAACACCAAATAGAGAAATAAAATCCAATATTCCAATAATTTTAAACCAAGGCTCAGAAGACCTCGAAGAGATAAATGACGATGAAATTATATCAGCTTTAAAAAATATGAAAAGCAACAAAGCACCTGGTGAAGACGAGATGGTAATAGAAAGCATTAAAATGGGCGGACAAGACATCATCAATGCCCTTAAAACCCTATTTAATAAATGCCTCTCCGGAGGAACAATACCATCGCAATGGGAAAGTGCGCAAATCATCATCATACACAAGAAAGGAGATAACACGAACCTTGAAAACTACCGGCCAATAAGTCTGCTAAGTCACATCTATAAGCTCTACACAAAGATTATAACAACACGTCTAACAAACAAACTAGAGTTCTTTCTTTCAAGAGAGCAAGCGGGTTTTAGAACAAAATACGGTACCAACGATCACTTGCTCACAATGAAACTAATAATTGAGAAGTGTATAGAGTACAACAAACCGCTTATGCTGATTTTTATAGACTTCAAAAAGGCCTTTGATACAGTGGACCACCAGAAACTGCTAGAAGCACTTGCAGAATGCCGAATTGACTACCGTTACTCCTCAGCTATTAAATACATATATACTACATCCACAGCATACGTGAAGATAAACAACAATCAACATACCAACAAGTTCAAAATTGAAAGGGGCCTGAGACAGGGTGACGCGCTTTCTCCTAAATTATTCATTACTCTGCTGCAAAGTGTGCTAAACAAAATAAGATGGAACAACATGGGAATTAACATCGATGGAGAAAATCTAAGCCACCTTTGCTTCGCCGACGACATCGTCCTAATAACAGACGACACGGCTAAGGCACAAACAATGTTACAAGACTTACAAACAGCCGCAGAAAAGGTAGGCCTTGAAATAAATCTGTCAAAGACACAATACATGACAAACCTTGTTCTAAACAATTCTCTAAAAATTAACAACATAAATATAGAACAGACATACTCATACAAATACCTAGGACATGAAATCAGTATCGAACGGGACAATCAAACACGCGAAATCCAGCGTAGAATAGGTCTGACTTGGGCAGCATTTGGAAAACTAAAATCAGTGTTTCGGTCCAATCTCCCAATATGCTTGAAGAGAAAGGTGTTCAACCAATGCGTCCTTCCCGTGCTGAAATATGGTGCAGAAACACTAACACTTACAAGAAAAAACATTACGAAAATACAAGTGATGCAACGCGGGATGGAAAGATCGATGCTGGGAATCACCCTTCGAGACAGAGTCCCAAATACAACTATAAGACTTAGAACGAAGACACGGGATGCTGTCGAGACTATCTTACATTTAAAGTGGAACTGGGCGGGGCATGTTGCCAGAATGACGGACAACCGATGGACAAAGAAGATAGCAGAATGGCGTCCAAGACAAGACGCATATCGTAACAGAGGACGACCGCCTACCCGCTGGAGCGATGATATAAGAAGAACAGCCGGAAACTGGATACTGGATACTGGCTGCACAAGAACGGGGGAAATGGAAGCATTTGAGAGAGGCTTTTGTTCAGCAGTGGACAGAATAAGCTACAGAAGAAGAAGAAGAAGATTGGTCAAGGAGACATGTACCCCGTGTTTATTAAAAAACGTCATCTGGGAGACTACGCATTTTTGACAGCAATTTGAGAAAAGTTGACATAATTAAAGTAAATGGAATTCTGTTCTGTCATACTTTTCTTGTGACATTTCACAGCTAACTAGATGACGCTTTCAAATGAACACCTCCTTTGATATCCTATCATCAAAGCCTTTGATAGTTCAATCAGCGAACCTGTCTCTAAATCTTAGTTACTAATTAACTATTATTTACAAGCCATGATGTTATTCTCAGCGTGTAAGGGGGTTACTCTTACAAAAATAGCAAATTTAGGGGCTATATGTAGTACATTTTTGTTAGCAGATAACAAGCGAGACTATTTACCTCGGTACAAATTTAAATATCTTCGCCGTGTGCCATTATCTCTCGTTATTGCAATCAGTGGAGCGGCGTACAAAAGAACTCCACAAAAATCCGAACTTTCAAGCGATGCATTCTTTGTGATAAATTGCAACGCATTTATCTTTCCACAAAAGTGGTAAAGACATTTATCTCCGGCTGGTTTACGTCGAGTGTTTCCTCAAATATAACCCGGAGCATAAAAATAAAATGGTAGGCCTCCCGTAGCACAATATCTCTTTAGACCGAACCTTGTTTAGATTTATGCATATGGTTAAAATTTTATTATACAGGGTATTTGTGAATAGGTGGTAGAAAACTATATGGGTGAAAACTGAGCCAAATTTATGAGGAAGAGGTTATGTACCCAACTAGCAATTTAGGTCGCCTGGTAACCGCAACTTACAAGGAATACTAATAGGTTCCGTTTACTAGTGGCGGCAACCGCTCTGGCACCGCTTTATTACCACTTTATTACTAAAATGGGGAACGATTTTTGAGTAAACATTACGTGCCGGCGACCACACTGGGACTGTCCCACTTACGACCCAGTTACGGTTCTGGAGTAAATAAGTAGTAGCCGGATGGTAATTATTACCACCCGGCTACTTAACTGGGACTAACGCTTTTTCACTTCTCTTTTTGTCTTTCCACTAACAACTTATAGGAATAAGTAGATATGTGACTGTCCTTGTTAGCTACAATAATGATGGATAATACGATTTTATTTCGGCGAAAGCCTGAATTTTGGTGTTGTCATCAGATTTAATATTACTTTTTTCTCATTACTGGACTAAAAACTCCAAACCCATCGAGTTTTGTTGTTATATGTTGCAGCACTACTTTTTTGTTCTAAAATGGAGTCTAAACTTACTGTAAAGAATATGGCGGCACAAGAAAAAAATCCTTTAACTTTCCTCAAAGTAAATATGACTGAACGATAGGGAACAGATTCGAAACTTATGCCACACGAAAGTGTATTTTTCTATGAAAGAAAATTAGTTACTTTAGTCGTGAATCCTTCACGACTTAATAGTAAAATGTACGATTTTGCTACCGTTCAGACAACTACCCAGTCCCAGAAACGTCTTCTTAGTTACTTAGCAGACTTTAGAAAGGCAAATTTTACCAAAGAGTAATTTTGGCTCCCTACGTTCCTGCTCGTATTACTCCGCACGTCAAGCGTCGCGTGTCGACTGTCGTTTGGTTACGTCTTTTTAAGAATAATAAACTGCAAACGCCAAATGTCACTCATCATTTCTCGTTAATATAAGCCGAGTTTGGTAATTCCATCCGAGCGCTCCAGACTCAGATCATCTCCCAAAATCTTAACAAGCTAGAGTGAGATAGACTGATATCCCGAGCGCTCGGGATGTAATTGCCGAACTCAACTATAATAAACTGGCATTTGAACCAAAATTTTATTCATAGTTAGTTCAGTTTTTAGGTAGGTTTGAAAATTTTTATCAACGCACCTTTTATGAAACTCCTTGCAGTAGTATCACGCACAAAATACTTGATACTAACTTCAATTTTGTGTCCATTACAAGTAGTTATGCCATTCTGAAGAAGATCTAGCATTTCATCGACAAACTGCCGAAAAAATTTCTTTTAATGGTGGTTTTCTCGGTTCACAATATGCCACTGCAATCATAGGTTGCAGGTGAGCCATCTCTTCGATTTTAAATGGTATTGGCCAGAATTCTATTAGAGCGCTTTTAAATGGAGGTAATCCATCGATATTCAATGTCAAAAATATCGATAAAGTGGTGCTCTTTTCGTCAAATATTTTTAATAGGCCAGTTTTTATTCCATTGTACCAAAACTCCCCATTCGTACATTATCAGCAGACTTGGGGGTTCTAAAAAGGGTTTTACAAGTGACTGGAAGCTATTTGTGGCCTTGTAATCTTAAAACGTTCAATAGCTGAGTAGTAGCTATATGTGTTATTTGATTACTTAAGCCCCACTCCCGTTCTCTTAACTTTCTTAAGGTTTTCTTAAAAGAAATGGCTTCCTTAATTGATTTTTCCAGTGGTTCGTCTTCTTCGTCCATATCGGGGACATATGGCTCATCGTCAAAACTATTACTCTATGTTATGGCAGCTCTATGAATTTCTATTAAATCTTTTTCGCTATTCTCACGTACTATTACCGAAAGTGCACTGCTGGCATGATCATCCTTATCATCTGTTTCAGTTAATGACGTCGTCGCGAAGAAACCATCCGGATGGATGTTACCTGTAGACATTTCTTGATTTTCACTGAGTTGGCGCTTGACTTTTCGGTAAAAACTGGTGCAATGCCTGTATTTACGTTTTATTTCGACAAAGTCAAACTATAGATACGTACTGTGATAAGACGATGACACTGAAACTATGATAACACAGTCCAAACCGATTATGGCTAAAATAATAAAAAACACAAATTACCGCCAAGTCCATTTCTCGATTAAGTAGCATTTAGTTAAACGTTCCCTTGCTAAGGATTTGCTACAATGGAGTAATTATAAATTTTAACTCAATAGTAATATTACTTCAAAGTCATATTTATGGTAATATCGTATGATTTGGAACCATTACATACCACGAAAAAGTGTTTTACTTAAAAGTCTTGTTAGTTCTAACAGGTCGGTATTTATTACTTTGAATTCTAACCAAATAGTCACGACAACTTTAAAGTAATTTCGAAGACGTAATCGCAACTAACCAATTCTATGAGAATGTAAAGTATTTTCTGGTCTTTGAAGCCCGGAATTATAGGGAGTACCACACATGGCAGTATGCGCATCGGGCATACTTCATTCATAAAATCGACGTAGTGTTCATTCATAACTACTGGCCAATCAGGACAGGGGACAGGATGTAAACAATATCAGCTGATCGCTCAATCGCTCATCCAATTTATTTTATTCCATTGATAGTTATTTTAAAATACTTCTGCTTTTAAATAATTATTTATTAAAGAGCATTTTTTTAAAGTGGATATTATTGAATATGTATTTCAAATAGTTAATAGTTCTATGATGTGCATGGTAACAGAGAAATAAAAATCATCAAACATACCTATTATGAAATGAAAAGAAATGTTGGGCTTGGGCTAAAGTGGACTATCCGAATCAAAAGATTTATAACAGGGCCTGGAAGAGCTGAAAGACGAGGAACTAAACGCGATAGTGAGAAGAACTTTTTTTTACTACCTACGTTCCTGTTCAGCTTCTGCATAAAAGGTTAGAAGGGACAAACATATTTTGCAAGCTTTTGTTAGTTAAAACCAATATCACCAATAGTTGCAAAGGTTTTTTTGTCTACAAAAAGACAAGGGGAGGACTAAGATAGGATCCCACAGTTCTTCAATATGCAAATATAAAACGGTCTATTAAAAAAAGGTAAGTATAAAGAACCTCAAAATTGATATTTATTAAATACATTTTTAAATAAAGTTAACTATATTACATTAAAGATAGGTATTGTATACAGAATGGACTTTTTAACTTGAGACAGTCAGATATCTTGAGAAAGAACTAGTTGTGGGGAATACATTTTTCCGATGGCCTCTGAATTGCGTAGAGCCTATTTTAGGCACATATTTTTACCTACACATGGGTTTTTGAATTTGAATCATTTTTATCATTGCAAGAAATACATACCTTTTGCTATAGTGTCACATGTTTAGATAATAATAATTCATGTTTTGTTTTAACATAGATGTTATTCAACTAGTTAAGTATAATATGCTTATTAGTAATATGTGACTGGCTATTTAGGTGTTAGTGATACAATCTGTTTCTCCATGAAAAAATTTGTTACATCTTTCAACAAATCTTATATTTAAATTGTTACTAAGTAATAGTTATGTGTCTACCTACCTTACAAGATAAATAATATATTTACAATTATGTTATGTATATAAAATTTATTAAGAATAAATAGAGGATTGTCTATTGCATTTTCACACTTATCTTAGCTTAGCGATCAATATAAGTACATAATAAAGTAGTGGCAGAAACGACAAAAGAATAAAAGTCTATTTACTTGAACACATGAGGATGTGAATTTTGTTATTGATTTAATAGTTTACAGTTTGACTTTTAGGTGTTTGCACATGATTATGGCGATTTATTCCGTCTTTTTCCTTGTAGGTAGGGACTAAGCAAAATTGATTCTCACCCATTTTTAAGCAACCCTAAAGGCTCAAAACTTCTCAGTTTCGATTCCACCCATTTCTGTAGAATAATTGCCTTGGTCAGGTACCACTCAAGTGCAGTTGAACCACAGTTGTACAACTGACTCTAAAATGGTCCATGCAGTTTCTCCTAGGGCCCAGTTTTATACTTAAGTCACTCTGCCCCGAGTATTGAACTTCTCGAGAAAACACAGCTGACTCTAAATTCACTCCTAGGGCAGAGTCAAGTTAATTCAAAGAAAATCTGCTGTGTTCATCAGCAAACACTGCTGAAGCTGAAGGTGATAGTAAACCAGCTTCATCCAGTGATTTCAATTGTGTTTTCCAAAAAGGGCTTTTACACACAGCAGTGATAGACATACATAAGAATGATGATGAATTGTAAGGCTTCTTGCGCAAAGATTGGGCTGTCAACAATTTAAAGTGTTACCAGTTGCTGAGTGTATATTTATCGGTAGGGTTATTCTCCAATATGCGTAAGTGTTGCATTTTTGAGTAACTAAAATCTTATTGTCCAAGATCAGCAAATATATGTAGATATATACCTATTCTAGTGCCTCTTAACTTAATTCACTTATATATGATGAAACTAACCGCCACTTGCACCACTCAATTTTCAAGTACACCTAGTTAAGGCTTTCTTTACTACCATGCTTCCTCATCCTAATAGCTATGGCTTAGGGATCCTTAACTTTAGGTTTACCTAAATTTGTTTAGTGCAAATAGGGGTAAGCTAAGTAAAGTGTGCATGAACAAAATCATCAGGACTGATGAACAATGGCAAGCGGCAAGACTGATCGAGAATTAAACTAAATAGACATGGCACTATACTAGCTGGAAACCTGCGTCTATTTTCTTAATTGGTTGAAAAGAATTCTACTTTTTTGATCCAATATTCATAAAAGAATAGACACAATATGGTACAAAATCTGGCAAAAATAATAACAAAAAAAACTAACCTTAAACATCGTATCTTTACTATCATAGTAAATTTAAGGACCGCCTCCAGTGCAAGGTTGCCGATGTGATATTTCTATCTTTAATCAACCACGCGCAAAGGGCATAACAAAAACCAAAGTAGATAAAGAATAATTATAACGATTTATCCTCTATTCATTTTATTCTATTATTAATTCTATGGCCGAAGAAACGCATTTAGAACTTCTAACTGATGATTTTAACCACATGAAAGGAAACATGAAAATGCAATATAGATTATATAGGTATCCTAAAATGTCTATAATGATGAAGCATAGATTCATGCGTAGAGTATTACCACAGTTTAAGGAATATAACATATTCCTTAAAGTGTGGTATCACTTAGGTAGGTACTTCATTTGCAGCAAATAATTCCCTTACATGGACGTTAGGAATGGGTTGGGCCTTAAGACAACGACCAATCCATAACTACATAACTTGTTTTGCTTGTTGGAGGAGCAAAGTTACACCTGGTTCAGTAGATATCTACATTAATTCTCGAAAATTGACAAAATCACATAAAAGCATATAAATTAATGTAATGTCTATTTTTTTTTCTTACATCACCTATCAATTAAAACAATTGATAAATTAACGAAGCTTTATTATTTATATACGATTATTACGAATATACCCTATGAGCCGCAGAAATATTTGATTCAAAGAATTTTGCATTTTATATGTGGCAACGTTGCAAATACTGCCCCGTGCGCATACTGCTGGATGCAGCCATCTCGAATTATAACCCCAAAACTTGGATCTAAATAAACAACTGTCTTATTTCAAACGTCGGCTTTGTTGACTGATAGATTAGCGATGAGTGAATTGTGTAGTAGTGTAATAGCCTAAGTGGTTCCGTTTTCTTGGCCGGAAGTCCATCATGTTTGAGGGAACTTTGCTAATTCTTTGCTTGTACCTAATAGTCCATTGTTTGCTGTTCGTAAGTTAAACGTTTTACGATAATATCTTCAGATGAAACAGGAATTATGTGGATCAAACTTAAAGTGGTACATTTTGCTGTTTTTCTGTGGAGTAAAGAAGGTAGCGAGAGCAAGTATTTTAGGTGTCGTCCAAAAACGCGTTTCGACAACAATGAGAATTGTTATTCGTCAGTTATTCGGCGCACGCTGGCGTTCTCGACCAATATTTTTTCCCCACCTCCACTTTTTATGTACTGAAAATCGGAATATTGGAAAAGATCTTTCTTTCTGGATCAAGACACGTGGAAGATAGCATTCATCTATTCCCTGCTACTCACATCGACGTTAAAGAGTAAACCACCACTTTGGATTTAGTCGATTTGCAGTGTGTTTCAACTTCTCTTAGTTAGTGAAAGTTTTGTGGGCACTCGACCAGTTTTTGGGACATTTCTGGGCGAGGAAAGTTGTACTGAATTTCGGGATTGTGCAGCAAGAAGTAAATCACGTAGGCCATCTTTCTGGTTGAGGGGTTCTTTTTTTTCTTCGACTGAGCCTTTTTGTATCTCCTTTTCTTCAGAGTTTGGCCCTACAAGCAAAGTATTTGTCAACCTATACTACGATCCAGGGCCACATAAACCACTGTACTATGTGTCAGCGAAGTTAATGTGAGAGCTGAGAGCAACCACACCACGCGTTTTTTGTTCTTTTTGTGGGAACCCCCATAGTACGAGGTAATTATTCATTAATTTATCTTTATTTAGAGTTTTATGATTTTTTTTCTTTATCTACTATCTGTTGGATTTTTTTCCAATCCAATTTGGGGTCATTATAAAGTCAAATTGTCTGGCTGGATTTGATTCAATTATTGAGTAACTTTCATTTAGTTTATTTATTGATTTTAGATTTGCAAAGTCAACTTGATGTAAAAATTTCAAATTATCTTGTCACTTTTTATTTGTTAACCTATTAATGTAATCACTTCACGAAACATAAATTCAAATAAAAAATTAACTAGGTCAAGGGGCATCTTACTAAATAAAGTCATTCCTAGGGTGTTTCCAAGGGGCTACCAGCCACCACTATTATTTCCAAGGGGGCTAACCACCACCTTATAGTTTCCAAGGGGCTGACCGTCACCACTATTGTTTGTAAGGGGCAGACAGCTTCCACTATCATTTTTGGAGGACCAAAGCCACCACCTTTTGCGTTGTTTTGGACCTAAGGCGCCTAGTCTTTGTGACTATCTGCAATAGCGTCATGTCAAGCTATGTAGTAGTATTTAAGTTAAAAAATTTTTTACTGTTATGCTTGGTAATCACCACTAGGGAAAAATATATTCCAAACATTGTGATAAGTAGAATTAAAAGAAACCTTTCACTTACTTCCTCGAAACACAATCATCATATTGTGCAATATTGATTTCATTCTTTGATATTACAGGTCATTAAATTAAACTGTGGGTATAAATTATTTTGGGAGAAGCTAAAGGGAACTAATCAACTACCTAACAGCGTAGAATTTTTCCAATTTAATTGAATAAAATTGGTGGCGTCCCAAACCCAATTTACCGTACGGTTTTGTAGCACCTTTAGTTCATAACCTGATACTTTTCCCTGGACTCTTTTTGAATATTCTAAGATACCTTTAGTGAAATTAAAGTGTTACAGCCTGACATTTACAAAACGCCTAAGCCGTATTTTCGAGTAAATTCAAAAACAATCTATAACTGTCTTCGAACAAGAAAGAAGAATTTGACTTCAACTGTGGATAATCCGGAGTTAAATTGACTTTCAAAGAATTCGCTTTATCTTGTTGGCAACGGCAGGCCTTTTTAAAACGTCCACAACTTATTTAATTCTTCCAAAGTAGGTTATCCCTATAGAGGTCCGGGTATTGTTTGAAACACAATTTGTCGCCAGCAGCTTTCGCGTTAAGCGTTAATTAGCTGCTTGTTTGTTATACGTTTTATTTTAATATTCTAATGTATTTTCTGCAAGCTTTTTGGGTAAATGGATAACATTAATTTATTGGTATCCATTCTTTTCGAACTGGTAAATAAATTCTTTGAAAACTAATTCAATTTCGTAAATTTATTATAGAACTATTATTGTAATTTTCTTGACCAAAATCCAGAATTAAAATGCCATAATAGTTGAAAATTTGTATTTCTGTTCCTCAGGTATAGTGCGCCCCTAAACTCTGTAGTGACTTATTTTTAAACAATAACAAAATTAAAATTTATATTATTTTTTATATTCTACGGTAATATACTCACATTATTATAATTTCGATATATGTGGCGTCTAGATTTTTACAAGTAACCGTCGTTATTTTTTTATATCCCTCAATGGTATAAACATTATACTAGTTTAAGCCAATTTTCGCGGACCTTAGTTTTACTTGCCTCTACTCTCCCACATGTAATAATTTTGTAATGCTACAGATTTTATAACTTAGTTGAAAAGTTTTATTGCGCCTGTTTCGAGGCAAACAAAGTTGCGTCCATTAAAGTAGTAATTCTGCAGGTGTCCTTACAAACTTATAACAAGAATTTCAATAAAGCAAAACTATGTTTAATGTTTCATAAAAGGAAAACTTTCCTCGCAGAAAAGCAGTAAATTCTACCCCTTTAAAAGGGCTTTTATTAGTTGAGAATATAAAATAATAGTATATTATCCAACAAGAATATAATGCAGGATATCATTCCGGAAGGTGACGTTTGAGTCTATGAGCGTATAGCGAGTGGCACGATTCACGTTAAGGAATGATGTGTATTATATGCAAGTTGGATATTATACTTGGTCTACGGCTTACGTAAAAATTTCTATATAATTATCAAGTAGATAACCTAGTCTTCAACACACTTCTTGTCTTGTCAAAGTCAAAACGAGGTTAAAACCTTCAACAGTGCGACCTCTATAGTTTGTATCGTCATTTGTTTAGTTTGTAATTTCCAACATGAAAGTGCCTACATGAAATTATCATGAAATATATAATGAAAAAAAAATAAAGATACAGTGGCACCTGTTTTAGTTCAAAGGGTATGACATGTCCTGTATTTGTAACAACATAATGACCTTATTATTGTACAGCCGTAGACAATAGTATATTATACAACAAGCATTTAATGAGAGTCGTTATTCTTGAGGGTAACGTTTGGAGCCCACTAGCGAAGCGAGTAGCACAAGTTGCCCGAAGGAATATCGTTCGTTAAATGCGAGTAGAATACTATACTTTGTCCATGACCAAGATTCCGGGTTTTAGTGTTTCCGGTGCTGTAGTGTTTTAACCGTTTTCACACCCAAGAAGACTTATTCAGAATTGTTAGTTAATTAACCACATGCGGTTATTATTATTACTATTATTATGTGAACTTGAAAAGGTTACAATTGAAAAACAGTTGGTTATATTGCTAATATACATATCATTTTTTAATTTAGTTTCTTATATTTAAGCCATACACCACCCTGAATGTTATTAAGGAAGTTAAATGGTATCAATTTATAGGGCAGTTTGGTTTTTGAACTAAGTGATACGTCGAAATGTTTTATGATCTGAGCTGCTCCCACCTTGACCTGCATTATCCCGAATCTTTGTCCTGAAATTAATAAAATATAATTTTGCAATATAAGAACTTCCAAAGTGTGCTTAAATTTCACTTAATTATTTATTTCGTAAACTCGCTGTTATAATTTTCAATTTAGTTACAAACCTATGCATGTGCGTGGGCCGCTGCCAAATGGAAAGAAAATTGACTTATTTATTCCATCATTATCCATCATCCGTTCTGGAATAAACTCATTTGCATTTTTAAAATATCTCTCATCTTTCATAAACATAGAGTATGGAAGAATAATCTTGTCACCGGGATACAACTTAACCGAAATCTTCTTAAATTCTGGGTTATCTGGTGTGTACTCGTAAGGTTGGGTGCAGAGTTTTACCAGGATATCCAGAAATGGGGTATATCGTAGTGTTTCTGAAACCAGAAATAATAGGTAAAGTATTTATTGGGTAATTACAAAATAAACTTAAAGTCGATTCATAATAATGTACTGCAAAATCATGGTATATAATAAATTATTATTGGAGACACTGACGTTATTTAATAGCTATTTATGTAACCAGTTACGAAAAGTCCGATTTTGTGTAACGAATGAATGTTTGAATGAGATACACAAAAAGGGTTTTTCGTCACGTGTTTCATACAAGATTTTTTCTAATTTTGACTACAAATACCTACTTAGAGAGAAAATTATTATTATTATTAAACTTCAATATTTACTTTTAAGCCACTTTGTATCTACTTAATACCGTAAAACTATAGCAACGGTGTGCCACAGCCGAAACCTGCAACTGGTGGTGACACCAACTTTTCATCACTAGTTACGAAAGATTTTACTTTTCGTAACTAGTGACGAAAAGTAGGACGTTACGTCACTGTCATCAGTATTGAAAAGTGCCACTTTATATGTCAAAATTAGAAAAATATATTAAAATATAAATTTGTCTGACATTTAATGACGACAATTGACAGCTTTTACATATATCAAGGAGCTAGCAGTTAGTATAGAGCTGATGGTTTTTACAGCTTTAGCTCCCATTTTTACGACAAAGTCGCCAAGAGAGTCATGTCAACTGATTCGAAATTGTGGTACGTGGATTGATCTGCTGTAATGATAACAATGCATCGTTGTAGACCAAAGACGTGGCTTATTTTCGACGTAAAAATGAAACCATTTTTGCAGAAATGGCGATATTTGTTTGGTCCATCCAAACCGAAATAGCTAATTTGTGTGTAAAAGTGTTAAAAGTGCAATTTTAAAGCATGCATGTGAAAGTTTTAGCGATTCGCATGAGTTCCTTAAAAGCACCTTTAACGCGAATATCATACCATGTTTGTTTTTCTACAGACGAATTAAAAATGAAACTTTTCTATTAAAATTACATAGTATTTAGGTTTAACACAAGACACAAGTGCTTTAAAAGTAGTTTACTTCTACGCTAGTGCCTTAAAACGCTATTTTTAGTAGTTCATTAGCGTGCTAAAATTAAAATTTTAAATGCGTTTTTGCGTTTTTAGAAAATAGTTAATTATGTATTAAGAGCGAAAAGTACAACTTTTTTTCTCGGAGAGTGAAGTTTCGAGTCAAGCGGCAATCACTCGAGAGCAAAATAGTTATTTTCCTAAGAAGTGCGCAAAGTAACACTTTCGCGCACGCGACTACCGTTGCCCGAACGACGCGAAGCGGAGTTCGGGCAGCAGTCAAGTGCGCGAACGAGACTTTGCCCAAGAATTAGGAACAACATTTTTTCTACAACGGTATAAAAGTCCAGTTGCCACTAATATGGAACATCTTTAACGATTTTATAAATTATTAAGCTTCACAGTTCTTTTCTGCTACCCCTGTATTGACGGCGTGCGCGAAAGACTTTGTCGCACGTATCCTATGGCAACCAGTAACTTTTTTTTACGCTGCTATGGGCGACGTGCGAGAAAGATAACAATGAAAATATGTGTCTGTTTGCATACTGTCAGTAATGCGCGAACCGTGTCATATTTGACGGTTGTAGAAAAAAGTTACTTTTTGCTCGTAATGTAAACAACGTTTTTTCTGCAAACGATCAATTTCGAATAATGTGAATTTCAACTGAGCATAACTGACGACACAATCTGAAAATTTAAATCAAAGTGACAATGACGTTTTAAATATTTGGTTGAGTAGTGGTAGTTGCTATTGACAGCAAGCGATAAAATCTTTTTCGCTTGCTGTCCTGGGCAACGCGCGGAAAATTAAACTCACATTCTGATCCTCAAAAAAGGTTAGGTTTTCGTTTATGTAATGAAAACGTAAAATGCGTCATTATTTGACGTTTGTAGAAAAAATATATTATCTACCTACGGTGTTGTCAAATAGTTATATTTGTAATAAAATGTATACAGTATTTACTTTTGACACGAGTGTTAAAAATAGCTTTAACACTATAGTATTAAAACGTTTTATTTAAGAGTTCCGCAGCGTGCTAAAAGTAGAATTTGCCACTATATGGATGCATGACCAAGCGGTAGCTCGGTCCCCAGAAACAAACTTTAGGTCACCTGGCTCAGGTTGTAGTCTACAGCCATCCATATTCATAGGGCCTCTGCACGTGACGACCGACCTTGCACCAAAACTCGCGAGACCAAAACGGAAACCAACGAAAAACTCACGTGCGGTTGGAAGTCTTAGGGTCACTTTTACAAGTTCAAGTAAAACTTCAGATTGAAGATAAAACTCCAGATATAACCTACATTGCATTGTTTATCTTTGAGGTAAACAATACAATGTACATCAAGTCTGGTGTTTTATCTTCAATCTGAAGTTTTACTTGAACTTGTAAAAGTCACCCTTAGTGGGAGAACTCGTCACCAAACGACCATCAGATGCTACCCGGAGAAACTTTCGGAAAATACGGGAAACTGCCCCAAAGGCAAAGGGCAGTCATAAGACCGCGGGGGGAAGAAGGGGTACCAAGTCGATTTCAACCTAGACCTAGTGGGATTAACGAACCACAGTGCCTTCTCCCGCAGGGGGAGATTGCAATCTAAAAGGTAATCATCTTGTTCTAGTCGAAAACAAATGGGACTGTCTACCCGAAAGATCAGACAAAGAGCAAGGGCTCTTGCAACTGGTCGGAAGGACCAAGTCGCAAGAACCATCCCTCCGACGGCAACTTGTAACACACCCGCAACAAAACATCCAAGGAAAAAAATTAGGAAAGAAATAACAACTTCCTACTTCGAGGCTGTTAAGGATACCCAGATGACGATGGTACCAAGAGGGTCCGCACTTCTCCAAAATAAAAGTAACAAAATAGAGTTCTTGAAGGTGGGCCGCGTAAGCCAGCTTACGAAGACCTGTCGCAGAGTTGGTTGCTGGAATTGAACCATAGCCCGGTGCAAAACTCGAGGTTATTGAATTCACTCAGAGGGATGATTAAGCGTAGATTTACGATCCAGTTGCGGAACTGAAACTCATTAAACGCTGAGTGGCAGAAAAAATATAGCTAGATAGACACTAATTAGGCTCTACAGCATAGTAAACAGCCACGCTAGAAATACCCTTTGTTCGTTAGAAAACGTTTTCTTGAAAGCTATAAATTTTTGACGCAAAAGGATGACAGTAAATGTACTTTTCTTCTCTTATCTTTTTGTTTTGAAATTTTATAGCGAGCTACATTCGCATTTTCATACATTCGGTTGAATATTGAAAAGACGGGACTAATATATATAAATATCTGTTGTGTTTTTTAATGTTCTTTTGTTGGTGTTTTTATGTCTTGTGATTATTTCCTAACAGACTTTTTTTCCTCTTTCAGGTAAGAGGCTCACTTATACGTATACGGAACGTCATGTGGAATAGAGAACAGAATTAAGGTAAAACATGTTTCTTTCGCAGCATTCATTGGTTCTCCGGAATTCGCGTAAGAGCGTCGCTGTGATGCTGGATAAAAGTAATGGGATCTTGCAACATTTGCAAATGCTTTGAAAAGTTAGATATAAAAATTACATCTTGTACTCAAGAACTATTTTTTAAAACTGTAGACAATTTTGAAAGTCTATTTCCTATTTGTTGAAAGTCTATTTCCTAACTCTTCTTTAACGATTGGCCAAACTTTACGGTCAATTGACCGGCATGCTGCTGTGTTTTTTAACATCATCACTCTCAGTAGGTTCGTTTTTATAAACCATGATTTTAAGATCACTCTAAAGAAAAAAGTTAAGTTAGTTAAATCTAGAGATCTCGAAGGCCATTTAATTGGCGCCCTTCCGCCAATCTATCTATCCGAGAATCTCTTTTTTAACTATTATCGGTAAAAGAAAATTATGAAGTGTAGCATTGACCTGTGGGAAATGTAACAGATCCTCCTGCACAAGAAAATTACTTTCTATATCAATTGCACTTTCTGGTTCAGGAGTTGTAGATGGTTCGATATTCTCTTCAAGCATATCAAGGTACATATTGCCAATCAAATTCTCTTCAAAATAAACATAATAATAATGTAAAACTGTAAAGGCTTTCATGGC
Organism: Taphrorychus bicolor; assembly: GCA_951812265.1. Taxonomy (NCBI): domain Eukaryota; kingdom Metazoa; phylum Arthropoda; class Insecta; order Coleoptera; family Curculionidae; genus Taphrorychus; species Taphrorychus bicolor. The sequence goes on along the minus strand of OX638301.1, from coordinate 37,415,113 downwards.
GATCAAAGCATATTTTTAAAAGCGTTTCCGCGCTTTGAACCGTGGTCCATTGGACCGCATCTTCTTTCCGAAGAGATTCCAATGGAATGAATCACGGCTTCAAAGAGTGAAAAGCTTCTTGGGATGTATAGGAAAAATAGGCCCATTTATAAAAGTACCAGCCCAAGTATTAAAAGTGTGTGTGCGGTTTTTTCTTGTAGAAAAATATGTGGGTCTCATTTTTTCCAAGAGCGACAGCTTTGTTTGTTAACATTTTCCTTAAAAGAAAATAGGGTTGGCGTTGAAACGATGAGACAGGTTTTAACAAAATTCAACTCTTCCATTATAATCAAGGTCATTGAGCTTTTGAAGCATCTGCATTTTCTGGGGATAGAATTTATGTATTTTTAGTGTCTTCCTTACAGTCTCGTGTGACATCGGTTTGTTTTACTATTGATCGTAAAGAATCCCTTGATAAATTGTTCTCAGTACTTCAATTTGAACTTCTTCATCATAGAGTTAGTCATAATCATAGAGTTTCGGAAAACTCTATAACCTCATTGAGCACATACCGCTGACCAACATCGCGATTTGGATTTCTTAAATAAACAGGAATTCCTGCCCTTTTTTGCTCACTTTATAACTATTTATTACAGTTGTCACTGAACAGCCCAACAAGAAAACCTGAATTAGCAAAGTTACTAAATCTTTAAAAATTCCGAAACCTTTGTTGTTTTACATAATGTGAAATTTAGAACTTTCTCTTTAAACTGAACTGAAAAGAGAGTTAATAGTAAATAGAGAAATTTTTCTCGAAATAAAAACCTGAAAACCATGCATTACAGTACAGACTAGTTCAATTATTCCTGTAACTTTCAAACGAGATGTTTTTTCAGGTAACATTGGAAGGCGAACTAAATGCTATTTGAAGTAACGTTTGTCCCTCCTAGGCGGTTGAGAGCAACTAGAGCTAAAAATAAACTATGAAATTTTTCCCCTGAAAATAAAATTGACATGTCATTTCGCTTTTTCAGATTATTTATAGGGTGTGAAACTCTTAACTTCACACCGTTTATAAAATTTGTAAAAATAGTGTAGAAAGTGTCTAATGATCAAAAGTAGCTTTTATTAGGCGTCCGAAATTAGTTCTTTCTACTCGCTTGCGGGAACTTGCTCTTTCCCGTAGGCACTTCATTGTACAAAGCACCAGGGTAGTGTAGTGATTTGGGAAAATGCAGCCTGTATTAAGTACAAATCGTTGCTGTTACTCAACCGTCAGGCAACGTTACACAATAACGACCACCTCGTTTCATTTTAATACATGTCAAAGCCATTCCCACACTTTATCAAGAATTGAGCTTGTATCCAGTCAAAAGATAATTAGGCAATAAAATGAGTTCTTCCGGAGAATGTCTTGAAGAGTTATCTCAAGTTATTATCATTTCAATTACTGTCAAAAAAGGCGAAGGCGAAAAACGACAAATAGTACCTCTGCTCACTTCTTAGCCCAGTGCCGATGCAGAGGAATAAAATTGTCATCAAGTTACTCAAATTCAATAGGCTTTGGTCGCAGTACTCAATGATAGAGAGTTTAGAAAAATTAAAACAGTAAGTATAGACATAAGCAGATTTTTAAGTTGACGACGTTGTAAAGGAGCCAAAATGTTAGAAGTCACTCGAACTCAAAAAAAGAAGAACTTTCAGTAAAGACGATATTACAAAATGTATTCAAGCACCAGCGAAGTAGTAGTAGTAGCAGACAATGGCGGGGGGGGGGCAAAGCTTTGCGACTAGGCCTCAAAGGCCATACAGTCCTCCGATCCACCCATCCCTACTCCTCCTGGGCCCTCCTTCCCTCAACGAGTATCCCGCCCCATCTCAGAGTCGGAAGCTTCTCTCGATGGGGAAAGACGGCTCCCAGTGTCATGTGGCGCAGTTGCGTCCACCTATGGCACACTCTCAGAAAATGAAAAGACGACTCTTCCCCTGCTCCGCAGTGGGTGCAGAGTGGACTGTCCACCATTCCTAGGAGGTTCATGTATCTGTTTAGTCTACAGTGGCCAGGGAGGATTTCTATAAGTTGTTCCAGGCACTGCCGACTTCTCCTAAGTAGCCACGAGGCCTTGGATCTATCCGGGTTAGGGTAGATTTCTTTGGTCTGTCTACATATTCCAGACTGTCCAGTTTATCCTTCTACTCTCCCATGCCCACTTATTTAAAGTGTGAGAGCCGTACCTATTGTCTATTCCTAGATATGGCTCCTGTCTAGTAAAACACGTCTGGGAACCACGCTTAGCCAATTCATTTTCGGTCTCGTTGCCCTCAATGCCCTATGTCCAGGAGCCCATCCCAGAGTTACCCTTTTTGTTTCTAAACGAAGGAATGTTCTTCACCGGAATATGTGACAACTCGTGAGGATCTTGGGTTGTCGGTCTTACGATATAAACTTCGTCCGGTTCTGAAAAAGGGATGATTTTTAGTTAAGACGATATTACAAAATATTCAAGAACCAGCGAAGTAGTAGTAGTAGGTGCAGAGTGGACTGTCCACCCTTCCTAGGAGGTGCATGTGTCTGTTTAGTACACAGTGGCCAGTGAGGATTCTTATAAGGTCTCCCAGGCACTGCCGACTTCTCCCAAGTAGCCACGAGGCCTTGGATCTATCCGGGTTAGGGTAGGTTTCCTGGGTCTGTCTATATATTCCTGACTATGTCCAGTTTGTCCTTGTACTCTCCCATGCCCACTCATTTAGAGCGTGAGAGGCGCCCCTATCGTCTTCTCCTAGACATGGCTCCGTTCCAGTAAAGCACGTCTGGGAACCACGCTCAGCCGATTCATTTCCTCACTCTCACGTTTCCCTCAATGCCCCTATGTCACCCATCCTAGAGGTATCGTTTTTGTTTCTAAAGGAAGGAATGTTCTTGACCGAAAAATGTGACAACTCGTGAGATTCTTGGGTTGTCGGTCTGGGTGAAGGATAATAAGGAATTGTTCGTTATGTTGCTTTGCATTCGATCCAGTTGGGGACGTTGAACAAGAGTTTGTTGATCAGATTTGGGGGATAGGAATTGTTGGTTAATATTACTTTGAGTTTTCGAAATTTTTCAACTTAATCGAGTCGTGTGATATTCCTTCGAGTCTTGTTTTTCGAACTAGGACTAAGTTAGAATTTGTTTCAAGGCTGTGTGACGAGTGATAATTAATATACCTGCTAGGATTTGTTGATTTTTGGTACCAGTCCATTATTATCTCTTGTGTTTTTAAACTTGCTACTAAGGTGTCCAAAAATGGAACTGTAACAAGAGCTGATTCTTCCTCAACAGTGAATGGTATGTGGGGGTTGTAAGAGTGAAGCAGTCTAGTGTGTGGTTAACTTGATCTTTAGAGATTGCGGTAATAATATCATCCACATACTTTTACAGAGATGGGGGTTTGAAAATTAAGAATACTCATACAGTTAACTCCTAAATCTTTGAGGTGGAAAGTTTATTTTTTACTACTTACTTTTGGGTGAAGCCTCATACACTTTTGGGCCCGATTCGTTCATTGTTGGAGAAGGAATTTCGCACTACTCACAGTAAAATTACTGCGAATAACAATTTACCCTAGAATGGGCTCGGACGAATCGACCTAGTTGACGTTTCGGCAACTTCTCTGCTGCCTTCTTCAGAACTATCTAAAAAATAAAGCTTTAGAAACTATGAATTACAAAAAATTATACGAACCTATTAATGTGTTTGGTCTTTGGGTATTTGTGTGTGAAATTCTGAAAATCGCTTTTTGCTTTTGACATGAAATGTCAGTTGATAAGAATTGTTATTATTACGAAAGGTACGTTTAAAATGTTTGGTTAATGTATTGTTTAGTACCTAATATAATTTGTTCTATCTACGTGTAAACTAGGTATAATGTGAATGTTATTATTAATTTATATGTAAGTTACCATTTTGAACTTCTTTTTCTAACATAGGTAACCATGTGTTATCTATGTATGCTGAACAAGAAGCCACACAATGATCTTTGTTAAGTAAAATATATGCACTTTCTTTGATAATGGTTCTTTGGATACGATACTAGTATCGTTCCATTTTACTCTATGACCATTATCAAAGGCGTGTTGGCATATATTTAACTTTTCAAAATCTCTGTTTTTTATATAATTTTGATGTTTTTTTTTTTTTTTGCCTAGAAGTTTCGCCTATATAAAATTTCTCGCATTCGAAAGGAATTTTATATATAACGTTTTTTGTGTATTCGTTTTCATTGTGTGATTTAGTTTTTGTCAGTTGTGCACGTAACGTATTTTGTGTCCTAAAAACTGTTCTAATATTGTATTTGTTACCTAATCGTTTAATTTTGTCTGATAACCCTTTGATATATGGTATAAAAAGGTTTTTAATATGTCTATTTTGATTTTGCCTTATATTTGGCTGTTCGAATTGATAACACATGGTTACCTATGTTAGGACAAGAAGTTCAAAGTGGTAACTTACATATAAATTAATAATAACATTCACATTATACCTATTTTACACATAGATAGAACAAATTATATTAGATACTAAACAATACATTAACCAAACATTTTAAACGTACCTTTCGTAATAATGACAATTATTATCAAATGACATTTTCATGTCAAAAGCAAAAAGCGATTTTCAGAATATCACACACAAATACTCAAAGACCAAACACATTAATAGGTATAATTTTTGTAATTCATAGTTTCTAAAGCTTTATTTTTTAGATAGTTCTGAAGAAGGAAGCAGAGAAGTTGCCGAAACGTCAACTAGGCCGATTCATCCGAGCCCTTTCTAGGGTAAATTGTTATTCGCAGTAATTTAACTGTGAGTAGTGCGAAATTTCTTCTCCAAAAACGAAAGAATCGGGCCCAAAAGTGTATGAGGCTTCACCCAAAAGTAAGTAGTAAAAAAATCTCATACAGTTGTCTAGCAGATCATCCATCACGTCATCACATATTGGGAGATAATCTGGGACAGGGTAACTACCATGGGGGCGCCAAAAGTCTGTTTGTAGAACTTATTTTTGAAGGAAAGTATGTGGTGTCCCATACCATAGAAAGCATCTCAATGATATTATTTACACTGAGAGTTATGATGTCACTTATTTCTTCCCAATATCTATGTAGGCTTTCAGTAATTAAAGTAAATGTCTCACTATAAAGTGAGACAACGTCAAAACTCACGAGCACGTAATTATTAGGAATCTGCAGCCCCTCATTAAATTCTGCAAACTCAAAGCTCTTCTTAATATAATAAGAATTGTTCCAATTATATGCTTCTGTGAGAATATGTGTTAAGAAAGTGGCAATTTTGCTGTTGGGGGCATTAATTGAGGCCACAATAGGCCTGAGGCAAGTCTGCGGTTTGTGGATTTTGGAGAGTCCATTGAACTTGGGGGAGCTCTGATTATATATTTTTAAACGGCTGGCTTCTTCCTGCGAGATAAGACATCTATTCCTGAAATCCTAAATCAATCTATTGCAACGAGCTTGGAACGCAATAGTTGAATCAGTCGGGGGAAAAGTGTAGTGTGTATTGTTTGAAAGAGTGGCTAATGACTGTTGTTCACAGTCTCTTAATTTGTGATGACGGTGGCGTTTCCCTTGTCTGCTCTTGTTAGAGTAAGTTCTTCATGAATTCTAAGAAACCGTTTCGTCTTTTCATACAACATGTTTAATGGATTGAGTTGATAGTAGTTAGTCAAGATATTTGTGAACCTTGCTCTGACTGTGTCTCTGCTTGATGGAACCTGCCTAACTATATTTTCTAAATTAGCTAAAATTTGCCTACAAGAAACACTCTTATGTCTAGGGTTAATTCCAAATTTCGATGCCAGAGACAAGAAGCACATTTCGTCTTTTTATTTCTGCCAGAGGCTCTTGAGCAGCCCTGCATTCCTGAACGAGCCTTGAACTTGTGCTGTTCCTGCAGATGGCTCGCAGGACCGTCTGACTGTCGGAGTAGATGAAGATGTTCTGTTCTGCTCCTTGTTTGAATTCTGGTCCTCTGGCCACTTGAGTATTTTATACACTATTATATACACCTGCTCCTGGAAATCCGTCGTGTGGGTTCCCATGGGAAAGCTCACGCCTTCTTCTTGACCTGCTTATTACACCATACCTGATTATTCTCAGAAGGTTGCGAACCACCAGCGAAAATATATTGTATGACGAAAGTGGCTATCTTTTTTCTAGTTGGTGCTTGTTGAAAAGTGGGGCTTATTGGAATCCCGCTAGATGAAATAGATGGTGAAAGCAAACTTATCATCATAAAACCCACAGATCTTAAAAACCATTCTGCAAGATCCGTTGTCATCACCGGAGAAGTAAATAACGGATACTTTGTGGCGGTCTACTAAAAAAATGCAAATTTTTGCCTCCGTAATAACCACACCATCATTCTTTTTTCATTTCAAATGCGCACTGGTTAAGGTGTACTTCTCTTAACACACTTCGTGGGGTTGCGGTAGCGCTACTTTCACGCAGTGTTTCATGACTCCTCTACCTTTGTCTACGTTTTGCTCGTGTCCATGTACGTCATCCCTCTTATAGGTTTGATGGAATGATGCAAATTAACTATATGACAAAAAATTAACTATATGTGGCGTCATCTATACGACGGCTGGAGCTTCCACAAAGAGCATACAAACATCTGTGCAACGAACCAAACGTTCTTTTTTCAGTACATTTTGCCACTTCGTACAGACAGATGTCCGAGTTTTCGGGCCTATATTGTCTAGCGGCCACATTAAGCAGATTAACCAAACTCTATTATGTATCAGGCAGAGGAACCATAGACCGGTTTCGCTCTTATTTGAGCTTGTCACTGTGGTATACTTCGAATCTGACAGAACACAAAATTCGACTAACTTTAAGTTCGGGTTATTGCTAAGGCCGATGTGTGTATTTAGTGCCATCTCTACGATGGCTTGGTGCTTCTGCAAAGAACATACATACATGTGTGCAACAAACCAAACGTTTTTTTTCTCGTTACATTTGTACTTCGCATAGACAGATATCTGAGGTTTCGGAACTACATTGTCTGGCGGCGACATTAAGCAGAGTAATCAAACTTCATCCTGTGTCAGGTAGAGTAGTTAGAGTCTTATTTAGCTTGTTACTATACACTTGAAACCTTGCAGAAAACAAAATTCGTCTAAGTTGATTTCTGGTTATTGCCAAATTCTGTTGGGTTTATGGGTATGTGGCGCCCTCTATACCATGTCTGGTAATCGTTGTTTTTTGACGCTATATTCGTCACTTTGGACCTATATTGTTTGGAGAGGACATTAAGCAGCGAAGCCGGTCTCTGGTTTTTCCGCCGGTCCGAAAACGAAGTTTGGTTTGACATCTTTTGGTCGATTGTTCTCTTTCTTTTTTCTAGAACTAAAATCACAAATTGCTCATATGAAGTAACTAAAGGATTACTGAGTAGTGAGGCTATTAAAAAGCAAAAAAACAGTTGAACGCAAATTTGTGTTCAACTTAAGAAGTAACCAAAACTAATTTTGTTACTTCAAAATAGACCTAGAACACCATAAAACCGCCATAATTCTATTTCCTATTTTGTGCATTGAATTATAGTGCAAACTATACAAAAATGTGCAAGTTTATGTTATTTGAAAAGCAAAACTGGTCGGAAATATCTAGGACTTTTTCATTTCCCGCTGTTTCCAAACACACAACTCCGAACATGAACTCTTGATAATTTTGACATAGTTTACTTACCATAAATGCAGGCCTCAGTCCACTTTAGTTCTGAAAGCGTCTCGTAAGTGAGATTACCTCCATTCTTTTCCTCGACAGTTCTTACTTCGTCTCGGATTTTCTCTTGATATTCAGGATGCCTCGCCAGATTTAACATCAGGAACGACATAATTACAGCTGAGCTTTCATACCCGTCTATGAAGAACGTAACTCCATGTGCAGTTAGCTCGGTATCATTTAAGCCCTTTTCTTTGGCTAGTTGTAAAATAAAATCAAAGTAATCATTATGCGGCTGTGGATTTTCTCTTCTGTGCTTTGCAATATTGGACACTATGTGAGTCAATTCTTGTTCGACGTCTTTGGGAACCAATCTGCAATAGTTAGTTATGTGTCAATTGTTTAGCCATTACATGCGATTATTGTAGTTTTTTAATTGTTTTTTTTTAATTTTGAGGAGAAATTGTTCAAATTGCTGGTAGACGTGGTCGAGAAAATACACTCTGGTTCATTTGAAGTGGATCGCTCTAATTGATAATCGACTTTAAACAGCCATAACTTTAAACCATCTGATACATTTTAATGAATCTTTGCGTGTTTACTGATAATTTTTCTCTAGAAAATGAAGTATTTTCACTTAATTTTGTACTTCTTGGTAGATGCCTGCAGTTCATTTACTTCCTCAATGTTCTTTTACTTTTTTTTAAGGCGGCTGTGTAACTTGCTCGTAAACTTGTGACACCATGTATGACAGGAGAACTCTTCATGAGTTTAGAACACTTTTTTGTTTTTTGAATATCTGTTATACAATTTAAGAAAAAATTGCTTTTGTACTGATATGCATTTTCTCAATACGGTCTTATTAACATTTCGATAAGTTGGCAATGTCGAAACAATGTTGGGTGCCATTATTACAGGAAAAACGCTTTTTTAAATTGTCGAAATGCCGCGATTAAGTCACAAGTTCAATCGATACAATTTGATGATTTCTTTTGTTTTTACTTATGGTTTCTTTTTCTAAAGAACTACGGAAGTTCAACTGTGACACCCTGTATAACAGGAGGATTTCGACAGTTTAAAAAGGCGTCAACTGTGATAGCCATGTGGCAGCTATTCTTGTAATAATGGCACCCAACATTGTTTCGCCATGACCAACTTATCAAAACGTTAATGAAACGTTATTGAAAAATGCATATCAGTACAAAAACAATGTTTTCTTCAAGTATCTAAAACAGATATTCAAAAACTAAAGCATTAATCCTTAGCCCCTCCATACTAAAATCTGTCATTGAGAGATATCAAGTAATCTTATTTAAAATAAGTAGGCCTTCCAGAAATATGCTATTAAATGTGCACAAATTAAAGATAGATAAATAATAGATAAATAAACTTAAAACACTCTTTTTGCTAATATATGGAAATAATAGACTAGTTTGTTCACATATTTCGTTAATTAATTAATATCAAAAATTTTAATGCACAAGGCTTTCTCTTTAAAATTGACAGTTTTTTTATGTTCATAAAATGTGCCTAATGTTATAAAAAAAATCTCAATCCCCAGGTAATAATATACTTTTCCATCGAGACTAGTATACTGTTTTATTTTAAACCACGAATTTCGGAATAATATTAATTTTTTTTCCTCATTGAGATAATTTGTATTTATCTTATCTCATAATAACTTATGAAAATTAATAGTAACATGGCAACAATTGGAAAGATGTAACAAACTATGAGTTTATGCATTAGAAATATCGGTAGACTGGACAATAGCTATTCGTGTTAACGTTGAAATGTCAATAGTGTTCTCAGATATTGTCGTGGAGGGGTTGCACCTCATTGACAATTTGGCAATGAGGCCATAGAACAGGCCTACCTCGACCTATCCACCGGTTTGGAAAGTTTGATTTAAAAAATTCCTCACAATTATTCTGAAATGCGGTGGAGCACCATCGTGCTGAAAAAACATTCTGCCCACATTTTCGTTCTTCAAAAAGACGGGCAATATATTTTGGAGAAAATCCAGATAAATTTCACCTGTTAATCTGTTGGGTAAACTGTACTGCCCAATGTCCATGAAAAATTCCACACCAAACATTGACAGAAAACTTATTTTGACAGTGGACTGCCTTGCAATATGGGGATTTTCTTCCGCCCACGCATGTGTGTTTCTGGAGTTAAGAACTCCATAATAATTTCTTAGACCTAAGAATCTATCGACAGAAATGCATGCGAGATCCGAGCCTTTGCCTTTTGGTATGTGAAATGGGTAAAGTCGGTGTTTTTATAATCTCCGCCAAACAGTCCATTGTGGAATGTTCTGTCTATTAGCAATTCTTCGGGAGCTAATTCCTGGATCATTTTCAACCATATTGATTACATTATCCTCAACCTCGAGGTGACGTCTTTCTTGCCGTTCGTTTAAAGTAGCTGATCGAAATCTGCCACGTTCTTTGAGGTGAGCAAACACTCTTGAAAAAGTGATATTTGTGGCTTCAGCGGACAGAAGAATAATAATTTAAATTAAAGAAAAAGTATGCCTTCAGCCGGATTTAAACCAGCGACCTTAGTTGTTAACCGGACAGATGCTCTACCAACTGAGATATAAAGGCACGTCTAATTCGTTGGCTTATTGGGATACCGTTTCTTCAACTTAAATTATTATCATTTGTTAGTAGCAAAGTGGGAGTTAGAAAGGTAAAGGGAAACACATTTACGACCGTAGACCCGTCGAGCCTCGGTTTCTCGTTCTTATAGAATTGTCAAACATGCGTCGACATCACCTACAATCGGAGAACAGAATGGCTATGTATACCGGAGATCAGAGTTCTCCGATTGTGGGTGATGTCGAAGCATGTTTGACGATCCTATAAGAACGAGAAACCAAGGCTCGCCGGGTCTCCGGTCGTAAATGTGTTTCCCTTTCCCTTTCTTACTCCCACTTTGCTACTAACAAATAATAATAATTTAAGTTGAAGAAACGGTATCCCAATAAGCCAACGAATTAGACGTGCCTTTATAGCTCAGTTGGTAGAGCATCTGTCCGGTTAACAGCTAAGGTCGCGGTTCAGCGCCTACTTTTTCTTTAATTTAAATTACTATTCTTGTCTGTCTGCTGAAGCCACAAATATCACTTGTAAATTACTACGGACGCAATCTTACTATCTACTCTTGAAAAAGTCTGGTGATTGGGTACGCGACGTCCTGGAAACCTTCTTGCATATTATCTAGCAGCCTCCCGACCATTGCCATCGCAAACCCATAAACGTACAACATATTTTCACACTCTTCATTAGAGAAATGTTAAGGTATTACAAATTCTATTTAAATGCTGCGGGTGGGCTCTTTACTTGATTAAAATGACATACTAATGTAGAAACTGTCGAATATTTGACAGTAGGGTGGTATGCCAATGTTTGCTTTAAATAGAGCTCATTCCAGAAATCACCGGTTCACCTAGCGGTTAAGCAGGTCATGTGATGGTCATCTAGCATTTCAATACATTAGGCAGATGGATGGATCGAATGGATGGATGTGGATACTCCGGTATATTTTGGAATTCGCCCGTAATTGCAATAGTAACCTAGGTATATCTAATTCATTTATTATTGGTATCTAGGTGGCGTTGGAAATCTGATTTTGAGTTTTTCATGGTAGGTTCAAGGTAACTTGTACTTGTAACTTGATGGCAGTAACAAGGGATTATGGTTATGATTATTATTAATGAAACTAGGAAATTGCGTCCCAGGTAGACTGGTTTTGGTGGTCAATTGGCGGATAGGGACTAAAGGCAGCAATTATACAATAATTGCTTCGTCGACGTTTCGTTTAATCTACTTAAACATCTTTAGGGCTACAATGGGGAAGAAAGTTTGAATAACAGTGGCTATTTCACAACTACCATACAAAAACCCACCTCGAAATTGTTGTACATTACTCGAGTCATGAAAATTCAAGATACCGTGAGCATTTCATTTGAACTAGGCGCAACATATGGTGAAACTCAATCATGGAGGCGCAACAAAAAAATAGATCAAAATTGAAATAATTTTTTTTTTAAATTCTTTTAGACATTTCTTAGACGGCACAATTGAAATTCAATATACAAAAAATACAAACAGGCAGTGCCACCGACCGTCTAGTCTATCGAACACTGATAAGCAAGCACAGCGAGTGCTAGGCGCTATCAGATGTTTATATGTTTTTTCCCTCTTTCAGTTTCCAATAATTTGAGAATGGAATTAGGCAAGAAGATTGGACAAAAGATTGGAGCTCCCTGTCGTATACGGATTAAAGATCTGGTTGACATTTAAGTATGAGATAATTGTAAATAATACTTAAGTTTTGTGTGTCTGTTCTAAAGTTCACTGTTTCCTTTCTGTGTTTATTTATATACAGCATCTCCGACACACTGCGCTTTCTATAATTTATCGCCACGTTTAAGACCTTCGGACTATTCGGACTACAAATATTTGAAAACCTTTATACAGGCTGTTGTTTTTGACATTGAAATGTTAAGCCCATTTTTTCAGTGCGACCCTGTAAGTTCAGTTTAATTTAGAAATCGGCCATTCAAGAAATCGGCCATCACTTATTAAACGAAATTATATTCAACAAACTTGTATTTTTATACCTGGTGGTTTTGAAAATATGGCCCAATATATGGCCCAATAGGCAAAATCTGTAACCACATCTGCTTCTGCCTTTTCCATATCAAATCCGTCATTGGAACACTCCATTTAAAGGACTTAAAATGAAAAATTGACACAGATTGAACCGAGTTTGCTTTCTGACAGTGTCATAGATTTTAATTATGGCAACGCACTTCATTTTTTTCATAGCACTTTTAATTTTTTGTTTCATTTTGGTTTAGGTTTACAATTTTTTGAATTATTCTTTACAAATTAATCCCAAAATTCGATTTAGATTCCGGAGGTACAAAAAAATAGCGTATTCATCACGATACTAAAATATCATTACATCCCTCGAGTAGTTCAGGTTAGTTTAAAACACAATCTCTACTCGGGTGAAATGACTCACTTTAGTCCCTTGATATATGATATACTATTTTTTGTTTCATGTACACTAGAGATGTAATAGGGTAGTAATTTTTAATACAAAGCCAAACTGGATACCCGGCAAAATGGGTGCCGAGTACTCGGTTTGGGATCCTTTTGCTACCTAAGAACACTATAGCTCCACAATGAATTTGGAATGACCATATCCACTTAGCATCATGGATACAATGGCATTACCATTTTCCTGTTAATCGAAATTTTATGGAAAATATCCATTTAGTTCTTGATATCTCTTCATTAGAGTTAATTGTAAAGGAAAAAAGAGTATCAGTACTACACCAGGAGTGTGAATGGGTCAATAATCTTTCCAAAAAAAGCATCTTGTGACTTCCTGTATACGAATTGTTACTATGTTTCCTATTTTTGTTAGTAGGAGGTGCATAGAAAACTATAGCCCCATAATGAGTTTATCATGACCGTTTTCATTTATATTCATCGATAAAATTGCGATACCTACTCAATGTTAATGGAAAATGTTCGGTTTTTATACCGGGTGCCCGTTACATCTCTAATGTGCACCATTTTGTTCAAAATTTTCATCTAAAAAGCAGATTTTTAAAAACAGCAAACAGAAATAAAGAAAAAACAGATTCCTCTCATGCTTTGATGTTTCTGGACTTTTTCGAAGTTGAGTGTTAAAAGGAGTTCAGACAGTTAAGAATATGGACCAACAACATCTCTGATAGGGTAGAGGACAGTGCCACGCACTTTTCTGGATAGATCACTGAAATGAATAATTAGCAACAAAATAAGTCAATAAACAAATCGGAAATAATCGAGTGTGTGTCGAGTAAGCGAGCTGTCAAGTTGCCTGGCAAATTAGGTGAATGCCCTCTGCTCAATGCTCGGAGAGTAGGGGTGGGTATAAGCGCCACTGATTCTTACAGAGAAATCAGAAACCTCCAAAGGTCAATTTTGGAACCCTACTTATTCAACACAACCCAAACCAAAACAAATAAAGGCATGAAGGTCAAGTCAAAATTACAACTACCTAAAGACGTTTCACTTGTCATATGTATTGGCCAAAGGGATGTTAGTTTAAGCCTGTGTTAGTAACAATCTTACGAGTACACTGATGAATAATGGGCGTGAACACCAACACACGTTGAGTATCCCTGATGAGCTGTGGCGTAGCCAACAGCTACAAACTTGAGGAATTGAACTGATGTTCGTAAATTGGGTGACTCGAAAACTTGAGCCCAGATAAAAAAAAACCTTGTTTAGGGGTCACTTTACGCGTAAGGTGGTTAAGCGTTCACCAGGTGGTCACTAAACTGCTTGGGCTTCCTAGATAATATTGAGGACCGCCCCGATGCTGTTAAATATTCGTAAGGCTTCGTCAAGGAAAGTAACAAAAAAGGCTTGACGATGTACTTAGCTTCTGTGAATAAGCCAAGAACCGACTTTGAAGAGAACAAAATGGAGGCATAAAATGATAAGGAAAACAACTTACCTAATGTTTGAAATGCAGGCCAATTAAATACCACAGATGTGGCTAATCAACGCGCTTTTGGTAACGTAAGAAACAAAGCAAAGGTATCTCGCGAAAATTTTTTAAATTGAAACAACTACTGAATTCCTTCAAGCGAAGGACATACCAAAAGTATAAAATGGAGTTAGCTCGTAATAGGCCTGCAAGTCGACGGTCGGCAGCAAAGAAAAAGAACCACGAGGAGGACGTTTTCCACTACCTAGCTGGTAGAAGCAGAATTCCAATAGCAGGAGAAGGGACTTGACGGCCAATCGAGAACGACTTCGACACTACGCATGCTCGAGTTCGATAACATTGAAACCCAACAAATGATACAACAAGAAATACTCCACACTGCAGAAACAACATTAATGAAATTCTAGATACCACCCTCTGAGTTCCCTCAAATAATGTCATACGAAACAATGCCAAAAACCGATTAATCTTTAATCTTCATTCAATTAAATCTACCGCCACAAGAATAAAAAAAAACAAGAATTTAAACGTGGCGAGATATATTCGGCACTATTTCGCATTGCTCGAAACCCGACTGCGAGGAGCAGCGAGATTACTTATTCCAAAAGGGAATATGCGATCAGGTGAGTAAAAAAAGGGATGGAGACAAAATTCACTTGCCAAAATAATACTTCAAAATGAAACGCTCAAGGAAACTAACAGGTGCAAAACGGGGATCTGAAACAAACTGGAAGCCTGGGAGCACCCTTCGCACAAGAAAAATGTGAATCTGGTCAGAAACGTAAACAGAAACCACAAGACCAACCCTCGAGAAGCAGTGAAGGCCGCTCCAGCCGAAAACTGACAAAAGTGGATTCAAAACGAGGCAAAGGAGGTAAATTCCAAACACAAAATCGACCAGTGAAGCCAGAGTTATTCAATTCAAGTTTAGTAAATTAACAAAAGGTATGTTTCAGTAGGCACCAGCAGGCAACCAACAAGTCCCCTTGAGAACCAGTGAATGAAACAGAAAGAGCAAGTGAGGCCTTGACCAGGCATACAATCAAAATGCAACAATGAGCAAGGCACTGTCAAGACCTCAATAAATATCTAACAGCAAAATGCATTATCAATTCATAACAAAAGCAGGAAAATGCGTAGTAAGAAAAATGATCGTGAAAACAGTCAATGAAAATTTGCATCCATTCCATTATGTCTGTGCACAAAAAAATCAGGCAGGAAAGTCAGGACAAGAAGAAGGGAACAACAATACTATATTTCAAAAATATTTATCCATGACCTTGCTATAATAATCACATTGTTCTTGTACATTCTCATGATTAATACTAATCTTTATTCACTTGTGAATAATGAACATTATTAACAAGTGAATCGTCAAGGCAACTGGCAACTGGCAGCTCAAAAAGTAAACCTCCCTATACGTGAAATCGATAGTTACCACTGGTTCATTCAAATAATTATCCTTCTACTAGGATGTCTTGAGACAAATCGCTTACTATCTGCAATAGTGGCACAACTCAAAAAAGTCGAAATTCTAGATAACAAAATGTCCGAACTAGAAATTCCACCCTCTACCTTAGAGCCAAAACTGGCACATAATTATTTCTTTTTATGATCGTATTATACATAATTCATTATCAAGTCAAAAACCAAATCTTAATTATTGATTTTCTCAAAACAATGTTTTTTGAGTTGTGCCACTATTGCAGACAATGAGCTAAATGTAGAATACGGTGTCCCTTTTTCACTAAAAAATTTACTTTTCACTAAAAAAATACTTAACATAGGTCGCAAAATGAGGTAAATTAACGTCCACCCTCGTATAGTCGTTTTCACGAAGATATTCATCTAGCCAGCCATGGAAATATCGATTTTGTAGTGGCAGCCTTTCTTCCAAAAATGTTTCAACTGATATCTGGGGAAATTCTTATTTTCTGTTGGTATCTATGACATTCCGTCAAAATTTAAGAAATGGCATGACGCTTATGTTCCATCCTTGTTTTCTGCATGTATTTTGAGAAAGAGAGCATAATATTACGTCCGTCGATTCCTTGGAAGCATCTTTGTAAATATTGTGAATGTATTTCTCATATTTCTTTTTTTCTTATTCCAATTTTCGTGAGTAATTATCAAATAACTACACTGCCTATTATCATCAAACAGTCCTTTATGTTTATAGTACTACTTTTCTACTCAACAACTCATATAGTGAAAGCAGAAAGTGAAATAAACCTAGAACCTACCACGGATTTGATCCCTTGGAGAATGAAGCTATTTTTTAACAATTTTCCTCGCAATTTCCTTAACTCCAATAGCAGAGCTGCAGCTGCATGCATTGTTTGTTTCTTGACTTTGTATGAAGACTGTAAGCAAAGTGCTTGATACTTGCGAATTGGAAAATGCCACTTGCAGACAATAATAAAACCAAAGAAAAAAACGAATTGCCCAGTGTCCAGTATTCAAGTCACATCATCAAGTTGCTACTGAATGATTTTGCATTATCCAAGATAAATGAAGAATGATCTTTTGACCATCTCAGTTATCCATGAATGTGCCAAAGAAAGGACGGACGGACTAAGCTAAACAAAATATGTGTGTGTTTCTGTTTATAAATTTAAATGTTCTGTTAAGTGATTGTGTGGGATTCAATTTGAGGGTGACCGTTGTGTTCTCAGTTATACAGAATGCTAACTATGTAACTGTTAATCTCTCCGAAGGATGCATGAGTATAACATTTGTCAAAATAATACTGTGTTTATATATTATCATACTCCTGTATATCATATTAGGTATGTTCATTTTTTTCTAACGTGATTGCTAAAGACAGGGCCTCAAAAGGAGCCTCTTGAAGTTTACATCCTGGGTTCTAATATTTAAACCACCATAGATTGTAAGTGTCTTGTATAATATATTACCACAACAACCCTTAGTGTGCCTTTGATGTGGATCTTCCATTCAAGTGCATCTTTTAAGCCCAAGATATGTCCTAGAGCCTACATTGAGAAAAAAAAATGTATGCAAGATGACCTGGACCTGCCCTATACACTTTCGAAATCATGTTATGGTAGACATTCTATAGTGGAAGGTAAAGTCCTAATGTCAGAAAAGTACCAATGTCTGAGTTATAATTTTTTAAATATCTTCCAAAATGTGAACAGGTTGGTCGTGAAGTTTTCATAGAATAGGATAGAACAATGAAAGTAGCTGGTATTTTATTACTCCAGCATTCTTGTCTCCTGACAATTCTCAGCCAACTTAATAAGTTTTTCCATTAAACACATTATACTTGTTTTGCTTTGTATATAAAATATAAAGTTCTTGCAACTTCAATAGCATCTTTATTCCAGGTATAGTAAGTTATTTGCAAAGGGGTTCTTAATTTCAAACTAATAAATAGCCTTTACTTGTTTCTAAAAGTTACTTCAAATTCTATGTCTATACGTAAGTATTATAAGTCGAAACTTTTTCAACTGAGTTTGTAAGAAATGGCCCCTGCTTAAAATAAATAAAAAATAAAATAAGTTGGTTCCATTCGACCAAAAAACCATTCCAGAAGGGTCTATCATTCTTAACAACTCACTAATATGATATCGAAATTGAAATAAACAATGTGCTTGTCCACAGTGGTTCTGCAACCATGTCAAGATAGTTCCTCATTTCAATTTGAAATGCTTGCTGGTGAGTTGGCCAAAATTATTTTTTAAATGTTCTGCAATGGTTCTCTAGCAGGTTGGAACAAACCTAATATTAAATCAGACAATTAATAAACCACCACACAAACATTTTAGTTTCTTGATATTTAGGTAGTTTAAGAAACTAAATGCTAAATTAAGCAAGACTTCCTTTAGTATAATTAATTTATAATGTAAAATCATATATATTTAACAAAACAAAAATACATTTCTCTAAATACCTACAAATGAATGAAAGGGTCAATTTTGATCCAACAATGGAGCCAAATGACAACTGAAATGATATGACAGTAAATTCATCAAAATATTCTTTTCTTTATCATGGGAGTTAAACTTCACTAATATTAACTCAAGGTCCAAAGTGATCATAATTATGGATGGCATATGGCATATAGGTACGTATATGAAAAGGCCACTGGGACTCTCATCACACAATCCAAATCATATGGCAGTACTTAAATTCAGTCTAGTAGAAAACCATCTTTTCTCAGATGCTTTTGCTGTTTGGAACAATTTTTACTTGACTGCAATCAATTTTAAACTTGGAAACTGGTAGACTATATAATATTATGTAAGGCATAGGCATAAGCATAGTTAAATATATGGTCTATTCCCAGGGCATCTGGACACTAAAGTAATTTCTGGGTGAGTATATTCGGAACTTTTGGAAATCTTGTTCATGGGTGATGGTCCAGTCCAGTTCTTCCCTCTGCATATGCATACTAACTTAACGCTCGCTTTAGCTGACAATAATCAATCATCATTAATCACAACTGCTTGAATGTGGTTTTGATGTCTCAATTTTTGTATTTGTAACTCTACTCTGGCATCTTATTTTGCAGAAGTTGGAGGTTGCAGATGACTTTTCTGGGTCATGCGATGAATTGTGTTAATAGTTCTGGGTGATAGATAGTCGTTTATTAAGCCAGTTTACTTTTCGTACATTACAAAGCTGAATAATAATTGGATTTGAGCAAAATTTGAGAAATAAAGTAGTTATGTTTGAAAATTACAAAATTTGAGGTTAAAACCCGACAACTGCGTTCGTTAAGCTCGCTTCGCACCAATCTCCGATCTAGTAACTTTTCTGGTAACTTTTCAATTGTTTTTAAAAGGTGCGGTCATGGGTGGCTAGATGAATATCTTCCTGAAAACGACTATAGCATTGAAGTGAACATTGCACGGGCGACTAGACCGTCATCTATCTGACGCAATCAAACGTCGCGCCGTCGATTACCGAAACCAGTCGTGGTCGTGTTTTTATAATTGTGAATTATCTTTGCGGCACCTATAACCGGATCTAACCCGGAATCTTGGTCGTGGATAAAGTATAGTATTCTACTCGGATTTAATGAGCGTTATTCTCTCGAGCAACTTGTGCCACTTGGGCTCAAACGTTACCCTCGAAAATAACGACTCTCATTAAATGTTTGTTGTATAATATACTATTAAAAGTCAGTAATGTCATGACTATTTTTTAAAGGTTGAAAACACGAACTAGACCAGTAATGTGACACTTCCAAAATTAAAAAAAAAACAGAATTTTTATTATTACATATCTAATTAAAAATAAAAAAAAATATTACTGTTTTGTAGGAATTAGATAACATACTTACTTGATATTGATTAGTTTTCCCAATAAAGGCACGATGGCGGTTACCTGAACCAATATACCACTGAGAGAACCAGGTGCCAAAGTACGATTAGCTAACGTCATAAATTTAGATTCTTTTCGATAATCATCAAATGTCTGGGATTCGAATCCAAACGCTACTCTGCCAACGTTATCTAATGTATATCGACTGGATAGATTCTTTGTTTCAATACCTTCACTTGTGGCGGTTGGATGATTCTCAATAAAATTTATTAATTCTTTGCTCACGTTGTATATCGTTGGAAATATATTTTTCATCTAAAACAAAGATTTTTTTTATAATTATGATATGAAAACGTGCAAGGCACATGAAAATCTGATACTAAGGATAGCAGTGCAATTTAAATTCCAAAAAAGGGTAAGCTTACAGTGACATACCTTGACAGTGACTGCAGGTATTTTCGAACGGTTCAATATTTTAATCAATCAACAACACAGATAGTTTATGAATCACCTTGTATAATAAAGCTTTAATGGACAAGATATCCCCTTAGTAACCAAAGTTGACGTGTTCTAGCGTTTTTTTTTCTAACTACAAGGAACGTTTTAAACAGGGGTGCGACCTTTTCGTTTGACCCTATATTAGTCTAAATAAGTATGTCAATATTGAGTAAAAACAATGAGGATCTGACAAGGCGGAAAGGTATTAAGTCCTTGGAAGCCATAAGATGTTCATGAATCATAGCAGCGGAAATGATAATTTACCAAAGTGTGTTTTATTAAGAGTAATTAATAATCGAGGTAGATTAAATGGAGCATCCGATGTAATAAAGATCGTCATTATTAATTGTCTTTTAATAGAGCAGTTACTAAAGTTCTTTGTCGCGTCGCCTAATTAATAAAATGGAGAATCCTCGTCATCGTTCATTTATCTAAACTTTGACATGGTAAGTTTTGGATAAGTCGATAACGCTCGCAAGTTTGATAGACAAGCTTAGCAGACATTTCATTAATATCATAAATCAAAGCCTCTCTATGTATAAGAAAATATCGAAAAAAGTACATGACACAGTGCGAAACCGAGACAGGTGGCCAGCTGTATCCTAGAAAGTATAAAAATTAGATAGAAATTTGGCAGAGTTAAAACGGCTAACTTTAGATAATAATGTAATACCTAAAATATTATAATTTTTTTTCCCAGTAGTATTTTTAAATTAAATTTAAAAAAGATTTGTGTTTCGTACGAAAATAAATAGTTTCTGAAATTACCATGTGCCACATGTATTTGTTTCTTCATCTTGTACGTAAAGGGGCATCATTTTAAGTCCCTCACTCGGTTAGCAGCATTTCTATTACTTCAAAAAATTTTGATACATGGGCCAGTGACGTTATTGGCTGCTCGGTTTGACAAATACGAATCCATCTTGTTTTTTTTTATAGGAAATACAAATATATTTGTGTATTTCCGGTTGGTGGGCTACTAGTACATTGAGTTTTTTGCGGTACGAATTAAATATTATCAAGTTGGTCAGCAGAAATCTTGAGTTGGTTAGTTTATGGTGTTTATGCATTTGTCACACTCGCGCGTCATTTCTTTTTGACCACGCGCGCGGGGTGCCCATAGTTTAGAAAATCCGAACGCTGTGAGCAAAGTGCTGCAAAACTTTTTTGGTGTGAGCGTGAATTTCCTTTCAACAGCTTATATCGCGTTTTAATGTGGATTTATCCCAAAAGCTATGCGAGGAGCCAAAAAAGTAGAATAATTTTAGTGTTTTTTTAACAATTTGTGGATAAAATGGCGAAGGAATTATTTCGCAGTAAATACTCATATATCCCATCAACACCAGACTCATTGCATAATTATAAAATTGCTTTCATTGGTTAGATTTAATAAAGCTTTTATCGCCTATATCTAACATTTTATTCCGTCTTGCCTACGTACTAAATAATGCACCCTTTCTATGTAAAATACACACTGCTTACGGACCTTTTCTGCACTATTAGCATATATTAGCTTCCTGCATCATTTTTTGAGCCACCCTATACTATCTAAAACAGGAATCAACGTCCTATTCATTATAAAACGACCCGAAGTAATAAACAAAAACAATTACTATAGATTTATATGACACATATAGAAAATTCTATGTTAAACATATGGGGTCTCTCAAACCGGCCCAAAAAACTAAATTTTGAGATAAAAATCGTGCATTGCTGCCTTTAAGAGCTAATATCTCGTTTCGATAAAGATTTATCAAAAAATGTGTAAGAAGAGCTAAGGAATGAAAAGAATAGAGCTACACGTAGAGCCCATTTCGAAGCCCTGCCTAGAACAGTGACTGAGCACGGGTGGCCCAAAAATAAGGTACACATTTTGCACTTTTTTTTTAATTTTCTCAAAAACCGTGAAAGCTAGCTGCTTTCTGATACATGCATCTGATAGCCCTTAATGACCTCTTCATACATCATATTAACCTGCGAAAAACCGTACCGTTTCCAAGATAAACAGAAAAATGTAAAAATTTCAAATTTTTCTCAAAGGGGTAGGTCGTGAAAATTTTCAACCAAAAATTTTAAATCGATTGTCATAGATTTTATCAAAAATAGTCTCATATGCGAGAAGGGACTAAAATATGTAAAAAAAACTGAAATTTTGTAATTTTCAGTAATTTCCTTCCCCTTCAAAATGGCGCCTAAAATGTAATTTTTCGACTTTTTATCGACATTTTAATATTTACATGTGTATAATTCAAAAACTAAGCATGATATAACGATGCAATGAACACCATGAATAGAGCATTTTCGACGACCACAAAATACATGCTTAATTTGTAGTTCAAGGTTTTTAATTTAGTTTTAAAAAATTTTAACAGTTTTTCACTTTCTATAAGACTGTTATGAATCTAAGCAAAATGGTAATTAACGTTTTGAGCAGTACTTGAGACGACTCACACTTAATTGAGACATTTTTGTTCTATTGTCATAAATGGCTTAGCTATAAAATGGCACAAGTCACTCTACCCCTATCAGTGAGAAATTTAATCAGTTAAATCTAGGAACATAGAAACGATAAAATCGAACAGTTAGTACCAGTGGAATGGGCTTCGTTGAAGCTATTTTGTCAGTCATATACGAAAAACTGATTGTTTGGGCGTGGCACATTTATGAAGCAATATTTGTAATAAAAGAGATGAAATACCCTGATGATGGCGTATAGTATGTGTAAAGTCGAAACGTCGGATATATTTGGTTTCAGCGCCCTTCAGCAACAGTCAGTAAGTTGTAGCAAAAAAGTGTCAATTTATTTAAAAAGTTTCCAAAGTAGAACCTTTGATACCCGCGGTAAGGTTCTGGACCCTAGAGACCTCTAGCCCGTCCAATATAGTAGCCACGTACCAAATTTCAGCATTCTAGCTCAAACCGATCCAGATATATCGGCTTAAATGCAAAACTTTTCAGGTGGCCATCTTGGGTTTTTAAGCCAAGGATATGCCCTTTCCCCTGGTACCATCCTTATTGGGCCAGTCGTCTAAGTAAAGGGTCCCGAAGGCCCAAAATTTGACCATTACAATTTTTTTTTAAAAAACCGTTCCAACTTTGCGATTTTTTGTAGATTTTCCTTATCGGAATTAGACGTCAAAATTGTTCGTCTACACATATGGGGATATCTACCCGTGGAGAGTTCTATACCCCACTTAGTCCCGGAGTTGCGGCAAAGACGCCGTAAATTTGGGTACCTGCGGTTTTGACTTTGGTACGTCACTGGTCGTCATACTGAAAAACCGATGACATTTTTCGAATCTCCGTTCATTTCTGTACTTACGCGCAATACTATAAAATTCCGTCAAATGAGAAGCTTAAAAGTTATAAGCGTCGAAAGGGAAAAACTACCAAATATATACAACCAAAAAGCGAGAGTAAGCGGCGCTTTATAATCCTCACTAGCGTTCGGACAACTAGTGTGTACCAAATGAACACTAAATTATTACAACCTGCAAACAGTAATAACCCGTGTAATCTAAATTGTGACACCCTGTACTTTTTAGTATCATTAGATGAAAAACTAAGTTCTCTGTCAAAAACTATTAAACATTCCTATAGCTTGATCTTTGCCTTTGCGTGGAAAATGGACTTTTCATTAATTTGAGCTGACTTAAACGACTTCAATAACCTACTTTACATGTTAAATACCTGATTACCAAGACCTTTTGACAAGTTAAAATGTATTATCATTGTAGTTATCAGATATTGATTAAAGTTAAGTATTTTTATACTGTTATGATTGGTGGTTTTCACAAAGTTTTTTATTTAATCAAAATGCTTGATGTATACGCAAGAGAAGAACGAGTCTATATGATCCTCATTCTGGGAGAATGCTGGGAAAATTGTCTTTTAGGGGAGGTTATGCTGAAGGATTTCCTAACCGAATTCGACCGAATAGAACCGTCTTTGAAAGACTGTTGGTTGTGTTTAGCCATAATCTTCCGTATTGAATAACGTGAATCACCCTGCATATACCTGTTCTGCAGTAAAATGTCCTACTTTCTGAAATGTTGGAAATATTTTGGGGTTCGATATTCGAGCGACATGTATTATAGTTTTAGCTAAATAAAGGGCTTGAAGAAATTAAGCCATTTGAAATGTTTGGCTAGGTTTATATATCTAGATAATGATATTATAATAAAAATGGTTGTAACGTTGGCACTTTTTTGGATTTTTGCGTTGTGGTTCTTAGTAAAAACATACAGAATGCAAAGAACTTACTCATTGGTAACGTTTTGGCAACAAATTTGGCTTCATCAGAACTTCTTCTTGTTGATCTCAGCTTCTCCTTCGGAGATTGCTGATCATCATGGTTATTCTAACTTTAGAGGCAGCTGTCCGAAATAGTTCGACAAAGGAGAGGT
The DNA here is from genome assembly GCA_951812265.1 of Taphrorychus bicolor. Lineage (NCBI taxonomy): Eukaryota > Metazoa > Arthropoda > Insecta > Coleoptera > Curculionidae > Taphrorychus > Taphrorychus bicolor. The sequence goes on along the minus strand of OX638301.1, from coordinate 37,390,691 downwards.
CAAACGAGTCTCGCAGGTTACGTAGCCAAGAAATTCTACGTCGACCAACGCTTCTGCCTCCCACGTTCTTCCCCTGCATGATGAGCTGCAGAATTTCATATTTTGAATTACGCATAACATGCCAAAAGAACTCTAGTTTTCTTCTCTTAATTGTGAAAGGAGTTTCCATTTCCTTCTTTCCAGAACTTGTTCGTTCGTAATGCGGTCCATCCAGGAGACCTTTAACATTCGGCGGTACACCCAACACTCAAACGATCACAGTCTCTTCGATGTTTCCTTTTTCAGTGTCCATCCTTCAAGACCATATAGTAACAATGCAAAGACGCAACCCCGCACCACTTTCACTCTCAAAATCAAAGATATATCTCGGTCTGTCAGCAGTTTTCTTAGTTTCATAAATGTTGTCCTCGCTTGCTCAATTATTGACAAGATTTCTGGTTTGTGTGCAAGATTTTCATTTATGATAGTTCCTAGGTATTTGACGTGATGGACTTGCTCAAGTATCTTATTGCGTGTAGTCAGCTGACCACTGATGTTTCTTTTGGATGTTATTAGCATTTTGGTTTTATTGATATTAATATTTAGCCCATAATCTTCGCTAACTACTGTTACTTTGTCTACCAGTCTCTGCATATCTTTAAGGCAGCTTGCTATTATAGCGGTATCGTCAGCGTACCTGATGTTGTTGACAGTTCTGCCATTGATTGCTATACCCGCCAGCTCCTCTTCCAATGCTTCCCGAAAAACAAACTCCCAGTAAATATTAAATAGCATAGGAGAGAGAGCACACCCCTGTCTGACTCCCTTCCGAATACTAATTTGTTCTGTCAAAGTATTGTCGTAGTTCACTCTAGAACAAGGGTTTGTCCTCAGGAGAGATTTGATATTATTCAGACATCGTGGTAATCAATGGCAAGTCCTTGGAGTATATCCAGAAGCTTTTCATGCTTGACATTGTCGAACGCCTTACTATAATCTATGAAGCATACGCAAAGGTTTTGGTTTACATCTCTGAGAGACATTCAAAGCAAAGATGGCCTCTTTCGTGCCCATACCTTTGCAGAATCCAAATTGTGTGCCTGATGTTTCAGCCACACATTTTTTTGTATATTCTATTATGTATAATTTTTATAAAGATCCTCAGAACTTGACTCATCAAACTTATTAGTCTGTGATCATCTCACTTTCACGCTCGAGATTTTTTCGGGAAAGTAACAAAGGTGGAAAGCAGCCACTCTCTGGGAATTATGCTATTGAATAGATCCACTATGACACTGATTGAACGCTCATCCAGCAGTTTCGACCTCACAATCCACGTCATCTGGTCCTACTGCTTTACTGGATTTTGAGATCTAATTCTTCCTTCGTTATTTCTGGACTGCTCTCTGATATAGTTTGTAGGTTATGCCTCCGTTCTTTGGTCATCAAACAGTTGAATTATTTATTGCTGCCACAGTCTCAGTTTGGTATCGAAGTCAGCAACCAGTGCACCCTTTTCATCTTTCAGTGTACCAGTTTTTTTCTCTCTCACCGCACCGGTGACTTCTTTATTCTTATATGTAGTCCGAAGCTGTAGTACTTCTGTTCTAATTCTTCAATTTCCTTGCACTTTTCAGTCATCTAGACCTCCCTTGCTATTCTTGTCTTACTTCTAATTGTGTTCTGTATCTCCTTGTATTGGGTGTTGTGCCTGCCTTTGTATCTCCCTCTTTCTTCCATCAATGCCAAAATTTCCTCTGTCATCCATCTCTGCCTAGTTCTGTTCTTGCCGTTACCAATGCTTTTTTGTTGCGTTGTTATTATTGCTTTTTTAATTTTGGTCCACTTTGTCTCTTCACCCAGACAACATTTTCTTCCTGCAGGTTATGGAGTCTATTATTTACGTCATTAGTTACAGCAGTTTGGACTTCTGGTTGTTGAATACCTCGGATATTTAAACTGGTTAATCAGAACTATAAAATACAAAAAATCGGAGAAAACACAAAACTGATATTAGGTGTAGAGAACAGAAAAAAAATTCTCTCTTTTTTGTAAAGTAAATATAAGGGAGAGGGTCAGTAACAACAATTTCAAGGTCAGCAACAGACATTTTATCAAAAAGGAATGTTAAAATTTGATAAACTTATCACAAAACACTCTCATTGCTTTTAACCAAAAAGTTACTTGTAATTTTTCTTGAAGATAGATTTTTTTAAAAGATTGGCAGTTCTTGGGTTTTCAGGAGGTTTTACAGCGGTCGACTTGGTCCACTCTAGCCAGTAGATCAAAAAGTTTACGAGCTCACACATACAACCTCCATACAACTTCGCTACTTTGGCGAAAAAAGGACAAAAAAGAAAGAAGGTGCTATGTGGTGAATATGATGAGAGTTGTTGCTATCACTTACCAACTGTTGCATAACTGCTGTTTAAACTAGAATTTGAAAAAAAATGAATTTTTATTAAATTAAAATAGATCTGGCAACTCACATGATTAGGACAAACAAAAACTCTCTTGTAGTTTGAAAAAGAAGGCCAACGTTTCGACGTTAAATCGACATCTTCTTCAGGGCTATTTTCGTGATAACCATGCGTTTGACATCATCTCTTGTTGATAGGAAAAAGCCCTGAAGAAGACGTCAATTAACGTCCAAACGTTGGCCTTGTTTCAAACTACAAGGGAGTTTTTGTTTGTCCTAGTCCTGCGACTTACCAGATCTATTAATACGATAAAAAGTTGACGCTACCACAATTGCCATATTAAAGAAAAAGTTATTATTTTTGTTTTGGAGAAGAAATGCCTTATACTACTCCAAAATGCTACGGAAGGTTCCTCGTTCCTAGCTGGATCGCATATGGTACGTAGCATGTCTTTCGAGGGATTGAGCTTGAAATTTGTTTCTTTTTCGAACAAAACAACACAGAGAGACATTGTTCGGTTGAATTTCAAAGTGACGTTTATTAACACAGACGCGCACATATCAAGGCTAATATAAATTTTTATACAATCGTTCGTTTTTGTCTATCTACCGTCACTGTTTTGATAAACGGTATGTGATATTTACTAACCAGTAAATTCGACCGATAGGCCTAACAGAACGGTAAGTAATTTACTTACCGTTTTACAGTTCTTACCGTTCCAACCCATACACCTACGAATCTAGAAATCTACCATTTTTTGTGAAAAGGGAGATAAAGTGGGGATGAAAAATGATGATATATTGATGTAGGTGCAGATAGTTATTAGAAACCGATATAAACTGATGGCCAAACGAAACGTATCAAGCCAATTTTACTACCAAATTTTAAAGTCTATATCTCGAAAACGGCTAGTCGGAGTTTCTTTACTACAAACATATCGGATAGTCCCACTCCTTGACTAACTTACAAAGGGAATTGGGAGTTCCATCCGTTGCGCCCGAAAGTTACTACAGGGTCGAGAAAAGTTTATGTTTTTTTAGTAAACATTCTTCGATGCACCATTTTTTGAAAAAAAATCTCAGGTGGTTCCTTTGCAGCTCAGTATACAGCGGTATGTGATAGCTCGGGACATGTTTGACCGATTTTAGATATGATACCTGGTTCGACAGAAACATTTTCAATATTTCGGTCTGATATCTTTTCTGAGGAACATTTCTATTCGCTCTCTCAAGACGAGTGCAAGCAGTAAGTCTATTGCAACATATCCACGAGTAAAAAAACTAACAGAGTGCAAGTCAGCGATATACAGAGGGCAGGAAAATTCAGATTGGTTCGGCCATTGGTAAAGTAGTGAACTCGCACTGCGTGAGTGATATTCTCAGTGAGGCCATGAAAGGTTTGAAAATTGGGCATCAGAATATCGAAATTGGTGGTCTTGACTCGAAACCTTTTTCTTGCCTTCGCGATATCTTAATTGGCTTGAGAATTATACAGGATAATCGAAAGACCGGGTTTTGGAGTTTTACTGGTTGTAAATCCGTCCATAATTTTCAAGAACTTTAATAACTAACTTTTTCGCTGATGTCAACTAATTCAGTGGTGTACAGGTTGTTCCACAAGTAGAGAGTTGGTGTTTGTTAAGCGATTCTCGTGAACGATGATATGACGACAATCGAAATGTGAATTTTAGGATAACGAATTCTGGGTTGATAACTCAAAAAAAAGTTTAAAAATTAATCAGTGTTGCCCTATTTATATAAAGTTAAAATATTTTCATGAAAAAAAAGTGATGATTGCAATTTTTTTTTCCAAATAGCGCTTGGTTTTTCATGGATCCTTCTTCCGTTCAAGACTGATGATATCTTCTGACTAACATCAACAAAATTTAATATAATTATTACTCACAGGTAACAACTAAGCTGAAGTAACTAAAAAATCGAAACATCATAACAATTAAATGAAAACCAAAGAATACATTTAATTTAATATTTTGTCGGTCCTCCGTTAACATTCCAAATTTCTCGGCATCGTCTTGGCATACTGCTGACTAAGTTGCTAATAAAATGTTGGGGTATGTTTTCCCACTCTTCCTCTATCGCTAAAGAAAGTTCGTCTAATGTTTCAGGGGAATTACCTCTTGACCTCACACGAAGTTTTAGAGATGACCACACATGCTCTATTATATTGAGATCAGGCGATTTTGGAGGCAAATTGCGCTGGCTAATATTGTTCGCCTCTAAAAACTGTTGAACAATACGAGCTCTGTGTGGTCTTGCATTATCGTCCACTAAAAGAAAGTTAGGGCCAAAATTATTTGTAAATGGCAGAACAGTGTTGTTCAAAATGTCGTTTCTGTAAATCTCTACATTGATACATAGGTTGGTAATAAAAAGTTCGGTTTTTCCATTCATCATCACCCCAGCCCACACTGTTATGCCTCCGCCACCAAAAGTCTCTTGAGGGGCCATATTTTCTTCCAGGAGTCTCTCTCCTGGGCGTCTCCAAACCAGAATTCTCCCATCAGAATGAATCAAGTTAAATCTTGTCTTATCACAAAACATGCAATTCTCCCAGTCCTCATTCCTCCACTCCATATGAGTTTGAACCCATCCTTGTCGTTGGAGTCGATGATGTCTTAAAAGACGTACACATTTTGCTCGCCTCCTTGCTCTATTAAAAAAAATACATGTTTAATATGACGGAGCAAAAAGTAATGGTGTAATACAGAAAAGTACCTAGTACTTGATTAATTACCTATTCAACTCAATCAATAATGGAGGTACCTACCTCAAGTTATTTAGGTTGAGTGTTCTTCTAATTGTTCTGTTTGATACAACAATTTGAGAACATCGCCTGAAAGTTTCATTTAATTTCCTGGAGCTATGAGTTCTTGTTCGATGAGTGGCTCGTATTAAAATTATCTCAGCGCGATGGGAAATTTTTTTCCTTGGTCCTCCTCCATGTCTGTAATGATTTTCGCCGATTGCGGTCACTCTTTGTTTCAATCTAATTATTGTAGAAGTACTAACGTTATAAATGTTAGCTTCAGCTCTTAAAGTTAACCCTTCATCATTCAATCTCAAACAATTAAGACGTTCATTCTCTGTTAGCCGAGGCATTTTGAAAAATAAAACGTGGACAAAATGTTATGAAATTAATCAATGTGAGTGATCTGTCAAGGCGTTTCCTGGTATTGCCTAAACAACTGTCACAATAGCAATAACTGGTTGATAAAAAATACATTGTTGAAACTTAGACAAACTTGCCTTGACTGTAGGGGAAGAATGGAAAAACATTCCCCTATATGCTCTTCAGGGTGGTATATACACAAATTGTAGACAATCTAATTCTTGAATTGCATTAGATGCGTTAAAGGGTTTCAATTTGTTTTTAACCTTTTATGTAAACATAATTGAAATGTGGCTGCTATACTAAAAATGTCTAGCGCAACTCCAAAAAAAGTTTTATGAGAAATGCGTATGTTGAAGAAAATAAATTGAAAAAGTATAAAGACGTATTAAAAATATGATAATGCTGAAACGAAAAAGGATCCAAACAACCCTTAGGAAAAATAAATTGCATCCATCATCAGTCATCCGACGTTTTTTATAAACTTGTTTAGATTGTGATTTTATATAAATACGGCAACACTGCTTAATTTTTAAACATTTCTTGAGTTATCAACCCCCGATTCGTTACCCTAAAATTCACATTCCGATTGTCTTCATATCATCGTTCACGAGAATCGATTAAAAAACACCAAATCTCTACTTGTGGAACACCCTGAATACCCCCGATTTACTTGACATCAGCGAAAAAGTTAGTTTTCAAAGTTCTTGAAAATTATGAATGGAACCACACCCAGTAAAATTCCAAAATTCGGACTTTCGTTTATCCTGTATAATTCTTCACCCAATTAAGATATCGCGAGGAGAAGCAAAAGGACCCGAGTCAAGATCATCAATTTTTATATTCTGATGCCCAATTTCGAAACCTTTCATGGCCTCACTGAGAATATCACTCACGCAGTGCCAGTTCACTACGTTACCAATGGCCGAACCAATCTGCATTTTCCTGCCCTCTGTATATCGCTGACTTGCACTCTGTTAGTTTCTTACTCGTGGATATGTTGCAATAGACTTACTGCTTGCACTCATCTTGAGAGAGCGAATAGAAATGTTTCTCAGAAAAGATATCAGACCGAAATATTGAAAAAGTCGATATTTTTCATAAAACGATGTTTCTGTTGAACCAGGTGTCATATCGAAAATCGGTCAAACATGTCCCGAGCTATCACATTCCGCTGTATACTGTGCTGCAAAGGAACCGCCTGAGATTTTTTTTTCAAAAAATGGTGCATCGAAGAAAATTTACTAAAAAAACATAAACTTTTCTCGACCCTGTGGTAACTTTTGGGCGCAACGGGTGGAATTCCCAATTCCCCTTGTAAGTTGGTCAAGGAGTGGACCTATCCGATATGTTTTAGTTAAGAAAATCCGACTAGCCGTTTTCGAGATATAGACTTTAAAACTTGGTAGTAAAATTGGCTTGGTACGATTCGCTTGGCATGCAGTTTATTTGGACCATTTGTATTAGCGGAGTTAATTCTATTATAGTATCTAAATTCGATTTCACTTTCGCAGTTGGTGTCGGTTTTTCATTGCAAATTTTGTTTTTTTGAATGAAAACCATTTCTTGCAAATCTTGCTTTCCTCTCTTTTTCTCCGTTTTAAGAAGTTTGGTGTTTTGAAATCGACCTGATGTTGAGGTCCGTTTGCTTGGTCTGTCAAAGCTGTAAGGGTGTTTTTATTGTATTTGTGTTCATTTAACTAAATTAACTGGAAACTACGTTATTTGCAGTAAATGTGTTAAATGGTAAATCGCAGGGAGAAGAAAGTAATTTATAAGTAAAAACTATGATTCTTCCAAGATTTTAACACAAATATTACATTTTTGAGAAGGAATACTTGTGTCGGATTAAAAAAAAAATTAGTCCTACGACGAAATACAAAATTCCGGTAATATTTTTGAACTAAGACGATGAAGAACTTACCACTTGCCGAAGAAGTAAGGACGCGGTGGCTTCATCAAAACATGGACCTTACCTAGAAACAAGCTGACCGCCAGTTTCCTTAAAATCTGTCGAAACGTTCTTCATATATTACCGAAAAAAATTTTTTTTTTCATGAACTTTAAAATAAATAAATAGCAGTGAAACCAGACGCTTTTTCCTATTGGCAATTATACCAAATGGTCATCTTTCTATCGAAAAAATGCCACAATACCCTTTTAATCATGTGCTTATGAGACACCCTGTATAACGGTCACTTAATTTCTCACTGTCTCTACATTAAACTACCATCATTTTTTATTACCAGTTTTCTTCTTCTTATAAGGTTTAGTCATCCTTATAAGTACGCAGACCTACTTAACTAATATTAACCTTGATAAGTGCGCGTCAGTTGTAAGAAAGATCACCTTGAAATTGTCTATCTATATGGTTTTTGTCCCTTAAAGAACCTAATTTCAATCTCAATCTCTTAAAAGACATGATACCTAAAGCAGACGATCCAGCTAGGGTCTCTATCCAAAAAATAATCCAAAACGTAACTTTTTTTATAATGCAAAGTATAATCTACTTTTTTTCAAATTCTAGCCAAAACAGCTTGTAAGGGAAAGGAAGAACTCTCACCAGATTATCCCCCCTCCCCATTTTTGTTCTCTTTTTTCTCCAAACTGGCACAGTTATGTGGATCCAAGTATGATTCCGGACAGCTTATGGTCTATTGGTCTCTGTGGACCCGAGTGGACTGCTGTAAAACGTCCCGACCACCCTAAATCTGCCAAATTAAAGCCATGATAGTGTTTTGTGGGAAGTGTATCAAATTTTTAATTTTCTTTTTGATAAAATATCGTCATACAGGTATCGCGTTTGTGCTTGGAATTACTGATCCTCTTATTATTTTTACTTTACTAATAGGGAAGCAAGGCATATTTTATTTTTTTTCTACAAACGTCAAATAATGACGCATTTTACGCTTTCATTAGACAAACGAAAACCTAACCATTTTTGAGGATCAGAATGTGAGTTAACATTTCCGCGCGTTGCCCAGGACAGCAAGCGAAAAAGATTTTATCGCTTGCTGTCAACAGCAACTGCCAGCACTCAACCAATTATTTAAAACGTCATTGTCAGTTTGATTTAAATTTTCAGTTGTGATTCACATTATTTGAAATTGATCGTTTGCGGAAAAAACGTTGTGTGCATTACGAGCAAAAAGTAACTTTTTTGCTTTCGAGTGATTGCCGCTCTCCGCTTCGCGTCGAGCGGCAAACTTCACTCTCCGAGCAAAAAAGTTGTACTTTTCGCTGTTAATACATAAATAACTATTTTGCTGTAGATATACCTAGGATTAATTTTGTGACTTTTCTCGTCTTTTCTAACTTGCAGTTCTGATGAAGTTTGGTGCCGAAACGTTAATAAACAACAACAAAGTATAAGTTCTTTGCATCGTTTATGTTTCTGCCAAGGCTTCTAACCACATTCCAAAAATCCAACCTATAATAAAAATTTTAGTGAATAATAGGGATACCTTTACACTGGTAAATCCCGGAGTAATCAGTTGTCTGGTACTCTTCCATTCTTGATCCCTGAGAACGAAAAGATTTTGTCCGAAGAGGGGATCATTCTTTTTGTTTATAAAAAACTCGTTATTGTAAAAGAATTTGTGGTCTTTTACCAAAATATTATTTACAAAGTCTGGATCTCGTACTAAGAGGCATGGAGTAAGAGCACGAAAAATTCCTACAAATGGATACCCATTGTATTTCCTAAAATCATACTTAACAATAACAACTGTGTAAAATTAAGGTGGGAGATTGGGCGTACCTGTAAATCACTTCTATCACCTGGCCAATTGTTTTCCTTCCAAATATGTGCTCAGGAATATTGCCAACTAGCGGCCATGGCTTAGGACCAGGCACATTTCTGTTGACCCAATAATAGGATCGTATTTTATGCAATAGCACAATCAACACAACACAGGTTGCAAGGAACACACCAATCATCGCAAGCAATATATTAAATGCTCAATTTGTGTTATTTTGACTAAACCGCATCGACTAACATTTCTCTCTTAACTGAAATAACCCTGACCTGTAATATTATTTATGTTTGTTTGTTGTTAACTGGATCAATTTAAAACAGAAACGGAGCAGTAGTCGGTGCATTTAAAACCGCACCAGCGGGATTTTCCAGTAGCTAAACCAATATACAATAAATTTATTATTAATAAAAACCAAATGCTCTACGTATGTTACGCACGAGTATTATGCTTTCTACTTGGGAAATATTTCGTCATAAATATCTGCAATATGATCTCAAACGGCTGAATCTGTATATTAAAAATTGTCATCTGCATAATGCTCTTGTATATTATACTATATATGGAAGGTGTCTAATATATTAATAACAAGAAAATGATATTATAATGAGCAGCATAATAACTTCGAACGCTACTGTATATTTCTCAGATGTAGATATTTACTAGCGGTCATTATTAATTGTGGTTTGGTGATAATCCAAGTAATTTGTTTGACCTTCGACTTGTTGTATCAAGGTACGTGATGAAAAATTACAGCTCATCAATAAAGAGCGCAAAGTGCAGGCGATGATAATATGGAATATTTCCAAAAAGTAACGGTTATTTGGTTAAAAAAAACACAGGAAACCTGTGGCCCTTAAAACCGATACTATGTTTTAATTGCAAAGTCATCATTCTATGTCTCTCACTTTATTAGCCTTGAGCTATTAATGTCGTAGAAATCGCTTCCAGTCTACATTTAGAAATGTAATTTTCTCCTTTTGTTAACTCCCCTTTTCAGTCACAGAAAAGGGGAGTTCTTCCAAAGAATGTAGAGCACTAGGAGGGAACATTGGGAGAAGATGAAGAAAAGCTCGGATGGACTAGTCTACCATACCTCCACAAAGTAACGGACAGGACTGGCAGGCTATTAGAAAAGCACAATATTAAAACTGCCTTTAAACCCACTTGTATATTTATATTTAACCCACAACAGAGCTTGAGATCGGCCAAAGACCGCAGAGATCCCTTAGGCACCAGGAGTTTAAGGAGTTCCATGCAGCTGTGGCTCCAAATACATTGCCACCACAAAAAGCAGTGTCAAAACGAGGATTACGGAACGCAATAGGAGTTGCAATCTGGGATAAACACAAAAGTCAGCAGTAGCAGAGCACGTTGTCTCCCAAGGTCATGACATTCTTTGAGATGCTCTCAAATTCTTTGTTGCCTCATCTAACTAGGTGAATATCTTATACCAATCGCAGCGTTTTTATCCGAATCTAACGAGAGAGGCCATTGAGATCTTTAAACATAACAATTTCAACAGGAAGGAGGAAATTACGTTTCTAAATTCAGACTGGTAGCGAGTTCTACGACATACTTCAAGTGTCTTAACTACCTTCACCCCAGTCCCTCCACTGTAGCACGACGGCGCCGGCGGGGGAATAAATACCACGGAGCTCACCACAGTCGAATCAGTCAACGTCGGGATCACGTGAGATCATTTCGCCCACTGCCTCATCGCCTTAGATAGTGTCTGGCGAAGCCGTCAGAAAGAAATTCCATAGACGATTCCAAGATTAGGTCATTTGACATATGTTTGCCCCACAATGTCACTGTCAAACGAAACTTGAAAATCGATCTTTATCATCATGTTTCAGTTTTGATTTTAGATATTTTTAACTACAAGTATCCCCTAAAGTCTCTAAGCGGCCTAATCATCATCTGAAGTGTTGGTTTGAATTATGCCCTTATTGGAAATGTATTATTCTTGTAATGTCGTTTATGTTCAAATGCGTACTGAATGAGATAATTGAAATACCGTTTCATTCTTTCGATTTCCTGATCTGCCTGGTTAGTGAACACTGAACATGGAAATGGAAATGCTTGGGTTTGAATTTCAAGCCTTAAAGGAAGCAAAAATGACTTAGCAAGAGACGTATTACCTGATATTTCACAACTGGTAAGTTCAACAGTAATTATTCTTAAAAAGTATTTAGATAGGTATATGTGCAGGTATACTGGAGCATACCTACTTATTTATGTTTAAAATTGTAGGAAAACCTGCATTGCCCTGAAAGGCAAACCCAGGCTATTTGTTCAGCTAGAATTTCGGTTCTTGAAAGGAATTTTAGAAAAGCTAAGTGTGATCCAAACACAGGTATGATTTGTAAATAGAGTTTAGGTAATAAGTGTATTCCTATGTTGTTTCTTTTAGGCAAAGGAAGTTTTATACAATAATTTTAAGAGCCTCCAGTCAAAAGTTGTGTCGGCAAGAAAAATACATACTTTGATAATGAGGTAGTTTAATTTTAGTTTAAACTTAAACACACAAAATCTGATATTAACAATGAGCATTTTAGAAATAATTAGTTAACCAATTTATGCCTTTCTACAGGCCCTCCAAAAAGTTGTAGGTATGTAATTGGTTCTGATCCATACAGTATTGTTTGTTTATAGTTTTTCATTGTAAGAATGTCTAGCCACTTTTAAACATACTATCATATATATTATAGATATTTATACTAAAATAGTTTAAACATTTTATTTACTTTTAAACATACTACTATTTCGTTACATATTATCCTTTTATAAAAGTCCTGCTGAACTTGCCATTTAAATACTTATCTTCTAAATTCATCTTTAGCCCAACTACGTACAAGACATGTTTATATTTTTTTCATCATAAGAAAGTTCTGTGGACTTTTAAACGTATTAAAATATTTTAAACATACTATCTGCTTTTAAACATACCACTATTTTTGTTTAAAGGTGGTAGACAATGATGTACTATTAAGCCAAACATCTTGGACTTCCATTGTCTTTATTGAGTATTTTTACATGACGTTTGGAGCAGTGAAATCTCTGCTCATTTTCAAGTGAGGCTGGAATCTCTGCTTGTTTCAGTTTCACTTGAAAACAAGCAGAGATTCCACTGCTCGAAATGTCGTGTAAAAAAACTCAATATAGACAATTGAAGTCCAAGATGTTTCCATAGCACTATTTTAGTACATACTGTCCTTTTATAAAAGTCCTGTTAAACTTACCATTTAAATACTTCCCTAAATCTGTCATTAGACCAACCACCTAGAATCCTTTTACAAGACTTTCATGTCTTATTTCATATTTCATTTCTTACAATCAAGAATTTGGTATATTGGCTGGAATAAAAGCATTACAAAAATATTTTATAATGTTTCAAGGAGGAGCTTCAATTGTTATTGTCAAAGGTTGTAGCTAGCTAAGTGTGGCTTGGTGCTGGTTAAATTATAAACACTACTAAGTGGGGTTTTATAATGCCATTTTGGAGCTTCCGATCCGATTCTCTCTGAAGTTAGGACAGGGTGTCAAAGTTGTAAAAAGTACACAAATTGTTTTTGGATATTAGGCATTAAGTATATTATTTTCACTGTAAAATTATATGATACACAACATGTTTTCATATGCAGTTCTGAGCATGTCAATAAAAGTGATATTAAGTAACAATTAATACAACCCTAACAATACTGCAAATTTACGCTCATAATATTAAATACAATATACAGGTAGAATATAATAGGTAAATACAAGTCATTCACTTATTTTTGTCATCTAATTATCTTTGAAATCCTCATTTTTTTAAAACTTAAATATCTCCTTTCAGCACATGTTGAGAAAATACAATAAAAATGTCAAAGTCTAATTTCCAATGCTTACTTGATGTCAATAACAAGTGAATGACTTACATGTAACAGGAGGAGTTCAACAGAAAAGTTCAGGAAGAAGTTCTCAAGTTGGGTATGAATTTTTGACCCAAAAAGTTGGAGTAATAAAAACATTTAGATAAAATGAATTCCACTCAAGTTGTCACCCCCACTATTTTCTTTCAACAACTCAAAGAAAGATATCTCTCACATTACATATACAAATGAAAATAAATTGCATTTTGCATTCATGCACTTTCTTATATCTGGAGTTACCTATGTACTTTTATGGCAGTCATGTTAATTTTATGACATTTTCTGCCTCCTTTGCAACAAAGTGTCTGCACTTGACCAACATATTCTTTTACTTGGTGAGAGATTCCTTGATTCACAGCCCACTTGACTCTGTTAAACCACAACCTTGCAAATGGGGCTTATTGTGTAAGTAAATTGATATCTTGTCTTATCACATGTCCACACAGCACCTGAAACGAGAGGTAAATCAATTCATAAATTATGTTCAAATTCATTCCACTAAGTGTCAAGTAAAATTTCCTTGAATTTCACTAAATATTACTAAATTCAATTAAATTTCACTAAATATTCTATGTGCCCACAATAAAACTCACCAGAGGAAATCTATTAAAAAATTTAATTTATGTCACCATAAATTCTTCTGAATACCTACAACTAAATCTGCAAAATGTGCACACCCAGTGATTCTAAACCTAACATAGTCTTGATAAGCACCTTTAATAAGAACTTTACTTTAATGAGATTTCTGATGGAATTGAAAAGTTATGTGGTTATGCTAATGCCCAGTTTTATAAAGTCAACTTGTCCTGCCCTAAGTATGTATAAAATATAAGGAGAAAACACAGCTGACAATTGGTTGAATTTCTGCCTATATGGTTAAACTCAATTTGGTTCATTTTGTGACAAAAAAACTGCAGGCCCTAAATTGATATATGAGAATTCAGAAACATATAGCTATTCACACCATTTGATGAATATGCTAGTCTTGAAGTTAAGACTGTAGGAAAAACTATAAAAAAGCCGCATAAGCTATAACTTTGGCTAAAGCAGTAGCTTGTTTAAATTGATCTTACCTTACTTAAAATTACATAAGCATCCTTGGTGACTTGTATGGATCGAAAGAACTGCACCAGATAGATACAGTTTAAAAGCTTGTAGACGCTATGATATGCTTTCAACTGCTGCTTAGTACCTACGTATAATAACTGTGCTTTAAAATAAAATAGTCTGCAAGATCCAGTAAGGTCACATTTGGCAAATCACAAATTGGGAAACTCAAATCTTGTGGCGAAAGGGAGTAAGGATCAATATTGTTTATAATTTCCACTTTCTGATCATAAGGATACTTGACATCACCAGTAAGCTTGAAGTAGTATTCACTTCTAAACATTTTTGGCACAACAATTAGAAATAAACGACTTTTTCAATAAGTTTCAATGTTCAAACCAACAAAATCGATGTTATTCAAACGTTTACACATCCAAATTAATAAACCGGCGGCGGGGTTGCCATTCTCACTATTTTTTTATACTTAAATTTATTTATGTTGTTTTAAAATCGGTAAGAGGAAAAATAATGTGAAAAAATGTAAATAACAACAGAAAAATATTCTTTTAATAAAAGATTTCTCACCCTAAAAGTAACAACAACATGTGAATTGTCATGATCCTTGTGGATCATTTCCGTATAAACACGGAAAGTTTCGTATGTTTGACTACATGGTTTGTTTGACCCACAATAAAGTATGGCGGACCTAATCAAAAACAGCTGTTCTGGAATCGTCTATTGTACCACGGCTTCAAAGCCCGGAGAACACTGTAGATTGTATTTTGACCGGCCATGAAAGCCTTTACACTAACTATAATAAACTAATCTATAATTTACCTATAATTTGCAACATTCTAGAATAGATCCGAAGAAGCAGTTTCTAAAAATATACAATTTTCCGTATCTATCTAAGGTTGTTTTGATAATACAGAATGATTATATCGTTGAATTTCGAAAATCATTTTTAAGTCCCTCGTCAAACTACTAGTTTTATTATTATAGCTCTTAAAAAATTGATAACAGAAGTTAACGAATAAGGGATTAACAAAAAGACGAAGGAAATATTTTAATTTATCAACGTTTCGCAAATTTGTTTTGCATCCTCAGGACACTGTAACAAAACGAGAGCAAACTAACAATCTGGTCTTTTACACATCCAATACAGAAAATTACGCAAACAACCAGATATTTAATTGTACGCTTCTTACAATTTAATCATGACTTCCTTGTTATTAAGTTCAAAATTGTATTGCTACATGCGTGATTGGTATTGCGTAGCAAAGGTGGGTGGATTACGATTATTATTAGCTCTGTTACTATTTTCTTCCTTTTCAGCCTGAATTTACTCTCAAGACCTTGTTGACCTTTTGAGGCAAAATACCCGTTAACTACCTTACGCCGAAGAGGGGTCGTGGTGTAGTAGATAGTGAATTTTTTTTTAAAGGCGCCACCCGATTTTATAGCCCCACGGTGGGATCAGCAAGTCGACTTAATTAACAGAAGCCTCAATGGAAGCCTTTTGATTGGAAGAGAGTAGCATGACGTCACAACATGTTCACTATTTTTAGTCAATCACGACTCCCGTTTCGTTTTACACCCAACTAAAATTGTTAACTTAAAATTCCATCATCTTCAATATTACAAAGTTCATCAAGAGATATAAAATAATGTTTATAGAAAATCAGCCTATTTCCCTTAAATTGTAAAGAGTCATAAAAGTTCAACTAATTAAACCCTAATATTGATAGTCGCCCGCTGCTTCTGCAGGGCCGGACTAAACGAAATAACATTACACAATAAAAATCGTAACAGTATATTACGCAGCAAACCAGACCGCAGACACTTTTACATATATACACAATATTAGACGATGGAGAATGATCATAGAAACTGGGACACCCTATAAAAGTACCATATAAAATATATATAGCCATCCACAACACACTGTTGTACGCATAAATAAATCTCCAAAAAACTGAACTATATTTTATGGCTTTACAAGTATATACCCAGGTGTACGAACAATCTAGGTATTGAGTGTAGGTGGTCACCAATTTGTTGATCAACCCATCCGGATCTGGATCCGAGGTCGGTCTTAGATGCCATACAACACCAATGTATCAAATTTTTAAAAAGTGTTACAGAAAAGCTGCTAATCGAGTGAGCGACTAAAAATGATATCCCTGTAGATAGTACCGGTGAGATGTTGTACAGAGCAGAAGCAGGCGACTTCCACCAGCGTGTTTTAGATCCAACAATGCATGGCAGATGGCTCTCGGTTCGAGAAGCAGCCCATGCGACAAATTGGTGACCACCTACTCTCTTTTCACTTCGTTCTTATTATTGCAATATGGACTGTTTCTCGAACCGAGAGCCATCTGCCATGCAGTGTTGGATCTATAACACGCTGGTGGAAGTCGCCTGCTTCTACTCTGTACAACGTCTTACCGGTAATCTAGGTTGTTGTTACGGTAAGCGGAGGCTGTGGGCGTGGATTATCAGCGAGGTCGGGCGACATTGGAGACTGGACCTACGCGGCCTATCCGAGCGCTGCGGCATTCTTACACATGGGGTCTGTCACGAGTGATTTACTGCTCTATTTATTTAGAACGCAGTTATTTTTTTCTTCTAAGAACGTTCTAGGCTTTTTTATAATTTTAGGATTTTGTATAAAAGGTGAATATCGTCGCTGTTAGAGTAGTTTTATTTAATCTTGGAATAATTGTGCTTGTGTGTATTTCTGGGATAAATAGTGTGTTCGTGTTAAATCGTTACACTGCAATTATTGAACCCTTAGTTCGCAACAGTATTCTGATTTGGACAGTATTCTACGGACTGATTATAAGTTTATGGCTAGTAATTAAAATTACGTATTTTGAACGTATTGCATGTACGGATATTTTTTACCCATATAAGTGCATCGTATCGCTACAAAAATCAGGTACAGGACGTACCGACTAAAAAAGTTATTAAAACGCTAGTAAAGCCGACCAACTATAACAGTAAATAACAATAACCAGATAGATCTCGACAGCAAAGAAAATGTCACTGTCTGGGAAAGGTATATTGAAGAACTTTTTGACGACGACAGACCCCCAGTAGGCACTAATAACCCTCTAACCGGCCCATCGATCACTAAGAGCGAGATAGAAAACACCATACGTAACTCAAAAAATAACAAAACGGCTGGCCCAGATGAAATCTCTTCAGAGATACTTAAACTCCTAGATGAAAGCGGCATAACAGCACTACACAAAGTATTTAACACTATATATGAGACCGTTAACTACCCCAAACAGTGGTTGTGCTCTGCGTTTGTCCCTCTGCCTAAGAAGACCAATGCAAGAAAATGTGAAGATCACAGACTTATTAGCCTGATGAGCCACACATTAAAAATATTCCTGAAAATCATACACCAGAGAATATACAAGAAATGTCAAAGATACATGGGCGACTCGCAATTTGGGTTTAGACAAGGGTTGGGTACAAGGGAGGCGGTGGTCGCAATACAAGTCCTTGTCCAAAACTGCTATGATCAGAGAAAGGATGTGTGACTTTGCTTTATAGACTATGAAAAGGCGTTTGATCGCGTACAACACCACAGATTAATGCAGCTCCTCAATAGGCTTGATATACACCAAAAGGATATCAGATGCATTGAAAACCTATATTAGAACCAAACAGCACAAATCAAATTAGGTAATAATATGTCCAACGCAGTACAGATTAGAAGGGGAGTGCGACAGGGATGTGTGCTGTCTCCGCACCTATTTAACTTATATTCGGAAGCAATATTCCAAGAGGCTTTAGAGGATGTAGAGATGGGAGTCAAAGTTAATGGAGTGTGGACTAACAATAACCGCTATGCTGACGATACGGTCTTAATCGCTGACAACGTACACGACCTACAGCAACTGATCAATAGAGTGGGAGAACAGAGCAAATCCATGGGCTTAAACATCAACATCAAAAAAACAAAGTTTATGATTATCTCTAGAAACCTAAATATGTTTGAAAACTCCACCATAACATTTAACACAATTCCCTTAGAAAGAGTGGACAAATTTAAATACTTGGGCATCTGGCTTTTCGAAGACTGGATATCAGACAGGGAAATAAAATGTCGCATCTAGCAAGATCGAGAGGCATTCTTGAGGTTCCGAAGAGTGCTTACCTGTTCCGATTTTGACCTTAACCTGAGACTCAGGTTCATCAAGTGCTACGTTTGGTCGATGCTGCTGGACGGAGCGGAGGGTTGGACATTGAGGGCGACTGCAATTAACAAACTAGAGGCTTTTGAGATGTGGCTGTATCACAGAATTCTGAAGATACCTTTGACGGCCAGATTAACAAACGAAGACGTCCTAAGACGTGTCAACAGACAACGTAAACTGTTCGAATTGATCAAGAAAGTCTGGGGCATATAATGCGAAACAGGAAATATCAATTCTTGCACCTATTGATTGAAGGCAAGATCGAAGGCCGGAGAGGGATCGGAAGGAAAAAAATGTCCTGGCTGCGAAATATCAGACAGTGGACAGGCCCACACGATGTACAGTCGTTAATACACATCGCAAGGAATAGGGAAGCAATGGAAAATGTTATCGCAAACATCCATTAGTGGATACGCATTGGAAGAAGAAGAGAAGAATAAAGCCGCTTGGTCGGCCTTGGATCAGCTTGCGATTCGTATTGCCTTGGATACCATACAAACCCGAAATAAATTGTTTAAGAAGCGTAACAGGAAACCTGCTAATCGAGTGAGTGACTTAAAATAATTTTCGAAATTCAACAACTTTAACACCCCGTATAATATACGGGGTGGTAAATAGAAAATACACATATAAACAATTTTTATATGTTTCTTTTCAACTTCAAACTTCTGTTTATTACAAATAATATTTGACGTCGCCTAATTGCACTACTGCTCTTTTAAAAATTACTAGCGATTTGAGTATAGCCTTTGATGAGAGCGAAGTGTGCCCCTCAGTGTTGACAGATATGACAAAAGTTTTCGACAGCCTTAACAAAGTTGTTGTTAGCCAAAGCTCGGTACAACAATTTGGACTCCAATGGGTGACTGACGAGTTACCTCACTGACAGACAGCAACTGGCAAGTGGGGCACTGATGTCACAGCGAAGAGTGATTGAGAGGGGAGTCCCAGAGGGATCAGTTCTTGGACCCTTTTTACTTTCTTTGTATCTGATCTCACTAATTGCATTCGCCTTTCGACATACCATATGTATGCGGATGATTTGCAAATTTATTTGCCGTCATCCCTTTCATGTCTACCAGAAACAATACATCTTATTAATCAAGATCTGAGCAGCATAGCCAGCTGGTCCTGATAAAATTCCTTGGTTATCAACCAAGGAAAGCTCAGGGGATTTTATATGCTAGGTCGGAAGTTGTTGCCGTCATCAAGTGCCTATAACAGGGAATGTGCTACCACCCGCAGTCAAAAATATCCTTGTTTGTCTATTCCAAGTTTCTTGTCACCATCACTATCACAATCACTATCAAGATAGCCTTCCAAGGTATCCTGATATATCTGCCTAGATCTTTTTTTGTTATTATATCTAAAAATGAATCTTTCTGATATTTTTTTTCAGTTCTGAGTGTTGTAGTGGATTCTGATAAATTTACCTATATGATTACGTGGGTAGCACTCTAGACGTTTTTGTTTTAACTAAATCTGAAGGAGGCAATAGATAATTTTCCGAAACTAGGTGTTTTCTTTCGAGCCCTTTTTAGAGTAAATTATATAATAGTATTATGTAATTTTACTGTATGTCCCCTCGTTCAAAGTTGAAAATAATACGTTTCAATTATTAGTGATAATCGGATAATATCTCATCGTTAAATTCATCTCCCTCTATATCGATGAATTCAAATTTTCAAATTCAAATTCAAATTTTATTTGACTACGTTTTGTACAGAAAATACAATTGTAGCAAGTCACTTCAATGTTACATATAACGGATACATAAAATACAACAAAAACAAATTACAATAACGTATAACGTATTTTGTTGCAGCCAGTCAACATTGTGTACGAAAATCTTATCCTATTGGTTTCTCATGTACATCTTATACTCCTCAACAGAATAAAGTGCATTCTCAGTAAGTAAGTTCTTTATCACAGCTTTAAATCTATTCAAATTTAATGACTTAATATTAAGTTTTAAAATGTTATATAACTCAAAATCCAGAGAACTCCTTCTGGATACTTCCAACAGAAACCTGGGAGGTCTAAAAAGACAAGCTGATCTTGTACAATAGTCATGAAAATATGCGTTTGTCCGATGAGTATGCCGGCTCTTATGAACCTCAAGCAGCTGCTGAAAGACATACAAAGACGGCAAAGTCAATATTTTAAGTTACTTAAAAAACGGTTTGCAATGTTCTCTATAAGCTGCTCGAACAATAGTTCTAATTGCTTTTTTTTTAAGTCTAAACAACTCAATTGCAGAATGTCAGAGAGCTGCTCGAGGACTAGGCTCTCAGGATCGACACGTTGGTAATTTCGAAAGTGTGAAGTGCATTTTTCAAGTCCTACACCCACAATACTTCTACACCGTCATATTTAATAGATATTTAAAATGAAACGACCCTGAATCACTTTGACATGGTAATCGTAAAACGCAAACTCCACATCATTTAGTGCAATGCTATGCAATGGTGGACGACTACAAATGATTTATTGCTTCATATTTTTCCTTTCATTCTAACAGTTATTGATAATCCATCTCAAAATCTGACGTTTATTTTAAATGAAAATGGCCGCAATCGTGAGGCTTATCATGCCTACCAACCTCTACCGATATTAGATGTTACAGTAGAAATTACAAATTGCAAAAAATTCGTTTCGAACTTTTTTCCTCTGCAAGTCTAAGCCCAATTTAAAGGCATTCACCTCGATTTCATTATTTTAGTTTTTTGATTATGTTGTTCAGACTATCATATTTTGAACATAATGTATCGCTATGGGGCTTGTGGAATCGAAGGTTGAATTCTGTATTAAACACGTGACGATAGTAAGATAACTTCATGATAGGGCTCTGCTTTACATTGCAATATTCTTTATAAAAAGAACACCTCTTTGTAATATAAAAATCTGGTGACAGGTAACGACTGTAGAAACATTTTTATCTACAGACGCATTAATTTTCCTACTTTTAACCCGATAAAAATAAATAAAAATAGAGTTTTGTGGCACTAGTTTTAAAAGTAAATACTTTTTAAATTTTAAAAGAAAGAATAACTTTTAATTTGTTTGTAGGAATAATATTGTGTAGTGTTAGTGTTAAAAGTGCTTTTAAGGAACTCATGTGAATTGCAGAACTCGCTTTGCTCGTTCTGAAAATTTTACATGTATGCTTAAAATTGCAGTTTTTACCGATATATCGTAAATAGCTAATTATGTGTTGGATCACCACATTTCGGGTATTTTAATTTTTTTTTCTACAAACGTCAAATAATGACGCATTTTACGCTTTCATTTGATAAACGAAAACCTAACCTTTTTTGAGGATCAGAATGTGAGTTTACTTTTACGCGCGTTGTCCGGGACAGCAAGCGATAATAGTATATTCTATGTTAAGAGCGGAAAGTATTTGTTTGCCGCTTGCGCATGAAAATTGCAGCTTGAGGCGAAGCCGAAAGCTGCAATCATGCAGAAGCGGCAAGAGTACTTTCGGCTAGAAATATAGACGATACTTTTTCGACGAATGACCATATTTCCATACTATCAACTCAAAATTAAAAAATAATCTTTCACTGTGTGTACTTTTATTAAAAACGGCAATAAACAATTATTAGTTAGGTAATAGTTTAAACAGTATTTTGACTGTTATTGTGAACAATGTAATTTATTGTAAATTTCTGGCAATTCTGTAAAATAATTGGTTCATTCTTGCTACTAGTAACGGAAGAAGTTGTAGCAATCTGTGTCTTATTTTCGCTTTATTGAGGGATAGGTCCTCGCTCGGTTTGCTGGGCTATTGATCCCAGGATTTTTCGAGATATCTCTGTTTTGTTCTGTATAGATTCTTCTACGTAGCCTTCCGCTACTCTTGCTGATCGCCAACCTCCTAGTCGTTTCAAAATGCTAATGTTCGCTCCAGCGTCTGCTAATAAGGTAGCCGAAGATCGACGGAAACAGTGTCCTGTATAATTTTTCGCATTAGATAAATTTAAAAACTTTGCTATCTGTCTTGGTATGTTTCCAAATGTATTCATTCCAACCACTTGATTTACACATGTCCCATTCTTGTATCTTAAGAGAAATCTTCTTGTTGTTGAACTAGATGGACGCAAATCAACATATTTACGGTAGAATGAAAGGTAATTAAGATTTTCTTCTCCTCCATTTGACACGATAAATGTTCGTTGAATATTGGTTTTGGTGTTCGGTATTTTTATTATAAGTATGGACCCATTATCTTCTATGTCATCCAGTGACATTTTAGTGAGTTCATCTAGACGACACGCTCCGGAGACACCGAATATTAAAACATTCTTAAAGTACAATTGAACATCAAATAGTGGACATCTGGTGCTTCTAGCAAAAACTTATTGATTTCTTCTCGTTTGAAAATTTCGGATTTTTTGGGCTTATAGCCTACCGACTGCTTCTTCAAAAAGGCGGTCACTTTGTTGTTTTTACTAATGTCTACATTATTTTTAATTGAAATGGTTGTTCGGAGCATAGAGTTTGTAGACCACATCGTTGATGATTTCTTCGACATCGCAATTTCAGCAAGATATGTGAGCAGAATGTTCTCTGAGTATGAAGTCCCAGCTTTGTTTGCCGTACACCACTTAATAAAAGTTGAATATTCCTTCTCATAGCGTTTTTTTGATTTTGGTGGAAATAAATCGAGAGTCACGTTTTTCGCACTTTCTACAATATGTGGGGGAGTACAACTTATATCGCTCTCGTCGCTGGACATCGTAAAACACAAAAAAGTTTATTAATAAGTAAGTTTTGATGGATCGCGTTTACTTGACATGTCAAACGTTGTCATGGTTAGCTGACAAGTTAGCTGGTGTTTATATTGTCCAAGTAGAAAGTGAAGTCGCTCTGCGCTGAGCGGCAAAACTGCAAAAACGCTCGCTGATCGGCAAACTACGACTTTCTAATCTCAATTGAGGGTCCGAAAAGGCTACTTTCAATGTCAGTCGTCGAAAAAGATTTTTTCGCTTGCTGTCAATAGCATCTATCACCACTCAACCAAATATTTAAAACGTCATTGTCACTTTGATTTAAATTTTCAGATTGTGTCTTCAGTTATGCTCAGTTGTCATTCACATAGAGTAACTTTTTTGCTCTCGAGTGACTCGAAACTTCACTCTCCGAGCAAAAAAGATGTACTTTTCGCTCTTAATACATAAATAACTATTGTTTCAAGCGGACTAAAAAAACTACGTTTTGGTTTGATTTAATTAATCAAAGTCACCGCTGGTGTCATTGTAGTGCATTTATAAACGATTTTCTTTCCCCAAAACTTTTCGAGCACTACACCATTTTCACATGTAGTTTAGAAAGGATCATTTGTATTTTAGAACAGTCACTTGGATTTCAGAATATATCACTTGTATTTCAGAATAGTGATTTTGTTTTTAGAAATCGTCAGTTGTATTTCAGAATAGTCACTTTTATTTCAGAAAACTACACTTGAATTTTAGAACAATCATTTAGATTTTAGAATATATTATTTGTATTTCAGAAGGCGTCACTTGTAGTTTAGAAGATATTGCTTGATTTTCAGAAAATTGTTTTGGAAACAAAGTTTGTATTTGCATTTCTGTGGAGTTCTTCTAAAAGGTTAGTACAGTGCATAAGTGAAGGACTCAAACACTTCAACACAATATATTTTCTATGTAAAAAATTGGATTTTATTTGCACCACTCTTAATGCTCTTAATGCTACCGTCTTAGTAATGGAAGATATACCAGTTGGATTAAATTTTATATTTAAAGAGTAAATTGTTGTCATTTTTAAATTTTATGTGTATATCAAGTATAATTTATACAATATAAAAAAAGGAAACATTGTTGTAGTTGCATCGCATGCCTTTTCAATCCGATTCTGAAGATAGTATGTAATTCATTCATTTTCTGAAATTTAAATGACAAGTTCTGAAATACATCTGAACTTTTCTGAAATACAAATGACTAATCTAAATTCCAACTGATGGTTTCTAAAATACATGTGACGTTTCTAAATTTCAATTGATACTTTCTAAAATTCAACTGACTATTCTGAAATCCAAGTAACGTTTTCTAAAACACAAATGATACTTTCTAAACTACATGTGAAAATGTTGTAGATGGCACCAGATAAACCGGTCTGAGTGTACCTATGGCCATCTTTATATTCGTATTGGGGAAACAAAGGATGAGAATACTCGCAGAACGCTCTAGTCGAAATCGCATATCTTATCGAATTTTCGGTTCATCTGTTACATGTCATGAGCGTCATTATATTTAATTTATTAGTCATTGTGATTGTTATTAATTTAGTATTGATAATGGTGCTAAAGTACTTCTAATTTCTCTTGAGTGTTACGTCATTACTCTTTCATATTACTTTATCTCATGTTAAACGTATGAGACAAAAGTTTTGCGTCACCGACATGTGTCGGATATGAATATTCAAAATTGACATTGACATTGTCACTGGCAATATCAAATCTGCTCTTAAATCGAAAAATGCCGGGCAAAGCATTCTCCGAGGGTGAACAAGTGTTAATATTGAAGTTAGTTCAATATTTACAACAAGAAAAAGAGGTGGGAAAGAGTTTGATACCTTTAAATGCAGTACATAACGTAAGTAGGTATATATTATCGTTAAAATTGAAGACTAGTTACGGCATATCTTCTTTGGGAGACAAATCTAAGCGGTGTGGTTGAATTGTGGGTGCAAAACGGCAACGGAGAGTTAAAAAACAGGTATAATTTGCATATGCGTAAATATTCCAATAGGCAGCTTCATAGATTTTGCTATAAGTTACCGCTTTGCTCCCATTTAGTCCTCTAAAACTGACGCGGCAATTCTTGTTAAATCGAATCGAGAAGCGCAAAATGCTTAACACCGTCTATTCTACTTATTCAAATGCAGTGTAATAAATGTATGTAAGCATATGGGATAAAAGTACTTAAAATATTAATACTTAAAAAAAAAACTGGTGATTATTTTTCTAGAGGGTAGCAGATGCATTAGGTGTGTCCCTAGCAACAATTCAGAGACTCGTAACTAATGGAGTGAGTAAAGATCATGCTGTTGAAGAGTCTAAATAAATTGCGTAAGAAAACACCACAATATCAAGTCTGCGAGCATATAATAAGGGGACCAATTTATACTTTGTATGCAGCAGGTACAGTACAACAATCTCCACAGCAGATATCCAAGACTATTGAGTTAATTTTTTTTATTACAGGTGAACATGTTACACTCCAGTCTTTGCATAACCACTGGCAAAATACTGATCAAGTTTAAATTCCTTGCAGTTCCCTAGTTTTGTGCTTGAAAAAACTTAATTTTAAGTGGAGGAAGTGTATAATTCTAACTGACTGTATCTAATGGAACAACCAAATATTATACATAAAATTATAAAATTTTTGAGTGAGTATAAGACAAACGAAACTTCTGTGTTTCGTCGCAAACCGGTTTTTATAGATGAAACATGGGTTTTTAGGAAAGGTGTGTAAACGCTATTAATTAATGTTAATCTATTTCTTAAGCATCATTCAAAGGGGTATTTAAGGGGTATTTAGGACAAATTGGCAAGATGGCACGATAAACACTGTAAGAAAAAAGTCTTCCTCAGAAGAAACACGCTACATAGTTTTGCATGCTGGTTCAGAAGATAAGTTTATCCAGCATGCCAGCCTAGTATTCAAAGCGGGAAGTAAATCAGGCGACCACCACGACTCGATAAACTCTGCAAATTTCGAAAAATGGTTTTGTGACCAGCTTTTGCCTAATTTGGAGGAACCCTCAGTGATAATTATGGACAATGCTTCTTACTACTCCATGCATGTAGAAAAGTTACCTAATCAAAACTGGTCCAAACCTCGCCTAATAGATTGGTTTTAGCAGCATCACATTACATTTTCTCCTTTTGCTATGAAAGCTGAGCTTCTAGGTATAGCAAAAAAGAACATGCTGGAAGATATCGGTTGGTATTTTACGTTATAATAATTGTAGGATGTCCAAAATCGCTCTTTTATAGTGACAATTAGTAAATTTAGTTATATTGTTTTTTTTTACTTCAGAATAGACGAACGAGCACTTCAAAATGGCCACCGCCTAGATTACCTCCTTACCATTGTCATTTTCACCCCATCGAAATGGTATGGTCCCAGTGTAAGGGATATTGTGATTCGAAAATCAGTGCTGTTCATCGATTCACAAACGAGAGCGTTTTGAATTTATGGACGGAGGCGTTGGAAAAAAGCACGTTTTTCAATCACATTTTAAAAAAATATATTTACTGAAGTTACTAACAACACTCTTTTTGCAGGTTATTCCCGAGTTATGGAAAAACTATGTTCGGCATACTAATAAGCATTAGCGATGCTTGGAAACAAGAAAAGTGTGTTGATTCATCGAACATTCCGTCATTTATCACAAATTTAGATGATTCAGATGATGAAAACAGTGAATCCGAGGAAGAATTCGATAGTTAATAACACTTATTTCTACACCGATTCTCCGCTAGAAGGTTTATACATTGTTTAAAATAATTAAGAGTTTTTTAAAAAAATACATCAAAGTATCTTATTTTTTCTCCCAAACCTGTTTTATCTATTTCTCTACTACCTACTACTCGCCATACACACAGCAAATTTGTTGCTTTTGCGTTATCTACAGTGCTCCAGAACAATTAGTTCGCCACTAGAAACATATTTTTGTTTGAACTTGATCATTATAATTTTGAATTTTTGAGCCCAACTTGTTTACTCGTTTTTTTTTTTATTTCAACTGTGTACTTGCTTCTTTAAGGTCTCTAAGCTGCATCAAAAATTTTGTACCTACCCTTTATTATAGATTGCTGTAAAGCAATATTTATTGTAGATGTGTTGTATATCACATTAAATAAAAATGTTAATGTTAATAAACGGAATTTCTTTGAAGCTATCTCTTTAGGCTGCTTGTGATTTTTAACAAAAATAAAGTGAAACATAGTAGTTACTCCCGGTTTGGTTAGTTTCATACCTACTAAGTCCTGACATGATCAGGAAACCAAATAAATAAATGATTCTTAATTTATTATTACTTACATTAGGCAGGTATACTATAATTTAATAAACCGCTTATTAAAAATAAAAAATATGCTGGTTAACTTATCCATTAAAAACTTACCAATAAAAAAGCGTCAATTTGAATTTAATCATATGTATCAAATTAAGACATACCCTAAAATTGTGGTTATGTAGTAAATGATGACGTAACACTCAAGAGAAATTAGAAGTACTATACATATTTTTATTTTACCATAATTTACCTTCACCTAAACCACCTAAATCATTGGTTATGATTTAATACCATTAAAATAATTGAACATTAAAAACTCCGGTCTAAAACGTTCTTATTTTACAAATAAATACACCACTAATTGGGCAAGTACTTAGACTCTCCTAAAGAAACGGATGCAAGTAAGTTACAAAACTGAATCACAATAGACATCCTATTTCCTGCATGTTTGAAAAAAAAATAGTGTATGTTACTCGGAGTAAAAGGCCTTTTTGTGCTTCGCCCAGTTGCATGCCTCAGCTTCGCTTCGGCCGTCAATCTCTGAGATCAGCACAAGACTCACTTTTACTCCTAGTGACATAATCTACTATTTTTTATTTGTATTCGTATAATTGCTTGAACAGTCTTGAGGCACCAAAAGATATTTGTATGCAAACAAATATTAATGATGATCCAGGGCTTAGAAACTGGTTTGGGACCTTATTAAAGTCCGATAGATCATCGTAACTTTTGGATGACTTGCCGTCAATACCAAATGCGGCCTTGCCCCGCTATCTAGCGTGAACCTTTTACTTAAGACGCGGGTTTCAATTCCATCTGTTGTTGCTGCTGAATGATTTTCAATATATTTTATAAAACTCTCACATATGTCTTGTATAAATAGAAATATCTTTTTCGTCTGAAATAAATTTATTTTCTGAATACTATTCTTAGTAAAATCTTTTATACAAAAACTTCTATTTCTACGCACCTGCAATTAACACACTGTCAATTGGGGCGCTGGCCTGTAAATTGGCTGTACTACTAGCCCTTCTTTCGGGACATAGAATGCAGACCATAGAGAATTATCGGCCGATTGTCAATACTGCTCTGCACTATTTAAGGTTGATCTTATCATAATACTGCCTTTCCTTATACAATGACAAAGAAAGTAGTTATCGGAATTATTCTTGAACCCCAAGTTTGTCTACTTAATTGGACAGCAAATTGTCATGTGACAGTGACTATAGTGACACTGACAATTAAAATTTAAAATCGGGCGCGGGATTGATACGATGAAAACAAAAATTGAATTGTAATATTTCTGTTAAGTAAGAACAATAACTATATTTTGCTCAGCTTTTTAAGCATGCCTATTTACATAGAATCATTAGATTTATTGTAAATTATCAAGTGGAATATAGGAGATATAAATATTTGGTCGAAAATACTTAGTTTCAAAATTCTTAGGAAGAATGGAGCAGTTCCTAGAAGCTGTTATTTTCGCCGGTGGTGATGATGACGACCTAGAGTATATTATAATTAATGATGTACTCATAGACAGAGGCAATGTACACCCAGCTATTATGTTTAATTTAGATGAAATGTCTGATGAAAGAATCAAATTAAATTTTCGATTCGAAAGAGGACATATTTTAAGACTTGCCAATCTACTTAACGCTAGAACTCTGTCGCACTAGATTGCGGCAAACAAAGTAAATCTGCTTACGTTTGGATGTAAAATATTGTTTTTACTTGTTTTGCGCAGCTTTATTTTCTACCAAAACTCTAAAGCTAGTAGGGTGTTAGTGCCGTTTCTACATCAAATCAGGGATCAGGCTTTCACCCCCATTCCTCCCTCCTATAAATCGCTGCAAATCCCGATTTCCAGAAGTCCACACTTCTATAATACAAGTCCCCCTACCCTTCTATAAACCGCTAGAAGTATCCTTCCACCTATGCTCCGCTAGAGGTAACGCCCCCTCCTATAATACAAGCCCTTTACGCTCCTATGCATAGCTAGAAGTAACCCTCATGTGAACAGCAGAGGTATCCCCCTCTGGCAAAAAAAAAACACTTTCTTTAAATCAATAGTCCCCCTTCCTTTATTACGTGCACCACTTAATGCGACTACTTAACGCCAAGGGTTCGTTGTGAAACAGGTCACAACAAATGGTAACTAATTTAATATAAAGTTGATGTTGATTGCTTACTATTTACCTTTAAAGTTTGACAGCACTGTTGAGACAGCACTGTTGAGACAGATTGACATATCCAAATCGCCTTCATGATTTGGCTTCAATGTTTGGACTATCAGCTCAGTCATTGTCACAAATTATAAAAACAACAATAAATATAATTATTGCAGAAAGGGGAGTACTTTTGGATAATCTGAACGCTTTAATCTGGTTGAATGAGGAGAAAATTCGGTACTACGCTCAGGTTAAAATAACTGAAACAAGTCTCATAAGCCATGATGATGTTCTTTAATAAGTAGGTAATTTTTAATTTTTTTGCTATCTCAACTTGTTGGGGGTTCATTGATGGGACAGCTAGAGCCATGTGCAGACCAACAGTCCACCAAGAACTATATTATTCTGGACACAAGCGTTATCATTGCTTAAAATACCAATATGTCATATGCCCAGACGGAGTAATTGCCAGCCTAAGGGGTGCATATCATGGAAGGAAGCATGATGTCGCCATATTTAGAGAATCTGGACTTTATGAACAGTTGGAACAAGTGGCAGTTTTTGGGAACGATACATTTGTACCTTTTGGAGATCAAGCATATGGTGTCATGGAATTGCTACTTGCACCATTTCGAGGGAGAAATGAAGACTTACTTGACTACTAGTAACAATTTAACCTCTCCATGAAAGAGCCAAGATTGGCAGTAGAATGAGGTTTTCAAAAAATACTTACTGAATTTGCATTTGTTGATTTTTGCAAAAACCATATACTACTTACAGGATTTCACAAAACTCCATTCGGGGGAAAAGGTCGGTCGGTAAGAGTTTTTGCTGGTTCTCTTTCTTGTAGCTTTTAAAACCTTCTTTTTGCAGATAATTATAGATGGTTGATGTACAAAGGTCAGTTTCTTGGCCAATCTGTCGAATACTCTTGGAAGGATCATCGTTTACGGTAGCAAGAACAACAACAGTTTTGCCACATTTTCATCCTCTGGAGCCGCACCAGCTTGAAGTCATCGCTTTCCGTCACAGGAACATATCGGGTTAATACTCCCAGTTTCCTCAAAACGATCAACCACCGCCTGAAGTGGACTGCATGCTGGTATTGGTCGTTCAGGAAACAATGCAGCAATGTTGTCTCGAATTTGAGCAAAGGAATTACCAGCCCAGTATTGTTTTAAAACAAGTTCTCTCTCCTCAGGCAAGGCTCTGGCTCAATCTTTATTGAATTCTGCATAACTCATTGAAAATCTCATCATCTTCTTAGCCTTTCTTCATTCTTTCAGATTTTCAGCTTCCCCTCTGTAACTTAGTTTCTCTAGAGTCTCTCATCTTTCTTCTCAAAAGAAGTCATTTTCGAGCTCAGTTTTTAAAAAATTTTCGAAAACTTATTGAAAGTCTCACCCTCTTCTTCAGTATTTCCAATGTCCTCTCTAAAGAAACTTAAAACTTCTCCTTTTAAATGATCAGTATCTCTGAATTTTCAATATCTTTGAGCATCTTCCGGTTTTTTCTTCAATATACCTTTTTCATTACATCGATTTCGGCAAGATTTTCTAAGGCTTTCGGTTAGTTTTCAAGAAACTCTCCAAACCCATTGAAGGGTTACACGTATCTTTATTGAAAATCTCAGTTTCCTTCAAAAATTTAATTTTATCTTTATAGCTAGAATCAAAACCAAACTTTGATTAGTATTACAAGCTCCTTCTCTCTTCATTCTTATAATATGTTCTTTTCAAGCTCAATCTTTATATAATTTAGCAAATCTCACTGAAAGTTTCAGCATCTTCTTAGCCTTTCTTCTGTAACTTCGAGTTTTCCCTCAATGTAACTTAAAATTCTTCTAATGGGAGACCAGAATGTTTAAATTTTCATTATATTTCCGAGCATTTTCTGGATTGTGCTTCGGTGTATATCATTTACATATCACAAATTATTTTTTTTAAGTCATTATATTTCTGATCATAGCATATTCTGGTTTCTTCTTCAGTGTAGTTCGCAATATTCTTCAAAATTCAAACTTCTTATTTAAGATTGTAATCAGAACCCAAGAAAAAAACTCCGATTGGTGTCTCTAGAGTCTCTCATCTTCCTTCTCAAATCAGTCCATTTTCCAACTCACTTTTTAAAAAATTTAGCAAAACTCATTCCATAGAATCTTCTTCAATGTTTCCAATTTCCTCTATAAAGTAACTTACAGTACTCTTCTTAACTTCTTAAATTACCAGAATCTCTGAGTTTTCAATATCTTTGAGCATCTTCAGGTTTCTTCTTCAATATACCTCTTCCATTACATCGACTTCTTCAAGATTTTCTAAGGGCTTCAGTGTGTTTTCAAGAAACTCTCCAAACCGACTGAAGGGATACTTTTTACTGACAATCTCAGTTTTCTCTCCCTAGGCAAGATTTACAGGCCATGTATAAAGTTGCTGTTTTATTGACAAATTGCCATACTTGTTTGTATGGAAGCCCGACAGCCGCTTACTTTAATACGGAGCCTCCTACACTAGAAGAATATTTTGGAGAGTAACATAAAATGTTCCCGGTTTTAATTCTAATTCATAAAAAGTTTTCATTACATAGCACATTTAACTTTTAAGCAATGAAAAACTTATAGATTTATAAATTTCTATTGAAAATAAAACCTTGAATAATCAGTTTTTTTATTAAATGCAGAAAGTTAAAAGGAAAACATTTTGGAGCATTTTACTTGCCACTCAATGGTGTATCTGTATTGTGAACAAATTTATCGATAATAAATTGTTGCGATTGCAACAGTTGCTGAACTAAAGTTTTGTCTTTTAATTCAGCACTACTTCTTTCTTTTTCAGTCAAGTTCAAGTCTTTTTTCGGCTAACAACAGGTTGCTTTCCTCAATATTTAATTTTCTTTCCTCCAACTCTAGCTCCTTCTTTCGTAAATGGTAGTCTTTTTCATGCTTCTCTGTGAGGTAAGACAAAGCATTCTTCTTCAAAGGTTCTTTCCTTCTTATTCTTTTTCTGGTAGGCTCTGAAAATATCACTTGAGTAAAGCAAGGCCTAAAATTCTTACTACTTATACCCTACCTCCTAAGCCATTTGGATCCGTTTCTCCCTCTTTTGGTTTGCGATATTTATTTGGGAACAGTTTAGTCTTTATCTGGGGGGTGGTGAAAGGGTAATATTTATAACGTCATTGACTTCAGTTGTCTCATTGTCAACAGACACTTGTTGACTCAACTGATACTGAGTATCATCCTCATTATTGAGAAGTACAATTTCCGACTCGTCATTGTTAGCTATATTGACTTCACTTTCAACAACTACAAAAGATTACGTGGTTAAAGTCCTGCTGCAAAAAACTGGACTACCCTACTTAGGTACTAAGTTTATAGTTGAAATTTTTTTATACATACACTCTTACTTAGTACCTACCATAATAATTGTGATCGATTATAGTGCAGCAATCATCTCGAACCTGCTTTCCTAGTTCATATAATCGTTTATCTTTTGAAATGGGTTTCTTCATTTTAACCTGCGGATACTCTGCACATAGGCTACTTATATCTTGAAGTAGAGAATCTTTTTCTGTTACCACTTCTTCCACCCCTGATCTGTAAGTATTTAATATTACACTACGATATGTAAGTATTTTGTCTGCAGTTATCTAGCTTCATATTACTAATTCATTGTTGTAAGCTGATTTTTTCAATCACAACACATTTTTATGTGAAGATATTAAGTTTACAACTATGAACTATGACTTGATGAAGGTATCAGGAAGCTGAGTTAAGTACCGGAGCCTTCCCAAGGACTTTACATTCATATAATATATCATCATCACCGGTGAATCACAATCTACAGTTTTTCGGTTTTTTTCCATGTTTATTAATTTTATTTCACATTAAACGTATCTTTTTAGAAACACAAAACAAAATTAATCAATAGAAGAATGAGGTTAGGTTATGGAGTCTTTGGCCAGATATTTCAAAAAGCTTATTCACGATCCTAGACGATTAGTAGCGCGTATGTCGGAAGCCGAATAACGCAATACCTAAAGCGATACAGTATTCGTCCCTAACTAAAGTTGAGCAGTAACCATAATACGGTTCCCTTAATGTAACATATCAAAAGGGCATGCGCAGATGTCAAAAATAAGGGAAATTATATTACTGAACTGCCACATGGAACGGCCGATAATTCTCTATTAAGAAAGATTAAGGTGGAAAATATAATTGTGTCCTGTGACAATATACAAGTTCTTATCTCTGACGAAGTGAAAACCACTGGACGCACGGAACAACCAACTTCATATTCCCTTCTTTCCAAGCAGGCCTGGTGTTTGTACAGCTTCAGTTTTACTGACATATATCCAACGGACCGCCGACTGTAGATCAGATATAAATGAATATTTATTTTTGGCGACTCGTAAACCCTTTGGAACTGCTTCTAGAGATACGATAGGGCGCTGCAAATTAACCGTATTTATTCGCATTAATAGTTATTTATGTATTAAGAGCAATCACTCGAGAGCAAAAAAGTTACTTTTTCTCGTAATGCATACAACGTTTTTTTTGCAAACGATCAATTTCAAATAATGTGAATCACAACTGGCCATAACTGAAGACACAATCAACAGAAAATTTAAATCAAAGTGACAATGACGTTTTTAATAATTGGTTGAGTGGTGGTACTTGCTATTGACAGCAAGCGAAAAAATCTTTATCGCTTGCTGTCCTGGGCAACTCGCGGAAAAGTAAACTCACATTCTGATCCTCAAAAGAGGCTAGGTTTTCGTTTGTCAAATGAAAGCGTAAAATGCGTCATTATTTGACGTTTGTAGAAAAAAAGGTTTTTCCATCTAAGCAGAATTATTACATATCAATAATATCTGCAGAAAGAAATTAAATTCAGAAATAAAGAGTGACTCACATCTCCACATCGCTTAATAAATTTGTTATTTTAATGAACTATTTAGTGAACCACCACAGTACTTTTACATATGTAAGGAAATGGTGATATTTTATGTTAGCGAAAGAGTGCTTTGCAAGAGTTTAGTTTAGTGGATCCTAGTTTCTTTAGTCTAGGGTTTAATATACCTGTAGAAGGTATAATTTGTTGGCAGAATGCCTTTGACATTGCATAGTAAACAGAGTTAAGTTTGTCCTGGATTTATCCAGGTTTTAGAAATTTAGACACTGACTTGAAGAATTCTATCACAGTTTTTGGGTCTTGGATCACAGTTGGATCTTTGCTAGAGCTTCAAGAGATCGAGACCGAGACTTCAATATCGACTTCGAGACCGAGACTGTCTAGGTCTCGATCTGCGAAACCGAGACCGAGACCGATACTGCCAATCGAGACTCTCGAGAGTCTCGGTCTCGAACAACATCCTTCATTTGCAAGAAATTAGTTATTATATAATAAGCAGCGAGCAGGTCCTTATAATAGTGCGCTGCGGATAGTTATTCTTAGTACTAAAAGACACTTTAATAGGAGTACTCTACTACATACTTACCTGAGTTTTCTATTTTCCTCATTTTTCAAATCGATCCAAAGCGAGTAGGAACCAAAGACGATTGAGACACGTTTAAACTGTAACTTTCCGCCCTTTACCTTTTTTTAGGAAACCTCGATGTAAGACTGTCCATATGAGGTGGAGATCAATGTGGAAACCGAGGA
Organism: Taphrorychus bicolor; assembly: GCA_951812265.1. Taxonomy (NCBI): domain Eukaryota; kingdom Metazoa; phylum Arthropoda; class Insecta; order Coleoptera; family Curculionidae; genus Taphrorychus; species Taphrorychus bicolor. The sequence continues at coordinate 37,355,348 of OX638301.1, read as the reverse complement.
ATTTGAAGGACTCTGCACGCAAGATAGGTTTGAAGTTTATGTTAATGCCTATACTCTATTCCACTATTTTCTGCATAGCAGGTGGTCATGGAATTTTCTATCGATATTATATTGCGAGATTATATTGCTATCGATAGTACACTATCGATAGCTTTTGTCCTCTTTGACGTCGTCAAAACAAGTTGATAAACTTTTATTTATAATCCAACGAGGATGAAGTATATTATATTTAAATGCTCTCCAATCGAACGATGTCATAGCTATTTCGATTTTGGCCAATTAGATGCTGAAGCCCCCCGTCACTCCAGTTAAATCACCTTGACGTTTAAACTCAAATTTAAATTAATGTGATTTTGAAAGTTCGACGTTGTCGATATATAATGTGTCGTCTTAAGCGTTTTATTACATTCTCGAGCTCAAAAAACTCTACAACTACCAAGAAAGCCATACATCACAAATGTACTTAACCGAAACATCTTGGACTTCCATTGTCTATATTGAGGTTTTTATACGACGTTTCGAGTAGTGGAATCTCCGCTCGTTTTCAAGTGAAACTGAGCATTAAGCTCTAGGCTACTTGCTTATGTACTAACACAGCTAACCACGCCCACCATTCCTATTGGCCGTCAAGCAACCAGAACTTGTCCGCCGTATCAACGGATGTCATACCGAAGAGACGTCGCAACTTGGTTTACTAAAGACGCCCTCATTGCTTCCAATGAAGACTGCTTCCTTAAACTTTCGTTTCTTCCAGTGTTGTTCCCTATGCACAATTTTGGCTTCCGACCACTTAATATTATGGTGTTTGGACTAAGCGTGTTCTGCAGTTCCCGATTTTGATGTATCTCCTCTTGCCATATGAGTTCCGAGTTCCTGAACTCTTACGTGCAAAGGACGTTTGGTTTCTCCTATGTACGACATGCCACACTCCCACCGGATCTGATATATACAAACTTTTTCTGATTTGAATTTTCCGGTTTGGTTTTAGAAAGTACGCTTCTTAATGTATTTTCAGTTTTGTAAATAGTTCGTATGTTGTACTCTTTCGCGATGCGTCGAAGTTTCTTTTATGTATGATATAGTAAAGAAGATGAGGTTAGTTCTCGCTATTTTGCCGAGGCTTTTACCTTTTTCGTTCCCTAAAAGCCCTCAAGATAGTATTTTCCGTATAATGGTTTTGCATCAAATTCTGTTTAAAATTCTGAAGTTTCAAATATATTCTTTGTCGCTGCATATTGTTAGGGTGCGCCTACATAAAGTTTTAATTATTTCCATTCTTGTTGATACGGCGGACAAGTGCCGGTCAATAGTGGTGGGAGTGGTTAGCTGTTTTAGTACATAAGCAAGTAGCCTCGAGCTTAATGCTCAGTTTCACTTGAAAACGAGCGAAGATTCGACTACTCAATAAAGACAGTGGATGTTCAAGATGTTTCGCTTAATAAACCGCTCAACTTAAAGTTCGGCACAAGCAATTTTTCGTGTCATTTTGAATTAGCTGTAACTTCTTAAGCAATGAATTGTTTTAAATACAATTTACACGGTCTGAAACCTCATTTCCTCTAGATTAAGGAAGCGGATCATTTTAAAAAAAGCTCGACTTCATCTTTATTATATAGGGTGTGAAACAAAGTGAAGCAGATAATTCTAAATTTTAATGTTCTGCCATTTCGCAATAAGCTAATTTTTCCTTATCGTTTTCAGGTCAGGAGTAAGGCAACATCCATATCTCGGGACCTTTTCGCCAGATTTTTCATTAAAGCAATCTGAATTTTTATACAGAGCGAAACGTAAAATGTGTGAAATTCTTGTTGCTGATATATTTAAATCGTCGTAGTTCGAAAAACCGGTAAAGAATCGTCCTGTGTTTTCTCTCGTTTGTTGACATATTGTGTGTGGATTGTTATTCGTTCAAAAAATTTAAAAATAAGTGCAGTTTTTTCTAGTATACGAGGCTTCAAAAAATATGATAACAATATTGTTAATACTCGTGACTTATAATAGCAATATTAAATAAAATATGCCGTCGCAGATAGCCAACATCAATATCTCCAGACGTTTTTGCCATTTTTTGTTTTTAATTTATTAGAACTTATACAGACAGAATCAAAATATTATTGAAAATTTCATTACTACTTTTTTTAAATCGTCGTAATTTGCGGACAATTTGACGGATCAGTTTTGATGAGTAATTTTTATTTTTTGGATCGACCTCATTATCTACAAATTGTTTCTCAAAAAGGAAGTTTTCCCAAAAGTGATTACTGAATTACAGGTACGGATTTGACAAAATTAATATACTAAAACAATAGTAAAACGAAATCTCATATTCTCTGGTCGATTTTAAGGGTGTTCTGTAAAACAATTGTGTTACCTATCGAGCTTCGTTAAAAAGTTGCAGGGTGTTGAAATTAGAATTTTAATATGCATATCTATTGATTATTCCGAAAGCGTAAGAGATGTTAGATTGACATTTTGTGCTTTTTGACTGCTATGAAAGGCGCACATTTTGCAATAAAAATTTATTTTTATTTACGCCAGTGGCGTGCTTACCAGCACATCGATTTACATTATTTGAAAAAAAAAGTAACACGTCACTGATTATTCGCAAATGTAAACTTCGTTTTTTAATACCCATTCTACTGTAAAGAAAAGTGTTCGGTTTTTTTTAGTACGACGCACCGTTTTCGAGTAAATAAATAAAGACCATTGTAATGCATGTTAGTAAGCCGCACATAATTTCATTTTGATGAAAAATCTAAAATATTCCATTATTTATGGCTTGAATTCTGTCGCAAACCAATAGTATTTTAATGGGCATTCAAAAATTAAAGTTAATTTTTCGAAAAACCAGTGACGTCCCACTTTCTTTCAAATAATATATGTCGACGTGCTGTTAAGCGCGCCACTGGCGAAAATAAAAATAATTATTTATTACAAAAAGTGCGCCTTATACATCGTGATTCACGTTACCCGACACGGAAGATTTTGGCTGAACTTTTAACTTTTAAAAACGTTATGTATATCGAATGGATGGAGGTCTTTTGGAAGTACATTTTAAAATTATTGTCATTGTATGCAAGTGGTCCCAAAAGTATAAAATTGATTAAAGTTGTATTTTTTTAAATGAGACACCTAGTATATTAATGTATTTTCGGTACCTACGGACAAAAGTAAAGGTAGTTTTATTAAGGTTTATGGCTATATACAGCTAAACCGTACCGTTCTTCAGATATTCGTGATTTTGTGAAAATGCAGCATCAAATTTAATGTTTAAAATCTCAGCACTTGGTTTCTTTTCATCCACCAAAACTGGCTGGTGGGCTAATAGTACATTGGATTTTTTGCGGTGTGTATTAAATATCACTCCTGTACACCGAATGTCAATAAATGAACACCAAATTATTGCAAACTTCAAACAGTAATAACTCGTTTAATTTAAATTAGACACCCCGTATTTTATAGTATCATTAGATGCAGAATTTAGTTTCCCATCAAAAATATTAAACATTCCTATAGTTTGGTCTTTGCGTTTTCTTGGAAAATTGATTTTTTTCTGAATTTGAGCTGACATAAACGAATTAAGTTATCTACTTTACCTGTTACAATGCCTGATTTTGAGAAAGCAAAACTTATTATCATTAGTACTGGGTGTTCACTAAAAAACTTCGTTTAGGAGGCTATAAAATTTTGACAGAAAAGGATGGCATAATGAAAGTAAATGGACTTTTGTTTCTCCATTCTTTTCCTTTGACATTTCACAACCAACTAGACGAAGTTCTCTAATGAACACCCCCTATTTGTCAGATATTAATTTATAAGTTAAAAAATTATGATCATGAAGATTATTTAGCAGTCATCTGAATGAAAAGTGTCTTTATTTAGCATAAAATATCAAATAAAACAATAATAAATTATATTACAAGAGTTCTTATAGAATCTCTATTACAAAAAGATTCAGTTCAGTAATAGTGGCAATTTGAAATACAATAAATAACAAGTCAACATAAGAGTATAACAAACAAAAACAAACAGTTATAAAATTTGTTCAAAATGACGACCGTCTGATTCTAAGCACAAACGTATTCTGTTTTTAAATCCTTCACTCATATTGCGTAACATATAGGAAGTTATGCTTCTGAAGACCTCTCTGATTCGTTCCTTCATATTTTCTTTTGTGTGTTATACACGATTCCTTTCACATATCCCCATAAAAAGAAATCGGGAGGCGTGATGTCAGGGGACCTTGGTGGCCAATGTTGTGCTCCATTCCTTCCAATCCATCGATTTTGGAAACAAACATTTAAGAACTCCCGGACTTCACCCACATGCAAAATTCCACTCGTTGGCCAAAATCGTTATCGGAGAGTTCTTGATGTAGTTGTACCTTATAAACGTGATATTTATGTTTCTGAAGAATCCTTGATACGCTTGCTTGGCTAATATTTAAGTTTTGTGCAATTTCTCGTTGTCCGACATGGGGATTTTCAACTACAGAGCTAATAACGGCTAATGCAGTTTCTTGGTTTTCTGCAACTGGTCTCGTTTTGGCACTCGTTTCATACTGAACACTACCAGTTTGCCTAAATTGAACCAACCGTCTTTCAGAAACGGCTCTATTCGGTCGAGTTCGGTTAGGAAAACTTTCAGCATAAACCCTTGATGCTAAAAGACAATTTCGCAAGCATTCTCCTATAATGAAGATCATATCGACTCGTTCTTCTGTTGTGTAAACCAGCATTTTGATCAAATAAAAAACTCCCTGTTAACCACCAATTATAACCGTAAAAAAATATTTAACTTTAAATTAATATGTGACAACTAGAAATGACAATAAATTTTGCTTTGTCAAAATCAGGTAACACCTGAACAGACCTCAACAGGTAAATTAGATTACTACATTCGTTTATGTGTGCGCAAATTCAGAAAAAATCAATTTTCCAAGAAAATGCAACGACCAAACTATAGGAATGTTTAATAGTTTTTGATAGGAAACTAAATTCTGCATCTAATGATACTATAAAATACAGGGTGTCTAATTTAAATTAAACGAGTTATTACTGTTTGAAGTTTGCAATAATTTATTGTTCATTTTTTTACATTTGGTACACAGTAGTTAATACGGGGTGTTCATTATAAAATTTCATCTAGCAGGCTATGAAATTTTGACAGAAAAGGATGACGTAATCAAAATAAATAGACTTTTGTTTCTCCATCCTTTTCTTTTGACATTTCACAGCCAACTAGATGAAATTTTATAATGAACACCCTATATTTAATACATATCGCAAAAAACTCAATGTACTAGTAGCCCACCAGCCCATTTCGGTGGTTGAAAAGAAACCAAGTGCTGAGATTTTAAACATTAAATTTGATGCTGCATTTTCACAAAATCTCGAATATCTGAAGAACGGTACGGTTTAGATGCCATAATCCTTAATAAAACTACCATTACTTTTGTCCGTAGATACCGAAAATACATTAATATACTAGGTGTTTCATTTAAAAAAAAATTAAACTTTAATCAATTTTATACTTTGGGACCACCTGTATACAATGACAATAATTTTAAAATGTACTTCCAATAGACCCTCATCCATTCCATATACAAAACTTTTTTTAAATCTAAAAGTATCCATAATCGTCCGTGTCGAATAACGTGCCTCACCCTGTATAGCAGTCAAAACGTACAAAATTTCAATCAAATATCTCTTACGCTTTTGGAATAATCAATACATTTGCATTTTGAAATTCTAATTTCAACGCCCTGTAACTTTTTAACGAAGCTTGATACGTAACACAATTGTATTACAGAACACCCTTAAAATCTACCAAAGAATCTGAAATTTAATTTTTGACCACCCATTATGATTCACCCCGTAAACAAATTTTGTCAAGTCCGTACCTGTAATTCAGTAATCACTGTCGGATAACTCCCTTGTTGAGAAACAATTTGTAGATAATGCTGTCGATCGAAAGAACAAAAATAATAATCCGTCAATTTGTCCGCGAATTACGATGATTTAAATAAAATACTAACGAAATTTTTAAGAATATTTTGATTCCCTCTGTATAAGTTCTAATACCTTAAAAACAAAAAAATGACAAAAACTTCTACAGATATTGATGTTGGCTATCTGCGACGGCATCACTCAATTTCCCTTTACTGGAAAGGTTATTTTATTTAATATTGCTATTATAAGTCCCGAGTATCAACAATAATGGTATCATATTTTTTGAATGCTAGTATACTAGAAAAAGTGACACTTATTTTTAATTTTTTTGAATGAGTAACAATCCGCAGACAATATGTCAACAAATGAGGGAAACACAGTAAGATTCGTTAGCGCTCTCCGACCTACGACGATTTAAAAATATCAGCAACAGGAATTTCACACATTTTACGTTTCGCTCTGTATAAAAATTCAAATTGCTTTAATGAAAAATCAGGCGAAAAGGTCCCGAGATTTGGATGTTGGCTTACTCCTGACCTGAAAACGATAAGGAAAAAGAGGTTATTGCGAAATGGCAGAACATCAAAATTTTGAAATTTTTGCACACTTTGTTTCACACCCTATATAATAAAGATAGTGTCGGTTTTTTTCTCAAAATTATCCGCTTCCTTAATCTAGAGGAAATGAGATTTCAGACCGTGCTACTACGAAAAAAAGCCAAGGGGCCTTTTTTCTTTCAAATTGAACAAGGACCTCAAATATGCTTTTTATCTTCAGAAAAACCAGTGGCGTACCATTTTTTTGTTGAAAAATAGACGCGCACATAGAGTCACGAGCCGCAGAGCACGCCACTGGTAACGCTGAAAAGGCCTTTTGTATTGCAAAACTTGAGTCTTTCATCGCTATTGACACCTGTAAAATTTCATTAAAACGTCTCTGGCAGTTTCAGAAAAAAACAATTTTTTGGTTTTTCAAAGAAAATTTTAACACCCTGTATTTCCGTAACGGAGTATTTTTCGACTATGGTTTATATAGCAAACTAGGGTTATTTTTGGACGTGGAATACCCCCTTGAAGTTTGGCACCAAAAACCTGGTCCACCCTGTATACTCAACGTTTGAGGCAGTGTGCCGATTACTATCATAGTCAAAACAATAGAGCGATCCCACAACCCGAACCACAGAATAGCGTTAGCGTTATACCGGCTTTCTTTTGAAGTCGACTTCTGGGGGTAAGTAGGTAAAACAATTTTAATGTCTTTAAATAAATAAAAATTAGAAATAGTAATTTATGATATGTGTGTTAAAAGTGCCTTTTTATGCCATATAAAAGGTTACAGAATGAGAGAAGCAAAAAATACAAAACAAAATATATATAAAACTACATATAAATATCTAATTTTTATGCTATGCTATTTTTTATTATTATATGCTATTTTCTTATTCACAGTTAAACTGTGAAAAATGAAAGAAAGAATAATATGGGGTTTTTATCTCATGTTGGACTAAAGGCTGTTTTAAGGAGTTTTGATTCAAGTAGACTCAATTCTAGTTTCATAGGACCTAAACTATATATAATAAAATCAAGGTCTCTATAGATACGGTTGCAAAATGCAGATAGCTACTTTGACGATACATAGCACCAAAACTTCAAATGCTGAAAATATTTATTTTAAATTAGTTTCTGGATTATTTAATAAAATAAAGCAGTCTGGAAAATGTGTAGGCATAACAGTAAATACCAGCCATAACCTCAAATTGGTTATCAACCAACGTCAGTGTCAGTTTAGTTATATAGGATGCAATATGTCAAATTTCCAAGGCTAACGAGATGCAGAAAATACTGGAACAGTATCAACCTAAAGGGTTTTCCGGGCTTTGAAGCCGTGATCCAATGAAATTCGTTCCTGATGTTTCGTCTACAGCTGCGGCAGACGTTATCAAAGGCAATGTGGCAATGGGCGAAGTGATCTCTCGTACTTCCCGTTGTTGACTGATTGGACTGTGGTAAGCTCCGTGGTATTTATTCCGCCGCCATCGCGCTGCAGTAGAGGGGCTAGGGTGGAAGTAGTAGTGGCGCGGGGTTTCAGCGCACTTGAAGTACGTCGTAGAAATCGCTTGCAGTCTGCATTTAGAAACGTAATTTCGTCCCTCCTATTGAAATTGTTGTCGTGTTTAAAGATCTCAATGGCCTTTCTCGTTAGTCTCGGATAGAAACGCTGCGATTGATATAGGATATCCACCTCGTTGAAAAGGATGTCATGACCTTCGGAGAGAGCGTGCTCTGCTACCGCTGACTTTTGTGTTTGTTCCAGCATACAACTCATCTTTTGTTAGGTCGTCTTTAGTCGAGTGAAGAATTGACCAACTCAAAGTCAAAGTCTCATAATAGGAGATTATGAGATTTTGAGACTTTGACATTGAGTTGGTCAATTCTTCACTTTTTACAAGGAAGTCTCTTTGACTAAGATGGACTATTTCGTCGATTTCGATTTTAGATTCTTCGATTCGAAAAATAACGTGGATATCAGCAAGTTTGCCCAGCTACAAGCTTTTCTTAAAAGAAAATCAGAAAGGCAGGAGCAGAAAAAATCGAGGATCCTTACCAGAGACAAAATTTTTGTCAGGTTTTTAACTGAAGCCGACGATAATAAATGTTTACTTATTAAGGTAAGATATCTAATGTCTTGTTCTTAGATACCATCTAATAAAGACTAAGAACAAATAATAGCCATTATAAATGAATATTTTTTATGAGTTTTTATTTTCTGAGAATCTGAGATTACCAGGGAATTATCTATACCTAATATATAATTATGCAATTTGGTTATAGGTAGGATTAATCATTGGCAGCGCTGGAGCATACCGAAAACAAGAACTGGCTAATTTATTACTAGTAAACGTCCAAGATGAAGGAAGTGCAGTTCACATAAAAATCCCCAATATTAAATCAAAAATTTCGCGAGAGTTTTTTGTGACTTCTGGGGGTATTGGAACTGTGGATATGTCGGGTATTGTGCGCCGATACAAGTCCTTATGTCCTTCAGGTTGGTTTAAATCACAATTTAGTTTTCGTAAAAAATACCATCTTTTTACTTCTTTCAGGACTGAATCAATGTGTGTTTTCATCGGCTTTAGACGAGGAGTTTGTATAAAGCAGCCTGTTGGTATCAACACCTTTGGCAGTATGCCCAAAAAGGTTGAAACTTTCTTTAATTTGCCACATGCAGAAGAATACACTGGGAACTGTTTCTGGCGTTCTTCAACATCTATGTTGGCCGATCCTGGAGCAGATCTTCTAACAGTAAAGCGTCATGGAGGTTGGAAGAGTAATAGGGTGGCTGAATGATCTGAATCATCCAAAGAAAATAAGAAGAATACCTATAGCAAAAAAGAGATTGGGCGAGACCATCCCTTCGTCAAGCAGCTCTGTTAATGTTAGTTCTTCTTTCAGTGGTATACAAAATACGGTCGAGACACTATCAACGCTATCTGCTTCTGGAATCAATTTTACTATTAATATTTATAAAAACTAGATAGCCCATTGTATACATTTATTCATTATACAAGTTGTTAAAGCAGTTTGGGTTATGTTTAATGTAGGTACCTTTGAGTTAAGTAATGAATTCATTTGATCACTTGTGAGGTAATAAAACTCATTACATAACTCAAATAACCCAATAAGGCAATATCGTAGAGGTAGTAGATAAAGTTTTACACACATTATGAAATTAAAAAACTAAGGTAACAAACATCTTAATTAAACACTTGTAATTTTCTTATATCTAATCCAAACTCCTCCTACCACTTCATTCATGAAGTGATATGGCATGTATTTAATAGGTTGTTTTAGCTTGGGGCTCACGGAAAGTTGAAAGTTTTTGATAACCGACGCAGCTCCAAGCTTCATCTGCATAATTCCCAAACGCTGTCCTAAAATTTAAAATGAGGAAAACTCATAAAAGATACTGAATGAATTTTAGATAAAAAAAAACTTGCCTATGCAAGCTCTAGGTCCATCGCCAAACGGGAAGAAAATGGATTTGTCATATTTGTCTTTAGACAACATTCTTTCTGGCCTAAATTCCTCTGGATTTTCAAAGTAAGTCTCATCTCCCATAAAATACCCATATGGAAGAATAACTTTATCACCAGGTGAAAATTTTACTGTCAAGTTCTTAAACGATGGGTTGCTAGTTGTGTATTCAAAATGTTCTGCGCAGACTTTGGTCATAAAATGTAGAGGTGGATTGCATCTTATAGACTCTACAACAATTACAAGAAAATGAACATTGGAACATGGTGGAGATGGTGTCAGCTGATCTAGCAGAAAGAAGATACTTCACAGGTTTATGTGCCAACGTTGTAATATTTCAGATTTTCGCCGACTCAAAGTTAAAATAATTGATTATTGCCTCAAAGAGTGATAACATATAAACTCATTGGCGTATTTTTTGCCATCTCATTATCTTTGGAATCTTAGAGACTCTCTTTTGCATCTCCACTTTAAACCCCACCTAAAGTTTAATTCCAGATTTGACGAGAAATTGAACTGTTTATCTGTCAAAATCTTTTGTTTGACTTTACGTGGAGTTTAAACCGAACTTTATCAATCAAGTCCTAGATGTTTGTCTTTCGTATCAAAAAGCTCTATAGATCTAAGAAATATTACAATGTTGCAACAAAATTGTGACTGTATCCTCTATTCACTAACACGCATCTCGAATAATTTGGGATAATTAGAAAGAATGGCATTAACTTACCATATAAGCAGGCGTTGAGCCAAGGCATTTCGTGAATAGCCTCATATGTGAGTTCTCCATGATTTTCGATTTCGTATTTATGGATATCTTCCCTGATTTTTTCTTGGTAAACTGGGTTCTGCGCTAAATTAAGCAGTAACATAGTGAGTACCAAAGAGGACGTTTCGTATCCGTCAATGAATAGAGTACTGGCGTGGCTAGTGATTATATTGTCACTCCAGTTGTATTCCTTTCCTTGATCAGTTAAAAATTGTAAATAATCGTTGGCTCTGATATTGTTTTGTTTGCGGTATTTCAAGGTTTCCGATATGATAGATTTTAGCTCATTTTCGGTATTGCCTTGAAAAAATCTAAAAAATAATTTTGCTTTAATGCTGCTTTGCTACGCTAAATTAACATTATCCTCAAAATCGACGCCTAATGTCGAAATGACTTAATAAGCTGTTTTTTTTCTATATATATTCTATTTGTTTTTGGGTCTGTAGAGCGATTCTTTGAGATCTAGAAACAATTCCCAACTTTGTGTCGTGGGCTTTTTCCAAAAGTTTTCACCACCCTATAGAATTGAGCAACGAAGTGAACATTTTCTAAGAAACATGCATTTTTTGAGTTTACATTCTAACTAATCTACGGTGTAGGGGATAGAAGGAATTGGGACAAGGCAGCAAGATTACAACTACCCTTTCGTCGACGTTTCGTTTAATTTCACTTAAACATCCTCAGGACTGAACATACAAACCTCGAAATAATATCGTAAATTGCTCTAGTCCTAAAAGGATAAAAAAGCACATTAGGAGTCTATCTTAAACACATTAAAACTGTTTAGAATTTAGTAGATTGAAAATGTACTATTCTCGCTTTACTCAGCAAGGTTCTATCGCCAGTATGCCATTAGGGTAAATCAAACGACGTTGGATTTCGTACTCTACTATATTCTCACTCTTGACTCTACTCTAATCAAGACTAAACAAGAAGCTCCCTTCACAATCCTTCTATATCCTTTTTATAATGTTGTATTACTTGACGCACTACCGGGTGAACTTCACCTTTCATTCACCTTAACCAATAATACAATAATACTGCCAATGAATGTAACTATCAACGAACGTGATGTTTCTAGTTCCTATTGAACTTTAGAATGTTACCTAGGGTTGACGACTGGTGAAGGCTAACAGCTATGGAGTGCCCTATATACCACAAAAAATGAAAATTGGAATTATCACAACACAGTAAATCGGGCCCCAATTATACAGTGCGGCCAATTCAAAACCTATCACCCGTACTTTTCCTCAAAGAACAAACGCTTCCAGAAATCCCTGATACACGTCAGTAATATTTTCAAGGAGGACAAATATTGGTGTTAAGCTTAACCATCCGGGAGCATAGCCCTAGGCCCCAGGACCATCTTTATAAAAATGTTATTTGGAAGTTGTAGGTTCCCAATGCGATATTCGAAAGTGTCTATTTTAGCAGCAATTACTTTTAAAATTTAAGCATCAGTGTGTGAATAAAGCTGATTTTAATTCTTCCAGGTGACCATTAAACAATTTTCAGGTTTAGCTACTTTTTTATGACATTGACGCTTAACTGGAAATTAAGGCCTTTCAAATTAAAAGTGGCTTTACACTGGCTTTACAGAATTCTATTTCCATTACAATTTGATCAGCACAATCACACACATACACACAGGGAAATTCAAGATGAACTATATATTATTTTTGAAGCAGTAACCTATTTTGTTGAACTTGTCCTACTATACTCTTAGGAGAATCGCACATTTCAGATAAAATGCCTGTTGCATCAAACTGAGCAATAAATAAAGTATCAAACTCAATACAACTAATGCAATTCGGGCCATCGGACGACGGCAGGTGCTTCCACTAGGGCATGCGAAGTAATCGCGAAGTGAAACCAAGCCCGTTTTCTGCCGAAGTTGTCGCTTCCCACAGACAGATGGCCGACATTCTTACCTATACTGTCTGGGGACGACGTTGAGTAGAGTATCAAACCTGATTTCTCTATCAGGCAGAGGTTTCATAGACCGGTTTCGTTCTGAATGGAGTTCATCAGCATGGTATACCTCAAACCTGACAGAAATACGAGTTCGAATGAAACTTGGTCTACTCTCTTGCTCAAGGCACTGTATCCATATGCAAGTGGTGCCATCGGACGACGACAGGTGCTTCCAATAGGGCATGCGAAGTAATCGCGAAGTGAACCCAAGCCAGTTTTCTGCCGTCGTCGTTCCGTTGTTGTCGGAACGACGTTGACTACGGTTGTACTACCGTAAGTTGTCGCTTCCAACAGACAGATGGCCGAGACTCGTACCTACGTTGTCTGGGGGCGACGTTCAGCAGAGTATCAAACTCATTTCTATACGAATCTCGGCCATCTATCTGTGGGAAGCAAAAAACTTCGACAGAAAACTGGCTTGGTTTCACTTCACGATTATCTCGCATGCCTTAGTAGAAGCACCTGCCGTCGTCCGATGGCGCCACTTGCATATGTACACAGTGCCTTGAGCAAGAGAGGAGACCAAGTTTCATTCGAACTCGTATTTCTGTCAGGTTTGAGGTATAGCATACTGATGAGCTCCAATGACAGCCAAACCGGTCTATGGTTCCTCTGCCTGATAGAGAAATGAGTTTGATACTTTGCTGAACGTCGTCTCCAGGCAGTATAGGTACGAATCTTGGCCATCTGTCTGTGGGAAGCGACAACTTCGGCAGAAAACGGGCTTGGTTTCACTTCACGATTATCTAAACTAATTATTCAATATGACTGCCATTGTTTTCTAGGCAGTAATATAAACTCTGCTCGAAAGCCCGTCGCACGTTTGCATGCGTTTCTGGTGTTATTTTTCGGCTCTCTTCAGTTATTTTGTCTTTTAATTGTTCAATGTTCTGTGGATGTGTTTTATAGAAAACCGATTTTAAGTTGCTCCAAAGAAAAAATTCGTTTGGGCTAAAGTCCGGGGACCTCGCTGGCCATTCTATGGGCCCCCATTTTCCTATCCACTTTCCTGGACACCTATTATTCAGCCAATCGCGCACCGCTCTTTGGTAGTGTGGAAGGGCACAATCTTGCTGGAAATGGATTAGTTTCCTCATCCAGAAGTGCATTTTTTGCTGTATTAGGCTGACTCCCTATGTCTTCTCTGATAAAGGGATCAACTGCGCCATCCAGCATGTTTACATAGCTTTTTCCGGTTAAATTTCCATTCAAGACTTCCCTTCCAACTATTGGCCCAATAACACTATTTCCTAAAATACCTGCCCGAATGTTTTTTTTTCAGAATATTGGGTGTGCCCTTAACAAAAATATGGGGGCTAGAATTGGATATGACGGCTAGAATAATAAAAATTATTAAAAGTGATGTCTTCAGATCCAATGAGTATACCGGTCAGACTATCATCCACATAAAGGTATCGAAATAGCAACTCAAAAGGACGAAAGGGAATAATATTACTCAACACTTCATAAATAAGTTTGCCAAGAATGGTAATGAGGGGTTATGGATAACCCAGGCGCTCCCGAATACTTGCAAATAAAATGTATTTTGATATGTGAAATTTGACTTACTTTAACCTGCCTGAAAAGCTTTCAAGTGTCGCAGCGAAAACAAGAAAGCAAAGCTAAAGCAAAACCAAAAACGACGATAAAAAATAACTATAAAACGACATTTTTCTTGGAAAAGTTTTACGAATCTGTTGAAACAACAGGTGGTTTTAAACTTTGAAAAAAAAACAATATTAATAATTGAGGCTAAAAAACTCAGTATAGAAGCAAAACTGTCGGATTCAGAAAACTGGCCGGAGGGCATAGTTATTCAACAATTTTGGAATCATAGTGCCTCAACATCACCAAGAAGCAACGCCCCTGACAGCGTAATGAGAGAGATAAAGCAGTGGACCTTGGAGGAATCCGTCCTTTTTCCGCTCGCGCCCACAACATCACTGAACCAAATCTAAATTTACTCATCCATGTAAACTGACAACATTAAGCAACAATGGAATTACTACTCAATAAATTCCATCCTAAGTTTCTGTGCAACTCTGAACATTGGTTGTACCCATACCAAATACAATCAACGGCTCTGGCTAAATAACACTTGGCCACTTTCTTCGCCAGAACAATACATCTCCGCGGTGGTGTTGCCATATACTTCAGTGATAACAGTTCCAAAATTATCGGCCTATCTACCTTTTGTAGCGAGTGTGTGTTTGAATCTGCGGAAGTTTCTTGTGCGGTGCAAGGGAGAAAGGTAGCTCTTCTATTGGTTTATCAATCACCTCATACAATAATAACAAATAGTTGCAAAATCTTTATACATAAGTTAAGTGAAACATTATATTATATCTAATATATCTAATGTGTACTTTTGAACCAATTTTGGTAGGTGGCGATTTTCATCTTGACCTTATTAAGAACTCTCATGACAAAACAGTTCTCCTGTACTTGCTGAAAGGCTTTAGTTTACATTATATACTGCCTCTGGAACCTAACAGAGCCGCACCTAATCAAACCCCTTCAGCCACTGACTACGTCCTTACAGACTGCTCTTATTTCACAGCTCAAGATTTCTCGGCTACCATTGCCGACCACTTGGCACAGATTGTAAATTTTGCTGCGTGCAACACAACTACATTGTCAACCACAGCGTAACCCATTAAATACCCTAAAAGATTTTTTGATTCTTATAACATAAGAGAATTGACATAAGACACTTAGACACCACTTGCCCTGTTAAGCAGATCACATCCAAATCATTTACCAAAAAGAAATCTTAGATCAATGAAGACATCAAGCAAAGCGAGCATAGCAAAGACCTCTATTGGCTCTCCAAATCCTTGGGAAAGCCTGATTCTCTCGAAGCCTACAGCAATGCCAAAGTAATATTTAGTGATTAACTGCAGATGGAAAATAGTTATTTATGTATTAAGAGCGAAAAGTACAACTTTTTTGCTCGGAGAGTGAAGTTTGCCGCTCGACGCGAAGCGGAGAGCGGCAATCACTCGAGAGCAAAAACGTTACTTTTTGCTCGTAATGCATACAACGTTTTTTCTGCAAACGATCAATTTCAAATAATGTGAATCACAACTGAAGACGACTGAAAATAACTGAAGACACAATCTTAAAATTTAAATGAAAGTGACAATGACATTTTTAATAATTGGTTGAGTGGTGGTAGTTGCTATTGACAGCAAGCGAAAAAATCTTTATCGCTTGCTGTCCTGGGCAACGCGCGGAAAAGTAAACTCACATTCTGATCTTCAAAAAAGATTAAGTTTACGTTTGTCTAATGAAAGCGTAAAATGCGTCATTATTTGACGTTTGTAGAAAAAAAAATTTACACAGGCAAACTAGTAAATGCATCTTTCAGTTCTGGGTCTATATGGCAAGCGGTGAACATCACCATTGACAGAGTAAATAGTTCCCCCATTTCTTCCAAAATAATCATCGACGATTACTACATTTCCGACCTCCAAATGATTGCCGAAGAATTTTGTTAATTTTTCACATGCAAACCGATTTCATGACCACTTGCAAACCGCGCTTATCGTCATTTTTCCTATTCCCAATGACCGCTGACGATCTTCTACAAGCTTTACATTGCATAAGAAATAAATCGGCCTGCGCAGGTCTAACCGACGTTCCGATTTTTTTCTGGAGTCTGGAATATCATAGGTCCACCTTTAACACATCTTCTGAATCTATCATTGTCCCAGGTGAAATTTCCAGATGATCTTAAGATTGGTGAAATAATTCATATTTTCAAAAAGGGTGATCCTGAAAAGGTTACAAACTATCGGGGTATAACCGGCCATGATTTTTCAAATAGCTTTGAGAGTGAACTATACTCTCAAAGCTATTTGAAAAATCAGTAGGTATCAAGTTGGAAAGGAACCTTAAAAACCATAAGTTAATTACCCCGAAACTGCATCGGTTTTCGGAACAGTTTGCACAACAGCGGCAGCATTTGATCTATTGGATTTTGTTTATCCCAATATCGATTCTTCAAAGTGCGTATTAACCCTATTCTTTGACTTAACCCGGGCATTTGACTACGTAAATTGCAAGTTTCTATACGAAAAACTGCAAGAGCTTGATATAAGGGTATCTACTTGTGATTGGATCCAATCTTTTGTCGCAGATCAAAAGGTTCAAGTCAGGGTTGGAGAAAGCAGATCAAAGCTCAAAAGTTCATCATGGGGTGGCTCCCAGGGCAGCATATTGCCCTCTTTACTTTTCAACCTGTATAACAACGACTTAGACACCGTTTAGTGTTAGTCATTTTTAGAAAAACTGAAAATGTTCTCCGCCGCTTAATTTGGTATCACTAATAAGGGAATGGATCTCCAGGTGGCGCACTTCCGGGGGTGTAGCTGCTGCAGGCTCTTCGACTCATAAAAAAATAATAAAACAAAACTAATATAACAAAAGCTGAAACTTTGTTGATATGTTTATTATGTTGTAAACAAATAGGAAAACGTATCCAGCTGACTTGAGAGTGGTGGATTATGCCCCAGCTGGTCGGTCACGTGAACTAGTGAAAAATAATCATTTAGTGAACTGATACCAGAAGCTGAAATTTGGTAAACTAGTAGTTAACTACTATCTAACTGAATAAATGAAACAAAACAATATCCAGCTTTACATTTAGTGGGGGAAAAGTGTCCAGTTGCTGCCATTAAAGAGACAACACTGTCTACACGGTCAACTTGCACTGCATCTTTGATTTTATCAGCTAGATACTTCGATTCACTCCGATCGGGCCATGCGTTCTCAAATTTCAGGGGTCAAAGTTGAGAAGTTTTAAAAAAGTCGTAACACCCCCTTTGGACATTTTCAAAAAAAAATTCAGAATTTTTTTCTTGTTCTTTTTTATCGGAACGGCTTGTTTGCAATCCCCTACGAACATCACAAACCCAATTCGAATAAAATTACCCTCTAAAAATGTTTTTTAAAATGGTCCAAAAACGCGATTCTAAAAGTGCCTAAAAATCAATTTCCGAAAATATTGCACCTACGGAACTTCTGATGATGGCAGGTGAAACAGGGCATCAAGAAAAGGACAAAACAGTAGGATTCACTCTAATCGATCCAGGCGTTGTCAAGTTACAGGCGGTCAAATTTGAAAAATATCAAAAAAGTCGTAATACATCCCCCCCTTTGGACTTTGACAAAAAAAAATTTGATTTTTTTTTGCTTTTTTTTGATCGGAATGGCACGCTTGCAACCCCTAAGAAGGTAACAAACTCAATTCGAATGACATTTCACCAAACGTATAGTTTTGACTTGGTCACGTGACCAGCTGGGGCATAATCCCCCACTCTCAAGTCAGCTGTATACGTTTTTCTATTTGTTTGCAACTTAATAAACATGTCAACAAAGCTTCAGCTTCTGTAATAATAGTTTTTTTTTATTTTTGTGTCAAAGAGGCTGCCGCAGCTACACCCCCCCCCCCCCCCCCGAAATGCGCCAGCTGGAGATCCATTTCCTTGTTAGTGATACCAAATTAAGCGTAGGAGAACATTTTCAGCTTTTCTAAAATGATTACAACTAAACGGTGGCTGACTCTCAGTCCTAGAACCTGAACTATCAAGCGAATCCCAATCTGTATTAATAATGTATGCAGACGATTCCACTGTTGCTATAGCAGCAGATAATTTTACTGTCCTTACCAACAAGGCCAACATAATAGGTCAACGATTTTCTTAATGGTGCCTGCAAAATAACCTTATTGTTTGTGAGTCAAAGATATCCTACAAGATTTAGAGCAACCGTAAGTCACCTCCAGAAAATATCGACATTAGTATAAACTCCAAACCCATCTCGCGTGCTGAGTCGACACATCATACTGACTGTGTTGCAGGCAAACTTAACTCAGCCTACTATGCAATCAGAAACCTCCAAGTCAAATCACCTCCTGCAGGTATATTACGCTCTAGCTTATAGCCACTTGAGAT
The DNA here is from genome assembly GCA_951812265.1 of Taphrorychus bicolor. Taxonomy (NCBI): domain Eukaryota; kingdom Metazoa; phylum Arthropoda; class Insecta; order Coleoptera; family Curculionidae; genus Taphrorychus; species Taphrorychus bicolor. The sequence goes on along the minus strand of OX638301.1, from coordinate 37,336,666 downwards.
ATGGCATTCTTTTTTGGGGTCAGTGAGTAAATAATAACAAAATCTTCATTCTTCAGAAGCGCATAATTAGAAATACATTCTCGCTGAATCCACTAGACTCCTGCAGACCACTTTTTCGTAGGCACAAAATATTACCATTCCCATGCCTATTTAATGTTAGCTCATTCGTATTTGTTAAGAAAGATTTCACTAAATTCTCACAGCACTTGCATAGTCATGATCACAATACTAGACATTAAACAGATAGCCTCACTCAGCAGCTCAATTTCAGAAAAGGTTTTACTTCAGTTGTGCCAATTTATATAAGATTTTACCAAATCATTTGAAGTCCAACACTGGCTTTCCGATCTTTAAGAAGTTTGGTGCAAATATTTAAGTCTTTTCTTGCAGTTTTTAATCAAATGTCTTTAAAAGATTATGTATCAAATGATATAAACTACCTTGGAGCAGTTTTGGTTAGGTTGAGACACTTTGTCTCATACGTATTACAAAACTTGAGCGACACCCCTAAAATGACCATAACGGTGGCAATGGTGTAACAGAGACTTCCCGGTTTTCAAGACGTTTGCTACAACTATTTAAGCTTTTTCTACCTATAAAAAATTTAAAGGGCTATTGAAGAGCTACCTTCTTGAACATTTATTTTATGATGTTAGGGAATATTGTAACTAACTGTTATTTTACCTTTTATTTTCACTGTACTTAGTGTAAAACCGAACCTACTGTATTGTGACTTTGGCATTGCTTCACAGCTTTTAAGACAATAAAGTGATTTGATTTGATTTGATATATCTAAAATGCAAGTTAAAGCTTTTATCTCGGAAGATTCTCGAAGAATCGATTTACAAGACACAAAAGAGATATAATTATAAACCACATACAAAAAATACTGCTTATTATAAAAATAATCATTTCAAGGATTTGCTTTCATTTTGACCAGAAATGTATCACATCTATTTGTGATTTATTACTTACCTTTCAGTATAATTTGTTATTCCTGGAAAAATTTGCATAAGCACAAAAATTAAAGACAATGTGGAACCGGGATTCAAGAATCCGTCTGCCAACTTATTAAACTCAGATATATCGTCGTAGCTTTCAAACGCTTTTCCGTCTATTCCGAACGCCGACTTAGCGACATTATCTAACGTCAACCTTTTAGTCAGGGCCCTTGTTTCTATGCCATCAGTTGCTGCTGTGGGATGATTTTCAATGTATTTTATAAAATTCTGACTTATGACTTTCAGAATCGAAAACATGGTTTTCATCTAAAATTTGTATTTACTTATTTTATAATCGATATTCTGTATAGTGCCTACTCACCCTTCCACTAGTCAAGCCTGGGGTTATCATTTGCCTAGTCTCTTTCCATATCTGGTCCCGCAAAATAAATGGATTTTGGGCAAATAGTGATTCGGACCCTTCAGGTAATGCCATTTCATTATATCTAAACGATTGGAAGTTTTTCACTAATATTCTAGACACCAATTCCGGATCTCTCACTAACAAAACCGGATGTGTCGATCTATAAAAGCCGACAAATGGATATCCGTCGTATTTCCTGAAATAAAAAAAAAGTATTTTACTGATATATATTTGCACATTTAATTATACCTGTATCGTTTTAAAGTAATGCATTTCTAAAACTAGGAGAAAAGGAGCTAAATGGAAAAGAAAATATGGTATTTGAGTTCATTTGTGCTAGAAAACCGATTCAAACTGAGTCGAGAGTTCCACACAAAAATAAATATCTACGATCAAAGAAACTTGATTTTAATTGAAATAAACCGAGCGTCACGCTAAGTGGAACACTGTATTTTTTGAGTCATTTTTTAAAATATTGTAATTTCTAAACGGAAAAAGACATTGAAATGCGATTTCCTCCGACTTAAAGCGGCCAATCTTGAAATTCTGAATTGGTTTTAGAAAAATTTGTAACTTAGTTAGAAAGATTCAACACGGGGTGTTATAAAAGACACTGCATATTTTTCAAACTTTTCATCGTGTTTCTTCTACAAAACCGAGATTAAATTATTAGTAGATTCATAAAAAAATTCTTACATTGAATATAAAGAAAGCGATTTCTGCGATTTTTGATAACTGCTTCCCTCTTCGATAGGTTAAGTATCATTTTGTGACCCTTTTGAACCAATGTGCTAAAGGCAAGTTTGATTTTCGATATTTTGTTAGTGTCATGATGAATTCTTACTTCTATGAGTTGCCTTCATTTGAAGTTTTAAACTAAAGCAATATAATATAAAAAAACTAATCCTAAAAAAGACCAAAAACTTAAAAGTTTAGGTTTCGTAAATGAAACAGTGACGGTCACATTTATTCCTCTGCTAGTCTATTTTTATAATTTTTAGGAACTTCTAAAATGTTTATATGACAAAATAGGCATTTTTGCTGAAAGGATTTTTTTTGTTTTACCTTAAGTTTTGTAAAAACCTAGAAATGTGTTATATTTAATTTTGACGCTTTTGAATTGCTCTAATAACGTTACATTTGTAAAATTAGTGTTCTAGACTGATTGCAGGCTATTTATGTGTTACGTTTATGTAGACAAACAGAAATAGGTATAAAACTGATTTTTTTTTGTTTTTTATACACAGTACATCAAATTTACCGTAAGTAAGAAGTTTAATAATTCGTTGGCTCACCGCGAGCTCGACGTACTTCCTCTACTCTCCTTGGCATGTTGTCTAGCAAAACTGCATGAAGATTACAAGGAATAGCTTCCCATTCTTTCTGTATTGCATTCGCCAATTCATTAGTGTTCCGAAATTCTTCTCTTTTTTTCATTTAGTTTTCGTTTCATGTGACTCCATACATGCTCAATTACATTCACCGTCCAACTTTTTTTTCAAATATATGTCGACGTGCTGTTAAGCTCGCCACTTTCAAAAATAAAAATAATTATTTAATGCAAAAAGTGCACCTTCTTTAGCAGTCAAGACGTACAAAATTTCAATAAGATATTGAATGCATATGATAGCATTTTCAAATTCTAATTTCAACACCCTGTAACGTTTTAACGAAGCTCGATAGGTAACACAATGGTATGCAGACCCCCCTTAAAAGCGGCCAAAGAATATGAGATTTCAGTTTCGACCACTCATTATGACTCCCCCGTATACTTATTTTGTCAAGTGCGTCCCTGTAATTCAGTAACCACTTTTGGAAAACTGTCTTGTTGAGAAACAATTTGCAGATAATGCTGTCGAACCAAAGAATAATAATCATCCGTCAACGTATCCGCGCACTACGACGATTTGAAAAAAATACTAACGAAATGTTCAAGAATATTTTGATTCCCTCTGTATAGGTTCTAATGCCTTACAAACAAAAAATAAATAAACTCATGTTTAAATAAACTGAGTATAAATAAACTCATAAATATTTATGAGTTTACTAAAATGTTGATGGAAATGACTGTTGCTTCTCATCATTTTTCTAACAAGCATTGTTTGTGGTTGAAAGTTGAGACTTGGAATTTGTTACGACGCTAATCACAATTTCTAAATACTTTAGTATAGCTCTCTACTATTGCGTCGTTCTTGTATCTGTAATACTAGATTTAAACTCGACTAAGAATCAGATTGTATACAACGTATAAGAAAATAATCTATGCGAGAACTAAATGTCCCTTAACACCCAACTTCAAATTATTAAAGAGGGGGACCTGCTAACAAATATGAGGTTTCGAATTACGCAGCATATTTGTCGCTGATAATATAATGAGAGTTATCCGTGTACTTGGTACTTGCTATACCGGGTGTCCAGCAGAACCCTGGACATAGGAAATTAACATGGAAAATCGGTTTTTATTTTCTTGTACCTGTACGGTTGAATTGATTGAAAAGCTTTTAAGAGTAAAGTTGTAGAGCTTATGGTCAGCTATCATCCTGTAATTTTTGCAATACCTCAGTTTTGGCTATTTTTTGGAAAAACGCCTCGAAAAGTGCCAGAATTTGAATTTGGCGCGTCACCCCCACCATGCATGTGCAGTGTCGCCAACATAATAATTTCATATGTCAGAGTCAGAGCCGATTTACCTTTCTTATTTATTTTGAGGGACTATCGTGTAGTAATTAACGTGATTATGCAGTGAAAATTAACCGAAAACCTGACGATAATGTTTTTAAATCATACGGTGAGTAAAAGTTACGTTTATAATTATCAAAATTAGTAAAAGAAAAATCATTCCAATTTGTGTACGGCTGGTTGTCTAATTCGTTTTTGTTTAGCAATACAACCACAGTGACATGACAATTTGTCTCTTGTCACCAATTATAGGTGTTTGTTGTTGTTGTTGTTGTTATTGTTATTGTTATTGTTATTGAGGTGAATTCATCTATTTCCAAATGTTTTACTTCAAAAATGTCTACTTTGCAGTGCTGTGTGACGCAAGGCCCCATCCTGCATGTAAAAAACTCTTGCTAATTGCTGGATTCTTCGATGACAGACAAAATCTCATTGGAAAACAAAATACAGTGCGCCCCAAAATGCCAATCCACACATTAACAACTTCTCGACGTTGGTCTCGGTTGTCCTGCACTGTATGTGGATTTTAGAGAGTCCAAACTCATTCATTTTGGTGATTTGTGGGACCCATTAATCCAAATTAACATTCATTGGTGGAACAAATGTTTATAGCAAACAAGCAAGACCAGTAAGCAGATAGCGATGGATGTTTCATCTGCTAAAACCAGTTTCTTTCATATTTTATCTATGTATCTGGAGATTATAGTGCCAATAGCACCAAGAACAACCAATCTTAATAAAGGTGATAGTGTTTTTATAAGAATAATTGTTGTTATTTGTGTTATTACCTAAATTTATGTTACATTTCTTTTTCATGTCCACTTGTTAATTTCTTCTGTTAAGAAATTTATGTATAGATTGATTATGGAAATTTACTTATTTTGGTACTTGTTGCAACCACTTTTTCACACACAATTTCCCCGAAATAAAAACGTAATGTATACAGAAAGCTTGTATTTATTGATATTAAAGGTTCGATTTTCATTTGTTCACTTTGACAGCAAAAAAAATTGAACATCGAAATTAGGAGCCATTTTGTTGATACAGTGTCAAATTTTATTTTTATTATTTCTTATTTAAATGTTTCATTAGTTATGAATTGAGAGGAGAGAAAACTTGTTTTAAAACAATACTGGGCTGGTAATTCCTTTGCTCAAATTCGAGACAACATTGCTGCATTGTTTCCTGAACGACCAATACCAGCATGCAGTCCACTTCACGCGGTGGTTGCTCGTTTTGAGGAAACTGGGAGTATTAACCCGATATGTTCCTGTGAGCGCAAGCGACGACTTCAAGCTGGTGAAGCACCAGAGGATGAAAATGTGGCAAAACTTGTTGTTCTTGCTACAGTAAACGATGATCTTTCCAAGAGTATTCGACAGATTGGCCAAGAAACTGGACTTAGCAGATCGACCGTTCATAATTATTTGCAAAAAGAAGGTTTCAAAAGCTACAAAAAGGAGAACCATCAAAAACTCTTACCGACCAACCTTTTCCCCAGAATGGAGTTTTGTGAAATCGTGACTGAAAGAATTATTGCAGCGCCAAGATTTGTTAGAAACATTTAATTCACGGATGAATGCTCGTTTAGATTGACCGGCTCTTCAAATCAACAATCTGATCGGATTTGGGCACTTCAAAACCCACATATAGTGCATGACTATCGGGACCAACATCGAGCAACTGTAAACGTGTGGATCGGCATTTTGGGGCGCCATGTTATAGGTCCATTTTTCATTGATGGCAATTTGAACGCCAACAAATATGGCAATATGCTTCGCAATGACATTTTGCCTGCTGTAGAAGCCATTCAGCCTTTAGAACGAGTTTTTTACATGCAGAATGGGGCGTCGTGTCACACTGCACTGCAAAATAGACGTTTTTTAAAGGAAACATTTGGTGATAGGTGGATCGGAAAGTTTGGACGAATTAATTGGCCACCTCGCTCTCCGGATTTGAATTCCTGTGATTTTTTTGTTTGGGGATTTATTAAAGATCGTCTCTACCAGAGAAATAAACAATATGCAAATGTTCAAGAGCTGAAACTTTCCATTCAAGAAATTTGTGGTCAAGTCACGGTTGTGATGTTGGAAAATACATGTCGCAATTTTGAGAATAGGCTTGCATATTGTACCTCTGCAGAAGGTGGTCATTTTGAACAATTTCTCTGATGTGCCACGTCTAGTCTTATATTTTATTTATTTGTTTATTGTTCTTGTTTACCTCTGTGTTTGATGTTAAACACATGGGTGGTTGTTCACTTTCTTTGAAGTATGTAATTAAGTGGTTCTTTTAAGAGCCGCCAATCCGTATTTTCTTTTCGCCAATTCCACGATAACTCAGTTGTAGAGTACAATCACATTTCAAGCTTGGTTCTTGGTTTGCTCAACAAATGTATCCACCCAACTCGCCGTCCTTAATAATTCTTAACATTAACCTAGCTTTTAGCTTTACCAATGACAAAGACAAGAGATATAACGTCGATCCGTTGTCTGTTGCTAAAAATGAATTAGACAACCAGCCATACACAAATTGGAATGATTTTCCTTTTACTAATTATGATAATAATAAACGTAACTTTTACTTACCGTATGATTTAAGAACATTATCGTCAAGTTGTCGGTTAATTTTCACTGCATAATCACGTTAATTACTACGTGATAGTCCCCCAAAATAAATAAGAAAGGAAAATCGGCTCTGACTCTGACATAAGAAATTATTATGTTGGCGACACTGCACATGCAGGGCGGGGGTGAAGCGCCAAATTCAAATTCTTGCACTTTTCGAGGCGTTTTTCCAAAAAACGGCCAAAACTGGGGTATTGAAAAAATTACAGGATGATAGCTGACTATACGCTCTACAACTTTACTCTTAAAAGTTTTTCAATCAAATCAACCGTACAGGCGCAAAAAAATAAAAACCGATTTTCCATGTTAATCTCCTATGTCCAGGTTTCTGCTGGACACCCGGTATTATGGCAAGCGCTAGGGTTAAGAAAAATAAAGTTAATAGCTGCTAGTGGCAGTCAATACAAAAATGATGTATTGCAGTAAATAAATCAAAAGGAACAAGAAATATAAATAATGGCAATACCTATGATGAACATTTTTGATTAAGTATAAATTTATTGAAATCCACATTAGGTGACCGGGTTTCGACACGCAGCCAATCATCAGGGACATAATCGGTTTTGACGAGCAAATATTTTCATGGAGGAATAAATTATATAAGTTTATAAAATTCTTTCCCGAGTACTGAAACCATCTCGCCTCAACAAGAGCTTTACGAGACCGAGACTGAGACTGAGACCGAGACTTACTCTCGGTCTCGATTTCGTATTCTCGGTCTCGGTTTTGTGCATGGAGACCGAGAACAAGACTCTCGCGTGACTTGCGTACTATCGGTCTTCGTCTCGTAGTAGGAACTCGAGTCTCGGTCTCAGTCTTGGTCTTGGTCTCGGTCTCGAAAGAAAAGGTAGTATCCCGAAAAATCTTATTATGTTTGAATCTCATATTGAATTTTCTTCTGAATTATTGAGTTATTATGCACAGTTTTTAGGGACATTTCTGTTTTTGTGTATGAATGTTTACTTAAAATCAAAATTTGAAATTATTAAGAGTTCCAATTTCTATTGTAGAATCAAGTTAGTTGAGGTTAGGTTAATGTAAAACTGCATTAAACCTGCTCGTAGGACGCCACTTACTACCAATACTTAACATCTTGCAAGCGATGATGTTGTTCGAGACCGAGACTATCGAGAGTCTCGATTGGCAGTACCGGTCTCGGCCTCAGTTTCGCAGACCAAGACCGAGAATCTTGGTCTCGGTCTCGAAGTCGATATTAAAGTCTAGGTCTCGGTACGCACGAGACCAAGATTTATCTCGCGGTCTCGTGAAGCTGTAGCCTTAAAAAAATAATCCAAATGTTTGCATTGCATGCAAACCAACAACTAATTTCTACAATCAAGAATGGCAACATCAAATTAGTGGTGAATTTATCTGATTAGCTAATCGAACACCCAAAAACGCATCAAAATACTTAATCGGACGGTAACATTTGACCAATCTTGATCAAGTTCGTGATCGGGAATCAAAATACCAGACCTAAAACTATTATTATTATTATTATTAAAATTAATATTATTCTTGCAGTAAAAAACTAGCTGGGCTACTGGATTCTACAGGATGAATTCTACAAGCAAACGTTTTAACTATTTCGATATATTTAAAGATAAGATAGAAAGATTCAGAAGTTGCTCGATTATTTTCATTTCCTCCCTGCATCTTGAAAGCCAAAAAAGCTATGAAAATAGCGTTGGCGCCATTCTTTATGTCATAAAAAAGTAGTAGAATGTCTCAAAAATATCAACCCTTTTTCTTGAAGAATAAGTCGCCCGCAAAAGAGTATACATGTACATGACAGATCCGAGTATCGATATTCCAGACTTTCGAATAACGTTTAGACCTAGGAATGATATTACTCTAAATTTGAAATAATGTACCTGTTTCGAAACGGTGAATAAGTATAATAAAAATTAAAATGTTTGTTGAAATTATCAGCAGACACCATTTCAAGAAAGATTATTGACTCTCGAGTTTTATCCAATTTTTAATGATAAATACCTTAACTGAATTTTTATCAAGAAATATTTGCTTTAGACTACTTGGGGATAAGTGGATCTTCATTAGAAAACATCATCTAGAAGGATATGCATTTTTCTTTTTGACATTTCATAGTCATATGACTTTTTTAAATGAACACATCCCATATAAATTTAAATATTTAAAATAAATCTGACAGACAACCTAATCAACTCTCAACCTCTAGTTGTCAAATAACTATAAAAATAAGAGTTGAACGTAGAGCTACGTTAATAACTATTTTTTATTTTTATTTTACGTAAAATTTTCTTATAAACCGTCCGCAGAAATAAGCACCTTCAACTATTAATTTATTATTGTTTTATAATAATATATATTATAATATATATTTTGTGTTTTATAAGCCTACTTTAATATTTTATATGGAATGGTTATAGAACTCGTTATGCAGCTTATACAGAATATTTGGCATACATTCTATAGTCAAAAAAATATATTGTTTCTTTCGATGCGACTTTCGACACTTCTCATTTCCTGTGGCGATGAATTTTCACACCATAATTCACTAATTATTCTAATATTAATGTTGCATGCTCTCTTACTTGTAAATTTTCATTATTGCTTCTCCTAAGGTACATCGTCCTATCATATGAGCTCCAATGTTCCCGAAAAACGGTAATGGTGCCGGTCCAGGAATACCTCTTTTCTTCCAGTATGAATATGTGTAATGCATCCATAGGAAAACCAAAATTAGGAAGGTAAATAATAGCACAAGCCAGATCATGGTAACACACTTAAAATATGGTCCCATTAACTTAAAGGCACAAATTCTAAGGTCACAATGATATTTTTATTATTCGTATAAAGAGTATTGCGCAGCTTCTATAGGAGATGCGTTTTCATGGCCAAATAACAAGAGTTAATTGACTAGTAGTTATTTAATATTCAAAACAAATGACGCCTTATATAGATTCGCCAACATGTTTACAATGCACTCTACATATATATTTTTTACTGATTTAATTTGTTCGCACAATGCTCGTGTTTGACCCAATGTGGCAATTTGTGTTTAATAATATATTATAAAACTGCATAAAAATACGTTTCAACAGTTAAAAGTAGATTTGGTAGTTAAAAAATACATATAAGACATATACAGTAAAAACAGAAACCGTGCATCTGTATGTGTCTATTACCAAAGTGCAGGACGGTATGCTTAAATAATTAGTGGATTTGCTTACCTTAACCAAACTGAATTAAGGTGTGTTAAAAAAATAGATTTGTTTAACATTTACAAAAATGAAAATAGTCTTAGGAGAATGCTTGATTTATTTCTGACCAATTATCCACACAGGCCCATTCCTTCCATTAGAACGATACAAAATATCGTCAATATGTTTAACTCAGAAGGCTGAGAGTCACTTTTCATAAAAAGAGGAACAAAAACCGCGTGTTTTTGCGGAGGAAATAAAACTGGTCCTTTTGTGTTTTATAGAAGAAAATTCTGGAGCCATCTTTTAAAAAAATATATCTGATTACTTGAAAATTTCAAAATTTTCTGTGCAAAAGACCTTAAAAGAATTCAAGTTCAAATCCTACAAATACTCTAACTATCAAGTGCTCTATGACAACGACACAAAAAGACGGACAGAATTCTGATTTTTTATTTGAATATTTCAAAATTTTATGTGGAAAAGACCTTGAAAGAATTCAAGTTTAAATCCCGACAATACTCTAACCAGCAAGTGCTCTATGACAACAACAAAGAAAGACGGACAGAGTTCTGATTTTTACGTGAATATTTCAAAATTTTCTATGCAAAGGACCTTAAATGAATTCAAGTTCAAATCCTACAAATACTATAACCACCAAGTGCTCTATGACAACTACAAAGAAAGACGGACAATATTCTGATTTTTATTTGAAGATTTCAAAATTTTCTGTGCAAAGGACCATAAATTAATTCAAGTTCAAATCCTACAAATACTATAACCACCAAGTGCTCTATGACAACTACAAAGAAAGGCGGACAAAATTCTGATTTTGATTTGAATATTTCAAAATTTTCTGTGGAAAAAACCTTGAAAGAATTCACGTATAAATCCCTAAAATACTCTAACCACCAAGTGCTCTATGACAACTACAAAGAAAGGCGGACAAAATTCTGATTTTTACTTGAATATTTCAAAATTTTCTGTGCAAAGGACCATAAATGAATTCAAGTTAAAATCCTGCAAATACTATAACCACCAAGTGCTCTATGACAACTACAAAGAAAGACGGACAGAATTCTGATTTTTATTTGAATATTTCAAAATTTTCTGTGCAAAGGACCATAAATTAATTCAAGTTCAAATCCTACAAATACTATAACCACCAAGTGCTCTATGACAACTACAAAGAAAGACGGACAAAATTCTGATTTTTATTTGAATATTTCAAAATTTTCTGTGGAAAAGACTTTGAAAGAATTCAAGTTTAAATCCCTAAAATACTCTAACCACCAAGTGCTCTATGACAACAACAAAGAAAGACGGACAGAATTCTGATTTTTACTTGAATATTTCAAAATTTTCTGTGCAAAGGACCATAAATGAATTCAAGTTCAAATCCTACAAATACTATAACCACCAACTGCTCTAGGACAACTACAAAGAAAGACGGAAAATATTCTGATTTTTATTTGAATATTTCAAAATTTTCTGTGGAAAAGACCTTGAAAGGATTCAAGTTTAAATCCCTAAATTACTCTAACCACCAAGTGCTCTATGACAACAACAAAGAAAGATGGACAGAATTCTGATTTTTACTTGAATATTTCAAAATTTTCTGTGCAAAGGACCTTAAATGAATTCAAGTTCAAATCCTACAAATACTATAACCACCAAGTGCTCTATGAAAACTACAAAGAAAGACGGAGACTATTCTGATTTTTATTTGAATATTTCAAAATTTTCTGTGGAAAAGACCTTGAAAGAATTCAAGTTTAAATCCCTAAAATACTCTATCCACCAAGGGCTCTATGACAACAACAAAGAAAGACGGACAGAATTCTGATTTTTACTTGAATATTTCAAAATTTTCTGTGCAAAGGACCATAAATGAATTCAAGTTCAAATCCTACAAATACTATAACCACCAAGTGCTCTATGACAACTACAAAGAAAGACGGAGACTATTCTGATTTTTATTTGAATATTTCAAAATTTTCTGTGGAAAAGACCTTGAAAGAATTCAAGTTTAAATCCCTAAAATACTCTAACCACCAAGTGCTCTATGACAACAACAAAGAAAGACGGGCAGAATTCTGATTTTTACTTGATTATATTACAAAATTTTCTGTGCAAAGGACCATAAATGAATTCAAGTTCAAATCCTACAAATACTATAACCACCAAGTGCTCTATGACAACTACAAAGAAAGACGGACAAAATTCTGATTTTTATTTGAATATTTCAAAATTTTCTGTGGAAAAAACCATGAAAGAATTCACGTATAAATCCCTAAAATACTCTAACCACCAAGTGCTCTATGAATACTACAAAGAAAGACGGACAAAAATCTCCTTTTTATATGAATATTTCTAAATTTTCTGTGGAAAAGACCTTGAAAGAATTCAAGTTTAAATCTTTATTTCTAAATTTTCTGTGGAAAAGACCTTGAAAGAATTCAAGTTTAAATCCCTAAAATACTCTAACCACCAAGTGCTCTATGACAACAACAAAGAAAGACGGACAGAATTCTGATTTTTACTTGAATATTTCAACATTTTCTGTGCAAAGGACCTTAAATGAATTCAAGTTCAAATCCTACAAATACTATAACCACCAAGTGCTCTATGGCAACTACAAAGAAAGACGGAGACTATTCTGATTTTTATTTGAATATTTTAAAATTTTCTGTGGAAAAGACCTTGAAAGAATTCACGTTTAAATCCCTAAAATACTCTAACCACCAAGTGCTCTATGACAACAACAAAGAAAGACGGACAGAATTCTGATTTGTACTTGAATATTTCAAAATTTTCTGTGCAAAGGACCATACATGAATTCAAGTTCAAATCCTACAAATACTATAACCACCAAGTGCTCTATGGCAACTACAAAGAAAGACGGAGACTATTCTGATTTTTATTTGAATAATTTAAAATTTTCTGTGGAAAAGACCTTGAAAGAATTCACGTTTAAATCCCTAAAATACTCTAACCACCAAGTGCTCTATGACAACAACAAAGAAAGACGGACAGAATTCTGATTTGTACTTGAATATTTCAAAATAATCTGTGCAAAGGACCTTAAATGAATTCAAGTTCAAATCCTACAAATACTATAACCACCAAGTGCTCTATGACAACTACAAAGAAAGTTGGAGACTATTCTGATTTTTATTTGAATATTTCAAAATTTTCTGTGGAAAAGACCTTGAAAGACTTCACGTTTAAATCCCTAAAATACTCTAACCACCAAGTGCTCTATGAGAACAACAAAGAAAGACGGACAGAATTCTGAATGTACTTGAATATTTCAAAATTTTCTGTGCAAAGGACCATAAATGAATTCAAGTTCAAATCCTACAAATACTATAACCACCAAGTGCTCTATGGCAACTACAAAGGAAGACGGACAATATTCTGATTTTTATTTGAATATTTCAAAATTTTCTGTGGAAAAGACCTTGAAAGAATTCAAGTTCAAATCCTACAAATACTATAACCACCAAGTGCTCTATGACAACTACAAAGAAAGACGGACAAAAATCTCCTTTTTATATGAATATTTCTAAATTTTCTGTGGAAAAGACCTTGAAAGAATTCAAGTTTAAATCTTTACTTCTAAATTTTCTGTGGAAAAGACCTTGAAAGAATTCAAGTTTAAATCCCTAAAATACTCTAACCACCAAGTGCTCTATGACAACAACAAAGAAAGACGGACAGAATTCTGATTTTTACTTGAATATTTCAACATTTTCTGTGCAAAGGACCTTAAATGAATTCAAGTTCAAATCCTACAAATACTATAACCACCAAGTGCTCTATGGCAACTACAAAGAAAGACGGAGACTATTCTGATTTTTATTTGAATATTTTAAAATTTTCTGTGGAAAAGACCTTGAAAGAATTCACGTTTAAATCCCTAAAATACTCTAACCACCAAGTGCTCTATGACAACAACAAAGAAAGACGGACAGAATTCTGATTTTTACTTGAATATTTCAACATTTTCTGTGCAAAGGACCTTAAATGAATTCAAGTTCAAATCCTACAAATACTATAACCACCAAGTGCTCTATGGCAACTACAAAGAAAGACGGAGACTATTCTGATTTTTATTTGAATATTTTAAAATTTTCTGTGGAAAAGACCTTGAAAGAATTCACGTTTAAATCCCTAAAATACTCTAACCACCAAGTGCTCTATGACAACAACAAAGAAAGACGGACAGAATTCTGATTTTTACTTGAATATTTCAACATTTTCTGTGCAAAGGACCTTAAATGAATTCAAGTTCAAATCCTACAAATACTATAACCACCAAGTGCTCTATGACAACTACAAAGAAAGACGGAGACTATTCTGATTTTTATTTGAATATTTTAAAATTTTCTGTGGAAAAGACCTTGAAAGAATTCAAGTTTAAATCCCTAAAATACTCTAACCACCAAGTGCTCTATGACAACTACAAAGAAAGACGGACAAAATTCTGATTTTTATTTGAATATTTCAAAATTTTCTGTGGAAAAAACCATGAAAGAATTCACGTATAAATCCCTAAAAAACTCTAACCACCAAGTGCTCTATGACAACTACAAAGAAAGACGGACAAAATTCTCCTTTTTATTTGAATATTTCTAAATTTTCTGTGGAAAAGACCTTGAAAGAATTCAAGTTTAAATCTTTATTTCTAAATTTTCTGTGGAAAAGACCTTGAAAGAATTCAAGTTTAAATCCCTAAAATACTCTAACCACCAAGTGCTCTATGACAACATCAAAGAAAGGCGGACAAAATTCTGATTTTTACTTGAATATTTCAACATTTTCTGTGCAAAGGACCTTAAATGAATTCAAGTTCAAATCCTACAAATACTAAAACCACCAAGTGCTCTATGACAACTACAAAGAAAGACGGAGACTATTCTGATTTTTATTTGAATATTTTAAAATTTTCTGTGGAAAAACCTTGAAAGAATTCACGTTTAAATCCCTAAAATACTCTAACCACCAAGTGCTCTATGACAACAACAAAGAAAGACGGACAGAATTCTGATTTGTACTTGAATATTTCAAAATTTTCTGTGCAAAGGACCATAAATGAATTCAAGTTCAAATCCTACAAATACTATAACCACCAAGTGCTCTATGACAGCTACAAAGAAAGACGGACAATATTCTGATTTTTATTTCAATATTTCAAAATTTTCTGTGGAAAAGTCCTTGAAAGAATTCAAGTTTAAATCCCTAAAATACTCTAACCACCAAGTGCTCTATGACAACAACAAAGAAAGACGGACAGAATTCTGATTTGTACTTGAATATTTCAAAGTTTTCTGTGCAAAGGACCATAAATGAATTCAAGTTCAAATCCTACAAATACTATAACCACCAAGTGCTCTATGACAACTACAAAGAAAGACGGACAAAATTCTGATTTTTATTTGAATATTTCAAAATTTTCTGTGGAAAAGACTTTGAAAGAATTCAAGTTTAAATCCCTAAAATACTCTAACCACCAAGTGCTCTATGACAACTACAAAGAAAGACGGAGAGAATTCTGATTTTTACTTGAATATTTCAAAATTTTCTGTGCAAAGGACCATAAATTAATTCAAGTTCAAATCCTACAAATACTATAACCACCAAGTGCTCTATGACAACTACAAAGAAAGACGGACACAATTCTGATTTTTATTTGAATATTTCAAAATTTTCTGTGGAAAAGACTTTGAAAGAATCCAAGTTTAAATCCCTAAAATACTCTAACCACCAAGTGCTCTATGACAACAACAAAGAAAGACGGACAGAATTCTGATTTTTACTTGAATATTTCAAAATTTTCTGTGCAAAGGACCATAAATGAATTCAAGTTCAAATCCTACAAATACTATAACCACTAAGTGCTCTAGGACAACTACAAAGAAAGACGGAAAATATTCTGATTTTTATTTGAATATTTCAAAATTTTCTGTGGAAAAGACCTTGAAAGAATTCACGTTTAAATCCCTAAAATACTCTAACCACCAAGTGCTCTATGACAACAACAAAGAAAGACGGACAGAATTCTGATTTGTACTTGAATATTTCAAAATTTTCTGTGCAAAGGACCATAAATGAATTCAAGTTCAAAACCCACAAATACTATAACCACCAAGTGCTCTATGACAACTACAAAGAAAGACGGACAATATTCTGATTTTTATTTGAATATTTCAAAATTTTCTGTGGAAAAAACCTTGAAAGAATTCAAGTTTAAATCCCTAAAATACTCTAACCACCAAGTGCTCTATGACAACAACAAAGAAAGACGGACAGAATTTTGATTTTTACTTGAATATTTCAAAATTTTCTGTGCAAAGGACCTTAAATGAATTCAAGTTCAAATCCTACAAATACTATAACCACCAAGTGCTCTATGACAACTACAAAGAAAGACGGACAAAATTCTGATTTTTATTTGAATATTTCAAAATTTTCTGTGGAAAAGACTTTGAAAGAATTCAAGTTTAAATCCCTAAAATACTCTAACCACGAAGTGCTCTATGACAACTACAAAGAAAGACGGACAAAATTCTCCTTTTTATTTGAATATTTCAAAATTTTCTGTGGAAAAGACCTTGAAAGAATTCAAGTTTAAATCCCTAAGATACTCTAACCACCAAGTGCTCTATGACAACAACAAAGAAAGACGGACAGAATTCTGATTTTTACTTGAATATTTCAAAATTTTCTGCGCAAAGGACCATAAATTAATTCAAGTTCAAATCCTACAAATACTATAACCACCAAGTGCTCTATGACAACTACAAAGAAAGACGGACAAAATTCTGATTTTTATTTGAATATTTCAAAATTTTCTGTGGAAAAGACTTTGAAAGAATTCAAGTTTAAATCCCTAAAATACTCTAACCACCAAGTGCTCTATGACAACAACAAAGAAAGACGGACAGAATTCTGATTTTTACTTGAATATTTCAAAATTTTCTGTGCAAAGGACCTTAAATGAATTCAAGTTCAAATCCTACAAATACTATAACCACCAAGTGCTCTATGACAACTACAAAGAAAGACGGAGACTATTCTGATTTTTATTTGAATATTTCAAAATTTTCTGTGGAAAAGACCTTGAAAGAATTCAAGTTTAAATCCCTAAAATACTCTAACCACCAAGTGTTCTATGACAACTACAAAGAAAAACGGACAAAATTCTCCTTTTTATTTGAATATTTCTAAATTTTATGTGGAAAAGAATTCAAGTTTAAATCCCTAAAATACTCTAACCACCAAGTGCTCTATGACAACAACAAAGAAAGACGGACAGAATTCTGATTTTTACTTGAATATTTCAAAATAATCTGTGCAAAGGAGCTTAAATGAATTCAAGTTCAAATCCTACAAATACTATAACCACCAAGTGCTCTATGACTACAAAGAAAGTCGGAGACTATTCTGATTTTTATTTGAATATTTCAAAATTTTCTGTGGAAAAGACCTTGAAAGACTTCACGTTTAAATCCCTAAAATACTCTAACCACCAAGTGCTCTATGAGAACAGCAAAGAAAGACGGACAGAATTCTGATTTGTACTTGAATATTTCAAAATTTTCTGTGCAAAGGACCATAAATGAATTCAAGTTCAAATCCTACAAATACTATAACCACCAAGTCCTCTATGACAACTACAAAGAAAGACGGAAAAATTCTGATTTGTATTTGAAAATGATTTTATGAAAATGCAGCATCAAATTTAATGTTTAAAATCTGAGCACTTGGTTTGTTTTTAACCACCGAAGTTGGCTGGTGGGCTACCAGTACATTGAGTTTTTTTGGGTATGTATTAAATTTTAACTACTGTGTACCAAATGTAAAAAAATGAACACTAAATTATTGCAAACTTCAAACAGTAATAACTCGTTTAATTTAAATTAGACACCCTGTATTTTATAGTATCGTTAGATGCAGAATTTAGTTTCCTATCAAAAACTATTAAACATTCCTATAGCTTGGTCGTTTTATTTTCTTGGAAAATTGATTTTTTCTGAATTTGCGCTGACATAAACGAATGTAGTATTCTAATTTACCTGTTCAGGTCTGTTCAGGTGTTACGTGACTTTGACAAAGCAAAATTTATTGTCATTTCTAGTTGTCACATATTAATTTAAAGTTAAATATTTTTTTACTGTTATAATTGGTGGTTAAAAGGGAGTTCTTTATTTAATCAAAATGCTGGTTTACACAACAGAAGAACGAGTCGATATGATCTTCATTCTAGGAGAATGCTTGCAAAATTGTCTTTTAGCATCAATGGTTTATGCTGAAAGGTTTCCTAACCGAACTCGACCGAATAGAGCCGTTTTTGAAAGATTGTTGCTTCAATTTAGGCAAACTGGTAGTGTTCAGTATGAAACGACTGCCAAAACGAGACCACTTACAGAAAACCAAGAAACTGAATTAGCCGTTATTGGCTCTGTAGCTGAAAATCCCCATGTCAGACAACGAGAAATTGCACAAAACGTAAATATTAACCAAGCAAGCGTATCAAGGATTCTTCAAAAACATAAATATCACGATTATAATATACAACTACATCAAGAACTCTCCGATAACGATTTTGGCCAACGAGTGGACTTTTGTATGTGGGTGTTAGAAAAAGTTGGAGAACAAAAAGATTTCTTTGAATCGGTTCTATTTAGTGATGAGTGTACTTATCATAACGATGGCTCTTTTAACCGACACAATTTTCATTATTATTCTGATTTTAACCCCCATGAATTTAGAGTTATTAATAACCAACATAGGTGGGCATAATGTGACAGAATGTGATTGGACCTTATTTTTTTGACGAACATTTAACAGGAATGTCGCTTTTTAAATTTTTTGAGAAATCAGCTTTCAATTTCACTGGAAGTGGTTCCTCTAGATATAAGAATAACCATGTGGCTGCAAATGGATGGGGCACCTGCTCATTAATCGTGAAGTCCGGGAGTTCTTAAATGTTCGTTTCCAACAATCGATGGATTGGAAGGAATGGAGCACCACATTGGCCAACAAAGTTCCCTGACATAACGCCTCCCGATTTCTTTTTATGGGGATATGTGAAAGGAATCGTGTATAATACGCCACCAATCACAAAAGAAAATATGAAAGAACGAATCAGAGAAGCCTTCAGAAGCGTAACTCCCTATATGTTACGCAATGTGAGTGAAGGATTTAAAAACAGAATACGTTTGTGTTTAGAATCAGACGGTGGTCATTTTGAACAAATTTTATAACTGTTTGTTTTACTCTTATGTTGACTTGTTATTTATTGTATTTCAAATTGCCACTATTATTGTACTTATTTTTTTTGTAATAGAGATGCTAAATTTTATAAGAGCTCTTGTAATATAATATTTTATTGTTTTATTTGATATTTTATGCTAAATAAAGACATTTTAACATTCAGATGACTGCTAAATAATCTTCATGGTCATAATTTTGTAACTTATAAATTAATATCTGACAAATACTTCATTTGGTTGTGTTCATTAGAAAACTTCGTCTAGTTGGTTGTGAAATGTCAAATAACAAGAATGGAGAAACAAAAGTCCATTTACTTTCATTATGACATCCTTTTCTTTCAAAATTTTATAGCCTCCTAAATGAAGTTTTCTAGTGAACACCCAGTACTAATGATAATGAATTTTGCTTTCTCAAAATCGTGTATTGTAACAGGTAAAGTAGATTACTTAATTCGTTTATGTCAGCTCAAATTCAGAAAAAAAACAATTTTCTAAGAAAACGCAAAGACCAAGCTATAGGAATGTTTAACAGTTTTAATAGGAAACTAAATTCTGCATCTAATGATACTATAAAATACAGGGTGACTATTTTAAATTAAACGAGTTATTACTGTTTGAAGTTTGCAATAATTTGGTGTTCATTTCTTGACATTCGGTGCACAGTAGTTAATATTTAATACACACCGCAAAATATCCAATGTACTATTAGCCCACCAGCCAATTTTGGTGGTTGAAAAGAAACCAAGTGCAGAGATTTTAAACATTTATTTTGATGCTGCATTGTCACAAAATCAAGAATATCTGAAGAACGGTACGGTTTAGATGCCATAAACCATAATAGAACTACCATTACTTTTGTCCGTAGGTATCGAAAATACATTAATATACTAGGTGTGTCGTTTAAAAAAATACAACTTTAATCAATTTTATACTTTTGGGACCACCTGTATACAATGACAATAATTTTAAAATGTACTTCCAATAGACCCCCATCCAATCCATATACAAAACTTTTTTTAAATCTAAAAGTGTAGCCATAATCTTCCGTGTCGAGTAACCTGAATCACCCTGTATACAGGTTTCAAAAACAAATGTATAATTTGAATCATCAGCAGAGAATATTGCTGGACCAATTGAGGGTGGGTTAAACTTATTCACTTCCTCTTAAAAACAATTTGTTCTTCTACTTAGTACTTCGACCCGTTTTTGATAGAATTCTTATTAAAGATCTAGAAAAGAAAATACAAGGGTTTTTCGAAACGCGGTACATTTTGGAGAAAATTTTACCAATTATCTGTTTTTGCCGCTTGGGCCCAATAGCTCTTCATTAGTATTTCTATCTTGTATAAGCCACATATCGAATTTGGCATTCATCAGTGGAATAACGCTCATCATTGATCGATGTGGATACCTGTCATATTAAATGTTCAGATAGGTTTTCCTCTTTCACTATTTACAACTTTTTCCTTTCTTTAGTACCTCGCCATGCTGAATATGTTATTGAAGATCTAGGAAAAAATTGCAGGGGCTTTTCAAAAACAGTCGTCAGGAATACTAAAACCAAGATAAGCAGATATTTTGTGGTGAAAATTTTAATGAAACAGTCAACTTTATAGAGTTGTGTAGACAGTACATGTCTTAAGAAAGATTGACACGCCCCATACAAGACTTTTTGTGCGTCATGAAACTAATGTATGCATTACGCAGCCTGTAAGAAAAAAAACACTCGTGGAAAGGTACCCCAACACGTTGCAGAATTTTTGAAACTACCTACGCCATCATTATACGCGGGACATTGCAACATCCATCTCTTGGTGTACCCTGCATGACAAAGCCAGAGATCACTAGTGAAATTTCAACGTCAACAGGAATGGCTATTTTCCTGTCTACCGATATTTCGGATTCAGACATGTTTCATCTTTCCAATTGTTCCCAGGCTACTCTTAATGTTCATAAGTTTGACAAATAAAAATTCGTTAATACATTATAGCGCCTTACTAACAATTTATTCCCTAGGAAGTAAAAAATTTACTTGACTCCCTTGGGACTAAATCATCCACTTTACTCGCTCCATAAAGGGAGTAATGTAGCCACTTTACTTCCGGAATTACAAAAAATAAGATATATCACTTATGGCAGTTTGCATCAATGTTTAAAAAGGAAAGAGTATTCTTGACCGCCAATTTACACATCATCGAATGCCATTGAGGCCTCTTAACTTGCAACTTATTGCATGTTTGTTGTTTTATCTAACAACAGGCCTGATGAAGACAATAAATATTGTCGAAAACTTGGAAGTTTAGGAGTTTTATTACCTAGTCGCTCATACCGATTACCCAAGAATTTCAGCATCAATGTTTAAAGAAAGCTTTAGCTAATTGTTATTTTAGGTGTTCCTAATGTGTTACGGAATATCACAGTGATGTAGTTGACTCGTCTCGAGTCTCAGGTCCAAAGAAGGGGTCGTTAAGTTTTTCCTCGGCTTATTGAGGGTTGTTGAGTACCTATAATAAGTCGTCGGAAGATCACATGTAATGTAACAATAAATAATACTTCCAACCTCAAAAACACTGTATTTGGAAAAGAAACTAACCATGATGGGTTCCAAAATACCAGCCATTAATTCTCTCTTCTCCCGTCAATGTATATCGTTTGTACCACCATCCAGGTGAAATGAAATGAAATTAAATATATATTATTAGCTTTAAGCTACTTCCTAGAAATATAATGTAATGTATCCAATCCTAATCCTAATGCATAAATACATCTGCAACACTTATATCGTATTAGTTCAACCGCCGACACCGCACTGATTATACATTCCCAAAAAATTAGCCTAAATTCTCTATTATTTAAACTTTTTTTTTAAGTTCAGTCTCTTAACTTCTCGAACAAACCTACTAATAGTAGGTACACTTTTAATTTCTAGAGGTAGTCTATTGAAAAGTCTTAAGCCATTCCCAAACAGGCTTTTTTGCATATGAGTTGTTCTAGCAAATTCAATATCAAAATTATCTCTTGATCTTATGTCATATGAGTGCCTCTCATATCTTGGAACTAAGTATTTCTGTAAATACTCAGGCAATAATCAATTTTTTATTTGAAAAATTAACACAATATTGGAAATGTTAATACTCTGTTCCACTGAAAGCCCCTCAAGAGACTTTAACATTAAGTTAGTTGGTGTATACCGAGTACAAGCTAATATAATTCTCATGGCTTTATTTTGCAACAATTGGAGCCTCCGAATATCACTACTCTTACACGATATTAATAATGAGTTACAATAATTGAAATGAGGATATACTATTGTATTATATACAAGAAGGCGACTCCAGTGACTAAGGTCTTGAGCTATTCTTCTAAAAAACCCTATCTTTTTTCCATTTTTCCAAGTCCACATGTAGTGAAAAATTGAGTTGACTATCCAAAACTACCCCCAAATATTTCATCTCAGATGTGTTATCAATTACGTTATTATCTATTTTAATACTATAATCATTATTCAAAAATTTATTAGTGTTCTGTTTAGTATCAAAAACCGTGTATTTTGTTTTTTTAACATTTAGTTTTAGTCTGTTCAAGCACAGCCAATTGTATAAAATGTCTAGTTCGGAGTTCATATTATTTACTAATTGATTAAAGTCCTGACCATGTATGCAAATCAAGGTGTCGTCCGTAAAAAGGCTCAGAAATGTATCTTTCAAAACCCTCTCCAGGTCGTTAACGTACAGCACAAACCTGGGGCACACCAATATCGCTATCCACTATACCCGAGGACACATTATCTATCCTAGTTACGTGAGATCGACCCTCCAAATAGTCCGCAAACCAATCAAGTGCGCCAGCTTCAATTCCATAGGCTCCTAACTTCTGACTTCAATACGCATTGAATGACTTCTGTACTCAAATACGCACTTTAGCACGTTTACGTCGGATTCGATTAGCTGAAAACATAAAATTACATCAAAAAAACCACTAGTTGTACTCAAATACGCATTCTAGTGTTAAAACGTGTGTTTTAAGTCGTTTTACGTCGAATACTACTGGTTTTAGCTGAAAACATAAAATTACACCAAAAAACCACTAATTGTACTCAAATACGCATTTTAGCACGTTTTAAGTGGTTTTTCGTCGATTTCTACTGGTTTTAGTTGAAAACATAAAATTACACCAAAAATCACTAATTGTACTGAAATACGCATTTTAGCACGTTTTAAGTCGTTTTACGTCGAATTCTACTGGTTTTAGCTGAAAATGTAAAATTACCCTAAAAAACCACTAATTGTACTGAAATACGCATTTTAGCACGTTTTAAGTCGATTTACGTCGATTTCTACTGGTTTTAGCTGAAAACATAAAATTACACCAAAAAAACACTAATTGTACTGAAATACGCATTTTAGCACGTCTTAAGTCGTTTTACGTAGAATTCTACTGGTTTTAGCTGAAAACAAAAAATTTCACTAATAAACCACTAATTGTACTCAAATACGCATTTTAGCACGTTTTAAGTTGTTTTACGTCGAATTCTACTGGTTTTAGCTGAAAACAAAAAATTACACCAAAAGACCACTAATTGTACTGAAATACGCATTTTAGCACGTTTTAAGTCTTTTTCCGTAGATTTCTACTGATTTTAGCTGAAAATATAAAATTCCACCAAAAAACCACTAATTGTACTGAAATACGCATTTTAGCACGTTTTAGGTCGTTTTACATCGAACTCTACTGGTTTTAGCTGAAAATGTAAAATTACCCTAAAAAACCACTAATTGTACTGAAATACGCATTTTAGCACGTTTTAAGTCGATTTACGTCGATTTCTACTGGTTTTAGCTGAAAACATAAAATTACACCAAAAAAACACTAATTGTACTGAAATAGGCATTTTAGCACGTTTTAAGTCGTTTTACGTCGAATTCTACTGGTTTTAGCTGAAAAGATAAAATTACACCAAAAAAAAACACTAATTATACTCAAATATGCATTTTAGCACGTTTTAAGTAGATTTCTACTGGTCTTAGCAGAAAACATAAAATTACACCAAAAAACCACTAATTGTACTAAAATTGGCTCCTAATTTCTGTACTAGCCTTCCCCTATCTATGGTCTCAAATGCGCGCTGTAGATCAATGAAAACACTCAACACAATGTTTCCATCATGTATACATGAACGCCACTTAGAGCAAACATATTGGCGTGCATTTTAATGAGTGTCTCTCTCGAAACCCTGACTGTCCCTTAAATAACAGTTTGTTCTTTTCTAAAAAGTTCCTTAGTTGCGCACATACAACCGTTTCCAGGACTCTGTCTATTAAAGGCAACAAATTAATCGGCCGATATTCAGCAGGATTACCTGGTCTGGTTACTTTTGGAATTGGCAGTATAACACTTGTCTTGATTGCCTTTGGTGCCTTTCCAGTAGTAAGGGAAGTGTTAATTATGTGAAGCAAAGGCCAGCCAAGCACACAGAAACCAGTTTTTAAAAATCTGACGTTGCAAATATCATCAGCAGTAGATTTATTTTTAAGTTTCATTACTATATCTTTGTATATCAAGTTGTTAAATGCTGATTGTTTCAATTCTTGATAGCCGCTTGTCTATTTGCTATATTTCCTCAAATTTTGGCGCCATATTAGGAATATTGTTGGCAATGTCATGTATGCTTCTTGAAAAAAAAACTTATTAAAATTTTCCTGAATACTTCTAAAATTCTATGTTATCATATGACACTACATGTTTTTTGCTGTTGCCTGTTACTTCCATCAGGGTCCGCCACATTTTTCTACTGTCTCCGTTGCATTGCTCAATTGTTTTTTCATAATGTTGTTTCTTTTCCCCTCTTGTAAGACGCACATACGCATTTCGATTCTTCTTGTAAGTCTCCCAGTCTGTATCCACTTTAGTCAATGTAAACCTTTTGTACCCTTTATCCCTGTCTTTCCGTGTTTGGGTTACTAAACTATTAATCCAGGGTTTCCTATGTGTTTGCACCATTTCTAGAGGTATTACTCTATTCACAATTCGAGTAATACTGTTAATAAAGCTGTCATATAAAACGTTCACATCTGTTGAAGTATAGCTCCAACTTGTCATGTAAAGTTCAGCTACAACAGTGTTGTCGAACTTGCGTTTGGATATGATTTTATCTTTTTTTATCCCACTTTCCACGTTCAATAAGCAGCCAATTATTCGAAGGTCTGAGATTTGCTGAAAATCGGCTATGACTTCCTTATTGAATAATCATTCGTAAAAGTCAAGTCTATTAAAGTGGCCGATGTGTTTGTTACCCTAGTACACTCTCCAACGAGCTGAGTAAATCCTGCATCCGATGCAATGTTCCCAAACCTATTCCTGTTCGGATTATCATACCCAAAAAAATACTTCTATGAGTTGCGAGCATTTCATCATCCAAAAAATCCGCAAAAAGCTGGAAAAAGGGGTCCGCGTTACCATTAGGAGATCTATACAGAGCTCCAACAATGATACTCTCCGACGCAATCTTAATTTTTATACACAGAATCCAAAAATGTCCAGGAGAAACAAGAGTCTTTACAACTGTACAGGAAACGTGATTTCTTACATAAATTATAGTTCCTCTAGACTACTTTGGGTATAGGCTATGAGATGAGAATAGCTTCAAATTGCCAACTCATTATCCTGATATTCATTTGTAATATGAGTTTCGTTAACACAATATAAGGGGACCCTTTACCAACACCCATTGTTGTATTTCATCAATTTTTTGTCTCAGACCCTGTACATTCACAGATAAACACATTTCCTGGACATGCAATGACTGCTATTCGTATTTTACTTTACCCGCCCTCTCCATTCGCCGTTGGTAAGATGTGCATTGTCGATCAAAAACAGTATGCCGACAATCTATTCCTTTCACCTCCAAAACATCACTCATAAATTTACAATTAGTACAGCATTTATTTCGGTTTGTACAGGGACATCATTTTAAGTGTCTCACCCAATCCTTTCCTATTCCGATTGGAAAAAAAGTTTATTCGCGCTTTCTACTTCGGCCACGAGAGGACGCCAAATCTTTATTTAGAAAACATTTTATACGTCAAATGTGACAGTTGTGACGTAAAGTTGATTTTTCTTAAATGGAATGATACACAATTTTTATGCCAAATCGATAGAGCCGAAAAAGCTGATTTCAAAAATACTAACTTTCATATACCGAACGTTAATGGTTTCCGATATGCAGGGCGACAAATTTATTGAATGTCTAGAATCATTTTAAGTGTCTCACCCAATTTGCTCCTTTCCTATTCCGATTTGTAAAAAGTTTACTCGCAATTCTTACTTCGGCCACGAGAGGACGCCAAATCTTTATTTAGAAAATGTTTTATACGTCAAATATGACAGTTGTGACGTAAGGTTGATTTTTCTTAAGTGCAATGATACATAATTTTTATGCCTAATCGCTAGAGCCGAAGAAGCTGATTTCAAAAACACTTACTTTCATATAGCTAACGTCAATGGTTTCCGATATACAGGGCGACAAAATCATTGAATGTCTAGAATTATTTTAAGTGTCTCACCCAATTTGCTCCTTTGTTATTTCGATTTGAAAAAAAGTTTATCCGCACTTCTTACTTTGGCCACGAGGGGACGCCAAATCTTTATTTAGAAAATGTTTTGTTCGTCAAATATGACAGTTGTGACCTAAGGTTGATTTTTCTTAAATGGAATGATACATAATTTTTATGCCGAATCGATAGAGCGGAAGGAGCTGATTTCCAGAATACTTACTTTCATATACCTAACGTCAATGGTTTCCGATATACAGGGTGACAAAGTCATTGAATGTCTAGAATCATTTTAAGTGTCTCACCCAGTTTGCTCCTTTCCTATTCCGATTTGAAAAAAAGTTTATTCGCGCTTCCTACTTCGGCCACGAGAGGACGCCAAATCTTTATTTAGAAAATGTTTTATACGTCAAATGTGACGTAAGGTTGATTTTTCTTAAATGGAATGATACATAATTTTTATGCCAAATCCATAGAGCCGAAGAAGCATATTTCAAAAATACTAACTTTCATATACCTAACGTCAATGGTTTCCGATATACAGGGTGACAAAATCATTGAATGTCTAGAATCATTTTAAGAGTCTCGCCCAATTTGCTCCTTTCCTATACCGATTTGGAAAAAAGTTTACTCGCGCTTCCTACTTCGGCCACGAGAGGACGCCAAATCTTTATTTAGAAAATGTTTTATACGTGAAACGTGACAGTTGTGACGTAAGGTTGATTTTTCTTAAATGGAATGATACATAATTTTTATGCCGAATCGATAGAGCGGAAGAAGCTAATTTCAAAAACTCTTACTTTCTTATACCTAACGTCAATCGTTTCCGATATACAGGGTGACAAAATCATTGAATGTCTAGAATCATTTTAAGAGTCTCGCCCAATTTGCTCCTTTCCTATTCCGATTTGAAAAAAAGTTTACTCGCGCTTCCTACTTCGGCCACGAGAGGACGCCAAATCTTTATTTAGAAAATGTTTTATACGTCAAATGTGACAGTTGTGACGTAAGGTTGATTTTTCTTAAATGGAATGATACATAATTTTTATGCCAAATTCATAGAGCCGAAGAAGCTGATTTCAAAAATACTAACTTTCATATACCTAACGTCAATGGTTTCCGATATACAGGGTGACAAAATCATTGAATGTCTAGAATCATTTTAAGAGTCTCACCCAGTTTGCTCCTTTCCTATTCCGATTTGAAAAAAAGTTTATTCGCGCTTCCTACTTCGGCCACGAGAGGACGCCAAATCTTTATTTAGAAAATGTTTTATACGTCAAATATGACAGTTGTGACGTAAGGTTGATTTTTCTTAAATGGAATGATACATAATTTTTATGCCAAATTCATAGAGCCGAAGAAGCTGATTTCAAAAATACTAACTTTCATATACCTAACGTCAATGGTTTCCGATATACAGGGTGACAAAATCATTGAATGTCTAGAATCATTTTAAGAGTCTCGCCCAATTTGCTCCTTTCCTATTCCGATTTGAAAAAAAGTTTACTCGCGCTTCCTACTTCGGCCACGAGAGGACGCCAAATCTTTATTTAGAAAATGTTTTATACGTCAAACGTGACAGTTGTGACGTAAGGTTGATTTTTCTTAAATGGAATGATACATAATTTTTATGCCGAATCGATAGAGCGGAAGAAGCTAATTTCAAAAACTCTTACTTTCTTATACCTAACGTCAATCGTTTCCGATATACAGGGCGACAAAATCATTGAATGTCTAGAATAATTTTTTCTAATTTTGACATATAAATTGGCACTTTTCAATACTGATTACAGTGACGTAACGTCCTACTTTTCGTAACTAGTTACGAAAAGTAAAATCTTTCGTAACTAGTGATGAAAAGTTGGTGTCACCACCAGTTGCAGGTTTCGGCTGTGGCACACCCTTGCTATAGTTTTACGGTATTAAGTAGATACAAAGTGGTTTAAAAGTAAATATTGAAGTTTAATAATAATAATTCTCTCTCTAAGTATGTATTTGTAGTCAAAACTAGAAAAAATCTTGTATGAAACACGTGACGAAAAACCTTTTTTGTGTATCTCATTCAAATTGCGGGAACTCGCTGAGCACGTCCCGCAAACATTCATTCGTTACACAAAATCGGACTTTTCGTAACTGGTTACATAAATAGCTATTAAGTGTCTCACCCAATTTGCTCCTTTCCTAATCCGATTTGAAAAAAAATGAATCGCGCTTCCTACTTCGGCCACGAGAGGACGCCAAATCTTTGTTTACAAAACATTTTATACGTCAAATGTG
Organism: Taphrorychus bicolor; assembly: GCA_951812265.1. Taxonomy (NCBI): domain Eukaryota; kingdom Metazoa; phylum Arthropoda; class Insecta; order Coleoptera; family Curculionidae; genus Taphrorychus; species Taphrorychus bicolor. The sequence continues at coordinate 37,307,699 of OX638301.1, read as the reverse complement.
ACAGTTGTGACGTAAAGTTGATTTTTCTTAAATGGAATGATACACGATTTTTATGCCTAATCGATAGAGCCGACGAAGCTGATTTCAAAAACACTTACTTTCATATACCTAACATCAATGGTTTCCGATATACAGGGCGACAAAGTCATTTAATGTCGAATTATTTTGAGTGTCTCACCCAATTTGCTCCATTCCTATTCCGATTTGAAAAAAAGTTTATTCGCGCTTCCTACTTCGACCACGAGAGGACGCCAATTCTTTATTTAGAAAATGTTTTATACGTCAAATATGACAGTTGTGACGTAAGGTTGATTTTTCTTAAATAGAATGATACATAATTTTTATGCCTAATCGCTAGAGCCGAAGAAGCTGATTTCAAAACACTTACTTTCATATAGCTAACGTCAATGGTTTCCGATATACAGGGCGACAAAATCATTGAATGTCTAGAATTATTTTAAATGTCTCACCCAATTTGCTCCTTTCCTATTCCGATTTGAAAAAAAGTTTATTCGCACTTCTTACTTCGGCCACGAGGGGACGCCAAATCTTTATTTAGGAAATGTTTTGTACGTCAAATATGACAGTTGTGACGTAAGGTTGATTTTTCTTAAATGGAATGATACATAATTTTTATCCCGAATCGATAGAGCGGAAGAAGCTGATTTCCAAAATACTTACTTTCATATACCTAACGTCACTGGTTTCCGATATACAGGGCGACAAAGTCATTTAATGTCTAGAATTATTTTGAGTGTCTCACCCAATTTGCTCCATTCCTATTCCGATTTGAAAACAAGTTTATTCGCGCTTCCTACTTCGACCGCGAGAAGACGCCAATTCTTTATTTAGAAAATGTTTTATACGTCAAATATGACAGTTGTGACGTAAGGTTGATTTTTCTTAAATAGAATGATACATAATTTTTATGCCTAATCGCTAGAGCCGAAGAAGCTGATTTCAAAACACTTACTTTCATATAGCTAACGTCAATGGTTTCCGATATACAGGGCGACAAAATCATTGAATGTCTAGAATTATTTTAAGTGTCTCACCCAATTTGCTCCTTTCCTATTCCGATTTGAAAAAAAGTTTATTCGCGCGTCCTACTTCGGCCCCGAAAGGACGCCAAATCTTTATTTAGAAAATGTTTTATACGTCAAATGTGACAGTTGTGACGTAAGGTTGATTTTTTTTAAATGGAATGATACATAATTTTTATGCCAAATCGATAGAGCGGAAGAAGCTGATTTCCAAAATACTTACTTTCATATACCTAACGTCAATGGTTTCCGATATACAGGGTGACAAATTCATTGAATGTCTAGAATCATTTTAAGTGTCTCACCCAATTTGCTCCTTTCCTATTCCGATTTGAAAAAAAGTTTATTCGCGCTTCCTACTTCGGCCCCGAGAGGACGCCAAATCTTTATTTAGGAAATGTTTTGTACGTCAAATGTGACAGTTGTAACGTGAGGTTGATTTTTCTTAAATGGAATGATACATAATTTTTATGCCAAGTCGATAGAGCGGAAGAAGCTGATTTCCAAAATACTTACTTTCATATACCTAACGTCAATGGTTTCCGATATACAGGGTGACAAATTCATTGAATGTCTAGAATCATTTTAAGAGTCTCGCCCAATTTGCTCCTTTCCTATTCCGATTTGAAAAGAAGTTTATTCGCGCTTCCTACTTCGGCCACGAGGGGACGCCAAATCTTTATTTAGAAAATGTTTTATACGTCAAACGTGACAGTTGTGACGTAAGTTTGATTTTTCTTAAATGGAATGATACATAATTTTTATGCCGAATCGATAGAGCGGAAGAAGCTGATTTCAAAAACTCTTACTTTCATACACCTAACGTCAATCGTTTCCGATATACAGGGCGACAAAATAATTGAATGTCTAGAATTATTTTAAGTGTCTCACCCAGTTTGCTCCTTTCCTATTCCGATTTGAAAAAAAAAGTTTATTCGCGCTTCCTACTTCGGACACGAGAGGACGCCAAATATTTATTTAGAAAATGTTTTATACATCAAATATGACAGTTGTGACGTAAGGTTGATTTTTCTTATATGGAATGATACATGATTTTTAATCTAGATCGATAGAGCTAGAGAGGCAGATTTGAAAAATACTTATCTTTATACAGGGTGTTACTTAATGGTATGTCGTAAATATTAGGAAGGATTCCTGATCGCAATTCAAACAGAAAAATTAATATAAATTTGTGTTCTAGAGGTTTTCAAAATGTTTATTTCAAGGTTAAAAGGAATTGCATTTAAGATTTAATTTTAATAGGTTTTTGGTATGCAATAAATTGGTTTTTAATTCAAGTTTTAATTTAATCTAAATTCAAGCAATAATTTTGTGTTGCTGTGCAAAGTAAGGTAAATGTAAACAAAAAATACGAAAAATGTTTAAACAATACAAGTGTACTATTCGTTGAAAAATGTAATAGGCATAGTAACGTAACTTGCAACTGGTAAATACAAGAAATAGGCAAATTGGGAATGACGAGACTGGTGGTATCGACGAAAGCAATGTAATAAAATAACAAGGTAGAACTATACGAAAAAATGATGTATCATTTCATTTAAGAAAAATCAACCTTACGTCACAACTGTCACATTTGACGTACAAAATATTTTCTAAATAAATATTTGGCGTCCTCTCGTGGCCGAAGTAGGAAGCGCGAATTAACTTTTTTTTTAAATCGAAATAGGAAGGAGCAAATTAGATGAGATACTTAAAATAATTCTAGACATTCAATGACTTTGGCGCCCTGTATTACGCAAACCATTGACGTTAGGTATATGGAAGTTAGTATCTTTGAAATCAGCTTCTTCGGCTCTATCGATTTGGCATAAAAATTATGTATCATTCCGTTTAAGAAAAATTAACTTTACGTCACAACTGTCATATTTGACGTATAAAACATTTTCTAAATAAAGATTTGGCATCCTCTCGGGGCCGAAGTAGGAAGCGCGAATAAACTTTTTTTCAAATCGGAATAGGAAAGTAGCAAATTGGGTGAGACACTTAAAATGATTCTAGACATTCAATGACTTTGTCACCCTGTATATCGGAAACCATTGACGTTAGGTATATGAAAGTAAGTATTTTAGAAATCAGCTTCTTCCGCTCTATCGATTCGGGATAAAAATTATGTATCATTCCATTTAAGAAAAATCAACCTTACACTGTCATATTTGACGTATAAAATGTTTTCTAAATAAAGATTTGGCGTCCTCTCGTGGCCGAAATAGGAAGCGCGAATATTTTTTTTTTAAATCGGAATAGGAAAGGAGCAAATTGAGTGAGACACTTAAAATGATGTCCCTGTACATTGACTGATCTATGGTTTTCCGTGCATAGCGCATAAGTGACTTGCTCCTGTTTGCATTCGTTGGCCATATGCCCATATTTCCAGCAATTAAAATATCTCAGAACGCTAACAAACTCATATAGTCGAAATGACTCCCATCCAAATCGAAGTTTTCCTTGACTCATAAAATATTTAAATGCCTCAGTAGATACTTCTAGTAAAACATTGAAATTTTTCTTTTTGGGTGGTTTATATTTTTTAACAAGCGTAATTTTTTAATTTTTTTTAACCATCAAAACCGAAATTCGGGCAGCATTCACATTGAACCATCTCATCCAAAGTAGAAATAGATAAACAATAAAATCAAGTAACAAAATGTGTTTAAAAAAATTTTTTCTTTTTTTTTAATTTTAAAGTAGAAACAAGAAGAAAACAAAAACATGTTATTGCCTGACTTAAATAAATACTCAGGTACAACAAACTATGTAAACATTTATAAGATTGTGAGGGCTTTCTGAGGACTTCACGAATTCTACAACGCGCAAAACCACCAAAAAGCAATCTCACCTCTGCAGAAAGGAAAGCCTTGAACGAAGACAAGGATATTCTCATTTTACTAGCAGATAAAGGAAACGCAACAGTAGTAATGTCAACATTGTCATATGTCAACACTGTTATATCCAACCACCTCCAAGAAGCTAACTCTACTTAAGAATAAGCTTAAAAAATTAGAAGCCTTACCACCAAGGCTGTACAGTTTGCCAAAGATCCACAAACCGGATGTGCCACTGAGACCCATCGTGAACACCATAGGAAGCCCGACCTACAAAATCGCGAAACACCTCACCAAACTACTGCAAACCAAAATAGGAAATACCGACAGCTTTATAAAAAACTCACTCATACACAGTGTTGCCAATGGCCGGGTAATTACCCAAAATCCGGGTAATTGCAGATGCTATGTGGGAAAAAGTTTTAAGCGGGTAAAACCGGGTAATTTGGTATTTTTACAAAAACCGGCAACGGAACGAATGGCAATTGAGCAGAATTGTTTTCGTCGATTTGTTTTCGTCGATCTCTGTACTCGGTCAACTCTGCATATAAAACTATTACTATCCATTATCCACTACTAGTCGGGCGCTCGCTGTTGGAGCACTCCGAGCAGAGACTTCCGAAAGTGCTAAAACAACTATTTTTCCACTTGTCAATTGCCAATCTTCTCTTTCATCTCATAGTTCGGTCATGTGTCATGTCATCTCGAGCGCTCTGGATATTAGCCCATCTCACTCTAGTTTGTTAAGATATTGTGAAATAAAGTGCGCTCGGAGCCTTAGATTTAATTACCGAATTCAGTAAATATTTAATATTTAAGGTTAAGGATAAATCCGAAAAAAATTCCTTGCTAAAATTTCTCTATGCTAAATGGCCAAAAACTTCTTGAATTTGAAGAACTTAAAACCAGGTAATTAATTAGAACTCTTCTTTGAATAGTCTTGAGCTTGATAAGCTTTTTGTCCTCCGTGCTAACTGCAAACTTCACTTGTATGTTATTTAAACATACAACTACATTTTTATAAGTGCTAATTACTGGTTATATATTCAACACGTAAGTAAGAATATTACATCAATATCATAATAGTCAATTTTTGTCAATTTTAACCAAGCTTTGTTTTATCTTTTATTAAAGGGTGGCTGGTTAAAGATATCATAGGGGAAAGGGTTAGACCCGTCGTCTTGTAGATCCTACCTAATGCTAATAAGCATGTTGCATTGATGTTATAATTAACTGTCATTCGGGATTTGGGAACATTATGGATAAGTGGCGAATAAAAATGCACTCTGATAAGAGTGGCTCAGCTTTAAATGATGTAAATCAAGTTCATCAAGGGCATCTGACTTCTACTTCAGCAACTGAGCCTGACGTTAATGCAAATGTGACTGTTATTGGAAGTGTATTAGAACAACCTAACTCAGATGTGGAAGAAGAGGTAAATTGTACAAATGGAAGGTATGCACACAAAATTATTATTATAATATCAATTTTTACAGGATTTAAATGTTGCAGACCAGGAAGCTGATGCAGTAATAAATGTGGAAGAAATTGTTCCAAAGAAACGAGCAAAATTGAAGTGCCAACGTAGTAATACATTTAGCTCTTCTTGGCTTCAGATTCCAGAATTCCAGAAATGGTTAATAAAATCTTCCAACTGCAGAGTTGCTAATGAGTTTGCATATTGCAAAGTCTGCAATTCGGAAATGATTGCACATAGAAATGCTATTAAGCGTCACAGTTTAAGCAATAGGCAGATTCAAAACTTTTCAAAAGTAGAAACTATACAGAAAATGTGAATTTCATCACCGATATTGGAGATAAAGCTGTCAAACGAGCAGAAATTAAAATGTGCGCATTACTGGCTGAAAAGAGTTTACCCACAAGTTTAATGGACACCCTTAGTGAATTATGTGCTGAGATATTCCCAGATTCTGCAATTATAAAAAATGCTTTAGGCTTTGTCTTTAGTAAGGAACTGTTTAGTGAATTGGCAACTCCAGGATGCTTCTTTTCAATAATCATGGATGAAAGCACTGATAATACAACTGCGAAACAGTAATTTACTTTTGTAATAAGAAGAATACTGTTGTCACCAAATTTTTTGACACAAAAGAGGTATCCTCAGGGACAGCTGAAACCCTTTTCACTGTTTTGAAAAATGCTATTATAGAAAATGGAATTCCTTACCAAAATTTGGTAGGGTTTTCAGCAGATATAACAAATGTAATGTTTGGTGAATTTGTATCTGTATATGCTTGCTTGAAAAATGATCTGCCTAATATTGTGTGTATACGCTGTTCCTGCCATATGATACACTTATCTTCTTCTAAAACTTGCTTAAAACTACCCCGTACGGTAGAAGATTTGTTGAGAAATATTGGCACCCATTTTTTCTAGGAGTGCATTGAGACAAGAAAAATTTAAAGAATTTCAGACATTTTTCCAGGTTGATATACACAAAATACTGTTGCCCTGCAATACAAGGTGGTTAAGATAGAATTTTAGAACAATTTGCTCCACTAAAAGCATATTTCACAGAGGTGGTTTTCACTGATCTATCGAAAACGACTGAAGATATGCTTTTATCCATGAACAATAAATATGCCAAAGTTTTTCTTCAATTCATATCATACACGTTAGGTTTACTCAATGATTTTAATATTTTGTTTCAAACAGAAAGCCCTCTTTTGCACAAGGTTAAACCAGAAATAGCTAAGTTGCTCAGAGTACTGTGTTCAAATTTTATAGAATTTTCGTATATAAAAAATGAAGATTTATTTCAACTGAATCATTTAGATATCCAAATATGTTTGCCTTTTCACAAAGTCAACTTGGGCGTGGAAGCTTCTAAAAATTTAATGATATAAAAAATGATCCAAACGCTGCAGATACTCATCTGTTCCTTCAAAATTGTGTAAACATTTAGGTTGTACTAGTAGTAAGTGATATAAAGAATCGCTCCAATTTCACTGATCCAATTTTTGATGTTGTAGAAGTAGTCCATCCACTATACGCCCAATACTTTAAGGTACATTCTCTAAGCCATGTTTTAGAAAGACTGCCAATTTTAAAAGATTTTGTTGATGCCCATCAACTAGACAGCGAATGGAGAGATCATTCTCTCCTAGATCATAGAAATTTGATTAGTGTAGATAGTTTTGCACGTGCAGATGACTATTGGCAGCAAGTATTTTCATTAAGGATTAGTGCTGGAATTAAACTATTTCCTAATTTAAAAGTGGCAATCAATTGTTTGCTAATATTACCATTTTCAAACGCTAGTGTGGACCGAATATTTAGCACCTATAACAATATAAAAACGGACACACGCAACCGATTGAATACAGATACTGTTGCCAATTTAATATATTCAAAGCAAGGTGTATAGAGTAATGGAGGAGTAGTCTAGTTTGAACCCAGCAATGAAATGTTCAGAATAGGTATATGGAAAAAATAAAAAATATTTCTAAAAATGTTTTATTAATAATAATTTAAAATATAGTTTCCTTGTCCTTGCTATGCAGCTTAGGTATATTATTAAGAGATGGATACGGTGGGTAATCTTTATTAAATGTGTGGGTAAAAGTGTCAAATAATGGGTAATTTTTAAATTTGGGTCGGGAAAAATAATAAGTCATGTTGGCAACACTGCTCATACAATACAACAGAACTTGAGATCGGCCAACGACCGCAGATATCCCCTATCGGCACCCGGAGTTTACCGAATTCCATGCAGCTGTGGCTGAGTAAACTGTTACGATCGCAGCAACGCCGCATGGGAGGCGGGGCAACGCATGGGAGCGTGTTGGTTGGTGGAGCTTCGCGACCTATCCGCGCTGCGTCATGGCTGACACGAGTGATTTATTGCTCGTCTGGCTTAATCTAGAAGGCAGTTGTTTACAACCGTTTTTTTTATATGAGATTATTCAAGAATTCTTATAAAGAACTTTCTAGGTTTTTCTGTAATTTTAGGATTGTATATAAAAGGCGCATAGAGCGCCCGAGTAGAGTAGTCGTATTTTAATCGAGCTATAAGTAAGCTAAAGTTACGAAGCGATCATAGAAGGCTATAAAGTGTTAAGTACTGAGTTATTTAGTAGTCGAGTGTATTTGTGGAATAAATAAATAGTGTTTTCGTATTAAATCGTTGCACTGGAATTTATGAACCCCGAGTTCACAACAATTGGTGTCAGAAGTGGGATTCCAGTGGGAATTTGAGGACTAATATTGCTGAACTGTAAGTGAGTGCTTCATTGCCGTACATTACGTGTTTATGCCAGTGACCAGAAGCCAGCATCAAGCGATGGAAGATCAACTTGCCGCCCTGCTGTCCCTCATGCAACAACAGAAGGAAGAACAGGAAAAACGTTATAAGGAACAAAAAGAAGAACAGGAAAGACGTGATCAAGTACAGGAGCGACTTTTGCAACAACAAAAAGAGGAACAAGAAAGGCGTGATCAAGTACAGGAGCAACGTTATCTAGAACAGAAGGAAGAACAGAAACGGTTTAAAGAAGAATTAGTGCACCATCTCGCAGCTAGGGAGCAACAATTGGAAGAAAGAATAATGCAATCCGTCAACCAGAAGATTCTCGAGCTAGAAAAGAAATTCCAGGAACAACTTGAGGACGATAACGTATCTACAGAGAGTTTTAGCACAGGCAACGCTAAAATTAAGCCTCCCGATTATGACGGTACTACGGCGTGGGAAATTTATAAAACCCAATTTGAGGCAGCTGCAAAAGCTAATGGCTGGTCCGAGCCCCAGAAAGCTACATCTTTAGTGGTAGCACTTCGTGGAAAAGCGGCTGAATTACTTCAATCTCTGTCGGCAGCTGATCAAAGTAATTATGCAGCTTTAGTACACACTCTGCAACTACGATTTGGAAATGAACACAAAGAAACCGTGTTCCAGGCCCAGCTGAGGATGAGACAGCAAAAGTCAGGTGAATCCTTACAAGAATTTGAGGCGGACATAGACAGACTCATTCACCTGGCATATCCATCGGCTCCTGAATCTGTTCAAATGCAATTTGCCGCCGAAAGGTTCATCGAGGGAGTTAGAGATAGTGACATGAGATACCACTTACGTCTAGTAAGGCCCAAGGATATCAGCGAGGCACTAGTTCGGGCCTTGGAATTCGAGGCGTCACGAGTGTCATCTAGTTCATCTCCACGTGTACGAATGGCAACTTGCGGTGAAGAGGAGAATACGTCTATGGCTGAATCCATGGCCAGTTTACATAAAGCGATGAAAGATATGGCAGTCAGTATGCAAGCCCTGTTAGAAAGAACTCCTCGATCAACAGACAATCGGGGCATAAAATGTTTAACTGCGGCAGACTGGGTCACATCAAGAGTAACTGCCGTAATAGGGCAAGAAGTCCGTCGCCGTCGTTTAGAAGACCAAGCGGCGACCAAGACTGCCCTAGGTCCCAGGAAAACTAATTCCGGTCAATGCAAGGGGGCAATTGACCGGGCCCGTTAAGACCCCCAGGATCTGTAAAGTCAATAATTTGGGTGGAAAAAGTCTCACAGTGGCCGGACGCATTAAAGGACAGAAGATCCAGATTACCATCGATGCAGGAGCAGATGTGACCATTGTAAGGCCAGATAAACTTTTCGGATATACCATACAATCATTGCCCAACACTATTATGTTAAAATCAGTCACTGGAGAATCTTGCCCTATAGACGGAGAAGCCGATGTCACCATCATTATTGGAGAAAGACTTGAAGTTCGGCATAAAGTGTTGGTTGCCAGGATCAAAGACGAGTTTATTTTGGGAATGGATCTCATCAGGAAACATGGATTCTCCTATGATCACAAACAGAATATTCTCACGTTTGGAGATGAGGAGTTTGCATTAACCAATGGAAATGTGGAAACTAGTGTCCGTCTACTGGTGGTGGAAGATGTGAAAATTCCTCCAAATTCAGAACAAATTATCACAGTGACTTCTGAAAATGATCCTGGGTGGTCCATAGAACTTATAGAACCTAACCTGGATTTGACGACTGAAATCATGGTAGCCCGAACTTTGACCGACACGAAGAAGACTATGCCAGTACGAGTTGCGAATATTGGAGAAAGGACCATCAAGCTAAAAGAAGGAACAGTTCTTGCCAATTATGAGCCTGTACAATGGGTATGCAATTGTGTCGAAGCAGAGACATCCAAAATTATATCTTCTAACCAAGCTTCCCCAGAAGTTATTGATGCTTTTAAGCGACAGTGGAGTCACCTGTCAAAGGAACAACTTCAGTCTGCTATAAAATTTGCCATGGATGAATCTGATATGTTTAACTTCAAGAGCAACGACAGTCAAACCGATTTAGTTGTCCATAAGATCAACACAGGAGATGCCCAGCCAATACGACAACATCCACGAAGGGTCCCTCTGGCTAAACAACAGGAAGTTAACAGTTTGCTGAATGAAATGTTAAAGGAGGGCGTCATAGAAGAATCATCTAGTCCATGGTCGTCGCCTGTGGTTCTTGTTAAGAAGAAAGATGGTTCAACGCGGTTCTGTGTTGACTACAGGAAACTTAATGATGTAACCAAGAAAGACAGCTACCCATTGCCACGTATAGACGACACCTTAGCAACTTTATCGGGATCAAAGTGGTTTTCCACTCTAGATTTAAAAAGTGGGTACTGGCAAGTAAAGATTGCTCCCGAAGACAAAGAAAAGACTGCATTTTCTACTGGTTCTGGACTATACCAATTCACTGTTATGCCTTTTGGATTGTGCAATGCTCCATCAACTTTCGAGCGACTAATGGAACTTGTCTTGAGGGGGCTGACTTGGAAAACTTGCCTGGTATACTTAGATGACATAATTGTCATGGGACGTGATTTCGACGAGCACTTGAAGAATTTAAGAGAAATCTTCAACAAGTTACGGAATGCTCACCTGAAGTTAAACTACAAGAAATGCAGCCTGCTCCAGAAGCAAGTCGAGTACTTGGGGTATACTATCTCAGAACAAGGCATTAAAACTAGCCATAGTAAAATATCTGCCATTAAAGATTGGCCAGTTCCCCGAGACAAACACGAAGTAAGGAGCTTTTCGGGACTATGTACTTACTACAGGAGATTTGTAGAGGGATTTGCCGACATCGCAAAACCGCTGCACAAATTAACGGAAAAGAAAACACCGTTCTTGTGGAACCACGAATGCAGTCAGGCGTTTGCAAGGCTTAAAGCTGCCCTCTGTTCTAGTCCGATCTTGGCTTACCCTATAAAGGACGGACTCTTTATTTTGGACACGGATGCAAGTAACTGTGGTCTAGGTGCAGTACTCTCTCAGACTGAGTCGGGCAATAAATACATCTTGGTCGCCATGGATTACTTCACTAAATGGCCTGAAGCATACGCCCTGCCTAATCAAGAAGCAACGACTGTGGCAACGGTGCTAGTAAATGAAATGTTCTGCAGATTTGGAGTCCCTCTCGAACTTCATTCTGATCAGGGCCGAAATTTTGAATCGGCTGTTTTCCAGAAGGTCATGGAACTTCTCGGAATTCGCAAGACCAGGACAACTCCTTTGCATCCACAGTCGGATGGGATGGTAGAGAGATTTAATCGGACCATGGAACATTACCTGTCTAAAATGGTGGCAGATCATCAGCGTGATTGGGACCAACATCTACCTCTCATGTTGATGGCATATCGAGGCTCTACGCATGAAGCCACTGGTTATACTCCGGCGAAAGTGATGTTCGGGAGGGAAATGAGGCTTCCTGCGGATTTGATGTATGGAACACCAGAAAAAGAGTCGCTCAGCTCTGAGAATTTTGTGGAGGAGCTTAAGGAGAGGCTGAACAATGTTCATGAGCAAGTCAGGAATAAACTGCGGATATCCAGTGATCGAGCCAAAGCAAGATATGACTTACTAGCTAACTCCCGCGGCTTCCAGGATGGTGATTTGGTGTGGCTATACAATCCGAGGCGAAAGGTGGGGAAGTCGCCCAAACTTAGCCAAAATTGGGAAGGACCTTATACAATTATAAAGAAGATTAATGATGTGGTGTATAGGATCCAGCGGACCCCTAGGTCAAAGATGAAGGTCGTTCATTTGGATCGATTAGCACGATACCATGGAACTCTATCTGTTCGGGACGAACAGACTTAGGAGGAGGGCAATGTTACGATCGCAGCAACGCCGCATGGGATATCCGCGCTGCGTCATGGCTGACACGAGTGATTTATTGCTCGTCTGGCTTAATCTAGAAGGCAGTTGTTTACAACCGTTTTTTTTATATGAGATTATTCAAGAATTCTTATAAAGAACTTTCTAGGTTTTTCTGTAATTTTAGGATTGTATATAAAAGGCGCATAGAGCGCCCGAGTAGAGTAGTCGTATTTTAATCGAGCTATAAGTAAGCTAAAGTTACGAAGCGATCATAGAAGGCTATAAAGTGTTAAGTACTGAGTTATTTAGTAGTCGAGTGTATTTGTGGAATAAATAAATAGTGTTTTCGTATTAAATCGTTGCACTGGAATTTATGAACCCCGAGTTCGCAACAATACATTGGCTCTACAATACGCAGTGTCAACATGAGGATTACGGTACACAAGAGGAGTTGCAGAGTGGGACAGACGCAAAAGTCAGCAGTAGCAGAGCACTCTTCGAAGGTCCCGATATATTTTTCAACGAGGTGGATATCTTATATCAATCGCAGCGATTCTATTCCAAACTAACGAGAGGGGCCATTGCAATCTTTAAACACGACAACAACTTCAACACTTATGGAGGAAATTATGTTTCTGAACGCAGACATTAAACGAATTTTACAACATACTGCAAGCGCGACAATCCCCCCGCCAGCACTACCCCCATCCCAGTCCCTCCACTGCAGTCCAACGGCTCCGGCGGGGGAATAGATAACACGGAGCTCACCACAGTCGAATCAGTGAACGTCGGGAAACATGGAAGATCAGTTCGCCCGTGGCGTCATAGTCTCTGATAATGTCTGCCGTAGCTGTAGACGAAACGTTAGGAAGAAATTCCATTGGAACACGGCTTCAAATCCCGGAGCGGGTTGTCTTTTAACTGGCCACTTCTCAACATTTATTGCTTCGTACACCTTCCGTTGGTCCCGAGATATTTCTTTCCAAAAATATTTAAACAACTTTTTCTCAGTGCACTTGAAACATTCCTGCACAATTCCGGACTTTGGATTTTTTAAAAAAGTCCAAACGCAAATGCTTCTTTGTCTTGCTCTGTTTTTTTTTCATTTCCTTCTGGAGACCATGTAGGTAGTTTTCTCCGCCTTCAATTTTCGCTTTCTGATTTGAATCTCATCACTTACCGATGCACAATTTCTATCACCGCTTTCGTTAAATACTTTTACACAAAGATAATAGTATTTCAGATTAGTAATAACATTTTGGTCAATAATAGTTTATTATCCTTCTCGTCTAAAAACTCCTCACCGCTTAAAGTTCCAACACTTTCGGGCGAAGGAATATAGTCATCACGTTCACTTGAATTTACCTATCTATTTTTGTGGGTTTTAGAAACAACTGTTCGAAAAGCGTATTAATTTATTATAATTAATTGCATCGGTTACTTCCGGTACCTGACTATTACAAGTTCTAGCTATGTCTTCTCCAGAATTGTTCAATTTAGTCTCATCTCCTCTACCATATTGTCATTTATTCGATCTCTTAAAACTAAAAACAAGGAACTGCAGATAGCGGGTGTAGGACAATTAAACAGCTACTTCACAGTTGCGAATGCGCCAACGTTTCGATCTTTATTTAGATCTTCTTCAGGGCTTAATTCGGTTTGAGAAGCATGTCACCTAAGCTACATGTATGTCTTTTACCGGACATAACATTAAAACAATGATTAATCCACAAACAGGCAACGATCACACGACTGCAGTTCCATTGTATTGAATGGAACCGCTATTTGCAGTTCCATTGTATTGAAAAGGACATAAAGCACACATATTATGTCACTAAAAACAAGCTAAAGCTCTGAAAACAAATCCACCTTACTACTCGCATATGTTTTAAAATTTGAAACAATTTCAGCTAAGACTTAATTCTCTGTCATTGTATATTCATTTAAGTCGAGCTCAAGTTACGAGTTTATATTCAAAATAAGGGTGTTCAGTTCGCAATTGTTTCCGGGCCCCATCCCATTTGCAAGTATAAAATCGGATCTTTAATAAAACTTCGCAAGTTCTTTGATAGTTCGTTATAGCAATTTCGTTCTACAGGTGTCGGTGGAGGAATATTCAATGTACACGTTGCGAAAAAGGCCCAGATGTTGTTAAAAGTTTTTAAATAGAACGCATCTTCCGTTTTAAAACCTCGATCCGTAACAAAGTTTAGCGTGCCCGGATTTATTTCACCGGAAGCAGAATGGGAATACTTCAACATTTTGATGCGGATGAATAATAAAATAAATACACAAAAGAAATGTTTTCAACTCTAGGAGTACAGAAAAAACACCAATAATATATAAAAGAATCATTAGCAAACCTGCAAATTGCAGATCAGTGATGAGTCTCCAGAGGTTGGTTCAGCTCATATCGCTCACTGAATGCAATAGTGACACAACTAAAAAAGTCGAAATTCTAGACAACAAAATGTCCGAATTAGTAATTTTAACCTCTACCTCAGAAAAAAACTGGCACAAAATTATTTCCTTCTATGGTCGTATAATACATAATTCATTTTCAAGTCAAAACAGTGTCCTATTTATTACCCAAATCTTAATTATTGATTTTCTCAAAACTACGTTTTTTGAGTTGCGCCACTATTGCATTCAGTGAGCGATATGTACAGTCTTGTTCAAGCTTACACTAAGTTTCAATTGTGTAGTCTACCACTTCAAATTAATTGATTTCTGCACAGCCTTCACCGATCTGTTGAAAACAGAAATTTCTGAAGTCAAAGAATAAGTATTGTTACGATCGCAGCAACGCTGCATGGGAGGCGGGGCAACGCATGGGAGCGTGTTGGTTGGTGGAGCTTCGCGACCTATCCGCGCTGCGTCATGGCTGACACGAGTGATTTATTGCTCGTCTGGCTTAATCTAGAAGGCAGTTGTTTACAACCGTTTTTTTTATATGAGATTATTCAAGAATTCTTATAAAGAACTTTCTAGGTTTTTCTGTAATTTTAGGATTGTATATAAAAGGCGCATAGAGCGCCCGAGTAGTAGTCTTATTTTAAGCGAGCTATAAGTAAGTTAAAGTACGAAACGATATTAGAAGGCTATAAAGTGTTAAAGTAGCGAGTTATTTAGTAATCGTGTGTATTTGTGGA
This sequence comes from Taphrorychus bicolor, assembly GCA_951812265.1. NCBI lineage: Eukaryota > Metazoa > Arthropoda > Insecta > Coleoptera > Curculionidae > Taphrorychus > Taphrorychus bicolor. The sequence continues at coordinate 37,292,523 of OX638301.1, read as the reverse complement.
ATAAATAAATAGTGCTTTCGAGTTAAATCGTTACACTGGAATTATTGAACCCCGAGTTCGCAACAATTGGTGTCAGAAGTGCGATTCCAGTGGGAATTTGAAGACTAATATTACTGAACTGTAAGTGAGTGCTTCATTGCCGGACATTACGTGTTTATGCCAGTGACCAGAAGCCAGCATCAAGCGATGGAAGATCAACTTGCCGCCCTGCTGTCCCTCATGCAACAACAGAGGGAAGAACAGGAAAAACGTGATCAAGTACAGGAAAGACGTTATCTAGAACAGAAGGAAGAGCTGGAAAAACGTGATCAATTACAGGAGCGACGTTATAACGAACAAAAAGAAGAACAAGAAAGACGTGATCAAGTACAGGAGCGACGTTATCAACAACAGAAGGAAGAGCTGGAAAAACGTGATCAAATACAGGAACGACGTTATCTAGAACAGAAAGAAGAGCAGGAAAAACGTTATTTAGAACAAAAAGAAGAACAGAAACGGTTTAAAGAAGAATTAGTGAGCCATTTCGCAGCTAGGGAGCAACAATTGGAAGAAAGAATAATGCAATCCGTTAACGAAGGACTCGAAGCTGTCAACCAGAAGGTTCTCGAGCTAGAAAAGAAATTCCGGGAACAACTTGAGGACGACAACGTGTCTACAGAGAGTTTTAGCACAGCCAACGCTAAAATTAAGCCTCCCGATTACGACGGTACTACTGCATGGGAAATTTATAAAACTCAGTTTGAGGCAGCTGCAAAAGCTAATGGTTGGTCCGAGCCCCAGAAAGCTACATCATTAGTGGTAGCACTTCGTGGAAAAGCGGCTGAGTTACTCCAATCTCTGTCGGCAGCGGATCAAAGTAATTATGCGGCTTTAGTACACACTCTGCAACTACGATTTGGAAATGAGCACAAAGAAACCGTGTTCCAGGCCCAGCTGAGGATGAGACAGCAAAAGTCAGGTGAATCCTTACAAGAATTTGAGGCGGACATAGACAGACTCATTCACCTGGCATATCCATCGGCCCCTGAATCTTTTCAAATGCAATTTGCCGCCGAAAGGTTCATTGAGGGAGTTCGCGATAGTGACATGAGATACCACTTACGTCTTGTAAGGCCCAAGAATATCAGCGAGGCACTAGTTCGGGCCCTGGAATTCGAGGCGTCACGAGTGTCATCTAATTCATCGCCACGCGTACGAATGGCAACTTGCGGTGAAGAGGAGAATACGTCTATGGCTGAATCCATGGCCAGTTTACATAAAGCGATGAAAGATATGGCAGTCAGTATGCAAGCCCTGTTAGAAAGAACTCCTCGATCAACAGACAATCGGGGCATAAAATGTTTTAACTGCGGCAGATTGGGTCACATCAAGAGTAACTGCCGTAATAGGGCAAGAAGTCCGTCGCCGTCGTTTAGAAGACCAAGCGGCGACCAAGACCGCCCTAGGTCCCAGGAAAACTAATTCCGGTCAATGCAAGGGGGCAATTGACCGGGGCCGCTAAGACCCCCAGGATCTTTAAAGTCAATAATTTGGGTGGCAAAAGTCTCACAGTGGCCGGACGCATTAAAGGACAGAAGATCCAGATTACCATCGATACAGGAGCAGATGTGACCATTGTAAGGCCAGATAAACTTTTCGGATATACCATACAACCATTGCCCAACCCTATTATGTTAAAATCAGTCACTGGAGAATCTTGCCCTATAGACGGAGAAGCCGATGTCACCATCATTATTGGAGAAAGACTTGAAGTTCGGCATAAAGTGTTGGTTGCCAGGATCAAAGACGAGTTTATTTTGGGAATGGATCTCATCAGGAAACATGGATTCTCCTATGATCACAAACAGAATATTCTCACGTTTGGAGATGAGGAGTTTGCATTAACCAATGGAAATGTGGAAACTAGTATCCGTCTACTGGTGGTGGAAGATGTAAAAATTCCTCCAAATTCAGAACAAATTATCACAGTGACTTCTGAAAATGATCCTGGGTGGTCCATAGGACTTATAGAACCTAACCTGGATTTGACGACTGAAATCATGGTAGCCCGAACTTTGACCGACACGAAGAAGACTATGCCAGTACGAGTTGCCAATATTGGAGAAAGGACCATCAAGCTAAAAGAAGGAACAGTTCTTGCCAATTATGAGCCTGTACAATGGGTATGCAATTGTGTCGAAGCAGAGACATCCAAAATTATATCTTCTAACCAAGCTTCCCCAGAAGTCATTGATGCTTTTAAGCGACAGTGGAGTCACCTGTCAAAGGAACAACTTCAGTCTGCTATAAAATTTGCCATGGATGAATCTGATATGTTTAACTTCAAGAGCAACGACAGTCAAACCGATTTAGTTGTCCATAAGATCAACACAGGAGATGCCCAGCCAATACGACAACATCCACGAAGGGTCCCTCTGGCTAAACAACAGGAAGTTAACAGTTTGCTGAATGAAATGTTAAAGGAGGGCGTCATAGAAGAATCATCTAGTCCATGGTCGTCGCCTGTGGTTCTTGTTAAGAAGAAAGATGGTTCAACGCGGTTCTGTGTTGACTACAGGAAACTTAATGATGTAACCAAGAAAGACAGCTACCCATTGCCACGTATAGACGACACCTTAGCAACTTTATCGGGATCAAAGTGGTTTTCCACTCTAGATTTAAAAAGTGGGTACTGGCAAGTAAAGATTGCTCCCGAAGACAAAGAAAAGACTGCATTTTCTACTGGTTCTGGACTATACCAATTCACTGTTATGCCTTTTGGATTGTGCAATGCTCCATCAACTTTCGAGCGACTAATGGAACTTGTCTTGAGGGGGCTGACTTGGAAAACTTGCCTGGTATACTTAGATGACATAATTGTCATGGGACGTGATTTCGACGAGCACTTGAAGAATTTAAGAGAAATCTTCAACAAGTTACGGAATGCTCACCTGAAGTTAAACTACAAGAAATGCAGCCTGTTCCAGAAGCAAGTCGAGTACTTGGGGCATACTATCTCAGAACAAGGCATTAAAACTAGCCATAGTAAAATATCTGCCATTAAAGATTGGCCAGTTCCCCGAGACAAACACGAAGTAAGGAGCTTTTTGGGACTATGTACTTACTACAGGAGATTTGTAGAGGGATTTGCCGACATCGCAAAACCGCTGCACAAATTAACGGAAAAGAAAACACCGTTCTTGTGGAACCACGAATGCAGTCAGGCGTTTGCAAGGCTTAAAGCTGCCCTCTGTTCTAGTCCGATCTTGGCTTACCCTATAAAGGACGGACTCTTTATTTTGGACACGGATGCAAGTAACTGTGGTCTAGGTGCAGTACTCTCTCAAAGACAAAACGGGCAAGAGAAGGTCATCGAATACTACAGTAAGACTTTAAATAAGCCAGAAAGAAACTATTGCGTCACTAGAAAGGAACTGTTGGCCATCGTTAAAGCAGTCGAACATTACCATCGCTACTTATATGGAAAAAGGTTCCTGATTAGGACTGACCATGGAGCCTTGAAATGGTTATTACAGATGAAGAACTCTGAAGGTCAAATAGCCAGATGGATAGAGCGCCTGCAGCAGTACGATTTCCAAATTGAACATCGACCAGGAAGGTCTCACGGAAATGCCGATGCATTGTCTAGACGGCCTTGTAAAGAAGATTGTCGGCATTGTCAAAGAACTGAGCAGCGTGAAGGACTTCCTTTGGTAAGGAGAACGTCGGTAGAAATAAACGATGGCTGGACCACACAGACCCTTCGAGAAGAACAAATGAATGATCCAGATATTGGACTCATCCTCTCTGCAAAGACTGACGACAAGAGACCAGAATGGCAAGAAATTGCTGGTAAAAGTCCAAACCTGAAGGCGCTATGGGCCCAGTGGCACTCTCTTAAAATAGAAAATGGATTACTGAAGAGAGCGTGGGAGAGTCCGGATGGCAAGACCGTAGTCAGTCAGTTGGTTGTTCCTGGAAGCAGAAAATCGGACGTACTACAGGAAATGCACGACGGAACCAGTGGAGGTCATTTTGGGGTCAATAAAACCTTGGCCAAAATTAAAGAGCGGTTCTACTGGGTGAATTATCATGAAGACGTCGAATCTTGGTGCCGCAAGTGCGAAGTTTGTTGTGCCACAAAAGGACCTCGAACAAGATCACGCGGCCGAATGGTGCAGTACACTGTAGGTGCTCCATTCGAGAGGGTAGCAATTGATGTCGCGGGACCGTTTCCTCAGACTGAGTCGGGCAATAAATACATCTTGGTCGCCATGGATTACTTCACTAAATGGCCTGAAGCATACGCCCTGCCTAATCAAGAAGCAACGACTGTGGCAACGGTGCTAGTAAATGAAATGTTCTGCAGATTTGGAGTCCCTCTCGAACTTCATTCTGATCAGGGCCGAAATTTTGAATCGGCTGTTTTCCAGAAGGTCATGGAACTTCTCGGAATTCGCAAGACCAGGACAACTCCTTTGCATCCACAGTCGGATGGGATGGTAGAGAGATTTAATCGGACCATGGAACATTACCTGTCTAAAATGGTGGCAGATCATCAGCGTGATTGGGACCAACATCTACCTCTCATGTTGATGGCATATCGAGGCTCTACGCATGAAGCCACTGGTTATACTCCGGCGAAAGTGATGTTCGGGAGGGAAATGAGGCTTCCTGCGGATTTGATGTATGGAACACCAGAAAAAGAGTCGCTCAGCTCTGATAATTTTGTGGAGGAGCTTAAGGAGAGGCTGAACAATGTTCATGAGCAAGTCAGGAATAAACTGCGGATATCCAGTGATCGAGCCAAAGCAAGATATGACTTACTAGCTAACTCCCGCGGCTTCCAGGATGGTGATTTGGTGTGGCTATACAATCCGAGGCGAAAGGTGGGGAAGTCGCCCAAACTTAGCCAAAATTGGGAAGGACCTTATACAATTATAAAGAAGATTAATGATGTGGTGTATAGGATCCAGCGGACCCCTAGGTCAAAGATGAAGGTCGTTCATTTGGATCGATTAGCACGATACCATGGAACTCTATCTGTTCGGGACGAACAGACTTAGGAGGAGGGCAATGTTACGATCGCAGCAACGCTGCATGGGAGGCGGGGCAACGCATGGGAGCGTGTTGGTTGGTGGAGCTTCGCGACCTATCCGCGCTGCGTCATGGCTGACACGAGTGATTTATTGCTCGTCTGGCTTAATCTAGAAGGCAGTTGTTTACAACCGTTTTTTTTATATGAGATTATTCAAGAATTCTTATAAAGAACTTTCTAGGTTTTTCTGTAATTTTAGGATTGTATATAAAAGGCGCATAGAGCGCCCGAGTAGTAGTCTTATTTTAAGCGAGCTATAAGTAAGTTAAAGTACGAAACGATATTAGAAGGCTATAAAGTGTTAAAGTAGCGAGTTATTTAGTAATCGTGTGTATTTGTGGAATAAATAAATAGTGCTTTCGAGTTAAATCGTTACACTGGAATTATTGAACCCCGAGTTCGCAACAGTATCTAGTTTGTTGATACATATACTTAAAAAAAAATTATTTTCAAAATTTAGTTGTTCTGCATTAAGGCATTGCTGAAATCGATTTTGAAAAAAATTTCATCTCAGCAACAATAGATTTGAGAAAAAAATCAAAGAAAAGAAGCAACTTGTTTTGCTCTAGACGCTCCTGTTCAATGTCTATTGACTTGTAAATTACCCCGTGCTTCAGTGACATCAATCATTATAAACAAAATGTTATTTCACACTCAAGACCACTGCTACTATTTAGAGTTTGCAATAAATTCATTCGATGTGACTTCGGTTTTACAACGCCTATATGAATTTAATTTTTTGTCGTCTGGACATTTTGACATATCAATTTATTCAGCTGGATAGATAGCTGTCGTCAATAAATCACCTCGGTGGACAGGCTGACATTACAGCTACAAATTAGAGTAGACCTTCAATTGAGGTTTAGGCAACAATGTGAAACTAAAATTGAATTTGAGCTAGCGGCAAGTAATTAAGGGCAATCAAACAGTGATAATATCGCCCAGGGAGGTGCAACGACCAATATCGCTCCTAAGGATATTGTTTCGAGCGTGTTATTAAATGGCTCGTTTCGACAATAATTGGATTATTATTGGTAATAGGCTACGGGTTGCTAAAAGTCTGTTAGCTCGCCAAAATGGAAATTTCTTTTACAATAGTTATAAAATACAGACTTACCCAGTTAAAAGGATGTAATAGTTATTGTGAAATTTATTTAACGCATGTAAAAGTTTACATGAGTGCCTAGTAATTTACATGAGTTCCTTAAAAGCAGTTTTAGCACGAATACCATACAATATATTTTATGAAAACGTGTTAAATAACAAAATTACAGAAAGAAATAATTTTTTTTTATAAATTGGAAGCAGATAGTTTCAAATTGCATTGTATATGACAGTATCAAAGTTGACACTATTCAATAAAACCTGACAACCGTTGTAGTATGTGAGTTGTTTAAGGGAAACCTTCGATTGTCAGTTCGAGATTAAGAAATGCAAGAATATTCAGAAGAAATAAACGATGCTGGCTTAGAACCATTCAATGACATAAACGAAACGGCTACTCGTGACACGCTCGATTTGCTGCCGAGGAAATCAAGAATTAAATTTGAAGTTCCTTACAGCAAGTTTGTAAAGTGGTATGAGGAGAAAGGAGTTAAAGGGAAGTTTACCTAAAATGTATTCCTGACATATTTTGGGAAAAAGTTGAAGGTATGGAAACGTTCATCCCTGTGGTCGCATTACTCGAGTATCAAGGCTATGCTAGGTCTAAACAACAACATGCAGTGTGGAACAGCCAAATGGAATAAGTTCGATAACGAATAAACGAGGGCATGTTGGGAAAAACGCTTGGATACGTCGATTTGTACTTTTAAAGCCGTATTTTTTCAAAAAAAAAAATTAGTATAGAGTTTTTCGTGTGATAGTGTCCAAAGTAAAATGCATACCTATAAAATGGTGTCGACTGAGGAACTCATGGAAGAAGATTTCGATAGAACTTATTTTTGTGAACAAATGATGGAAATAGTTGCTAGATGTAGCGTCCTCAAAAGTATACTCCAAAGGTTGTCGGAAACAGGACAAAAGAAAATTTCCACAAATTAAGCAGAAACTGCAGACGTTACGACGTTGGAAATGATGGATATGTTAGATAACAATGTGATCCAATTAGAAGATGTTTTGTTTTCTGATGAGAGCATATTTACAGTACAATTTCATGTTAATCGTCAAAAGTGCCGCTATTGGTCTAGAGAGAATTCTCACTGGGTAAGAGAAGAACATACGCAATATCCTGAATAAGTTAATGTTTGTGCAGGAATTGTTGGAAATCATATCGTAGGTCCCTTTTTCATTGATGGCAACTTGAATGGAAAAAAATATTTAGATCTGCTCCAAAATAATGTCGTGCCAAATTTGACAAACTTATATCCTGATCCAACAAACCCACAAGTTCCTGCCAATATAATGTGATTTCAGCAAGATGGAGCACCGCCGCATAACCAAATCAATGCCCGGCAGTACCTGAACCAAATTTTTCCGAATAGATGGAGAGGGAGGTGCGGATCGATAGAATGGCCAGCACGATCTCCTGATCTGACGCCATTGGACTTCCTTTTGTGGGGATATGTCAAAAGTATTGCATACAAAACTAAACCGCTCAACTTAGATGACTTAAAAAGACGGATCACGCTTGCGATTAGATCAGTCACGCCTCAGATGTTGAGTAACGTTAGAAGACATTTTCAGATTAGCATGTTGCCAAGATGTTCGCGGCGAGCATTTTGAACATTTCCTAGATTGACCTTAAAGTCTTTTTTTTGTTTTCATTATTGAGAAATAATCAGTATTACTTATTAGGTTTTTAGTATAATGTAGCGGATTTGTGAAATAAAATAATTTTCTTTTTATAATGTTAATTTTTGTAATAAATCTGAAAACACTTAATACTTCCGAAACAGTTGAAGGTAGGTATAGAATATTGTACATGAAATATGTCTGGAAATTTCTGAAGAATCCAAAAATAAATAATATACAGGGGGTTGCGTTTAAAACAAGAAAGTTGGTGTAGGCCACTGTCGCATGACACACCCTATATATATATTTTTAAAACAACAACAGCAGATATGATTGCAACGTGAACCAGAAATGAGATGGTTTCTGTTCGTTGTTATGTTAATATTAATAAATAAAGTAAACGTTTTGACAATTCTTTCAATTTTTGACATTTTATTTTAAAGCACTAGTGCTTTAAAACATCAATTTTAAGGCTGGTTTAAGGTGCCAAAAATGCCGTTTTTAGCACGTTTGTAGAAAAAAAATAGTTTATTAACCACAAAGAGTATGACTCAGAACATCATTCCCACCGAGAACAGAGTTTTTGGCGCGATTCACCTGAGATAATGACGTCTATTATACGTATTAGAAGTTAGATAGGTAACTTTGTGGGGAGGAGGGGCGTAATTTACACTTTTTTACACAATAATTAATTAGCAAACTTAGTCTTCGATATACGCCTTGTTTTGAGTGTCAGAGTTAAAGTGATGTTAAGACTATTATGGCCGCCATCAGGCTGGAGTATTGCCCTACAAATTGAAAAGCCGATGTCATCCTCGTGATTGGAGAAAGACCTCGGGTTCGGCATAAAGTGTTAGTTCAGATACTTTTGTGTTTGTCCCAGCCTGCAACTCCTCTTGTGTTCCGTAATCCTCGTGTTGACACGGCGTTTTGTGGTGCCAATTAATACCGAGCCAGAGCTGCATGGAACTCAGTAAACTCCGGGTGCCGATAGGTACCTCTGCGGTCTTTGGCCGAGCTCAACCACTGTTATATTGTACGAGTGGGTTTAATGAAAGTTTTAACATTGTTCTTTTCCAGTAGCTTGCCGATTGTGGATGCATTGTAAACTAGTCCATCCGCGCTTTTTTCATCTACTCCCGTTTTCCCTTCCTGAGGCTCTACAGTTCTTAGACGGACGGCTCTATCGAACTCTTGTTTGTTGTATCCATTCCAACCAAAGGCACTCTCCAGATGCTTCATTTCTCGTTCCAATTTAGCCGGCTCACAAATTCTCTTGGCTCTCACAGTCTTTACGCCTGCCCTTTTCTGTCTGGGATGATGATTTGATTCGTTATTGAGGTATTGGTCAGTGTGTGTTGGGTTTCCATAAACGGTGTGCGCAAGCTTCCCATTCGGCCTCCTTCATACTAAAACATCCAAAAAACGGTAGGCGTTAGTCTTTTTCTATCTCCATAGTAAATTGAATTTTTGGGTTGATAGAGTGAGGTGTAAGAGAAAGTTTTGAAATTTGCCCTCGCCATGGCTCCAAATAACAAAGTTGTCGACCACGTATCGGAACCAGCACTTTGGCCTCTTATTTGCCGTTGCCAATAACTTGGCCTCGAGAATTTCCATAAAATAGATGGCTATTACTGGACTAAGGGGTTGCTCATAGCTACACCATAAGCTTGTTCTTAGAAAGCTTCCTTCCAATGAAACCACCACAGTTGGCACCACAAAACGCAGTGCCAACACGTGGATTACGGAACACAAGAGAAGTTGCAGGCTGGGACAATTACAAAAGTCAGCAGAAGCAGAGCACGCTCTTTCCGAAAATTACGGCATCCTTTTCAACGAGGTGAATATTTTATATCAATCACAGCGTTTCTATCCGAGACAAACGAGAGAGGCCATTGAGATCTTTAAACACGACGAAAATCTCAACAGGAAGGCGGAAATTATATTTCTAAATTCAGACTGAAAGCGAGTTCTACGACGTACTTCAAGTGCGCCGAAACCCCACGGCACCACTATCCCCACCACTGCAGCGCGACGACGCCGGCGGGGGAATAAATATCACGGTGCTCACCACAGTCGAATCAGTCAAAGTTGGGAAGGAAGTTAGATCACTTCGCCCATTGCCTCATCGCGCCTTTGATAATCTCTGCCGCAGCTGTAGACGAAACGTCAGGAAGAAATTCCATTGGACCACGGCTTCGAAGCGACGAACACACTTTAGATTGTATTTTGACTGGCCGTGAAAGACTTTACCGCTTATTACAAGGACTCCTTAAAATGATCCTGGGTGATTCATTGTACTTGTTGAACCTAACCTGCATTTGGCAACAGAAATCATGTTAGCTCGAAATTTGACCAATAGGAAGAAGGCGATACTAGTTCAAGTTAGAGATTCATCAAGTAGCTTGACAATTTTGAGAAACACTTAACTTTACTTGAAAAATTAAATACTTGTCAACACGGTTGATTTTGACTTGACTTGATTTTTTACAGTTGAGTTTGACTTGATGTCAAGTATTTTTAAACTATTTGATACTTTATATATACGAACATGGTGATGGTGAAAACAAGATGAACTCAAACATGGTTACGTAAATTAACATCAGTGGATATGACAATATTCAGTGAGGCCCAGAAATCTACAAAATGAATCCTTCATACCTAAAAGCGTTGTCACGCTCTTTCAACTCTGTCATTTGTACTCAAACGTATTTTGAAAACCAACAAAATTTTGTTAAACCATATATAGGTTTGCTTTTATGTAAGGGAACATTGGAAAGAGAAAAAATGTTACGTAAAAAAGTTGTAGAAAAAAAAAGACTTGTTATTAATATAGATTTACAAAAAGTTAAGACACCACACAAAATGAATAAATGTTGCGTCTAATTCTGCATGTCTAATTCACGGACGTCCGATGCAGCCTTTCGGCACAATTTTCGTTTTTATCTCTCCGGAACAGTAAATTCTCCTGGCTCAAAAACATAACAAGTAAACACAAACTTTAATGACGATATTTTGGCCGGTTTAACAATAATTTAATGATTTATTACTAGTAAGGAGATTCATTTTCAGAAGAACCGATGGAATTCTGAAACTGGCCGTATTTTTCACTTTCCGACGATGCATACTTACGTTATTTAGCCGTAAGAGAAAGGTAAACAGGACAGCGTTTAATAACTACAGCTTTTCATCTGAGAGTATAAAAGTAAAATTGTGATAAGTATATTTTAAATATTTTTTCTAATTTTGACATATAAAGTGGCACTTTTCAATACTGATGACAGTGACGTAACGTCCTACTTTTCGTAACTAGTTACGAAAAGTAAAATCTTTCGTAACTAGTGATGAAAAGTTGGTGTCACCACCAGTTGCAGGTTTCGGCTGTGGCACACCGTTGCTATAGTTTTACGGTATTAAGTAGATACAAAGTGGTTTAAAAGTAAATATTGAAGTTTAATAACAATAATTCTCTCTCTAAGTAGGTATTTGTAGTCAAAATTAGAAAAAATCTTGTATGAAACACGTGACGAAAAACCTTTTTTGTGTATCTCATTTAAATTGCGGGAACTCGCTGCGCTCGTCCCGCAAACATTCATTCGTTACACAAAATCGGACTTTTCGTAACTGGTTACATAAATAGCTATTACTTCTGTGAAAAAATATTAACTGTTAATTCTGGCCAATACAGAAAATTGAAAAGAAATTTAATTTTAAATCGTTAATTAAAAAAATAAGTTTTTTTTTTATTACCGTCAAATTACTTAAAGGACCCTGTATAATTTGCAATTAAGGAAGAGCACCAAATGGAACTTTTTTTTCCTTGTTTGTTTGGGGTATTGTGACAAGTTCCCGTATCACTTTCCCCGCACGCATTTTGTTTTTGGAAGCTTCACTTTCCAGCACGGCGTGCGTGAAAGTAAGCTTGGCGTGCGGGAAAGTAAATATTTAAAGAATGACTGATTTATAATATAATTTAGACATTATAGTCTGTCTATCTAGATAGACGCACCTGCCTTAGAGCCGTGCCAAACATTTTTATCTGTTTTAAGGAACTATTATGCTTGCCTTTATTGATTTTTGATACAAAATATACCCATAATATACGTACTTTTTATTCCAATGTCACCAGTTCGTGAGTGAAAAATTACGTCACACCAACAATCACACCAAGTTTTTGTCATAACAAACAAATGATTGTTGATTAATTCAGCTGTCATACTGTTGACTAAGATAAAGTTGTTTATGTATTGTGTGTTTATTCCTTGTCTTTGTTACAATGAATTGGCTCGTAGGAAAAAAATATTGTTCCTAACTCGTGCGGAAAATGTCTTTCCCGCACTCGTCTGCTGCCCGCACTCCGCTTCGCGTCCTTCAGGCATCGGCAGACAGCGTGCGGGAAAGTATTACTTTCCGCAGTAGTGAGGAAAATAACTATTTTGTCTAGTTTTTTCACTGATGGGTTTTGAATGTCAAAAGCTCCCAAGGAAAATAAAGAAAAAAACAGGCGGTCATAAAAGTACACAGATGTTTTTTTCTACATCCAAGTCATTACAAAAATTATAGAAAATGCAACTGTTCAGAAATTATCAAATAATTTGAAAGCCGACATAATAACTATTTATGTAACCAGTTACGAAAACTCCGATTTTGTGTAACGAATGAATGTTTGCGGAACGAGCGCAGCGAGTTCCCGCATATTTGAATGAGATACACAAAAAAGGCTTTTTCATCACGTGTTTCATACAAGATTTTTTCTAATTTTGACTACAAATACCTACTTAGAGAGAGAGAGTTATTATTATTAAACTTCAATATTTACTTTTAAACCACTTTGTATCTACTTAAAGCCGTAAAACTGTAGCAACGATGTGCAACAACCGAAACCTGCAACTGGTGATGAAACGAAATTTTCATCACCAGTTACGAAAGATTTTACTTTTCGAAAAGTAGGACGTTACGTCACTGTCATCAGTATTGAAAAGCGCCACTTTATATGTCAAAATTAGAAAAATATTTTAGTTTTGAAGCTTAATAGCGGAAAGAATTAAATGGGTTGACTTCTTCGCCATTTAACTAACATCGCAAGTATTGCCATTTAAGAAATTCCAATGATGGGTGGTTTCCACCCTGTTTGTATATTATGTAATTCGTAAGCCGCTTACGCTTTTCGAAACCCAATCTCATATGTTACCTTCTTCGGTAAACATTAAAGCTTTGTTGTCCTTTGTATCGACAAACAAGCATTTCTCCCCCATGCAAGAAACAATTTATCTTGAGAAGCGTGCGAGCATCCTGTTGTGTTGAAAAATTAGTATACAATAAGATTTTCTTTGTATATATCGGCTGAAAACCTATTCATATATTTTTTCCATATCCCCTTTTTTTAGATTTTTTTAATAAAACTAAGCATGTCGTTAACATATATGAATAAATCCTTTTTAGACTAAAGAATTTGATTTTCACGAGCCAATAGATGACTGATCGGCGATACTGTAGCATTTTCATATTTTAATAACAGAATTATGATACCGTTCTATTGGTTTTTAATAGTATAATTACTCCTATTTAAGAATTTCGGAAAGTGACTGCAGTGCGACTATTGGACTGTCAACTCACGTTGCTAATTTCCTGTCATCAATGTTACAATTTTCTGCCATCAATGTCATCCGTCGTAATTAATGTCCTTTTTTGAGGTTGTGGTCATCTGGTCAACAACCATCCTTTCTCTCTGAGCGAGGACTTTATCAGAGATAAATAGAATTTCGTAGTTACGAGTAGCCATCCGATCTTTTTATTTTAGAGATTTTTTACATTAATAAACATAGAAAAGAAGCAATAAGCTTTAGAATGGAAACACAAAACCTAAGCATCATTATTTGAAACTATTTCATACTTTAAAATCAGCAAGGGCAAAATTTTTAAACAATGATTTTCATTCTCGTTGCTATTTTACGAAGAAGGCATTGTAAACTCTACCAACGAGCTCTGCGCTCATTTGCATTTATTATTATTTTTTTAAAGCAAATTCTAACAAGTATGGAAAGGTGAGAGACAAAAACTATAAACATCTGATAAAACTCAGCGTTCTTCCCCATCAGTGTTCGATCGCCGGTTGGTCGTACTGCCTCTTTGTGTTTTATTTAGGACGTTTACGAAATTTTTCTTTGGTTTTTTATGTGTAACTCTAGGTGTAATTGTACTAGTGGAATTGCTGTATATTATATCTGCTCCATTTCTAACTGTAATTCAGAAAGTATTAAGTGTAGTTCAGAAATCTCGAAGTGTAATTCAGAAGAGTCAACAGTAATTCAGAAATTAACAAGTGTAATTCAGAAAGCAACAAGTGTAATTCGGAAATCGTCAAGTGTACTTCAGAAAGCAATAAAATTTGGAATTCTTAACATAACTCTGAAGCCAATAATTTTAAATTCATGTGGAATTATAACAGAGTCTGTGGTTTATAATCAGAGGAGAAGTTTAAAAAGTAATCTGAAAAACCACTGTTGATAAAAATCAGGCTCCAACTCCAACATCCTCCACATTTAGGCCGTATTCTTTAGTTCATTTTAACAAATGCTTTTTTGTACGACCTGTCTATTCTGGCATGTTTACCGTACCTGCTATCGAAACAGTAAGGACAAGTTCCCAGTTGCTAAGGCTAACAAAACGGTAAGTGATTTGCTTACTGTTGTAGAACGGTAAGTAAAATGTGGGGTTAATCCGATATTTTAAAGGCTTTCAAGCATCAATTCAGCTACTCACACACCTTGACTTGACTTTTGCGGTATTAACGAAGAACGTCCTTCTTGCCATGCATTTTCAATATCTGATTTTTCAACCAAAACACACGAAATTAATAGTTTGTAATTCAGAAGTTGACGTAAAATGATCATAGATTATTCAAATATATGTAAATGTCAAAGTCAATCAACTGAAGTGACGATTATGACAGGCCAAATTTTGCTCCCAAACCAAAGCCGAATACTGTTGAGATTTATACGAAGAGTCGCCTTTGGTTCCAATGTTCGAAATGTGAACGTTCGAGTAGGCGTTGGAATCCCGACATCAGCCCGGTTGGACTTAACTGCGCATGCGCAAAATTTATTAAAAGGATTGTGGGTTACTGGGTTCTTTTGTTTACGGTTCCGGCCATTTTGACAATCAAAAATTACGTTTTGCAAATAATTTACAGTAATTTTTAATTTCAGCAAAATTGGTGTAATAGAATTGCTGTTTTCAATTAGCAAAAGGAATCTTTGTTTAGCAAGAATTGCGCGAGATTCGTTAACGCAACCTGTCAAGTGACGGATTTATTGGATTCTCGTATTTCGAGAAAGCGTCATGCAGGTAGACCAGCCGGCACCCAGTTTTCCTGTTTCTGCTCCACTCATTTCTCAATAATATCAATTTTTCTTATTATCAAATGATCTACACACACTTTTCAGTACAGTCTTGTGCTTGTGTAGTACCTAAAGATGTAAGTATCCAGTATCTAGGTGTGTAATAATTTGGTATGGTGTTGGTGTGAAAGAATGGAAGGTAGGGGCAGCATGAGTTTGAGGTAGTTTTTGAAATAGTCCCTACAAAGGAACATTGTGTTCACAGCTGTTGACAACCCTGGCCTTGTTGTAAAGACTGTAAAGCATACATGAGTCCACAGTAAGGTTAGGGCTCATGTATGCTTTACAACTTTTCTTTTATTCAACAGCTCATAAGTATGGCACTCTCCTTTCATTTTGTTCATCACTTATGCCATTTGCATTTGCTAGTATGATTAAGTAGGGCTATCGGCTATCCTTACCCCTAATTTGAAATGATAAACACTGGTTGTGGTAGGTAAGTTAAAAATTCTCGTTTTTTAGGAAGGGTTTAGTAAGTCCTACACACTGGAGAGTATATAGAACCTTTGTTTAAAAGAGAAAAAGGATATATTTTAATCAAGTTCCAGCAGATGCTCTATTAGGCCAGAGATCCACTATCCCAGTTAATAATGTATTTATATCCTATTCATATGGAAGCAAAGTGACTCTCGTCTTGCTAGACAATTATGCTATGGGTACATCCACAGTGCAGTTAAGGTTTGTATAAAGATTTTGATACTTACATTAAAACTACTAGGACCAGAAATAGATTATGCCTATGCCATTTTCAATGTGTGCACAATAAGCTCTCCTCTCATTTTTGACTCAAAAGCAAGTAGCTGGTTTGGCAATTTATGCTGCATTAGCTTTTCTGCATACTTATGTCTATGTCAGCTATCTTACTAGAAATGTATTTATGAAGGCTTACGGGTGCACTATTTACTAAGAAGCATATTAGAAGGCATACTTTTGTACCAAAAAACTAACAATATAAGGATGCATCTTAGCACTTAAGTTAAATTATTGCTTTTCTTTTGCAATGACTAAAGTTCAGAAGCCTGTTACTGTTAAGGTACCAAATTAATTTTTTTTAGTGAGATATGAGGGTAAATAACATAAAAACATATTGTGTAAACCCTGTTTTTTATCTCTTTTTTTACTTACCTCTTATCTTGTTTTAGGGTTTCAGAATAGTCTTGAGAAGGGGTTTTTTTGTGGAAATGAGATGTGGCAGAGTTTTTTCCTTATGTAGTACCAACCTAGGATTCAACCATGGAAAGGCGACTTATAAATAGATAATAAAGGAAAAGATTTGTGTGTTTCAAAGAAATTCCAGGGTGCCACTAAGGTTTCAAGCATGTAAGTTAGCATCAAATTTCATACTTGATTAAACCCTCCTTTTAATCTAAACTAAGAATCAATTGATACACCTTAAATTTTGAATGAACTTTAAAACTGTCTACCTCTAAAGCCACTCAACCGATTTTCATTGGAGATGCCATTTTGGTAAGATCCGTGTATAAACTGCTTTAAGTGGTTATGTACTCGCTTATATGTTTTGCAGGTTACATAATACAGGGTTCAACAAAACTTGATGCACGTTTGTAAAACCTTTTTGAGCAGATAATTTTGCGGAAAAAAAATTCAGAACATGTTTTGCTACGGGAGTATGTGGAGACGCGTCATACCTTATTTGGTGACATATTTGGTGTTTTTTTGGATATTTTGTCTGGTTCCATAGATATTTAGTTTTTAACGAGGTATCATTTAACACTGGAGCTCCAATTTGCCCCATAATACAAATATTGATAAAACTTTTATATGGAATATAAAGACTATGCACAGGGCGAGCTGGATCTTACCAAAATGGCATTTACAACGAAAATCGGTTGAGTGGCTTTAGAGAGAGACAGTTTTAAATTTCATTCAAAATTTGGGGTGTATCGTTTCAATTGATTCTTAGTTTTGTTTATAGATTGCTCACATTGTTAACACTTAACACACTCAATAATTTTCGCTCAGTTGATTCCTGAATGTAGTTCCTATTTTTTTGTCTCTTCGTCAAGTCTAGCCAACAAGCTATGAAATGTGTTGCCAGTTTACCAAAAGTCCTCTTTCCACTTGAATGATCCTTTTTTGCGATTGTCTTACTATATGCACATATTCTGCTCACAAACTCATTTATTTCTGTGTAATAATAATCCTGAAAATTGGATCAAATACTTATTGGTCAATTATGGATTTGCAATACGCTTCATTAATAAAAAAATGACGGGTTTGTATTTCACATATTTTATACTTTATTTTCATGAAAAAAAGTAAAATGTTTAAGTACAAAGATAACGTGCGTTCATAAAAAAAACCTCAAGCAGGCCATGGCATTAGATCAGTAAGTCTGAGATGACTTCATAAAAACAATTGAAAATTGGAAATGTCATAAAATGTTCAGATTTTAATATGTTTTGTAAACTTATCTTAGACAAGAGTTTTAATTTCATGGCTTGCTTCGAGGTTTTTTTTTAGATACCCTATCCCTATAGAAATACTGTATTAAACTTTATATACATTTATATTTAGTGTAAATTAATGTGTTAAGGCCACAACCATGTTGCAGTTGAAGAACCAAATAAGTTAAACATTTACTTCATTGGCATAGATGAAGTTAGTAATTCCTCTCTATTATATATGCCTTCTACTAATTACTCCTGCTGGAAAGTAAGCAGAGGATCGAAAAATTAATAGGGAGCATATGACTTAATCAATTAATAGGCATTCTGTGATCACATTATTACATTAATTATGATTAAGCAGTCTTTTGATCAAATGTGCTCAAAACAATTAATTTTTATATTAAATGGAGAATTTTATTCGCCAATTCATTTGTTACATATTCAACATTAGAAAAATGTATCGGTGTTTTTATTTGTTACAGGGTTGATAAACATTGGTCTAAGTGAAGGACAAAGAAAGTCTGTCATACTGGCTTCCAATTTCCTGGAAGGAAAACGGAAGTAGGTCGGATATGGAGTTTCCATCCTGCATTGAAACCCACAGTTTAAATTTGAAGATGAATGAAGACAAGCGCGTAAAAAAGGTCGCGCCACTTCTGCATGCTGAAGAATTGTACTGCTATGACGTCTATAAAACTCTTGGGTACCACTAGCCTATAAAAAGATATCTTCAATTGAGTAATGATCAATGAAACAATACAACTATTTTACGGTAATCTGAAAAACAAAAAATGTGGATTTCTTCATTCAGAGGTTTAGGAAACATATGTTGAAGATATGTGATATTAAGGTTTGAAATGTTAGGTAAATTAAAAACACATATTTTATATATGCCATGTTTATTTGTGCACCAAAATCAAAATAAACGACATTGATTTTTTACTTATTTTACTTAAAAAAACGTATAAGTTATGTTTTCAACGTATAGGTTATTGTAGTGTTATTTACAGTGTATTTCAGAAAGCAATTTTCAATAATTCCAAAGGATCCTTCTATTAAGTTTTATTTCTTTGTAAAGCTATTAAAGTCAAATAAGGCGATTACATTTATTATTAGTTGAAACTGTTTCAAAACATACAAGGCTCAAAAAATATGTAAGGTTAATTTGTTATTATTTATTTTTTTTGTGTCAGTTATTACAAGTCTTGATAAGTATATAAGAATTATAAAAACCATACCTAAATAAAAATAAATTAAAAACTAAAGAGCAAAATAATTTTTTTACATCCTGTATTCAATAACTGATTTTGAGATTGTTTTTAAAATTATCTATATTTTAACAATCTGTGCTTTGAAGTAGAGCTAACATGATATTTATTATAAATTATTATTATCATATTATATAATAAAACAATCTTTCCAGTAGATGATCTATGGATTCATTAGATAGAAGTTCCTTTTTCCTGAGAACTATTAAAAGAGATCTCAAAGATTTTATTCGGGTCTTGGACCCTCTTAATTGTTTTGCCTTTGAAAATAATGTGACGCTCTTGCGACGAACATATTTTGCCTTCTGCGGTTCCTCCATGTCAATGGTTGTACACTCATCAAACTTGAATTTTGGACCTAGAGATTGACAGGAAATAAATATATTAACGGTCATACATTCCGCCAAAGCGATAAGGGCGGTCGGTTAATGAAAACAACTATTAAGACTTATCCATGCTGGAGCAAAAAACTGACAGATATATATTATATAATTTTAAATAGAACATAAATAACTTTACTCCCTCATCTGATTGTATTGTCTGTATAAGTACCACATTTTAATTAGAAAGAGCAATGCCTTATTAAGGCACTTGCTCTTTCTAATTAAATTTAAAAATTAATTATTAATTGTTGCATATTAATTATTGCAGAGTTACAGGGAGATTCAGAATCTGATATAAAAAATACAGGACTGTATCTAAAAAAAATTGAAGCAATGTTGTTTGCATGAAAATGAGACGTCGGATTTTAAATTTGAAAATACCGCGTTGAAGAAAGCAAAAAGTGGCTATGAAGAAGTGTTAAATTGTTTTTAATTAACTCATTAAATTAAGGCTAGAAAAAATAAAAACGTTTTGTGAATATTTCCAAAACTAGCCGAAGTTGAAAACGACGAAAATTTGAAAACAACTTTTATAGACTTCTAATTGCGCAACTTTGCCCTAATTTAACCTTCGTTGTATCTCTTCAAATAACCAAGATCCCCATGGTTAAACTCCAAACGATCACCCTGTATTTCTTCCTTTAATGTTATAAAAGTTCATACCAGGTTATAGGAAATTATATACAGGGTCAGTGTCTGGCAATAGGGACTGATAGTTTCGAAAGTCTTATGATAAGGATACCACTCAGAACGTCATCAAAACTTGTGGAAAAAAGTTACACAGTTTGGACAAGAAAGCCCATGCTGCAATGTATCTTTTGCTTCACATTGTTTTTCCAAAGTTGGTCGAAAATCTAACATTTATAAAATCCTTTTGAGTTTTGAAAAGATAAAATTCAAAGTTGAAGTGCCAAATTGCATAAATGCTCTGAAGGACACTTGATGTTGCCCAAACTCCATGGTGTTGTTTGTCAATATTTTCTAGTATCCTATCATCCTGTAGGTTGTGGATGTACCTAAATGTTCTAGGTATATAATATCAGTGTTATTGAACCTTTAATTGATACATAGAAGAAAAATATTGTAAGCATGACATGCTCTATAGGGTCTACAGAACAAATTACTTTGTGCTGTTTATACATCAGAATAACAATATGGCCTTAAGCATAAGAATATGGTTTTACTTAGGAATGAGCTTAGGAATAACCTACCTAGATTATTATTTAAAGATAAAACCATTTAAATTGAAAGATAGCTTAATCCTTAGGTAAGCATTAAGCAATATTTGTTTAATAATCACATGTTTTGATTAATGCGTAACCAACCATTATCTTATTCTTTCCGAGATTCTTTCATTCTTAAACATTATTCTTTATTCTCATGAATTAACCCACCATTTATAGCGAAAAAAAATAAATCAATGTTTTTTTTTTCTCTACATATTGTGTCACTATTTCTGATCTCTATCTAAATCTCTCATCATGTAAGGCTCGGAAAACTATCAGTACCCAACAGTTAAATTTAACAGGTAGTTCTAAATTTAGAAGAAAAACAAAACGTAGTTTTGCATAAAGAATAATTTCTAATTACCTGGACTTAAAATAGTGGGAGCAGCATATTTTCTCAACTTTTTCTTTCCCAAGTCTTCTGCCATAAAGTGCCATTCGCCTATAAAGTGGCTCCGGATGATGAAGTCAATTTCTCCTAGATGCATAACCCCACAACCAACACTAAAATCTATGCAAGAATTCTTAACCACTGGATCCTATAGAAATCTGAAAAGATTTAAAAAAAAAATTATTAGCTACCTCCAATTCTATTAAATAACTCTTATGACAAGCTTCAACACTTCTTAAATTATAATCCTCATCATTTCCTGGGTTGGAATCCATTATTGGTCTTATCATGTTCAAAATATGAGTTCAAAATTTATGGTAGTTGGTAGTATATTACCTACACCAACAACATTTAAGTAAAAATAAAAATAGGTAGTACTTCATATCATATAAGTAGCTACCTAAATACCTAACTAACTACTTTTCCGATACTCATTCAACTAGATACATATGAGAGAAAATTCCTTTTTCTCTCATATTTATTTTAGAAAAATAGACTTTTTAATAAAGTGCAAAAATGCTAGGTACTGATGTTGCTATAGGAGGGCATCTATTTAATTGTGAAGATTTCTTCCAAAGCCTTTAGTTACGCAATATTGCCAATAAAGATGTTATCCCTTAGTTATCTACATACAAATCTACAAGTATAAAAAAAAAGTAAATACATACTACATCTACTCACCCCAAGAAAACTCCATCCACTGGAGGTTTTTCAGCATCTCACACTTCTCACACTATGCATTGCACGTTTATAATTTTGTTCTTCTTGGCATCCACGTTTTTTTTATGGATATTTGGTCTTGTTAATAATTGCAATTAGAATAATGTTGAAAGGTTCCGGAATCTTCAGTTTCAAGTTTAAAGTAATCATTTAATAGCACAGAACTTAACAGAACAGCAGAAAAAAGCAAAATAGTACAGCAATAAACTGAAAGGCTATTAAAATAATTTAAATTTGAAATTAAAACAACACCAACACAAACTAAAGCTGCTAAAAAGCCAAAATTTACTACCAAAATTGTATTTTTTTGGATGCTTACGATTTACAATTTTATAAATTGTACGATGATCAGGGAAAAGGTTCTATACTAACACCAAGCGCTTTTGCATTTTACGTCACGAAAATTATGACGATGTTGTTTGGCTGAGAAATTCCTTTAGCCAACGTTGATTGGCTCGACGTCGGCAAAAATGAAGCTTAACTGTTTAGAGGACGCATGCGGATTAGTTAGCAACCGGGCTGATCTTCGGGTTCCAAGCTACATTTTTGAGGCCTTGACTACTTCTATATTCAATTGTTTTCTATTTGACCAAAGCTGCCACAGCTGACAAGTGACACAGCGCATTCGGGTTGCATTTCCATTAGCGATCAACTTAATCATTTACCCTCCCAAATCGTAACAATTGTCCATGCATAGTTTTTTTTTATCGACAGGTAATGTCCATATCAAATAAATATTCATCTAGTAGACTGTGTGAATATTACATATCATTTTCCAGCCAGCTAGATGAATATCAATTTGAAATGGCCTTAATTTCAAAAACCACTTAGGTACTTACTAACTTACCTGCTTTATTAAAAGAATAAACTGTCATGTACGACAACCGTTTATTAAAACATTAAAGTGGAATGGAGGAAGGACACATAATTAAAATACACGAACATTGAGGCCTTATTATATACCATTTTCGTTTTTATATAACTTAAAAGGGAAAAATATCTATTTAAATTGTATTATCAGCAAATAAACACATAAACATCTAAAAATAATACCTTTTAATATTATTCTGTGTCTGACTGAATTATCAGGAACAAAATGTTTTCTTTTCGGGCTTTTCTAGAAAAAGAAACATACACATTAAGAAGAAATAAATATAAAATATTGTGATTTTGTGATACTAATGGTTTTACGCCTCTAACACTTGACTTGGTAGTTATACAATGTGTTTCCTAACAGATTGCAAAAAATAAAATGAGTGGATGTAGTTTGACTTTTAGTTTGAAATTGTCTACTGTAACCGGCAAAGTCAAGAAGTGTTTACCAATTTTCTGTAATGAAAGTTCAGCCATTTATTGGAGAATATTGAGGAGAGCTTTAAAGCGCTTTCCCCCAAGATGCTGCGGACATATCGTAACATCTATTGAGTGCGTCAGATTCAAATTTTGCGTAATGATTTTTATTATCAAAAACCCTTATAAATGCATTGATGTCACTCGATCTGTCACTTACCAAATTTTTTAAGAAAAGGTGTGCAAACGGCCTTTAACTATGTTCTACTAAGCAAATTTAGGTTAACCTAAAGTTAAGGCTCTCTAAACCATAGTTATAAGAATGAGTAACCATGGGAATAAAGGAAGCCTTAACTAGATGCAATTAAAAATTACTTGGTGCAAATGGCCCATAAAGCATTATTCTTAAGTGACGTAAAGGGCACAGACACAATTAAAAACAAGTTTTATGTTTTAAGTGTTTTCTTAACCTGTTTGACCAAAATATTGCTCTTGACCAACTAAATGAAGAAAAACACATACAACTTATTGCTTAAGATTTTAATTCCGTCTATGCCCTCGGTTAACAAAAAGTTGTGTCAAAAAAGCCCGTGCTTCGTTCCTGAGGATGAATAATGTACTTTGCAGCAGAAATTTAAGCTTGCCTCTGCGCATCCGAATACTGCGCTGTTACGTGCTCAACAAACCGTTTTATGGAAAGGAAGCTTGGACCTCCACAGATGAGATGTGCAAAAAATTGGAAGCCTTTGAAATGTGGACTACAGAAGGCTATTGAGAATCTCCTGGGTAGAAAGAGTGCGTAACACCGAGGTACTTCAACGCCTCGACAAGCAACTGGAAGTTATGTTCACATTAAAAAAGCGCAAACTGGAGTATTTCGATCACATCTTAAGGAATGACCTGGTATCCTGGCTAAAAAACTTAAGGCAATGGTATGGAGTGAGCACTACCACATTGCTCCGCCGAGCTGTAGACAAGGTTCAGATAGCGCTGATGATTGCCAACGTCCGAAGAGGACAGGACACCTAAAGAAGAAGCCCGTGGTGAGATATGGTTTAAACATATTCTGCACCTCCAGAGATGTACAAGGCCACAGACTCGAACAGGGTAGCGAGACCCAAAACTCTTTAGGGACATTAAAATCTTCATCAGTGAAGAGCTCCACTTTGAAAACTGTGCACATCCAGCATCAAATTGCTGGGGAATAAAGAAAATTACATCAAGTCCTTCCTTGCAGAAAGGCCCACGGACATATTGAGAATAATGGAACATTGGATGAATGTGGTGATGGTGGTTCACGTCCTTAGGACTTACAGTTCAGGTGGTTAGCAGGTTTAGAACAAATGAAACACCCTTGTATATCGAAAAACGGCCAACGTTTCGACGTATAATTAACGTCTTCTTCAGGGCTGTGACATATAATGAGAACACACTACTTAATGAAACAGGAAGGAACAAACATGATAATTTAAATACTTGCACAGGTGACAACAAAGTACAAACATTGATGATACGCTGATCAATATATGCATATACACTCTTTTCTTATTTAAGAGCATTAAAATTATTTTGCTTCTCTTTAAAAGAGACCTGCTAACCACCTGAATTGGATGAATGAACAGAAAAATGGGCATTGTATAGCTGTTGGGTTATATGATGACTGCTCACTATTGCCGTAGTAAGGTAGTAAAGTAATATGAGGAACAAACGATGTAATGTGAGGAACAAACAATTGTTGTTTTGCGTGTAAATTTCTTAAATCTTGTAAATTAAATTATTATTTTTATTTTATTTTTTCTAATCTGTATTTTTCTAATCTATATAAATTTTTAATTGTAATTCTAAGTTAGTCATGCCGCTGGCCATAAACTGATCGATGTTTCTTGTCTTTACAGCCTTGATAAAGACCACAATATATGGTCGAAACGTTGGCAATTGATAAAAGCTGAATTGTCGTTATTTGTCCCCATCCCGCTAATTCACCTACTAAACGATGTAATATTTTCAAACTTGAAATTGAAGTGTGGCCTTTTAAAATTTAAGAAAGGACAAACAGAAATTAGCTTTTTATGTTCAAAGACATAAAGACTTCATTGTGTATAGTAGAAAAGCACTTTTTCACTTTGTATAGATCAGGTAATAAAAAGGAGAATACCTAATAAAGATATCATTTTAGAGACAACAATATACAGGGTGTTAAAAAAAGAAGGCCAATTTGTTAACCACAGATTCTCTGATGAAAAATAATGGGACTTTTATTAACCAATTTTTCATTTTAGAGTCTCACGTTTGCTATGCAAGGTGTCAAAGAATAGTATATTATGTCACTAGGAGTAAAAGTGGGTCTTTTCGTGCTGAGCCCAGAGATTGACGGCCGAAGCGAAGCTGAGGCCTGCAACTGGGCGAAGCACAAAAAGACTTTTTACTCCGAGTAACATATACTATTTTTTTTTCAAGCATGCAAGAAATAAGAAATCTATTTCAAAGTGGTTCAGTTTTGCAATTTTCTCTCATCCTCTTTAAGCGGGTCTAGGCACTTACCCAATTGTGTATATTATTTGTAAAATACATAGAATATGTTAGAATGGTGGTTTTCAATGTTCAATGGTTTTAATGTATTAAATAATAACCAATGATTATGGTAAACTAAGAATTTGTAGCATTATTTTCAATACTAAATTAATAAATGTCACATTGACAGATACATATGATGACGCGCATGACATTTAACAGACGAATTCAGAATTCGAGAACCTATGCAATTTCGACTAATAACGGTTTCGGATGGTGCTCTTGAGTGCTCTGAGAGTATTTCTGTCCTTTGTTTTTTCAACAAGAATGTAAAGATGGCAATACACTCAGATCGGTTTATTTGGTGTCATCTATTATTAAAATAATTTTGGTGAATGAAAATCGTTTATATATGCGCCACCATGACACTAGCGGTGACTTTTGACTTTACTTTTACTGCCTAGGACTTTTTTGCTACTTTTTTGGTCTCAGGATTTGAAAGCCCACTTTAGGTGTGCGTATGGAGAAAACAAATGACCTACTTTTAGTCCGCCTGAAAAAAAAATTATTTTATTGAATCATTTTATTATTCCTCAAAGTATTTGTTTCATTTAGCAGGGATATTAAGTCTAAAGAGCTGCATAATAAAAAAAAAGGTTCTAAAATTAACTGAGACACCCAATGCAAATAAGAAGTTGTTTAAAAGTTGCTTAAAAAGTATGAAATTATTTGGACAAATTGATTTTTCATTTGCACTCAGAGACCTTTCAAGTACCTTTACATCCTTTTTTTAGAAGCAACCAAGCATTAATTTTGAGTTTCCTTGTTTATAATATAATGAGAGAAAATTTTTGCGACAAAATATTTTGATTGGTATGAAAGTTTGTTGCTCGGCAATTTCGTGAATGACATTTAGGACAGGTTTTGTAAAAAATGTCATGAACGAAATTGCCAAAAGAGCAACTAACTTGAATAAAACAAGAGAAATATTTTGCCTTAGCAAATTTTATCTCGAATGCTATTCGACAAGACTATTTCACGAGAAAACTTCAACCTGCAGTTAAAAGCAAATAGGTGACACTCGTCAAACTGACTTTTTACTTGACCCTAACAAAATTTTGTCGCTGAAAAACCATCATGTTGATTTTTTCCAGGTAGGACCAGGTAGCAGTTTTGTCAGTAGAAAATAGGCTGTTGCTATGACATTTTTCCTGTGTAAAATACTCTAGTAAAATAGTCTCAAAAAAACTTTATCAACATTTTTTAAGACAACAAATTGGAGCTATATTTGTTATTTTAAACAGATCTTGATTTGAAGCCATCAGCCTAGAACCAAAAAAGTTCAAAGGGCGCAAAAAGTACATTAAGATATTATTTATATTGGCTGTCAAATTTTTTTCTAGTATGTGGCTTTTTCGACTTAATAGGTCTACCAAATATGAAATAAATCCTTTGAGAAGTGATTATTTGACTTACTAAATGAAATTACTTTAAAATTTACAACCGAGGAAACAACCAAAAGAAGAATGGGGTAATAAAAGGTCCATTATTTTTCATCAAAGAATCTGTGGTTCACAAATTTGCCTTCTTTTTTTTTTTAACATTCTGTATAAATACGGATGAAATAAATCATACTGAAAAATAAAATGGTTTTTCAGCTTGAGCTCTTTCAAATTACCTGAGTCTCCTTAGCCATGTGTCTTTTCGTGATTGTAGTCCCCCTCAGCTTACTCAAGTAGTCAGTCTAAGAATATTTAATCCTGTTAACAAGGTCTGCAAGTGGAAAGCGGAATGAATCATTTCAAATATCAGGGGTGCGAGTGTGGAACTGAGAAATATGCCATGGGTTTTAGTTCCTGTAAACCAATAAGTAGATATTATTAAGATATTTATAAAAACATTAAAAAAAAAACCTAATAAAATGCATACAAAATACTGAAAATACATCTTGAGAGGAAAAAAGAAACAATTTGTCTTAATTAAGTAAAAAAAAATCATCTATGGTACTTACTTTAATCCTGCCTCTGGATTTTTGCCCTTGAGAAACAGCAGGGCAGAACCAACCAAATTTTAAAGTGAACTATTCTGTTTGCTATTGACTTATCAAACCATGTTAATTATAGCTTTGTAGTCCCTTGTTGCTGGCATAGAAATAGCCCTTTGAATCACAATCACCAATACCTACACAAAACAATACTGTTTTTTCAACTTGCAATCATGCATAATTTTATGCATAATTTTATGCATAATTTTATGCATGAGATTAGCTTTAGTGGTTACTGCTTCAAACCTACCTATATTGCTACTGTTGGACGTTTTTTAATTCTTAAGGAGGATCTGGTTTACTGGATACTACCGTTGAAATAAAATGGAATTCCTTGATAACTTGCATGTCCTAAGAGCGAGCCTCTGCCCAGTAGAGGGATTCCCCGCCAAATTTGATTTTTGTGCCTTGTTAAAATCAATGTTTCAATCAAACAAGTATCGGCTTCGCTTAGGGCCTCTTTGTACAGCGGCCCCCCGCTGTTGCGGGACTTGGTGGTATGGTTGCTACACCATCGCCTCTACTCCTCTTATTTTCCAGGTAGGAACATCCCCATTACCCACATATCACAGCAAACCACTTAATAACGTGATACACCCGAAAATTTTATCTAAAATTTATATTTAAAACCAGAAATAAATTAAAGTTTATCATTAAACACAAAAACCGACGCCATTTTTGCGATACAAACAAATCGAGTTCGCCTGTTCGCCATTTCGGCTGTTTCCGCGTAGAAATCGGCCAATACCGGCACTTTTGGAGTGGGTGGGGGCTTGGGAGCTTTTTTTGAAATGTCAATTTCCACCTTCAGAACCCCCTATGTCTGCTTTTTATCTATATCTTATAAAGTTATGTATGTTAATTGATTAATATTTTGACATCAATAAAGAGAAGGATCATTCATATCCTTAGTAACCAAATAATGGGCACACATATGGCCACGCGTCTGGTGCTGGTTATGTCCATCTGAATAATATTGTCGTGTATTTTTCACAAGTTCCATTACTTAAAAAAAAATTATTATGATTACGAAAAACTGGTCGTAAAGAAAATTGTATAAGCATCACAAAGAGTAATAGTGTTACCGGTCTCAGGCTAATTGGAGGCTTCGCTTTGCTCAGCCTCCAAACATTGTCTTCAACCGGTAAAACTTCCTTACTGTTCTTGATACTTAACATACTATTACTTTCGACCAAATAGCTTCAATTGGATTCAGCATCGGAGAGTATAGTGCTAACCATAGCAAAGTAGCTTCTGTTCCATTGAACATATTTTCTAAAGATGCGTGACAAGAGGCGTTGTCACACACGACCTCAAGGTCTTGCAGTTGATTTCCCACCTCTTTCCATTTTCGAGAAAGTACCTGCATCCATTCATTAGCTAATTGCTTCGAAAATTATCCTCTTCTTTTGTCCATTAATATAACACCAGCTGTTGAACTAGCGCAAATTAAAATTATATTAGGACCTCTCCACACTGGTAATTTTTGAATCGCTCTGAAACCAGCTAAACTCCTACCCTTAGAACGACGATAGAATAAATTGAAATTTGTTTCATCTATCCATACAATCTCTTTTCCCTGTTGAATATGTCCATTTAACTGCCGGACGTACTCTCCTTGTCTTATTTTGTCCTCCATGGAAATCATTGTTAATGGTTCATGATGGACTTGTTTTACGGTACCTAAATGGTTTTATCTCTAAATAATTGGCTAAAGTATTATCCATTCGGTTATTTTTGGCATCAAGCCATGCCATGGAATTTTCCCAGTATAACGTCGGTACCTTTTGTTTGTTTACTTGTTGTCAAAACAAATTTGTCAAAAGTGTCATTGAAATTTAGTTGTTGCTGATTTTTTACATATTATCATTGTTTTTATATTAGATATAGTTGTTCAATGAGCTTCCAGGAGAAACCAATAGATGTGGCTACAATCAGTATTGAAACGCGGAAAGGAAAACTGGATGTTTTCTCCATGGCTGCCTAATTTGATCGGGTTCGATTTGTTGATAGAATGGCGAAGGCCAATTTTTCGTAGTACTTGAAAGACTGAACTGGTTACAGAGGACTTATTCTAAATAATTCCAGTGTGTCATTATTAGTATTCTAAATTCCAATAATTATCAGTTATCTATAGAATTATGAATTTCTCTTTATTAATTTTTGCTCTTCAATTCAACAGTTTCATAAAATAATTATTATATATTATAATATTTATAATATATTATTAACAATACAAGTAGGATTTTACGCTTTTTATGTTGAGCTCTTGGATATAATCTGTTGTGCGTATTAGATGGAGAAGCTTGGCTAGGTTCATATCGCGTTGCTACGGCAACTTGCGACAACTTCATTGAGAGGAACAATTTTTTCTCAAAATGGTCTTCACATATGAATATCCGAGCAATTTTTTTATGTGGAATAACTAACATATTTTTTCTACCTGAAAATAAAGTCAAATGGATTCATTCGTTAAGTACATATTTTTATATTAAAATAAAATTTTAATAAATACATATTTATTATAATTTTATTTTTAGTAACGTAAAATTTCTTCTAAAGTAAGATTTTACTATTTTTTTAAATTATTGTTTTTATTATTAAATTATTTAACAGAGTACTGGCGAAATAACCCCCTGCTATTTTGCTGTGTTTTGTCCTTTTGTATTACTAATAAAAAAACCTTCTGAGAAACAATTCCATAATGTAATAATAAAGAAAATGTTCAGGCTTCAGACCAAAATGCATTGGAGAAGCCAGCACTGAGCCAGACAGTTTTAAACCCAAACTTTCTGGCTTTTGAAAATATATAAACACTCTCAAGCTTGGATTATATGCTATACAGTTTACTTGTACAGGTCAATCAGCAAAAATTGCATGAGCGTGAAAAATGTGTGCTGCATTATGCTATTTGTGCTCTATCACGTTGCCTAAATATCCAATATTTTTGGGGTAAGCATTAACTCTGCTCCGCTCTATACCTACATTCTTCAGTTATTGGATGTTTAAGGACTGGAAAAAGTACTTATGATTCCAATGATTCCATGCTAATAATGTTTGATATCAGACACGACACCCGAAAAAATGCATATCTAGAACTATTAATACGACATCTGTTGTCTGCGACGGTACTAAAGCTGTAAAAATAGGGTATTAAAGTTTGATGAATTTGCGAAGTAATCTGTTTCTTAAGGGAAAGGAAGTTCTTTATCGATTTCCGTATGCAGGCTTCCGAGGTGCCATCTTTGATATGGGTCGAAAAAGTAGGTACCAGGTCAGTACTTACGTTATAGATGGTTATAGAATGGTTATAGTTATGTTTTGTGTGATAGTAAGTAAGTAAGTAAATGATTTATTGCCGACAAAATGATACAGAATCACAAAGCAACGTCAGAATTTGTGTGGAACTCAAGGCCTAAACCTAAGGTACAAATTTAATATACTAACTTTAATTTTTGAACATTACATTATAACCCACAAATCAACATATCGTTAAACAGAGTAGAAAAATATAAATATGAACAATATGATCTAATAAATTTTAATATTTACTGTATTTAGTAGTGAGAAAAGTTGACCCTCTAGTGATTAAGGAAACTATACTATTACCTTAAATTCATATATACATTGATTGATTAGGTACATATCCAATTTTCTTTTAAAAAGCCCTATATTGTCAGTTTCCCTTATTTCAGGTGGAAGCCAGTGAAAAGCTTTTATGGCTCTGTAGTGGCAACCCTTTTCATAAAAACTGGATCTGTGTTTTGGAATGGCTATATTAACTGAACCTCTCGTTGACATAAACATAGAGTTAAGATAATTTTCATGATTTCTTTTAAATAGATTAATGTTTCTTTTAACAAATAGAGCAAGGCTTGAAATATACAATGAAGGAACAGTCAAAACTCTCAGCAGGGTGAAGTACTGTCGGCAGCTAGTTTTCGGATGCAAATTGTAGATTGATCTAATGATTCTTTTCTGAGCTATAAAGACATCGGAGGCTCTCGTTCCAGCACCCCAAAATATAATACCATAGCTAATTATGGACTGAATACATGCTATATAGAACGTTCTGATGATATTTATAAAGAGTAATTCACGTAATCTACGGATCAAAACACAGTAGCTGTTTAACCTCGATATTATCTTTGTAATATGTCCTTCCCAGTTTAGGTGAGGATCCATGTGGATTCCCAGAAATCTCACCGCGTCAGAAAGGGGTATTGAATTTGATGTGATTTTTACATACAGAGATTCATTTTTTGAAGATTGTGTGAATTGAATTAAACCCGTTTTATCTGCGTTAATGCTTAAATAATTTATTTCACACCACTCACACATCTGTGAAACAACTCCTGAAGCAATAATTGATGTCATTCATTGATTTACTGTGTAAAGTTATTGTCGTGTCATCAGCATACTGACATACAAGGCCATTTTCGAAAGTTTTTGGCAAATCATTTGAGTATAAAATAAACAAGAGTGGACCCAGTATAGAGCCCTGAGGTACACCCTTGTTGATTGGTTGTAATTTGGAAAAATATGCCCTTTCATCGTGATTAATACATATTGTTTGTTGCCTTCCACTTAAATAGGACTTTATTAGGGAGTAAGATACCCCTCGAAAGCCATAAGGTTCCAGTTTCTGAAGCAGTAGTTCATGGTTTATTGTGTCGAACGCTTTGGATAGGTCGAAGAAAAGTCCACAGACTGACTCTCTTTGTTCAAGCAGTTCGTAAATTAATTTATTAGTGTTGTATATTGCTAAGTCGGTAGATTTTCTCGGGATAAATCCATATTGAAATTCGTTCAATATTTTGTTGGCACACATAAAGTGGAAAACTCTATTTGCAATAGCTTTTTCAAATATCTTAGAGAAAGATTGCAATAATGATACAGGTCTGTAATTAGAAATTTCATGCGATGACCCTTTTTTATAGACTGGAATTATTTTTGCTACTTTTAATTTGTGTGGAAAAACACCCGATTCTAAACAGTGGTTCACAATATCCGTTAAAGGCCAGGATATATATTGAGCAACACTCTTTACAACAACTATAGGGACATCGTCAAGCCCCGAAGAATATTTATTGGGCAGGTTCATGATTATATTATAAATTTCCGTATGGTGAACAGGTCGAATGAAAATAGTAGGGAATTGCATTGGGGCACTAAAAGGTTTAGTAACTGCCATTGAGGACGATAAGTCAAACTAAGAACTGAAAACTTCCGCAATTTGCATGGGATCCGATAAGATGGTATCATTTTTTTGAAGTATAATATTCTTTTGAGTTTTCGTTTTATTAGTTAATTTGTTAAAAATGTTCCATGCAGATTTGGATTTGTTGTTAGAATTCATTATTCGATTATCATTTATGGCCGTATTAGAATTTTTCAGGAATAACCTGTACTCTTTTCTGACCTGCTTATAATAGGCATAGATTACCTGACTTTTTGTAATTTGGTACCAAACGTAGATGTCTTTTAGATATTCAGAATAGTTCCTAATCTCTTTCTTTAGGGGTTCTTTTGTTTCGCGCCCGGTGCTTGCATAAACCAGTGGAAAGCTTAGGTTAAACCAGTGAAAAAATATGTTGGAGAAAACGTTATACATTTCGTCAGCTTCCGTTTCACCAGCAACCTCATGCCGGTCTTCCCTACCAAGATATGCTACAAACTGCCGATAGTTTTGACTGTTATATATTCTTCGTTTAATTTTTAATTGGTCTTTAATTATGTTTACAGATTTAATTTTGATTAATATGCCATAATGGTCTGAGATGAAAGTTTTATAAATTTCACAGCTTACTTCATCAGGAGGTATATTTGAAAAAACATTGTCTATCTGAGTAGACGTTGTGGGTGTCACTCTTGTGTAGTCCTGTACAAAAGGTGTCAGACCGTACGAGCTCATGAGTTCAAGAGTCGACAAAGAATCAGTGTTACGAGACGAGAAGTCGATATTAAAATCGCCACAAATCAGAATAAAATCATATTTTACACATACGTTAAACAATATATCATCTAGCTCAGATAGGAAAAAATTTAAGTTTCCAGTCGGCGATCTGTACATACATAGTAAGAGTATCACTTTATTCATTACCTTAGCTACTGAAAAACAAAATTCACAATCCTTTTCTGTTGAATTTCTGGAATAATAAGCCTTATCCAAAGTTATGGAGTTTTTTGAAAATGATGTGTCTAATACGATTTTATAATAATGATTAAGCAATGCTGAAGCAACGATTTTCAAGCGGTCATTGAGACGGTTTATTCTCACAAGAAAGACAATCACGAAATAAAAGCACTGTTTGACGTGGTGTGGTCATATATTATGTAACAAACAAATAAATGTAAAAAAAAACAAAAACACATAAATTCAACAATACACAATGATGGATGTGTCTGTGTTGTACCCCTACATTTGACGGTGGCCAAAGCCCACTAAAGGTGAAGACTTGCTGTTGCCAATAGACCAAGGCCGTGAGGTGGCTCAGATAAAGCTCGGCTAATAGGAGTGGGTGCGCTACCTCTAGTTCACAGGCTCAATAGGACGCCTCCCAGGTGGAAGGGAAACCTTAATAAATTTGGGCCACAGCAAGAGTCCATTCCAAAATATCGCTCCAATATAAGTTAAACGTAGCGAGGCAACGTCAAGTTGGCCAAATAAGAGTCGTAATAAGTTACATAAAAGACATTCAAAAGGTCTTACCACTAATTTACATATGTTGTCGGGGGGAGATTATGGGGTTGCAACAGTCCATTGTCCTGTCAGTCTAGGGATGTAGGTCAGAGTGACTCGGTGACAGTAGTCCGCAGCGGACTCGATAGCTACAATGGTGATACTCAGCAGCAGCCAAAACAATCCCACTAACACTGGGTCCAGGCCAAGGAAGGTGGCACAAGTAGCTGGACCAGTGATTCAGGTCAGGGAGTGTTGGGTGGTACTTCTATGAGCCCCTAACAAGTCCGCTGTGTGCAGTTCAAGCTACTACCTAGCACCTAGAGATACAATGAACTCTAATATTCGAAAACCAAAAGAATAGCAAGAAGAAGGTGAAATACTAGTAATAAAATCGCTGAAGGCACATGGCTGGAAGACTTACCTCCGAGGAGGACACAAACCACCACTAAAATCTTCTCAAAAGTGGGTCGTCCCACACCAATGAAATCGAACTCCGCCGTCGGCGCTCAAACACTCGCAATCCAATAACCTAAAGTACAAAAGAAAACTACTTGAAATGGATCCAAAAATACGCCATAAAAGTGCTTACCGGCAAGGTGTTTCTCAAGTGAGATTGGTCGGCAAAATCCCGTAACGAAACGGCAATTTCGGCCATGCAAAGCAACACTAAAGGTGGCCCGAAATTTTATATCAAGAATAGCCGAAAAATCCTAAGGATGCCTGAGATAAAATACAAATTCGAACTTTTCCTTTCCCACGACCAACCTTCATGCCGGCAGCAAATTCCAAGACAGAAAACGAAAGATAATGACGGAAGCAAAGTCAAAAGTCAAAAAGTCACTGTCAACACTGTCAGACGTCAACCGAAGAGAAGCAACAAGTGGAGACATCTCCCAAGAAAATGGACCCGTTTCTGGGCCGGAAGTCCGCCATGTTTGACACCGATGTGTCAAACTTCAGATAGAAAGTAACCTTAAAAAAAAGAATGACAAACGTACATAAACCCAAAATTATCAACTGCAAGACGAAAACTATCCAATAAGGGAAATAGCAAAAAGATCCAGACGGTAAAGATATTGAGTGTAATGAGGCCAAAGAGCAATTAAAAAGGTAACTTTATTCCTAAAATTCCAATGGCAAAACCAAACTGTTACATCATTAGGGGGAGAACTTGGGAGTTGAATTTGATTTAGTAATTATTGAAACGTGACCAACTTTTATGGTTAACACCCCTCTGATTGAGGATAAAAAATAAACAAACTATTTGATACTTTGTCCAAGGTTCTATAGGGTGTTTCAGAGTTGTGGTGACAAAATCCTCGGGCAGATTCCTCTGCCAAAATAAAACAAAGAGTTCAAGAAAACATGTGCCCTTAAGTGTTTTGTTCTCGAGATACAGAGTGTTAAAGTTTGAATAAAAAAAAATACAAATTTATTAATATAACGTAATCCGCACAAGAAATTTTAACGAGATGTTGGTGGTGTTGATACATAACAGTAATACCTACATATTTTACGAAAAAATGGTGTTTTTAGTTCCAACAGAAGGGCGCATGCAGGCACGTCACTGAATATTTTTAAAGAAAAAAATTACATCACTGTTTTTTTACCATAAAAATTATTTTTGATATGCCCGTTCAATTCTGAAGAGGAAAGGTCGCTTTTGTAATTTAAAAAAAATGTAACATTTTTTAATAAAAAAATAAACACTATCGTTATGCTCGTCTAAAAGCAAGGTTATTATTTTAATTTAAAATTTTAAATTACTGAACAAAACAATAATTAATATTATACACCTGCTATATGCCTGTATCGAAGAAGGAGGTGCTCAATTTGAATATTCGTTGTAATTATAATAATGCGTTTTATTAATAAATATGTATTTTTTCAAACTTTAACACACTGCATATCTCGAAAGCAAAGCACCTGCGGACACTCTCACACTTCTCTTGAACTTTTTGCTGTATTTTGGCAGAGAAATCTCCCATAGGCTTTTGTCACCACAACTCTGAAACACCCTGTATAAAAATGTATGCATCTTTTTTGCAAATAGTGAATGGTGATGTGGCCCTTATAATCTCAATACTTTTTTTTACTAAAAATTATGATTTTTAGCAATATTTATCATTCAAAGGCTGTCGACAAAGTGTAGTATTTCACTTGTATATGATGAGCGTCATTTCCTTAGTTGAACTCAATTCATTAGCCAAACTTCACCAACGTTCCTAACACATTCGTGCCGTTGTCCGAACGACGTAAAGCGGAACGAAAGTATCACTTTACGCACTTGTTAAGAAATAGTATATTGTTTAACGAGTGACGAAAATAGCTATTTTTCTCGCAAGAGGACAGTTTATCAACCGAGGCGAAGCCGAGTTTGGTAATGTTCTCGAGCGATAGAAAATGCTTTTTTGACAAGTAAAACACTATACTTTTTCTTCGACCATGCTAACATTAAGTCTTCATTAACTTTAAAAACAATCTCTATAGAGTATTTCTTTCAAAAATTAAGGCGCGTCATTGTCAACATGACACCTCGACTGTTAATGAGTTCAGTTTGGTCAAATTTCAACACTTTGATTCACTTTTCTGAGGCCTGGGTAGGCAAAATATACATGTTTTATAAGATTAGACCAGTTAAATCGCATTTAATTGGCGATATACACGCGAAATTAGAACAACTTACTTTCTTCACTAGAGACGAAAGTTAACGTTATGGGATGTTCTCCCACTAGAGTCGAAAGTTACGTTTTCGGCTAGGGCAAGGTTTCGGTTAGGGCTATGTTCATTTTTATATGGTCGTAGAAAAGTCTTTCGCGCACACCGGCAATACAGGGGTAGCAGAAAAGAACTGTGAAGCTTAATCATTTATAAAATCGTTAAAGATGTTCCATATTAATAGCAGGTGGACTTTTATACGGTTGTAGAAAAAATGTTGTTCCTAATTCTACGCAAAGTGTCTTTCGCGCACTTAACTGCTGCCCGAACGACGCGAAACGGCAGTCGCGTCCGCAAAATCGATTTCGATTGTCAATACTTTTAATTTATTTGCGTAATTAATTAACATTCGGAAAAACTAAACAAACATATTTCAAGATCATTGCGGATAACAAAACCCCTTTCAAAGTTCTCCACATTTCTTTGCTGGACTTTTTCTTAAAAGGACTATTTAAGTGATAAATGACAATCGAAATCGAAACTAGATTTCAAGAATCCGGGTATACAGAACTGAATAATGGTCAGCCAAATCTCTTTTTTAAGTTTACTTATCACAACCTACTAGTTAATAAGAATAATTATGTTTTATACAATGAATGAGAATAATTACTATGCTATCCAAAAGTTCTGAAAAAAATCATTAAATACGGCCCTGCACTCTTAAATACTGTGCTCCGTGTTATCGAGTCTTTCAACGAAATTCGGCCAATAAAGTTGTAAACAAAAGTGATAAGGCAAACAGATGGAGCGGTACCAAATTTCCTCATTTTGGGAAGCAGTTCAAAATATATTACTTTCGTTCACGTCGCGACATCTACCGTGGTCTTTCCTAAATAGTTTAGGGCGAGAAACGCGGCCATTTGGATTAGTTAAACAATGCTTACAGCCCATTGTCCGATTTTCATGCTTTTAATTGCCGATGACAGACACATCATTGGTCCTGTCTTTCTGTAACTGTATCTTTCTTTTCGTCTTCGTCTTCGTCCAAAAAGCAAACGATGATATGTATTCATCACTTGCATTTTTGTAGGGTGCATATATTGCTGATATCACATTCACGCTATAAACTTATTAGCCTCAACTGTTATGGTTGTGAAAGATTCATTTTTAAAATACGTTAACAAAATATAATAATATTCTTGCTAGCGTTGAGCCCCGACC
Source organism: Taphrorychus bicolor (assembly GCA_951812265.1). NCBI lineage: Eukaryota > Metazoa > Arthropoda > Insecta > Coleoptera > Curculionidae > Taphrorychus > Taphrorychus bicolor. The sequence continues at coordinate 37,254,505 of OX638301.1, read as the reverse complement.
CATTTTTTACTCTAGATTAGCAATCATTATTATTAAAAGTTTGAACTAATGAAGTCATCTGGCAACGTTGTGAGTAAAACAGTAAACAATAGTCTTAATCTCAAACTAATTATTAACCACTGTCACTGTCGGTCATGTTGTAGCAAGTGAAATATGTCAGATGATTTCCAACGCCTACTTGACGATAGAAATAACTGAATGGATTATAGTACTTATGTATACTCTGTTCAGCGAGGGTTCAATATGACGTCACATTACTCATCTCATTTCATTAGAAAAAGATCGCAAAAAAAAGGCGTATTATTAGTTCTTATTAATAATAAAACCACCAGCTATAGTCGTTTTCAGGAAGATATTCATCTAGCCACCCATGACATTGTAAACGCACCTTTTAAAAACAATTAAAAAGTTACCAGAAAAGTTACTAGATCGGAGAGTATTGCGAATCCGGCTTAACGAACGAATTTATCGGGTTTTAACCTCAAAATTTTGTAATTTTCAAACATAACTACTTTATTTCTCAAATTTTGCTCAAATCCAATTGTTATGCTGCGTTTGTAATGTAGAAAAAGTAAACTGGCTTAATAAGCAACTAACTACCACACAGAACTATTAACACAATTCATCGCATGATCCAGAAAACTCATCTGCAACCTGCAACCTCCAACTTCTGCAAAATAAGATGCCAGAGTAGTTACAAAAATTGAGACAGGAAGACCACATTCAAGCAGTTATTGATGAGAGAAGGACTGAACTGGACCATCAACCATGAACAAGATTTCCAAATGTACCAAATATACTTACCCAGAAATTACCTTAGTGTCCAAATGCCCTGGGAATAGACGATACATTTAACTATGATTATGCCTATGTCTTACATAATATTATATAGTTTACCTCTTTCCAAGCTTAAAATTGAATGCAGATTGCAGTCAAGAAAAAATTGTTCCAAACACAGCAACATCACCTGAGAAAAGATTATGTTTCTACCAGACTGAATTTAAGTACTGGTACTGCCATATGATTTGGATTGTGTGATTAGGATCCGTGGTGAGAGTCCCAGTGGCCTTTTCATATAGGTTACCTATATGCCATATGCCATCCATAATTCCTATATCCATACACCATCCATAATGTTCCTCGATGATCACTTTGGATCGAGTTAATATTAGTCGAGATTATTCCCCATCATAAAGAAAAGAATATTTCCTACCAGATGAATTTACTGTTATATCATTTCAGTTGTCATTTGGGTATAGCTCCATTATTGGAGGTCAACTTCTAAAAGTTGACCTTTTCAGTTGTATGTGTCGGTATGTAGAGAAGTGTATTTTTGTTTGTTAACTATATATGATTATTGATTTTAAGTTATAAATTACTTAAACAAAAAGATGTCTTGCCTAATTGAGCATTTAATTTCCTAAACTACCTAAATATCAAGAAACTAAAACATTTGTGTAGTGATTTAATGAGGTTTGTTCCAATATGCTAGAGAACCATTAAATGAACTTGAAAACGAGCAGAAATTCAATAAAGGCAATGGAAGTCCAAGATGTTTCATTTAATAATACATCATTGTCTACCACCTTTAAACAAATGCTAGAGAACCATTGCAGAACCTTTAAAAAAATCATTTTGGCCAACTCACTAGCAAACATTTCAAATTGAAATGAGGAACCATCTTGACGTTTGCAGAACCACTCTGGACAAGCACATTGTTTATTTCAATATCATATTAGTGAGTTGTCAAGAATGATAGATCATTCTGGAATGGTTTCTTGGTGGAATGGAACAAATTTTCAACTAAGAGAGCTACAGTTCTTTAAAACTAAATGGCATATAAGCTGGGGCCATTTCTAATAAACTCAGTTGAAAATGTTTCGACTTATATGCATAGAATTTGAAGTAACTTTTAGAAACAAGTAAAGGCTATTTATTAGTTTGAAATTAAGAACCCCCTTTGCAACTAACTTACTATACCGGGAATAAAAATGCTATTGAAGTTGCAAGAACTTTTTTATTTTATATACAAAGCAAAACAAGTAGGTATAGTGTGTTTAATGGAAAAACTCATTAAGTTGGCTGTGAATTATGGCTAAAATATGGCTGAGACAAGAATGTTGGAGTAATAAAGTACCAGCTACTTTCATTGTTCTATCCTATTTTATGAAAACTTCACAACTAACCTGTACACATTTTGGAAAATATTTAAAAAATTATAATACACATATTGGTTGTTTTTATTGATTACAATATAGTATAAATATTTTATATTGGATATTAGGACTTTACTTTCCACTACAGGATGTCTACCTTAACATGATTTCAGAAGTGTATAGAGCAGGTCAAGGTCACCGAGTTGTTTGTAAACATTTTCTCAATTTGGGCTCTAGGACATACCTTGGGCTCAAAAGATGCACTTGAGAGTTTGTGATTTGGATAGAAACTTTCAAACTCACTTGTGTATTGTTTTGGAATTTTTAATGAAATGAGTTATGAGAAAGAACCATGACATGACATAAAATAAAAGGTTTCCGCTTGGTTTCTGTTAAAATCTCAAGTATAATTAAAAATTATATTTGCAGAAGAAAATAATTCCATACACATGCCGCTGGCTTTTTTCTAAGAATGGAAGATCCACTTTAAAGGCACATTAAGGGTCTTTGTAGTAATACATTATACAAAACACTTAAAAAATGTATGGTGATTTAAATATTAGAACCCAGGATTGTAAACTTCAAGAGGCCCCTTTTGAGGTCCACTCTTTAGCAATCACAATAGCAAAAAATGAATATATCTAATATGATATGCAGGAGTATGATAATATATAAAAACTTAGTGTTATTTTGACAAATGGTGAGATGTTGTACAGAGCATCTATAGATTTTTGGCTTTAAGCCGCAAACACATGGTCTTCAATTTGTTGAGAAGCCAAAGCTGTACTGATGAGGAGTAGACCCTGAAACTAGTATGCAGATGGATTGATCGACAAATTGCTGACTACCAACTCTTTAAACTGTTTTGACAAATGTTATATGCATCCTTCGGAGAGATTAACACTTACATAATTAGCACTTTGTATAACTGAGATCACAATGGTCACCCTCAAATTGGTTCCCACACAATCACTTAACAAAACACTTAATTTATAAACAGAAACACACATTTTTTGTTCAGGTTAGTTCATCCTTCTTTTGGTACATTCACAGATAATTGAGATGGTCAAATGATCATTCTTCATTTGGATAATACAAATTCATTCAGTAGCACCTTGAAGATCTCACTTGAATACTGGAAACTGGGCAATTCTTTTTTTCTTTCTTTCTCAAGCATCGAGCACTTTGCTTACAGTCTTCATACAAAGTCAAAAAGCAGTCGAAGCATGCAGCTGCAGCTCTGCTACTGGAGTTAAGGAAATTGTTAAAAAATAGCTTCATTCTGTAAGGGATCAAATTCGCGGTAGGTCGTAGGTTTATTTCACTTTTTGCTTTCACTCTATAAGTTGTTGAGTATAAAAATAGTCATGTAAAGGACTGTTTGATGATAATATGCAGTGCAGTTATTTGAAAATTACTCACAAAAATTAGAATAAGAAAAAAAATATGAGAATTAAATTCACAATATTTACAAAGATGAATACTGCATCCAAGGAATTGACGGACGTAATATTGCGCTCTCTTTCTCAAAATTCATGCAGAAGACAAGGATAGGGAGTAAGGGTCATGCCATTTCTTAAATTTTGACATAATGTGTTTGATACCAATAGGAAATAAGAATTACCCCAGATTTCAGTTGAAAATTTTTTGGAAGAATGGCTGCCACTACAAAACCGATATTTCCATGGCTGGCTAGATGAATATCTTCCTGAAAACGACTATAATGTCAGTTTGACGCTTAATGTCAAATTGTCGTCAACATTTAGAAATCCGTGTCCAGCTTTTGTAGAACTAAATATAGAAACGAAAGATCCGCTTTTAAAAGATCATGTAGAAGAAGCCAATGTGTGAAGAAAAACCGGAAAAAATTTCCAAGATGGTGGAGAAACAAGGAGTTACAATCGACGAAGCGGCGGAAGAAATTCCATCAACATACGTCCCGAAGGAACTATCAATTTTTGAAAAGAAACCCCTGTTTTTGAACAACCACCTACTGGTCCACAAAAATATCTTCCCCTGGTGACACCTAAAGGCTAGATCCGCTCCTGCGAAAATGAATAAAGCTTAAATCAAAATTAGCGAGGTGTTTGACTGAATCAACTAAAGAAAAAATTTGGAAGAACGGTGCATACATGCGACACATATAAAACCGCGGTTAGGTGTTTTCAAAAAATTGCCCACACTTAGTTAGATTATGTACTCAATTTAAGTTATTTATGTTGCATATATTGCATTAACTAAATTGTAAGAAAAATGTCAAGAATTAAATATACAATAAATGCCTAACAGTTTTTTTTTATCAAATTAATCAATTCATGCGGACACGTATTGAACTAATCCGCAGAAAAGGGTGCATTCGAACGAAAAAAGGAAAAATATGTTTGGCGACCAAACGACAAGTGTTTCTGCTTATTGGCTTTACAACGCCAATTGTGAGCCAAACCAGAATTGTGAGCACTACTAGATATAGTAAGCATACAAAAATACTTAGAATAGCTTGGGCCGATTTTGTCCATATCTTATGATCTACATCCATGGCCGGGTGAATCATAGCAGGTGTCTATGGTAAAGCTGCTGCTGATATTCCTGCTGAATTATTACCCGAAATGGGAAAACTTTGGAATGTCAGCACAAAAGGCTAAGCTGATACATGCCCGTTTCTACAAACATAACTTGACATTTTGTTCAACTGACATTTTATCAGAGACAGACGTGTTTTTTTGTATGACATCACAATTTATGACGTAATATTGAACCCTCGCTGAACAGAGTATAGAATGAATATATTGCTGAACACACATTTTCACCCAAAACTGAATCTCTTCTACTATCATTTTGGAAGATTTATTTTAAAATATATTAATAAAATACAATATAACTACTAGCGAAGAGCCTCGGTCCATTACTAAATTCTCAGTTATTAATCATTATTATTAAAATCTCAAACAAAAAAAGCTATGTGGCAACTATCTGAGCATAATGAGTTTCGTGCACATGACGTCATTTTGCCAAAATTTTAGTAAATATAACCTCACTTTAATAATTAATTATATAATGTGTGCAATAAAATTAGTCTTTCTTCATTAATTTTAAATCCTACTAAGGAGGCGATCCAAACTTTTTTTGCGATCCAAACTTTAAATTTAGATATGTTGATGCAGGACCACACACATACAATATATTTTTTGTTTTCAACCAATGTAGTCACGTGCCGCACGAAACCCATAGGTTTCGTGCACGTGACGTCACAATTTGAACCTGGGGGTATGACAACATAACGTCACCCATTTAAAATACATGTAAATTAATGACATCTTTGCATTTAATTAAATTTTTTTCAATTATCTGAATTCGCATGAAACTTAAATTTTGCTGGAGGCCTTCTAGAATCATCATTCGTGACAGTGAAGCAAAAAAGAATTACCTTTATGCCGAAATAAGTGGTAAGGAGAGCAATATTTTGTGGACTAGACCTACCACCAACTACACCAACCTTTTTATGCCTCCAAACTACTTCAAATTCAGACAAAGGAACATGGAAATTGAAGTTTGGCGTTTCCAGTAGATTCTATTGCCATAAAAACTAGAATGCATTGTTAAAAGGTATAATATGATTATTTGGCTAGAAGCTGGAATAAGATATTTAAACATTTGTAGGTGTGAATTCTGAGTCATATACGCCCTGGACTTGAAAATCGTGCACCAAATCCAAATAAGTTAAGCACTTTCGGGTCAGCAAGGAAATAATTATAAAAAAAATTTGATGGGTGTGATCAGAAATAGGTAACACGAACTATAACAGTTTGAAATACTCGAAACCTTTTATGCCTCAAAACTACTTAAAATTTAGACAAACGAGCATGGAAATAGAGGTTTGGTGTTCCCAATAGATTTTAGTGCCATAAAAACTAGAAAGGAGTGGATTGTGAAAAGGTATAATGTGATTACTTGGCTGGAAGATGAAAATAGTTATTTATGTATTAAGAGCGAAAAGTACAACTTTTTTGCTCGGAGAGTGAAGTTTGCCGCTCGACGCGAAGCGGAGAGCGGCAATCACTCGAGAGCAAAAAAGTTACTTTGTGCTCGTAATGCATACAACGTTTTTTCTACAAACAATAAATTCCAAATAATCTGAAATTTGAATGAAGACACAATCTGAAAATTTAAATCAAAGTGACAATGACGTTTTAAATATTTGGTTGAGTGGTGGTAGTTGCTATTGACAGCAAGCGATAAAATCTTTTTCGCTTGCTGTCCTGGACAACGCGCGGAAAAGTAAACTCACATTCTGATCCTCAAAAATGGTTAGGTTTTCGTTTGTCTAATGAAAGCGTAAAATGCGTCATTATTTGACGTTTGTAGAAAATAGTTATTTATGTATTAAGAGTGAAAAGTACAACTTTTTTGCTCGGAGAGTGAAGTTTGCGCTCGACGCGAAGCGGAGAGCGGCAATCACTCGAGAGCAAAAAAGTTACTTTTTGCTCGTAATGCATACAACGTTTTTTCTACAAGCGATCAATTTCAAATAATGTGAATCACAACTGAGCATAACTGAAGACACAATCTGAAAATTTAAATCAAAGTGACAATGACGTTTTAAATAATTGATTGAATGGTGGTAGTTGCTATTGACAACAAGCGAAAAAATCTTTTTCGCTTGCTGTCCTGGGCAACGCGCGGAAAAGTACACTCACATTCTGATCCTCAAAAAAGGTTAGCTTTTCGTTTGTCTAATGAAAGCGTAAAATGCGTGATTATTTGACGTTTGTAGAAAAAAGATATTTACACACTCGTAGATGTGAATTCTGAGTCATATATGCCCTAGACTTGGAAATCTTGCACCAAATTCATATAAATGAAGCACTTTTATGTCTACGAGGAAATAATTGTCGAAAAAATTTGGTGATTACTGTGATCGGAAATAGATAACAATTGAACTGTGCGGTGATAAATTAACGCAAATTAATTTTTAAGATGTATTTAGAATAAACTATAAATGTTGCTCCACAATTTAATATAAAAACATTGTTACTTTTGAGGTTATAATTGTTTATCAAGGAATTTAAAACAAACCTGTCTGTTAATGGAACACATTTTATTATAACAAACACTAATTCAAAGATTTTCTTCAACACAAACTGCTAGAATATAAATATATATTCTTAAGTTATATAAATAATTTCGTTACTGAAGTAAATATTTTAAGAATATGTAAGTGGCGCCATCTGACGACGGCGGGTGCCTCCACTAGGACATGCGAGATGATTGTGAAGCGATCCAAAAACCAGTTTTCTGCAATATTGTCACTTCCCACAGACAGATGGCCGAGATTTCGTACCTATATTGTCTGGGGGCGACGTTTAGCAGAGTATCGAACTCATTTCTCTATCAGGCAGAGGAACCATAGACCGGTTTCGCTCTTATTAGAGCTCATCAGTACGGTATACCTCGAACCTGACAGAAAAATAAGTCTGAACGGCAACTGGATCTAACTCTTGCTTAAACGCCTGTATGTGTATGTAAGTGGCGCCATCTGACGACGGCAGGTGCTTCCACTATTGCATGCGAGATGATTGTGATTTGATCCAAAAACCAGTTTTCTGCAATATTGTCACTTCCCACAGACAAATGGCCGAGATTTCGTACCTATATTGTCTGGGGGCGACGTTTAGCAGAGTATCAAACTCATTTCTCTATCGGGCAGAGGAACCATAGACCGGTTTCGCTCTTATTAGAGCTCATCAGTACGGTATACCTCTTTTTCCTGTGAGGTTCGAGGTATACCGTCCTGATGAGCTCTAATAAGAGCGAATTGATAGAGAAATGAGTTTGATACTCTGTTAAACGTCGCGTTCAGACAATATAGGTACGAAATCTCGGCCATTTGTCTGTGGGAAGTGACAATATTGCAGAAAACTGGTTTTTGGATCGCTTCACAATGTTTTAAGAATATATGCCACGAAGCCCTTTTGCTATCTTCTTTTTAATATATCTTTGTCCTTTTGTTGCGTTACATACTACTTATATGGAATGGCTTCTGTTTTGTATACTTGGCTACTTATTTGTCATTTCCATACTCTACAACAACAATAAAGCTATTAAGATATTAAAAACATAACTCCAGTTAAACAATCACAAAAAAAGAGCAAAAATAATAAGATTGGAACTGCATGTTAAGCTTCAATGAGGGTATAATTCTGTACTTAAGCATCTACTTAGTAATATTGTATCCTCCTTGGCCTTGGTTAAGTTAAGTACTATGACGACAGGCCTTGCAAAGTAGAAACCAACAAAATTCTGATTTCAGCATTTCCTATTCCCAAAATATTTGGAGTTGAAATAATCGGCTTTTTAAAAGTTGTTCCAATCACGCAATGCTCAGATATCAATAGTGTGATTTGAAAGTACATTTTTAAACTGTACCTGAAGCAGATTAGGGTCTGTGTAGGCAGAATCTGCAAAGTTCCAATTTTATTTAATTCCTGTACAGTTATGAGGCAATGTTACCCAATAGCTCCGACCAGGATATGGGAAACGTACGGCTTAGAACAACTCACTTTTGTTTCAGGGTAAATATCTTAACAAATATTAGAGAAAAACGGATTTATATGCATGAATGCAGATTTTTTCTATTTACGTCAATGTAATTTTTTGAGGTTGTTTTACCAACAAGTTCGATGACAGGTCACGTGCTGCACGAAACCTATTGATCATTCCAGAACAGCTGTTTTTGATTAGGTCCGCCATACTTTATTGTGGGACAATCAAACCATGTAGCCAAACATACGAAATTTTCTGTGTTTATACAGAAATGGTCAACACGGATCCTGACATTTCAGTTGTTGTTGGTATTTTTAGGGTAATAAATCTTTTATTAAAATAATATTTTTCTGTTGGTATTCACATTTTTTCACATTATTTTCCCTCTTACCGATTATAAAACAACAAAAATAAATTTAAGTATAAAAAAATAGTAAGAATGGCAACCCCGCCGCCGGTTTATTAATTTGGATGTGTAAACGTTTAAATAAGATCGACTTTGTTGGTTTGAACATTGAAACTTATTGAAAAAGTCGTTTATTTCTATTGTTTGTGCCAAAAATGTTTAGAAGTGAATATTACTTCAAGCTTACTGGTGATGTCAAGTATCCTTATGACCAGAAAGTGGAAATTATAAACAATATTGATCCTTACTCCCTTTCACCACAAGATTTGAGTTTCCCAATTTGTGATTTGCCAAATCTGACCTTACTGGAACTTGCAGACTATTTTATTTTAAAGCACAGTTATTATACGTAGGTACTAAGCAGCAGTTGAAAACATATAAAAGTCTACAAGCTTTTAAACTGTATGAATCTGGTGCAGTTCTTTCGATCCATGCAAAACAAGTCACCATGGATGCTTATGTAATTTTAAGTAAGGTAAGAATGGTAAGATCAATTTAAACTAAGCTACCGCTTTAGCCAAAGTTATAGCATATGCGGTTTTTTTATAGTTTTTGCTACAGGCTTAACTTCAAGACTAGCATATTGATCAAATGGTGTGAATAGCTATATGTTTCTGAATTCTCATATGTCAATTTAGGGCCTGCTGTTTTTTTTTTTTTCACAAAATGAACCAAATTGAGTTTAACCATACAGGCAGAAATTCAACCAATTGTCAGCTGTGTTTTCTCCTTATATTTTATACATACTTAGGGCAGGACAACTTGACTTTATAAAACTGGGCATTAGCATAACCACATAACTTTTCAATTCCATCAGAAATCTCATTAAAGTAAAGTTCTTATTAAAGGTGCTTATCAAGACTTTGTTAGGTTAAGAATCACTGGGTGTACACATTTTGCAGATTTAGTTGTAGGTATTCCAAAGAATTTATGGTGAAGTAAATTAAATTTTTTAATAGATTTCCTCAAAATTTACCAGTCATTTACCCCAGAGGTATAATTACTGATGAGTTTTATTGTGGGCACATAGAATATTTAGTGAAATTTAATTGAATTTAGTAACATTTAGTGAAATTGAAGGAAATTTTACTTGACACTTAGTGGAATGAATTTGAACATATTTTATGTAGACTCCGATCATATACGTTGAATTGCTTTTGCTACTGTTGCTGTCGATGCCAATCATTCACCTTTTGTCCACCTTTGTACTAATGCTTAAAAAGCCGCTGAATCTCAAAACTTATCTGAATTGGTCCTGAAGATGCTATAATATATGGCAAAACGTCGACAGGTTCATAACTGATTTTGAATAACACCCCTGATACCACAATCCAAAAATCAAAACCACGTTTGAACAAATTGAATAAAAAAATCAACGACATTGCTACTATTAAATACCTATAAGTTATTTATATTTTTAGGGATAAATATAACACATTCATTTTTAAGATTTATTTATTTCTCTATTAATTGCTTGTATTATTCTCCATTTTATAGCGTTCATTATAGATTTAGGATCCAATGTTATATTTTCTAACTTTGAACCATCGTTCTCTGATTTTGGAATAAATCCTAGCCTGACTTTCTAAAAAAAAACATTAAAATTTGCACTTTTTAATGAAGTGAGTAATTTTTAATCGATTTTAGTCCTATTTCTGACCCGAATTTCTCAGAAGATCCCAAATTTGCAAGTTTACATATTTTGAGTAATTTTTGACACATTTTGGCCATAATGATAATGTGAATTTTTCTAAACACTCCAAATTTGTACTTTTACACACTGTAAGTCATTTTTCACGCATTTTGGCTAGCCTGACTTTTTCAAAAAACATCCAAATTCATCACTTTTGGGATGACATATGTTATTATATTCGACATATTGACATATAAGTCTTTACAATTTTAGCCCTAATTCTGACCTGAATTTCTCCAAAAACTCCAAACTGGCACTTTTAGATGCTTTGTGTAATTTTTGGCCCACTTTTAGCCCTAATCTTAATTTAAAATTGTCTAGAATTTTTTAATTTCTATTTTTTGACGTTGTGAATAATTTTTAATGATTTTGGCCAGAATCTTAATTTGAATTTCTCCAAACTTTCTAAACTTAGATTGACTTTAACATTCGCTTTATTTCTAGCCTTACTTCCTTATAAAATATCGAAATTTACCATTTTAGATAGAGTGATTCATTTTTAAACGATTTTTGTCTTACTTCTAACGTCAATTTTTCCAAAGACCCATCAAGGAATCTCTCACCAAGTTAAAAACTGTACATATGTTGGTCAAGTGCAGACATTTTATTGCAAAGGAGGCAGAAAATGTCATAAAATTAACATGACTGTCATAAAAGTACATAGGTAACTCCAGATATAACTAGCAGATATAAGAAAGTGCATGAATTCAAAATTCAAATTATTTTCACTTCTATTTTAATGTGAGAGATCTCTTTCTCTGAGTTGTTGAACGAAAATGGTGGGGTGACAACTCGTCACCCCACCATTTTGTGTCATTGACACAAAATTCATTTTATCTAGATGCTTTTATTACTCCAACTTTTTGGGTCAAAAATTCATACCCAACTTGAGAACTTCTTCCTGAACTTTTCTGTTGAACTCCTACTGTTACATGTAAGTCATTCACTTGTTATTGACATCAAGTAAGCATTGGAAATTAGACTTTGACATTTTAATTGTATTTTCTCAACATGTGCTGAAAGGAGATACTTGCTTTAAACAAAAAATGAGGATTTCAAAGAAAATGAGTTGACAAAAATAAGTGAATGACTTGTATTTACCTATTATACTCTACCTGTTTATTGTATTTAATATTATTAGTGTAAATTTGCAGTATTGTTAGGGTTGTATTAATTGTTACTTAATATCACTTTTATTGACATGCTCAGAACTGCATATAAAAACATGTTGTGTATCATATAATTTTACAGTGAAAATAATATACTTAATATTAATATACCTACCTGCCTAATATCCAAAAACAATTTGTTTACTTTTTACAACTTTGACACCCTGTCCTAACTTCAAAGAGAATCGGATCGGAAGCTCCAAAATGGCATTATAAAACCCCACTTAGTAGCGTTTATAATTTAACCAGCTTCAAGCCACACTTAGCTAGCTATAAACCTTTGACAACAATTAAAGCTCCTCCTTGGAACATTATAAAATATTTTTGTAATGCTTTTATTCCAGCCAATGTACCAAATTCTTGATTGTAAGACATGAAATATGAAATAAGACATGAAAGTCTTGTAAAAGGATTCTACGTGGTTGGTCTAATGACTAATTTAGAGAAATATTTAAATGGTAAGTTTAACAGGACTTTTATAAAAGGACAGTATGTAATAAAATAGTGGTATGGAAACATCTTGGACTTCCATTGTCTATATTGAGTTTTTTTAAAGGACATTTCGAGCAGTGGAATCTCTGCTCGTTTTCAAGTGAAACTGAAGCAAGCAGAGATTCCAGTCTCACTTGAAAATGAGCAGAGATTCCACTGCTCAAAATGTCATGTAGAAATACTCAATAAAGACAATGGAAGTCCAAGTTGTTTCGCTTAATATTACATCATTGTCTACCACCTTTAGACAAAAATAGTGGTATGTTTAAAAGCAGATAGTATGTTTAAAGTATTTTAGTATGTTTAAAAGTCCACACAACTTTCTTATGATGAAAAAAATATAAACATGTCTTGTACATAGTTGGACTAAAGATGAATTTAGAAGATAAGGATTTAAATGGCAACTTCAGCAGGACTTTTATAAAAGGATAATATGTAACGAAATAGTAGTATGTTTAAAAGTAAATAAAATGTTTAAAGTATTTTAGTATAAATATCTATAATATGTATGATAGTATGTTTAAAAGTGGCTAGACATTCTTACAATGAAAAACTATAAACAAACAATACTGTATGGATCAGAACCAATTACATACCTACAACATTTTGGAGGGCCTTTAGAAAGGCATGATTTTGGTTAACTAATTATTTCTAAAATGCTCATTGTTAATATCAGCATTTTGTGTGTTTAAGTTTAAAAAAATTAAACTACCTCATTATCAAAGTATGTATTTGTCTTACTGACACAACTTTTGACTGCAGGCTCTTAAAATGATTGTATAAAACTTCCTTTGCCTAAAAGAAACAACATAGGAATACACTTATTACCTAAGCTCTATTTATAAATCATACCTGTGTTTGGATCACACTTAGCTTTTCTAAAATTCCTTCCAAGAACCGATATTCTAGCTGAACAACCAGCCTGGGTTTGTCTTTCAGGGCAATGCAGGTTTTCCTACAATTTTGAACATAAATAAGTAAGTATGCTCCATTATACCTGCACATATACCTATCTAAACACTTTTTAAGAATAATTACTGTTGAACTTATCAGTTATGAAATATCAGGTAATACGTCTCATGCTAAGTCATTTTTGCTTCCTTTAAGGCTCGAAATTCAAACCCAAGCATTTCCGTTTCCGTGTTCATTGTTCACTAACCAGGCAGATCAGGAAATCGAAAGAATGAAACGGTATTTCAATCATCTCATTCAGTACGCTGGTATGCATTTGAACATAAACGACATTACAAGAATAAGACATTTCCAATAAGAGCATAATTCAAAGCAACTCTCCAGATGATGATTAGGCCGCTTAGAGACTTTAGGGGATACTTGTAGTTAAAAATATTTTAAATCAAAACTGAAACATGATGATAAAGATCGTTTTTCAAGTTTCGTTTGACAGTGACATTGAGGGGCAAACATGTCAAATGACGTAATCTTGGAATCGTCTATTGTAAACAATAATCTTAGCCTCACACTGATTAATAATCACCGTCACTGTCAGTCATGTTATACCGGGTGAAGTATGTCAGATTTCCAACGCCAACTTGACGACAGAAATAAGTGAATGGATTATATAGATACTTGTTTTCCCAAATTTTCATGCACCTTTGAAATGAAAAGAAGATGCATGTTGGGCAGATCGTGCACAGTACCCCCTACGATGGTATTTTGGCCTCATCGACTATCCTCTCCAAATAAGTAAGTCGCTGTTCTTAAAGACCAGCCCCTGCTACCTCAGGAAATCGCAATTTTTTTTGATATGACATTTTGTTTTACTCCATATTGTTTCTATAGGATCTAATGGGCGAATAAGGTGCTAATCGTAAATTTGTAACGGGAGTGTTGTTAGTAACCTCCTCCAACCGAGCGTGACAAGGAACATTATCGCAAACTACAACCAGGTCTTGAAGCCGGTTTCCTGCAGTTTCCCAATTTATTAGCAGATTCCTTAGCCAACCACTGGCTATTTGCGAACTGAAGGAACCTCTGCGCCTTTCCATCTGAGCACAACTCTGGCAGCCGAAATTCCTCTAATCAAATGAATATTCGGGGCTCTTGCAGTAGGAAGTAACTGGATGGCTCGGCTGCCAATCTTGGACCTGCCCCGACTTTTCCGACAAAATAAATTAAATTAAAATAATTTAAAATTTGTCCAAACTATCTGTTTGCCTTCTTGAATGTAATGTTTGAGTATTCTGACTTAGTCGGCCCGTCAAGTTTTATTTTCTTTCGAATTCATGGTAATAGGCTGCTTGTGGACCTGTTTTACAGTAAAAAGTCTCCCGTTTAAGTAATTGCCTATTGCCTTAATACCAATTGGAATTTTAAACTCATGCTAAAATTTTTCTTTGATATGTTTCAGAGATATTGTAGAATCACTTTCGAGCCAATTTATTATAGAGTCTACGTTTTTCTTAGACAAAAGCTTAGGCTTGTTTCTTCCTTTCTTTTGAGGAAATCCTCTTCCACTGCTTATTCAGCTGAAGGCAGTCTTGTACTTTATGTTTAATGTTTCCGCCAGCCCCATCTTTACTTTTATTGGCACAAGCAACTAACCTTTCTCTATCCTTTTCGGAATATTAGCACAAAATATAATGTATATGACAACATAATCAAGAATCTCCATACTTTTAGAAACAAAACACATATAAATAAATATATTGTTTGTTGCTTCTTTAACCTTCCAAAATATGATTGGGTGTTACTTCTTGGGTCGAGGTTATGCCCATAACCCCTCGACTAATTATAAATAAATATATTTAATGTTTATAAATAAATAAATATTTTTCATGTATATCCTATTTATAGGAATTTCTTGGACGGTATAAGGTATATTGTTGAAACAAATAGCAAAAAATCCAAAAAGCATTAACTGCAAGCCCAACACAATGCATTTGAGTATAACCTACAATGGCATCCTCACCTAACCCTCCCAAATCCATCAACTGAAAATTTTACTTAATTCATGTTAATTATTTGAATCTATAATTTACATTGAGGGGCCGTCGGTCTAAATAATAAAACATTTTTTCCTAATACATTCTAATACAAAAAAAATTAAAAAAATTTCCATATTTTCCATATGTTTTGTGCTACCTTGAATCTTTGTTTTTAAAATAACAAGTTGCATAGAACAACAGCAATTCTTAGTGATAACAGTTCGTGTCTCTCTATTACAGTGTTATTCTCCCTGATGAAAGCATGCATCGCTGCCAAAACGTCGGAAAAAAAAATTAATAGAATATAAAGCGATGTTGGGTTAGTAATATCGTCATTCATTAATCCAATGAGGACGGAATCCCAAGAAAAACCTTTGTTTCAACAATAAATAAATATATATTTTTTTTATTTAGTAAAGCAACATTAAACAATCGGAAGGAATATGTCTATTCCAGCGAGACGAGCTCATAATCAATGTCTAAACCCTCATCTCCGAGACTAATATATATGTAAGATGTGTGATCTTGGAGTTGAGGTTTTAGAGATTGAGTGTCTAAAACCTTAAGAAACCCCTTGAAAAAAGTATATCTCTTGTGATTGTGTAATTATATTTTACGCAAAAAAAAAACAAAGAACACATTTAAATTTATTTGTTTGCTTTTGTTTTTGAAATTCCCTAAAGTTGTTAAATGTTGCATAAATTCCTTCTTTGTTTAGGGCAAAAGTATCGTTTGGGACAGATTTGTTCCGTTTTGGAGATTTTTTATTATAACATCATGTACTTTTGATTGTGTGCTATGTAGCAACTGAATAAGTTTATTTTGGTTGAAACCATGATGAAGGCTTAATATAGACCAAAACGTTGGCAATTTCCAAATAAAGAGTAGTTTGCATACTTGTGTCTTGCACCCGTTATCTATGCAATAAAATATATATATAATATATAAATTATCTTTATTTTTCATAAGAAAAAAAGGCCATCGACTTATTGGTCTTTCTGCCTATGTGTTACAATATATATTATTTACAATTTTACTTATTCTAGTTAATATGTACAGGTAATAGGGAGAGAAAAAAAAGTTTTATTCTAAATTGAACTGTTCTAACAGGGTGAAAGTAGGGAAAAGGTAACGAGATTGTCTGGTCTGTCTTGATAAGCCAAGTGGATTCATTATAGTCCAGTTGTGTGGATTGCTTCTCCATTTGGTTTGTAAATGTAAGTCTTTCAGTTATTTTGGTCATTTTTGTACGTTCGTAGAGAAGCTGGTTAGGTTGGTTGTGTAGCTGGTTTTCAGGTTAGTATAGTTTCAGGTCTTAATTTGGTTATGTAATAAAATTATATTATAATTTTCTGAATATTTAAAATACTTTGTACATTTTCCAGCATCACAAAACGGTAGAACTTTTACATTCCTTTGACTTTTGTATAAACTGTTTCTTCATAAGTCAAAAAAGAAGCATCTCTAGCACGTATTCTTGAGCTCATGTTATCCAGAGATCAGAACTATTTTTACGCTTATGCATGTGAAAGGGTATTGGATTTAAAATTGTACCATTTATAACACAAATCACTTATCTGTGCGTAAACTGTACAGGGTGTCTCATTTTCGATGGTTTTTGCGAGTAATTCTGTTAATGTTAAAGTTATAAAGGTGGACTTTATGCCGACCTGGGCTACTTTTAGAGAAACAAATGATGCCGTTGACAGACTTGACGCAGCTATTTTGCATTCGTAGACTACAGGGTGATTTTAAAAATTCTGAATTTCGGAAACTCGTTTATCGTTTTAGTTTAATAAAAAGTGTGAAGTTTTTTGTTTTTTTTATGACGTAAATTCCAGTGCCTCGCGTAATTTTCATACTGCTACTGCTACATATTGCATTCTGTAAATAACGGCTCAGTAACAATTAAAAAATGAAAAATGTGTTTTGGTTTTTTTGAAAAACTCTCGTCGATGCGGATGCGGAAAATACAGGATGTCTCATAAAAGAGCCTATGGTTGTTTTCTTGCGGCGAAATTATTCCTTATAGTACAAAACTAGCTACGTCATCGAGTTCTACTCAGAAAGTTTGACCCATTGCCTCATCGCCTTTGGTAATGTCTGCCGCAGCTGTCGTAGACGATTCGTCTACGTCAGGAAGAAATTCATTAGACCGAGGATTACAGGTCCTGGAAAACACGTTATATTGTATATTGAGCGGCCGTGAAAGCCTTTACAGCCTTTCTTTATATTGTTCAAAATTCCTTCATGTTTCCATTTTCCGTGAAAAATTCCTTCATGTTTGTTGATAGAATTAGAGGGACAATTTTGTCTCCAGGTTTCCAATTGGTCTCATTGGACGTTAAGTCTTTCTTCACAAGCATACCAAAAAAACTGGTGCTTCAGATTATAGAAAAGTATTGGGACCACATTAGTTTGCATACTGAGATAAACTTGCACCAATTTTTAGATATAATAGCAATTCTATTTGATTGCAGCAACTTTAGTTATGGGAACAGTTTTTACTCCCAGGTTTTCGGTACTGCCATGGGTAACCCGTTGTCACCATTCTTGGCAAATGTATGCATGTATTAAGTTTTGAGCACAGTTTCCATTTGAACTACCTTTTCTGTATCTTTATGTTGAGTACATTTTACCGTGCATCCCAGAAAATTCCGGAGAGCGTGTTCTTGAGTGCTTCAATTCTTTTAATCCACATAATCAGTTCACTATAGAATTGTAGACGAATAACAGAATTCTATTCCTTGACACGATGGTGATTAGGCACAACTCCTCAATCATCACAGATTGGTACCAAAAGATAACTAGTTCTGGGAGATATTTTAATTTTAAATCAACACATCCCCTCTCACAGAAGGTTGCAATTATTAATTCTCTCAAAAATAGGGTCATAAAACTAAGTCATCATACATTGGGGGAAAAGAATTTTGAGAAAATTAAATACTTAGCCAGTCTTAACGGATTTCCCTCTAAAATAATTGACTGGTTATTGCAACCTTCGAGTGAGTCCAGAGAAATTTTGGAATTTACAAACAATTTACAGCCACCCAAAATATATCTAAAAATCCCATTAGTGTCAGGACTGAGTACAAATCTACGTCACTGTTTTTAGAATCTTCTTCTTCTCATGCTATCCATTAACGGATGTTTGCGACTACATTCTTCATTTCATCCCTGTTCCCAGCGGTGTGAATCAGTGTCTGTATGTTGTGCATTCCCGTCCAATGTCTAATATTCCGTAGCCAAGACATCTTTTTCCTTCCTACTCCTCTCCGACCCTCTATCTTACCCTCAATTATCAATTGCAAGTATTTATATTTTTCGTTGCTCATGACGTGCCCTAGGTATGCAGTTTTCCTCTTTTTGATGGTGGTGAACAACTCTCGCTCTTTGTTTACAGATGCTAGCACATCTTCATTTGTTATTCTTGCTGTCCAGGGTATTTTGAGGATTCTGCGGTACAACCACATCTCGAACGCTTCTAATTTGTTGATGGTGTTTACTTTGAGGGTCCAACCTTCCATCCCATAAAGAAGCACCGACCAGACGTAGCACTTCAGGAATCTTAGTCTCAAATCAAGATCGAAGTCCGAGCAAGTGAACACTCTTCTCAGTTTAAAGAATGCTTCACGCGCTTGTTCAATGCGGCATTTAATTTCCAAGTCAGATGTCCAGTCCTCAGACAACCATACTCCCAAATACTTAAATTTATTAACCCTTTCTATGCGCATCGTGTTGAACGTTATCTCGGAGTCTTCAAAGGCATTCATATCCTTTGTGATCACTAAAAACTTTGTTTTCTTGGTGTTTATATTGAGACCCACCGATCTACTGTGTTCCCCTACGATGTTGACTAGTCGTTGTAAGTCCTGCATATTATCAGTGATCAGCACTGTGTCGTCGGCATAGCGGATGTTGTTGATCCACATCCCGTTAACCTTAATACCGATCTCTTTCTCTTCCAAAGCCTCACGAAAAACCGCCTCGGAGTACAGGTTAAACAGTAGCGGGGACAGAACACATCCCTGTCGCACTCCTTTCTGAATCTGTACGTTGTTAGACAATTCGCCATCCAATTTAATCTGTGCAGTCTGGTTCCAATATAAATTTTCGATGCATCTTATATCCTTTTGATCTATATCAAGGTTTCTCAGGAGTTGCATTAGTCTATGATGTTCGACTCGATCAAATGCTTTTTCGTAGTCCACAAAGCACAGGCAGATGTCCTTTTTGACGTCACAACAGTTCTGGATAAGCACTTGTGTAGCCACCATCGCCTCCCTTGTGCCCATTCCCTCTCTGAACCCAAACTGTGAATCACTAATATCTCTTTCGCACTTTTTATAAATTCTTTGGTGGATTATTTTTAGAAATATTTTTAGGGCATGGCTCATCAAGCTGATGAGTCGGTGATTTTCGCATGTTCTTGCGTTGGTTTTTTTGGGCAAGGGTACGAAGGTGGAATTCAGCCATTGTTGTGGGTATTGTCCTGTTTCATAGATGATGTTAAATATCTTGTGTAGAGCTTCAATGCTTGTTTCATCCAAAATTTTCAAAATCTCTGACGGAATCTCATCGGGCCCGGTGGCCTTGTTGTTTTTCGAGCTACGAATTGCTTTCTCTACTTCCGCTTTTAAAATCGGTGGTCCCGTCAACTGCCTATTATTTTCACTCCCAACCGAGGGTCTGTCTTGGTGAAAAAGTTGTTCGATATATTTTTCCCAAATTTTGACTTTCTCTTTGATGTCAGTAACTATTTGATTGGTTTCATCGACCAGTATACTAGATTTCTTCCCTCGGTGCATTCCAGCAGTCGCCTTGAGCTTTTTGTGGAGGTTAAACCCATCGTTTTTCTTTTGCAGTTCTTCTATTTCAATACATTCCTGCTTCAGCCATTCGTTCTTTGCCATTCTTATTTTTGATCTAATTATTTTCTGTATGTTCTTGTATTTGATGTCATCCTTGTTTTTATATTTTCGACGTTCGTCCATCAGTACCAATATTTCGTCATTCATCCATTTTCGTCTTCCAACTCCATTCCTATATCCCAACTTAGTTCTGGTTACATCTGCCACAATGTCCGATATTTTTTCCCAAGACATTGTCAGATCATTTCCGATTTTTGTACTGATGTCATGTCTCTGTGTGTTGATTTCGTTGCTAACCTCGTCTCTTGTTATAGGATCCCGCAATTTTTCTAATGCTACCTTTCTATTGGTGTTTAATTTTTTGATCTTCTTTGCTAAGGTGGTTTTTACAACTGCCACCAACAGTACGTGGTCAGAGGGTACATCCGCTCCGGGATATGTGCAGGCTTTTTTGACGGATGACTTGAATCTATCGTTGATGAGGACATAGTCGATCTGATTGCGTACCAGTTTCTGTGGATTATCGGCTGGAGATTTCCAGGTATAGAGACGACGTGGGGGAAGCTGAAACCAAGTGTTTGTTATTGTTAAGTGTTCTTCCTGACAGAATTCTAATAGACGGTCGCCTCTCTCATTTCTTGTTCCAAGCCCATATGGTCCGACTAAGTTCTCGAATCTACCTTTTCCTATTTTGGCATTGAAATCGCCCATGATCACATTGACGTCATGCTTTCGGGTAAGTTTGAGTAGTTCTTTTATTTCGTCGTAGAACTGTTCCACGTCTTGGTCGGTTGCGTCCATTGTTGGTGCGTACACTTGGACAACATTAAGGTCGGTTTTTAGAATGACCAAGTTAAAATTGTTCTATATCCAAAAAAGAAGGTTGGTGATTTGTACTCCAGAATTAAGTGTAAAACTCCGTTATTGGATAGGTCTGAGGTAGTATATTCAATACAGTGCTTAAATTGCGTCAAACAATATATAGGTCAAACTAGAAATAAATTAGCACAAAGACAAACAACACCAATATGATTGCAATATTGGCTATATTAATAAGAAAGAAAAAACTGCTTTGGCAACCCACCACTTTGAAACAGGCCATAATTTTAATTTCGCAAAACCCAGCATCCTAGATGTAGAAAGTAACAATAAGAAGCGTAACATATCAGAAATGCTTTTCATTAATAAGAACAGAGAACAAGCTGTAAACTTTAGAACCGACACCCCAAGTTTAAGTGTAATTTATAGTTGCTTAATACATAAAAATGTTGCAAGGTTCCATAAGACCCACTAATGGCAGAATACTTTCAACTTTATTTATATTTTGTTCATAGGCAATCTTTACCACCGTGGAATGTTGGAATTTTGTCGTGGCGTAAATAATAACATTGGAAGGGCTGGACTTTTCAGTGTGACACTCTATCTGTTCTCGTGTGGTTGGTTGTTTACCATCTTTTAATTTGTAGATGTATTTTGGCTTTTAATTATTTTAATTTTAGTTGTGACGGAACAAGTGTTGGATAGTTTTGTGTATAGTGGTGATTGTAAACTTTTATCCCATTGGTCTATGTTAACAATGTTTAAACCTCGCATGCTCTAATAATGTTTATATTTAAGACTACGGGCAACGTACATGATGATCTCGAGATTTGTATGCCATTCAAATAATTTAATATTAGCTCTAATGTTCTTATTATTTTCATTCACAGCCCTTATGAAGTTTAATGTAAAATTAAACGAAACGTCGGCGAAGAGGTTGTAGTACTTATTGCTGCCTTGTCCCAATCCGCCAATTTACATCCACATTATTCAAAATGTTCAAATTTATAGCATGTATCACTTTATTTACATATATGGCAAGATGGCAAACGCCTAAAGAAATGAACAAAAAGTGCAACAACTTTATAGAATATTTTATTATGAAATGGGCTCATCGAATTATTGATGCACACCTGTTAAGTTTCTACGGATAGTTTGTAATGTATGATTTTTGGTATGAGAGTAAGTGTCTAATCTTCTTTTGCAACTTGACATGAAACTATTTTACGATTTTTATGCTTTTCTTTCAAAAAATGATTATGCATTTCTGTTCAGCTCTAAGTATTACTCTCTAATTTCGAGTGATTGTACCGAAAGAAAAATTGCCTTGCCTAACATTTGCCCTCTCGGAAATAACAAAATTCCTTTTCAACTTAAATTTCTTTTACGTTAAAACGTGATAAAAGTATTATAAGGGATGAGCCCGACTTGATTAATGTGTTTTGTGCCTTCCGTCTCCATTTTGAACGTGAATTGTTAAAGTTACATGCATAATAACACGATAGCCAGGTAATAAATGACTCCTTTAAATTTGTAATGGGACTCAACGACTCGATTCCAGACAATGCCTCGATTAATTAACTTTTATCGAAAAATTCAGTCGCCCCATCTATCATGTTTTCGTTCATGTCCGGTTATTTTTAAATCAGTTTCGGAGCTACAAGTACTTGGAAGGATGTGTAAAGGAAACTGACAAGGTCCTTAGTTAGAGTGGCCATTAGGAAATATGTGACCGCGGCTAAGAAACTTAAATGTGGGCTGTTTGCCAGATATTACATCATTATTGAGTGCATTTTTGCGAACATCTTGTAACTTGATATAGTCGAAGCTATTGCTTTAAGTTTGAAACTTTTAGAAGGGCGGATATAAACAAAAATTAACATTTCACTTATTACTTTTTTTGTACTCGATTGGCTACAAGCGGCCTCTTATTATTACTTACCAAGAAAAAAAGAAATGGTTATAACAATACGTGAATGTTGGTTGGTGTGACTCACGATATAATATAGGGACTATTTCATTACCCTTGGCGCTACAAAAACTTGATTCTCGGGTTAGATTCCCCATGCAAACGTTACTAAATTAGAGAGACAACTTCACTTCTATTGTCAAGAGTATAAGAATAAATTATTATATTTATTATTATAATTATTATATTTATTATTAAAATTATTATATTTATTATATTAATTATTATATTGTATTATATCATAATAAATTATTATATATTTTATAATTTTCCTTATCTTCTAATGGCATAATGCTGAATATGGTATTTGGGCATAATTTGTATGGGACTATTTCCTTCTTCAAAATTTGGTCTAGTGGGTTCGGTGCGGGGGTGGTGATGCGGCATATTGTTGTGTTTTTTTTAATATATTTTTAGTAAATCTTTTTTTTTAAGTATATTTGCAACTCATTTTGTAACTTATAATTTTTTGTGTATTTTTTTTTATTTTATAGTGTAAGACAGGTTCAGTAGAGTAGCCATTGGGCTAGAATGCGTCTGTCTTATGCTTGAAGTGTCTATTATATATGTTATGTATGATAGAAATTGAAATAAAGGCATTATTATTATTATTATTATTATTAATATTATTATTATTATTATTATTATTATTATTATTATTATTATTATTATTATTATTAAAGAAATCCATAGTTTGGCTCCGCTGTTTAAAGTGGCATAGATTCGTTAAGGGGCATTTCTCGATATGTTATGTTGTGTGATGCTTTTTCTTGGCTGGTATATAATATGTCGGGCGCCATCCTTTGGTTTTAACGAGGCAATAAAACCTCTAGATTTAACAGTGGAGAAGGGTTCGCTATTTCTTGAGCCGCTCTAAATAAAACTTAGAAGAAAATTGTATGACTCCCATTTTGCCGATCTTAAACCTAAATCCTATTCCTATAAAGGAAACCATGGTAACGGTTACAGGGCTACTAAGTGTTGGGTTACTTAAGTTTGCGGGTAATGCCCGCAAAAATAGTGGGGCCTATCGGAACCTGACGATACGAACGGAGGATAATGAGATTTAGATAATATCCAAAAGGAGGGGGGCTTTGGATATTATCAAACTCTGTCACCATCCAACAGTGAATTCGACATCCGCCTGAGCTTAACTGATGAATGGGCGCACGGTAAAAAAGGGGTTCCGGGCAAGCGTAAAAATCCTCCTACAACTTGGCCGGCATACCAGCACCCTATCTAACGGTTGATCCAAACATCCGCCTGGGCTTAACCGAGGGATAGGTATTCGGACGGTAATGAGCAATGACAGACGATCGGCCCGTGCAAGCCACGTAATCCTCCTTTGACTTGTACGGTCCTGCTATCACGATGGTGAATCCAAACATCCTCCTGGAATGAACCGAAGCATAGATACGGAGGGACAGTTTACCAATAACACAGTCTTTTACCTTACGGCTTACTGTCAGTCTGGTCAGGACCAGATGATGCTGGTCGGCTGGCTGGCTCGGATTGGACTCCCCTTATAATCGCGCCACTATCCGAGACTTAAAGATGGTCTCAGATAAAAGAGTCAGGCAGGACTATTGCTTTTTACTCTATCATCGTTGTAGACCTGAAGATTGTCCAATCCTGAGCAGTGGCCATTTCTAGGTCCTGTTTAGAAGTACCTCACCGCGCCGATTGGAGCTCTTCAGGCGCTCTTCTTGTCCTACTGGACGCTTCCTTCTTTATCGGCTGTCACCCTTTCGGGTTGTCGGTTTTGAAATGAAACAAATACTATAGCAATTTGAGATTGCTATATATTTGTAACAATTCAGGGGGTGTTGGGTTTAGTGGGTAGGTAGGAAGCTCACCCTGGTGAGTGAGCGGGATGTGGAAAGAGCTGGCTAGCACCAGTTATCCACGGTAGGTTATACCTGGGCTTTGAGAATAAATTCTCGCTGGCTGTGGGATGTCTAGTATGTAGGGCGTTTGTCTGTCTCATCTATGGATGGTCCTGGCTTTTGTGGGAAACAGAAAAATTAGGCTTTAACTGCTGAAAATTTAACAAAAAAATCTGATTCTCAGAGCATTTCCTGCATTTGCCGTGCAGCTAGAATGAGACTCGGTGGCAGTGCGGTGTTTCCTGCTCGAGCTTTTTTATTGTGTTAATGTTTATTTCGTTTATTCCGGCCCTGCAGAGGCAGCGAACGACTGTAAATATTAGGGTTTAATTAGTTGAACTTTTATGACTCTTTACGATTGGCTATTTATAAGGCTGATTTTCTATAAATATTATATATCTCTCTGATGAACTTTGTAATGTTGAAGATGATAAAATTTTAAGTTAACAAATTTTATTGAATTTTTTTAAATACCAATAAAGGTGTAAAACGAAATGGGAGTCGTGGTTGGCTAAAAATGGTGAACATGTTGCGACGTCATGCTACTCTTGTCTAATCAAAATGATGCAAAGCATTTAGTACAACTTTGCTACAAAATAGAACCTTAAAAGAAATCTTCTCTTTGACCTTAGTTT
The DNA here is from genome assembly GCA_951812265.1 of Taphrorychus bicolor. Classification (NCBI taxonomy): domain Eukaryota; kingdom Metazoa; phylum Arthropoda; class Insecta; order Coleoptera; family Curculionidae; genus Taphrorychus; species Taphrorychus bicolor. The sequence goes on along the minus strand of OX638301.1, from coordinate 37,228,924 downwards.
CTTTTTTTTTGGGTCTCGCTTACCACTAAAAAATTTTCTTCTAGAAACCTCTTCCTCTTCTGGTTCTTGGCTAAGAAAGCTGTGCTGAAGATTTCCCTCTGCGGATTTTTGAGAGTGTAAAAGATAGAGTGTTAAATTTCCAGTATATTAGTGAAGGTTGATACCTTATAGTCTTGGACTGATTTTACCATACGGGAATAATTTAACATCTCACTCCATTTGAAAAAAAAATTGTCATAGTGTAGATCACGTGGTAATTACCATCAGGCCACTCTCTAACTCATAGTACGTAGCACGTTTCCATTGTGATCAATAGTATCGATCTAATTTGCTCCATATGATTTTAATCCGTCACCATTAAATTATTGCATGAAATATGATTACCTTTTCATTCATTTTTACTTCCGGAGTTTAAATCACATAAAGCCATTTCTAACTCCAGGCCTGCTTGATACTGCTTTATACTGCGTCCTGCATCCTGCTTTATACTGCGTCCTGCTTTATACTGCATTAGACGCTGACTGCATGCTCTGAGTCATCCCTGGTTGCTTGACACCGCTTTTTGTGTGCACAGCTCACTCACATGGACCTCTGGAGCAACACAAGAAACTCAGGTGGGTCCTTTCCAGTTTGTTTACACCGTGGAACACTTGTAGTAAATTACTGAAATACGCACAGTATGAATTGACCACTTAAATTATCATAACATCTGTGTAAGCCATCCATATACGGTGTGTCCCAAATTGGCCTTCCATGTATTGGGATCTCGGAAACTGTAGGAGCTACGAAGTCGGTTAAATGGGAAAAGTTCTAGACAATTATTTTAGTAATGTAATGACAAAAACCGGGTGGATGTAACCAATCGGGTTTTTGAGAAATTTTGGGAAAACCAAAATGGTGCATTTTTAAAAAACTGTTATAAGTCCTTTATTCTAACAGATAATCGAAATTTGTGAAAATATTTCTGAAGCAACTTTTTGAGTGCAATACACCTGTACAGGTAAAATTTCAATACAACGTTTCGGTTTTCTGCCAACAGAAGTACTCAAATTTCAAAAACTGATTACGAAGGAAAATATCCAGAACGAGGAACAACATCGGTATAGTTTAAAACAATTCAAGTCTTGAAATCTCCCTTAAATAGTAAAGAGTCATAAAAGTTCAATTAATTAAACCCTAATATTTACAGTAGTCCGCTGCCTCTGCAGGGCCGGACTAAACGAAATAAACATTAACACAATAAAAATCGTAACACACCTCTCCTTCCTGAGAATAAGTTTTCTAGCATTAGAAAACTTATTTAGGAAATGACAAACATAAAAAGAAACTAGAATAATAAAACAGGAAATCACAGAAAATATGAACCCTTAAGAAAATTAAAACTATCAGGACTTTTGTCCACTATTCCGCGTCAGGAGGATGTGCCTTAATCCTTCACATGCCATACGACACAGATTTTGCCTGACGGATGGGTCAACTCATAACACCATGGGGACACAATTTTGGTTATAGGTAGGAAGGGTAAAGGACCCCGTGAATATTGGTGCAAGCTTAGAAGAAAATTATCTGGATGCATCTGAAAAGATTTTATTTTTCTTCCACACCTATTCTCCCACCTTAAACGTGTCCGGTCGTCTGTGTAAATCGTAGCGGGTTTTTGTTCTCTTGTAGGCTTCCGTAAGACGAACCTGAACATCTCCGAAAACTTTTTTTTTTCAAGCGGACTAAAAGTACGTCATTTGTTTTCTCCATACGCACACCTAAAGTGGGCTTTCAAATCCTGAGACCAAAAATGTAGCAAAAAAGTCCTAGGCAGTAAAAGTAAAGTCAAAAGTCACCGCTAGTGTCATGGTGGCGCATATATAAACGATTTTCATTCACCAAAATTATTTTAATAATAGATGACACCAGATAAACCGATCTGAGTGTATTGCCATCTTTACATTCTTGTGGAAAAAACAAAGGACAGAAATACTCTCAGAGCACTCAAGAGCACCATCCGAAACCGTTATTAGTCGAAATCGCATAGGTTCTCGAATTCTGAATTCGTCTGTTAAATGTCATGCGCGTCATCATATTTATCTGTCAATGTGACATTTATTAATTTAGTATTGAAAATAATGCTACAAATTCTTAGTTTACCATAATCATTGGTTATTATTTAATACATTAAAACCATTGAACCTTGAAAACCACCATTCTAACATATTTTATGTATTTTACAAATAATATACACAATTAGGTAAGTACCTAGACCCGCTTAAAGAGGATGAGAGAAAATTGCAAAACTGAACCACTTTTAAATAGATTTCTTATTTATTGCATGCTTGAAAAAAAAATAGTATATGTTACTCGGAGTAAAAGGTCTTTTTGTGCTTCGCCCAGTTGCAGGCCTCAGCTTCGCTTCGGCCGTCAATCTCTGGGCTCAAAACGAAAAGACCCACTTTTACTCCTAGTGACATAATCTACTATTTCAATTCTTCCGAGCGTGCAACAGGGTCAAACTTCCTAATGGGAGGCTCGGAAACATCAAGATCGGATGTCCCTAGCTGTACAGGGTATCCCATTTTCGGCACTTTTGCGGGGTATCTCCCTGATTTTTAAAGATAGAGGGTTGCGGTTTTCTCGACAGTGTGCTACTTTTTTGTGAAACTAAAGATGGCGCCAGCAGAATTTTTATAGCCCTTTTGGTTTTTGAGATACAGGGTGGAATTGAAAAGTATCGCTTTTGAGGCACCCCCCGCATCACAGTTATCTTTAAACTTATCCAAGAAGTTAAAACGCAATCTTAAATAATTTTTTCCGTAGAATCCAATGGCGTAGTCAGTTCTTTCCTAGCAACTTCAGTTTTTGAGTTACGAAGCAAATATATGTTTTTTTAAATGGAACACTCTGTATATTATTTTTCTAGTTTATTAGTCATAATGTGGGCTTTCCAAAAATATATAATCGTATGCAAATATTTTCAAAACAAAGCTCAGAATTTAAGATTTTCTTAAATTTTTATTTTTGTCCAATTCGTAAGTAGTAGGCTATGGCTAAAATATTATTAGGAACAAAATCGATGTAAGTAATAATTATTCTAATTTATAACATCTTCAAATTTAATACAAAAAATCTTTTTTAAATCTCAGTATCTCAGTTATTAGTTATTTATTACAGCATTCAACATAATTAAGTAAACAGTTTTTAAAGGTGGTTTTCAAAATGACGGCCATTTTCCTGTATGCAAAATTGGCACATTTTCGTTATTCTAATCGCGTTAAAAAGAATCATAGGCCTTCTTTGCAAATTTTGGAAAGTTAAATTGATTGCCGCAAGAAGCTCCGCTCGAGACTGATACTGTGTTTTATAGACTTCATTTTGCATAAAACCCCATAAAAAAAAATCCAAAATTGAAAGATCGGGAGATCGAGGGGGCCACCTTACAGGTCCGTAGGTACCAATCCACCTTTGAGGAAAGTTATCGTCTAAAAATTCCCTTAAAAGGGCAGAGTTGTGGCTTGGGGCACCATCTTGTTGAAAAAAAACGGCATTATAAAGGGCCAAGGGAACATTTTCCATCAGTTCTGGAATAACTTCCTCAAGAATTTCTCGGTAACGATGCGCTGTCAGACCTCCTTCAATAATTCTGTAGACTATGCGTCTTCCAAAAATGAAACACGAGACTCCAACCCCAAAACGTCCTTGTTGTGCCCTCTCAAAAGTTAAATGGTGATTTTCTGTGGACCAATGTCTAGTATTATGGCGATTAAAAATTGCCGCACTTGAAAAATAACATTCATCGGACCAAATAACGAGTCTGCCAAAAGATTCATCAGTATGGATTTGTTGTAAATACCATTGGCAAAACAACATTCTGCGCTCGGCATCGCCAGGGTGTAAACGTTGAACTATGTGGAATTTATAGGGGTGATACCTATATTTTTTCAAAATTCTCTGAGCATCAGACTTGGATACACCAGTTGCTTCCTCTATATGCTTGCAAGAAGATGAAGGCTTTGCTTCTACATAACCCAATACGTTTATCTCTTTTCTCTCTCTATCTTGTTTGGAGTATGAATTCGGCCTGGGCTGGACAAATGATCCGTGCTCTACTAGATTTGATTTAATTCGGGCAAATATGTCTGGGAAAGGTTGCCTTCTCTCTGGATATCTAATAATAGCAAAAACGACCCCTAAGATGGTATCCTAACCATAGCGTGCAAAATACTTTACCTTTGGAAATATACTTCCGAAGCTTCTTGGGGATTTTCATTAGATTGTATAAAACAAACCAACATATCATACTTCTCATAATTTTCGTAAACCGCCATTATTGTAACAAAATTAATTTAATTAGCAGCTAAATAGTAAAATAGAAACACCAAAACAACAAGCATATTACTAATAAAAACAAAGAGTGACAAAACCACAAAGTTTTTGACATATTGCCTTTTGTTTCAAATAAGCTAGCCATCTAGCCATAGCCTACTACCAACGAATTGGACAAAAATGAAAATTTAAGAAAATCTTAAATTCTGAGCTTCGTTTTGAAAACAATTGCATACAATTATATATTTTTGGAAATCCCACATTATGACTAATAAAATAAAAAGATAATATACGGGGTGTTCCATTTAAAAAAAACATATATTTGCTTCGTAACTCAAAAACTGAAGTTGCTAGGAAAGAACTAACAACGCCACTGGATTCCACGGAAAAAATTGTTTAAGAATGCGTTTTAACTTCTTCGATAAGTTTAAACATAACTGTAATACGGGGGGTGCCTCAAAAGCGATACTTTTCAATTCCACCCTGTATCTCAAAAACCAAAAGGGCTATAAAAATTCTGCTGGCGCCATCTTTAGTTTCACAAAAAAGTAGCACACTGTCGTGAAAAGCGCAACCCTCTATCTTTAAAAATAAGGGAGATACCCCTCAAAAGTGCCGAAAATGGGATACCCTGTACTTCTCTACCATGCTACTCTCCTCCAATCAAAATTGTACTAGATGCTTTGCACCATTTTGATTGATTGACCACTTTCTCGTCCTGCTTCACTTGCACAAGCACTAAGGGCAAGGGGTGCTGTGCATCCGTTGCACTGAAAGTGCGGCCATGTCTTGGGCTGTCAGGTGCTGTTCTACGTCTTTAGTGCTATACACTGTACCGGTTACACTGTTGCAGGCCAGTCGCTTGCATTTCCCACGCGGAACCCTTGGTGTTGTTTTTTCTGACAGTTTTCTTGCGGTCGCCTTCGTGATTTCCTTATGGATATTGCTGGGTCCAGCAATAACCAAAAAGATATAGATATCCGAAAGGAAAATGCTGGTTCCAACAACCTCCATTTCTTGATCGGGTGTTTCTTGGAACATGTCCTCGGTCATTTTCTCTACTTCAGTTGTCTCTTTGCCAGCTTTCTTCAGCTTTTTTCTTTATTCTCTCTCTCTCTTGTTTGGCCTGATTATGTTTTTCTGGATGTCTTCTAGGGCCTTTGCTTGTTTTGCCATTTGCATTTCCATTTATTGGATTTTCCTCTGCATTTTGACGTTCTCTTCCTTGAGTTTGGCGTTTTCTTTTTCAAGTCTCCGCAAACTCTTGATATCATGTTCGCTGTCTTTACGTTTATCTGTCATTCTTTCTTGTATTTCTGCATACAGTTCAGTAAAATGTTTATGATTTACCTCGACCTCCCTTTCATGGTCCTCGAGGGCCATTTGTCATGGTTCGCCTCCGCTAATACTCTCACTACCACCGATTGTGGCTCTGACGAATTTCACTCAAAAATCGTTCCTTAAATAAGCAAAACTTATTGCGTATTCCCCTTATAGTGGACCACGAGCGGCCTTTTATTCAGTCGTCCTGCAGTTTTTATCTTTTTAAGCAAAAACCATGGGTCATTTGAAAAAGTCAAAATACCAAATGTGCTTAGAAATGAACGAGGAATCAAAAAACAATGTATTTATGAGAACTTAAATAACGAGAAATTAATTTATGAGAACAAAAACATTGGCGTACCATGGTTTTCTTCAATTATATTCAAGGCAAAAACTCATACGGACGCAACTGATAAAATTAATAAAATTGCTTGAACATCAAAAAATGGCCCTTAATGAATACAAAATATGTACCAAATTTCACAAAAATATCTACAGCAATAACATAGATATTAATTTAAAAAAATAGATCTGAGAGTGCAGAAAAACAATTTTTATCTTTTTAAGCAAAAACCATGGGTCATTTGAAAAAAGCAAGATACCAAATGTGCTTAGAAATGAACGAGGAGCCAAGTGGAAGCGCAGTGGAAGGGCTTGGAAGGGCCTTGTGTGTATTGTTGCTAACGGAGAGCTCGTTACAACGGTGAGCTTGTTTATATTTATGTTATCGGAAGATTTGTATGCTTAACATAAGTTCGTTACGGTTGATTTGACAATAAGTTAAGCAGTATCATCTTGGCCTCAAGAATCCCTGTTTAAGTTTGACCACCTAGTTTGGAACCAGATTGCTGAAACGATATTTAAAAAGCTACCTGAGAGTGGTGTCACGTATTTTTTTAACAAAGTTCGAGCACTGCATTGCGACAATCACATTTGGATATCACTGACTTAAGACGTGACCGTTAACTACATTTACTATGAAAAATAGACTTTCAATGCGTTGATCAAATCGTACCATACTTATAAGTACATATTAATATCTTCTTCTTTTATAAATTTCATCTGGTTATCGTTGGAAATCTGACTTTTAGTTTCTTAAGGAATCTTCTTGACATGTGCTGAAAGGAGATAGTTATAAAAAGTGCTGATTTTAAAAGTAACTGGGTGATAAAAAGAAGTAAATAAGTTAATGTTTTGATATTTGCAGAGGGTGCTATACCTCTCAGCTTTAGCAGATTTGCAGTTGCAATTTACTTAATACCTCGAATTTACACCAGGGCTGGAAAAATGTTTTAAACTGAAACAGGAATCGATAAATCCCATAAATAACCTTTATAATTTATCTCCAAAGGAAATAACGAATAAATATTTCGTTAATATTTCTCTTGAGAGCAATATCCATTCGGAACAATGCCACGATTAATTAACTTTATCCCGAAGTTCGCCTAACTCGTCTATCATTTTTCTTTCTATTCGTGTCAGGTAATTTTAAATTTGTTTCAGAGCCTCCGACGAGCGTCCAAGTGAGTGACAACTTAGGTCCCGTGAAAAAAGATGTGACAGAAGCATATGCGGAGGGAGCGAGTCTGGTGCTTGTATGTGTGGCGACAGGTGGAAAACCTTTAGCGAGGGTAAGTTTTTCCAGGTAGTTAAATTTGAGAACGATAGGGAATATGATTGACAGTGATTCGATATAAATTCCCAAGCGTAATTTTTACAAATATTTAAACCGCAACCTGATATTATAATTTTTACTTTTGTGATGGTCTTGTTCTTGGGTTGTGTTGCGTATGATAAAGGAGACTCAATAATTCTTAAAAGAAAACAACAAACTTTATAACAAATTAAAGGTTATAACATAAAATGTCATACGAGTAAAACTACATGGCATTAAGATACAGGATCGAGGAGTATACTCATTCATTAATTGCATATCTGCTATTGTAGTCAGCAAGAAATTGCTTCAAAAACTCCAAATTTTCTTAGGTACTATGTGTAGTGGTTTGGTCTTGATGGAAATTTCCGGGCTGCTATTCGTCATCATGAAACTTTTCCACAAATAGTTTAAAAGTAAATTTCTATAGCACTCTGTAGCCAATGTTCGTTAAATGGCACAAAGAATTAAGCTACTGGGAGCTCAACAAATACCAAAAATAAAAGGAGTTAGTATACCTTACGTAAAAACAATTACCAATAATTCTTTGTTTGCGTATTCCTACCCACACTCCTACTTTATTGCGATATAAGGTTATTCAATAGTAATATGGAGATTTTCTGAAGACCAAAGTTTCATAATATTCCCTCTTTACGTAAAAGGCTTCCAGTCTCTCAAAATAGATCACGAACCAAACTAAACTCTCCTAAGCAGGACTGACTGAATAGAGTACGTCCAAGTGCCATTGACTTTGTTACCATTGCAAATAATTTGCCGCCAAAAAAGTACTTGCGTTTTTGAGTGTAAGCCATTGTCCTGGGCAAGGACAACTAGCAGAACTTGTAAGTAAGACCAAAATTAAAGCAGAAAGCAAAACAAAAATTTTACGGTGACAGTTGATTGATTGATTGATCAAGTCAACAAGAGGAGGGCCCGTGTACCGTGACCTACAAAATCTATTGTGCCTCAATATCAATTAATGTTCACTCAGAAGACCCAGTCTCTTTAGAAAGTCCATAAGATTTTGTGGTCGGATGTTCATTCGTACGAAGTTCTGAAATCTAAGTCTTTCAGCTGCAGGACATTCACTCAGAATGTGTTCTACAGTCTCATCATCATCCATGCATAGTCTGCATTCGGCATTGTCTGCCAGGCCTATCCTAAGCATGCGGTGTTTCAATCGACAATGCGCAGTCTATAAGCCGATAACGGCTTTGAGCTATTGTCTGTCGAGGTCTTCTGTCCTTTTTTCACAGGGTTCTTGTATGAACGCCTTTGAGTGAACAAGGCCCGGGCTGTTTATCCAGTAACGTTAGGCTTGTTCTTCCGCCATCTGGATTACTGCCCTCCTCGATACCTTTCTTAATGATACCCAAGACCGGTTCAGGCGCTATGAAGGTACGCTTCCCTTGCAAGAGAATTAGCGATTTCATTGCCCTCAAAGACTTTGTGACCTGGAATCTGGACTAAGGTTAGCGTGTTATCCTCCCCAATGTAGTTCAGTATGTTTCGAACTCAGAGAGTTCTTGAAGAGATCTTGCTGTGCTTGCAAGTGCTTTGAGTGCCGCTTGACTGTCCGAATATATTTTGATATTTTTGTTTGTCCAGTTGTGATTGCTTATCGACCTGGCAGATATTTCAATGGCATGGAGCTCCCCCTGAAATATTGTTGCGTGCTTTTCCAGACTCTCCTGGAGTCTGCATCTCTGGCCACCGCCATACGCCCCAGCTTCCACTCCCTCGGAAGTTTTCGAGCCATTCAGATACCAGGCAAGAGCCTACAAGGTACCACGGGTTTACTTTTTAGGCTGAATAACTCTAGGTGACAGGGGGCATCATGTCCGAAGACATACCCAGCAAAGCATGGCAGGTTAATTCATCCTGTAGTGGATTTGGTTACAATGCAATCTTCCCCCCCCCCCCGGGTGTTGTGGAGTACTAACCTGTAAATTTTGAAAATATAAAAAAACGGGGATAACGGGCAAATATTATACAGGCTCTCAGATTTCCATGGCCACCTGTGTAGAAAAACTTAATGAAAACTTTTATACGTTCGTACAACTACTTGAAATAAACTTTTCTGAAAAGCCTTCAAATTGGTATTTTAAAAAACAATCTCACTCTAAAAAAAAAAGCTGACGTGAGGCAAAGAAGCCTGAAAATCAACATTAATTAAACATTAAACAAAGAATATAACTAATTTATAAATCTAGGTTCTCAGTTTCATTTTACAGGGAACGTTTCATGCGAAGAAGGTTAAATTAGGGCAAGTGAAGTTGCACAAATATATAAAAATTACATATTCACATTTCGAAAATTCCAACTGGTTTTGGAAATAATGCGCAAAAATTCGAAATTTGAAAAAAAACATTTTTGTTTTTTCTAGTTTTAATTTAAAGACAAAATTAAAAATATTTTATATTTATCTTTTATATTATATATGCTCCACTTGGCTTCCCTCTTCACCAGAATGTAGAGCGGGATTATCCCGAGAAGTTTTTCCATGGCCAATGTTGGAATGCCCCACCCAGTTCGACCAAAGCAAGCAGGTCATCCACCAGTACGGACCACAAAATAGGTGATAGTACTCCTCGCTGCGGACACCCCTTGGCGGTTGTGGGGGTAGTTCCCCCAGGAGGTACCTCGGTTCTCCCTCTTCTTTTTAAGTTGACAGTTTTCGTTAAAGGCCGTCATGATTGCTCTGTTTCAACACGATTTCTTATTGCAGTTATCGCACCATTTAGTTGTTTCTAGAGTGTCTTCCTGTAGCCACTCCAGATTGTGCTCTTTGGGTCTCTATATTTTATAATAGGTCGAGAGCCCGGAAAGAATATGTTTATGGTCTGAAGAAGGGGGTACTGAGGAAACAAAGCATTTCGTTCTCTTATTGCAAATGAAATTACTGCTAATTGTTAGATAAAGTACCTCACTCCTATTGCTAGTTACCAGCTAGGTGTAGACCCCCGTTGTTAATCGTGAGCTCTTGCCCCTTTAAGTAGTTGAATAATGTCTCACCTCTTGGGTTGGTGTCCGTACTGCCCCACACCAAGTGGTGTGAGTTCGGGTCGCATCCAGGAAAACCGTAGTAGGAAATATTTTAGTTGTTTCTTGATACAGATGCATGCTCTAGGTCTTTGCACTGAGCTAACTGCATTTCCAAAATTTGTGTGCAGTCCTGCTATTTGTCCTGCGCCATTGATTCATTGTTCTTGTACGAAGGCAATATCTATACACCCCTCGTTAAATCTTCTACCAAATATGTAAGACGCAGCCTTGGCATGATGCAGGTTCGCCTCGGCGCTCTCCGCCCCTGCCATCAGCCCCTGCCGTCAGCTCTAGTCAGGCCTTCCAGGACGGTCTTTATCGTCCTTGTCCGGTCCTGGTGGCTTCCCCCTGCCACCGGTCCCCTTGCGATTTTGCCAAGAGTTTTGTTTCCAGTGGTGCTTAGGCTGGACATAGACGTAACCATCAATTACGAACCTCCACGTCAGCCCCCTTTCCGCATCCATTCTATAAAGGATGGCCCAGTCGTCTGTGTGCAGACCCTGCTCCATGTTGCGGAGTCTCTTCAGGATTTTCTCTATTTATCGTGTCTCTCGGACGATAAATTCTCACCGTTCTCGTCGGACAGTTATATCACGCAGATATGGGGCCTCGGCAATTCTTGGCCCTGTACCAATACCAATCTAAGTTGAGGCCACCTCCCAAGTTCTGAGTTGGTTTAGCGTCCACTCCAGCCACAGCACGGTTTCTGAATCCGCACATGTGATGGACAACCATCCTGGCCTCGCAGTGCAGTTGCTGAACCGTACTTGGGTTCCGCCTGGTGGACTGCTCACCACATTTTTCAAGACGGCTCCACGGTTCTAGGACTGCCCTACGCGAGGCACCCTGTGTGTTGGGGTTCGCTTTTCTGGTGGTTTGCTAAGGGCTGCTGCCCTCTAATCTCCCACGCTTTGTTCTCTCTTTAGGCTTTGGCCGATTTTTCTTCATTCCTAGTCTTGGCTTTTGAGGATTTTTTTCCATCAGTTCTATCAGTATGAGTTGGCTTTTTCCCATCCCCAGCTGCTTGCTTGGTCGTAAAAACTTGCTGCAAGGCCTCCATGTAAGGAATGCCCTTTTCCAGCAGATTTTTAGGGCTTTCTTACCCGCGCCAGAGACCCTTTTTCTTCGGAAGGCAAAGTCCCCAGAGCCTTGGCAGCACTGTCGGAAGCCACGCTGTCACTTCCTGGGAGATGCACTGGTGAGCCTAATATTTCCCGTTCCCTCTTAATGATGATAGCTGCGTTGCTCGTGGTAAAGTTGGTTTCGTCCACCTCTCCATTGGTTCAGCCGGTGGCTGAGTGTTGTTAATATTTTGGTTAGTGGTAGCTCTGGCAGCATATCATGCTTCACCACGGACATCGGTATTTGCTTTCCTGGTATCTGTTTCGTACCATGCACCGTAGCCCATACTTGAGACACATCACCAGTAAGCCCTCGGGTAACATCACCAGTAAGTCAGTTTACAGTTTACATTTACCCCCGGGTGACAGTTAACTTAACTCTATATTTTTTTAATTATCGGTTCCTTTCAACTAGAGTTGTGCGAACTCTGCGTGCTAAATTCCATCAACATTAATATGAAATATGAAAAGATTTTCAAAAAATGAGCATGAAAGGTAACGTAGATCATGTGTTGAGAAATGTTGCCTACATGCCACCACTAAATTTTGACAATACCGAAAATAGGCTGTTAGTCGATCTTTGATGCCCATCTCTAACCTCAACGAAAATATTCTGATCTACATTTTTTTTTATGAAAATGAAATTAGATTCCATGGTTTGCTACGAGATTTTTTTTATTGAACGCCTATTTTCAAGTGGATGGTCTTTCTTTTAAACAATTTTTGATTAAATTAAAGTGTAGTATATATGCGTACAAGTATATGTACTGAACGTTTCAATATTGTTTTATATAAAGCAGGAAAATTGTTCCAAATTTTTAAAATAAAAGGATGACTTTAGATCAGGACTGATACGTTAAACAATCGTTCACATTTCGTTATTGTACATCGTGGACGCACACCAAACTTTTATGTTACATATATATATACCAAATTTACACTATGGTGAAAAATATATGATTACACTATCTTAAGGAGCAGCCAGTCAGCGTCGAAACCTTAAATAAACCTTAACCGATGTTTCAAAAATTAAGGAACTTCCTTTATCTTAAAGATCAGAGTTCATAAACATCAATAAAGGCGTCCGAGAAATACCTCAACGTCACAACGTTCATATCCTTTATAATTTCCTCATTGCTCTTCTTTCTTTGTATCAGGAAATTTTTCATATGAAATCATAGATTTGCTAGTAGTAGCAGTAGTAGTAGTAGCACCAGTAGTAAACAATGGGGGCCAAAGCCTTGCGACTAGGCCTTAGAGGCCCTTTTCACAGTCCCCGGGTCCACCCATCCCTACTTCACCAGGACCCTCATTCCCTCCACAAGTTAACCCGTCCATCTAATGAAGGAGAATATTCCGGCCCATTTCAGAGTCGGATGCTCCTCTCGATGAAGGAAAGCGGCTCCAAGTGTCCTATGGCGCAATCGCGCCCACCTATGGCATACTCTCAGAAAGTGGTAAGGACTCTTCCCCTGCCCCACAATCGGCGCAGCCATTCTTAGGAGATGCATGTGCCTGTGTAGTCTGCAGTGTCCAGTAAGGAGTCTTATAAGGTCCCCCAGGCACTCCCGGCTTCTTCAAAGAAACCACAATACCTTGGATCTATCCGGGTTAGGGTAGATTTCCTTGGTCTGTCTACATATTCCTGACTGTGTCCAGTTTGTCCTTGTATTCTCGCATGTCCACTCATTCAGAGTGTGAGAGACGTACCTCTTACTTACTCCTAGACATGGCTCTGGTCCAATAAAGCATGTCTGGGAACCACGCTTGACCGATGTCCAGGAACCCATCCCAGTGTTACCCTTATTGTTTCTGCCAGTGACTTTGGTGCATCCGTACAGTTCTGAAGGCGCTTTGAACTGGTTCCGCTCGCAGAGCCGCCTGACTGACGGAGTAGATGTCTTGCTTTGCTCCCTGCCCGACTTCTGTTCATGTGGACACTTGGAGTATTGTAAACACCTCCACCTGAAAAACCGTCGTGTGGCTTCCCAAAGCAAAGCCCTCGACGTGGCCTACTTTGCATATTCCGGCTCCTGACGACTATGTATTAGGATTCTTGATCCGTCTGTATACTGATTATTCTCAGAAGGTGGCTGAAGCAGCTGGTCCTTGAATTTTTCCGTTATTGTGTCCAGTTATCTTACATGTTCTCACTTCCCATAGCTGGGAAATGAGAACAGGGGGCTATCCTTCCACTGGGCAATCATCCTCCTGCAGGACGCCATCGCCTCCCTCTTAACCCAGATTGGAAGCTCCGGCCCACCCAGTACGACATTAAATGCTGCTCTCGGTGTGTTCTGAATGCACCCGTTTTGGCTAGCCAGACTTTTCTCTGCAGTCTGGCCAGCCTCAGCACATAGCATGCCCTGCCCACCGCTGGCCACCAGACCACGGCCCCATATGTTATCCTCGGTCTGCTAACCGCAGTCTAGAGCCAGTGCAGGACGTGTGGCTTTAGACCCCACTTCCTGCCCACTGCCCTGCGTAGTTGCCACCCCTAGGTACTTAGCCTCAGGTTTTAGTAGCAGAGGTTCACCGGACAGCGTGGGTGAGCGGAATCCTGTAGTTTTCCTTCTTTTAGTGTAGAGCACAAGCTCAGTATTGCCAGGATTGACTGACAGTCTCGTCTCGGTACACCATTGTTTTACTATTCTACATGCCCTTTGCATTTGATTACAAACGCTGTCAACGAACTTTCCTGGTATCATGACCAGTCAGTCGTTCGCATACGCTTACGCACTGAACCCCTCCGCTTATAGCCTCTAGACTTATTATCTGAAGTCATTCTAACAGCGTAACGCACATTAGCAGAAGCATGTTCGTTGCCACCTTTTCACCTCCTATAATTTTGCAACTTAAAAACCTTTAAAGAAAATTAAGTGAACAAGTAATAAGGGTTAGTTTTCGTGTAAGCCTGTTGGCGATGCAGTTAATGAAAGTGGCATGCATAGAAGGCATTATCACGATCATATTGTAAACGATCATTTGCATTTTTATCAGCACGATACGGCTGCAAACACGAAACCGTGGCATAACCATTTTATTAATCGCGCTTTATAAGTAAAGCGACGCTTTAGATTATTTTTCCGGGTTATGGATAACTACAATTAATAGTTGCAGAATATTAATGAACAAAATTCCATTGCTTATTTGGTTTTGGATGAATTGTGCAAGCAAAATGTATTTTTTTAAATATTATACCTTGTTTTGTCAGTAAACAATTTTCAATTTTATGACAAATAGTGTTTATTGATTCTTCTGACAAGCATTTATTAGTTTATGTTAGTAAGTCGTTTGAAAACACATTTCAAAGGTCTGTTGCTTCGTCTCAAAAGCATTTTGCCTGTAATCGCCTAGAAAATCTAAGGTATCAGCCATTTTCTAGCCATTGTAATTTTTTTACAGATTGCGGGAATGTTTATTTTGCGAGAATGTTTATTTAACGATTTTTTGTAACATAAACGTTTGCTCCCTTCGGGAAGTGTGTACTTATGGCTATTTTGTCGGGCTTTATTGCCAGAAGAAAAACAAATTTTGTAGATAATGCAGTATTAGACAATGCACCAATACAAAGCAAGATAGTTGAATTGGTAGAAAGAAGTAAAAAACGTCAGACAGAAAGCACATAAAATTAAGCATTAAACACTCGAAAGCGAGCTTAAAATGCCTAGCTTATCTAACATTGATGGGAAGTGGATGAGGGAAGAATCTGAGGCTCCTGTTTAACTGGGTGCGCAAAATACAAAAAAAGCACCGAAAAGCGCTATCAAGCACTGGTCACCGACAAACATCGAATCCCGTAACAATACAAAGAGGCATCTTGCAAGGATATTCCTTCAGCCCGTTTCTATTTACTTTAATAATTACACCAGTTCCTCCAAACATCGGAAAGACACGTATACCAGATTGGCCTACATGGAGGGCATTAAATGATTTTTACCCAACTAGGATGGTCTGGTCTTGAGATTTACTTGAGACTCTGCAAGAAAAGTGTGCCTCAAAGTGAATCTGGAAAAGTGATGGGCGGTATAGTAGGAGTATAGAAACCAAACACAATTTTTACCACAAATGAGAGAGGAGTACCATTACCTTGGCCCGGACCATCTTGAAAGGCATAACCTAGACAAATTTGAGAGGATTGAAAAAAATTGAAGGCAAGCTCAACACAATCTTAGAGTCACAACTGACTACACACCTAAAGATAGCACCCATAATAATACAGTAATACCCTTGAGGGTATATGTTGTCTGTTAAAGGAAGCAGCTCGACGTTGAAGAAACACTAACTAGAATTAGAAAAAAAAATTGGTTGAGTCCAAAGCTAAAGGCAGAACATCTTCAAATGGAGCTGTAGACCTACCACGCTAGTAGTGTAGGCCTTGGCGTGAAATCAGTCGAACACTAGACTTAGTTAAGCTATATAAGGAAGAGAATTTAATATAATGACAAATAGCCAGACATGGAGGCATGTAAATGAAGATATCAGGCACCGCAGTGGAGCGATTCACTAACTGAAATGAAGGACTGTAGGAATATCTGAATACTTTGGCAAAGAGGTGAACCGAAAACTTTAAGTACGGCCAAATACTGGTAGTACTTAAGGAAGGAAATTTCCAGCATTCAGCGTCGCAGACATGAGAAGGTGGGGCTTGCTGGGTTCTGCAATGGAGGACCAAATGAATAAGCCTTAACAGAAGAAGCTGCGGAAGGGGTTACAAAGCTGACGAGACGGCGAACCATGACGCAAGCGCGTACACTGAAGTTGCGTACACCACCAGGCAGCACTAAGTGATGTATTAGATTTTGAAGACATTGCTATAGAGCACATGCAGATGTTATTTATCAACGCCAATCCATTTTGGTAAGGCCACGTACGATCAGCATTTCCGGTTAGACCTTACCTGCAAATGAGCGTACTATCAGATTTATACTAAACCGTTCAAAAAGTTTTACCAAAGATTTATAATAAACCGTTGCAATAAAGGGCAAAAAAGTACGGGCTGAAAAAAAAACAACAACAAACAATTTTGAGGAAGTACAAAACCGCCGGGTCGATCAGCGGCCGAAATTAAGAAGAAATATCTTGAGTTTAAAAAAAAACAAATGACCACACAGGTAGAACAGCAGCAAGTAAACGCAAGCCGAATTAGAGGAATTAATAAGAGCGTACACAAACAGGCCGGAGACTCTTCCAACGTCCGCCGACATGCACGAGCGGATGAATCATCAGAGGAAGAAGCGAGCCAAACAAATGAAGACATCAACAACCGACAGGGCTTGACCGACCAGGAACAGCATCTTCATCTAGAGCAACAACCGAGGCTAGAAGTTACTCATAACAACGTATCAAGCAGGAGTCTTGCAGAGATACAGGCCGATGCGACGGTGAGGAGACTTACGTCCAACATCCAACACAGAAACGCCACTCCCTGCCAGACAAGAGCCACTATGTTCAAACACAGAGGCCTACTATGATAAGTAGTTTAGTTGCGTGAGTGGCTGGAAGCTCAAAATTAAAAGATTTTTAATAAGATACCAAACCAAGAAGACTGTTACACTGGTGGATGAAACTATGCAGGAGAAGATTGTCGAAATCCAACACCAAACAACGCCCACTGAAGTGGAGAAGCGAAAATCTATAATAAATGATACCTATGTCGTAACGACTAGTACAAGAAGCTGTAAGAAGCCAATTAAACCAGCACCTCAAAGAACCGAAGATCAGATAGCTAGGTTATAAAAACGCATCAACAACGCAAAGAAATACGTTTTACATTACACGTTACATACGATTTTTTACCTAACCTACAGGTAAAAAATCTCCCAAAACGCCTGTTCATGCAAGCTAAAATCACTACAAAACTGAGAATGAACGAAATTTTTAGCTTTTTCGCAGGAAACTCTAGTTTAAAATATGCAAAAAAGCAATATTTACTAATTGGAAATTGAAAACTTATCTGCTTTCAATATTTCCAAAAATATTGCAGCGTTAAAGAGTGAAACAAACAGAAACAACTACTCCGAGGGCTAATACCCCCACCGGCATTGAATTACACTGTTTGTTTCAAAGCTCATTTTATAGAGCAAAAAAAAATATTAAAATAAATTAATAAAGTAATAAAAAATCAATGCTAAATAGCCAAAAAATATTAACTATTTTCTATACTCCAAGAAAGAAAACCACAACCGCACACCAGTGCTTCGGAGCGGATTTGCAAAATAAAGAAATTTTCGAGTACGCAAAACTTCGACCACAAACAACCTCAGAATACGTTAAGCAGAAGTGTGCTGAGTCTTTAGTGAGGGTTGCCCTCTGGAAAGCCGCTAGAGAATACGGGATTTCGAATTACACCCACAAAATTCTGCCAGCCCATTAAATTGTTTGAAACTGATGTGCGCGCCAAACTGGTCTTAAAACATAAGAAGGACGACGAACGTGATCCCGAAAACTATAGGGATATTTCTGTGTTAAATGCCTACTACAAAATGGTCACGGTCGTAATCACGGCCATCCTTGGGGAGTGTCTTCCGAGCTGAGCTGGGCAATTTTCCCGGAGCTATTCGCCCAACCAAACGTTTGGGGAATCACGCCTGGAATGTTGGAGGATAGAAGCTCCAAGGACTACTCTCCGTAGTACGATTCTCGCAAGGTGTTTTATTCCGTCCACCACTCATTTTACAAAACATTTTACCGTGGACTATACTCCAAGAGTGAAAACCACAACAAAACACGACTGTTTCGGGAGTACCTTCGCAAAATAAAGCTATTTTCGATTGCGTAAAACTTCGACCAACAAACAACCTCAGACCACGTCAGGCAGAAGTGCGGTGAGGCTTTGGCGAGGGTCGCCATCTAGAAAGCGGCTGAAGAATACGGGATTTCGAATTACACCTACAAAATGAGCTGCCAGTCATAACGTTGATAAACACCACGCAGAAAATCCTTGCAGGAAAACCTAAATTGACTGAGATTGACATGCGCACCAGACTTGCCTTAATACATAAAAAAGACGACAAATGTAAACCCGAACATTATAGACCCAACGCTACCCTTAGGGAGTCTCTTGCGAACTGGCCAATTTCCCCCCGGAGCAATTCGCCCAACTAAATATCTGGAAAACCACGCACGGACTGTTGGAGGATAAAAACGCTAATAACTACTCTGCGTGGGACGATTTTTGCAAGGCGTTTGACTCTCGCATGTCTCAAGAGGCTTATAGACGCATTTCCACTGCACCGTGACATCAAGAAAACAATAAAACTGGACTTGAAGTTCTGGTCACCCAGAGTTCAACTGAGAAAGAAACACACAGAGCCGATACCGATGTCACATTGAGAGGGGTGATGTAGGGAGACTTACTGAGCCCACTCCTCTTTACATTGGTTAAAACAGGCCTAATCAACTATGTGAACACCAATCCTAATATTGTTAAATTAAGCCAAGGAAAACATCGAATTTTCACCTACATGGATAACATTAAATGTCATGCTCCCACCAGAAGTGAACTCACCCTTATCACTGAAAAACCGACGAGAGCCTTCCCTGAACTCGGATTAGCACTCAACACTGCCAATTGCGGACCTACACAACATCACGGAGATTTGGAGTCGTTTCTTCCACAGATACGACAGAGCTATAAATACCTGGGGATAATCTAAATGGAAAAGAAAACTACCAGGTTGGAGGAACAGTTGGACGAAAGGCTGAATCTGGCCCTGGGGTCACAGGTCACGTCCTACCAAAGGGTGATTCTTTTGAATTCGACAATTATCCCAGCAGTCACCTCCAATGAAACATCTTCAATGAAAAAAGGATCACCAGGCTGAAACGCTGCAGAGACCTGGACAGAAAGAAATGGGTTGAATACAAACTCAAGGACAAATTCTCCTGCAATGCCTCGGCTTATCTTCCAATCCAGACAGGGGGCCTAGGACTGGAGTCTATTGAGTGAACATCCGAAATAAACTATGCCAAAATAGGTATATCGGGTGTTGCATCGCAGGTCGAGACAAAGAAAATCCCATGTAAATTTTGATAGGGTCAATTATTGGTTTCCCTAATTATTTTGGTGAAAATATGTATTTAGTTTTTTTAAAGAGCGCTAAAATTCGCAACCAATAAGATAACTTCAAGCATTTTTGATCAACCCGTTTAAGAATTATTTGCCAGTAGCATTTTTAATATGTTGTCTTTTTTATCGCCCCGTAATCACCGACACCAGTCAAGATAAGAGTTGGCTGTCAAATAAAGCTGTCATTCATTAATTTTTAGTGTTTGATAGCCAAGTTTTACTGGTGTCCGTAAACACAGGATGAAAAAAAAGACAAAAGACTTAAAAAGTTATTGGAAATAACTCGTAAACGAGTTAATCAAAAATGTCTGTAGTTGTCCATTTAGTTGTGGTTTTTAATGTTTTTCAAAAAAATCTAAATAGATTTTTTCTCTAAAATAATTAGGAAAGCCAATAATAGACCCTTTTAAAATTTACATGGGATTTCCTATGTCCCTCAAGACGATGCAACACCCGGTATATATCTACCCAAACACAAAAGTCTGGAAAAGTACAGACAAAAGTACAAGGTCCTCCAGAAAGCCGGCCTTAGCTCTCACTGACGTGGAGTCGGTCTTCCAGAAGTACGACGTAACTATTTCGTTTTATTCGTTATATCGTAACTATTATCGAGAAAATTTTATTAAGAAATATTGTCACATGGCGTCGGAGGCCATCAAAAAGGATAATGAAACAACAAAATCTTGAAGCATAGTGGCACAACATACACTATGGCAAGCTAGTGTTGCGCAAAGATAAAAAACTGATATTTGCGGCTCACACACCCTCAACTCTGGACTCTTGGAGAAGAACAATGCTCCGGAATGCTGCGAAGCAACAACTGCATAGGCTATGCGTTGGATCTGAAAGGTGGAACTGCAGAAGAGGGTGCAGAGCAGAGAATACTTTCTAGCATGTTGCTGCGGCCTGCGTTGAGAGCGCAACTGGCAGCTAAAGACCCTATACAAAAGCCTGCAAGCCCCCCGCGGATGCTTCAGGCGTCTTCAGTTTGGCAGAGCCTATTGCCACGAAACATTGTAGTGTGGCCTGCGGAAAGTGATCATCAAAGGTGGCAAAAGACTGTTGACCGAGACACCACTCAACCACCGGACGTGGTGGTCTACCTGACGAACCCAGAAATGTTTGTCACGGAGGTAGCGGTATCGCATCTACAAAATGTAAGAAGCCAAGGAAAGTTGAAGAAAACGCGATACACTGTCAATTCCATCCTTAAGACAGATAACTTTGAAACGCATTATGTGCCGCGAGACTCCAACCTACTGGACGAACTACGACTAATACATCGGTGTTGTAGTAGATAGAATCTAGACCTTTAGAGAATTAGACAATAGTGTGAGAGGTAGTATAAAAGGTAAATATTACAACATTCTTCCCCCCTAATGTCTTACATTAGCTATTTATGTAACCAGTTACGAAAAGTCCGATTTTGTGTAACGAATGAATGTTTCCCGCAATTTGAATGAGACACACAAAAAAGGTTTTTCGTCACGTGTTTCATACAAGATTTTTTCTAATTTTGACTACAAATACCTACTTAGAGAGAGAATTATTATTATTAAACTTCAATATTTACTTTTAAACCACTTTGTATCTACTTAATAGCGTAAAACTATAGCAAAGGTGTGCCACAGCCGAAAGCGGCAACTGGTGGTGACACTTTTCATCACAAGTTACGAAAGATTTTACTTTTCGTAACTAGTTACGAAAAGTAGGACGTTACGTCACTGTCATCAGTATTGAAAAGTGCCACTTTATATGTCAAAATTAGAAAAATTCCTTTAGGTATCTTGGAGCTCGCCTGGTTCGTTTTGAGCGGTCACGGTCTCGTAGGCTGGAAGTTTCAGAACCAGAAGCATCTGGGTTAGATTGATCAGCTGCTTTTAAGGAAATAGTGTTTTCATTTCTAGCTGCCTCAAACTTATCTTCAAGATGTTGAGTAGGATCTTGACCAGCTGCATTCAAGTGAATAGTGTTTTCATTTCTAGTAGTCTCAAAGTTATCTTCAAGATGTTGAGTAGGATCTTGAGATTCATAATCACTTGGGGAAATATGAATAACTCTTCCATCCGATAGTGTTTTGTCGCCGCAAGGTGCCAAGTGTCGAGTAGAGACGGTGGTTTCGATTCCATTCGGGAGGCGAATATGAGCATAATCAGCATTTGAGTCTAGTAAGAGTCATCTTTATTATTTCTGATATTTCTTTTATAGAGAATAGGTCCTGGAGTAGACAACCATGTTGGAATTGAGGATCCATTAGATGATCGGCGCACATGTTTAAACAAGCATTCATGTGGTGTACAGTTTGTAGTAGTACACAGCAAAGATCGTATCGAATGGAGAGAATCCTCTAGGACTGATTTCCACTGAGTTAGTTTAAGGTTTCTTGATTTTACGGCAAGTTGGATTGTGTTGGAAATGATAGCGTTATATCTTTCGCATTGGCCATTTCCTTGTGGGTTATAAGCCGTTGCTTCGCCGTGGGAATCCAAAATTGATTTTAGTTCTTGAGACATCAGAGATGGTCTTCGATCAGAATGTATATATGATGGCATTCCAAAAATCGAAAATAGATCACGTAAACATTTGATAATAGTGGAGGATATCATGTCTGAACATGGAAACGCAAATGGAAATCGTGAAAATTCATCAATTATTGTGAGAATATAGTGTTTATTTGTTTGTGATGGCAACGGTCCTTTGAAATCTATGTTAAGCCTCTCAAATGGCAATGTTGACTTTATCAAAGTACCTTGGTTCTTATGGAATCTTGGTTTAAGCTCGGCACAATTAGGGCAGGATGCTGAAACTTTTCGTACATCTTCAACGGAAAAAGAAAGATCCTTAGAACGAATCCAGTGATATAATCTGGTGATGATAAACTACTGGATGGCACAGAGCGTCGTGGAGATCATATAGGGATTTGATATTCCTTGTCGCAGAACAAATTCTTGAAAGCGTATCTGCTACATTAGTTTCTTTGCCTGGTCGGTAAACTATATCATAATGGAAGCAAGATAGTTCCAGCCTTCATCTTAAAATTTTCTCATTTTTTATTTTTCCTTGAATCGTGTTATCAAACATGAAAGCTACAGATCTCTGATCAGTTAGAAGTCGAAAATATTTTCCAATAAGAAAGTGTCTTCATTTCTTCAATGCTTCAACAATTGCATAAGCTTCTTTTTCTACCGATGAATGTTTTTGCTCGCTTTTGGACAGTGTTCTGGAGAAAAACGCTACAGGTGTTCCAAGCCGCGATAGTTGAGCACCAATGGCAAATTCCGAAGCCTCTGTTTCAACAGTAAACATGTAATAGTTATCGATTGAGGAAATAATAGCATTAGCAATGTCCTTCTTCAAATTTTCAAAAGCAATAGTAGCACCTTGAGAGAGCGGAAATTTCTTACAGTGCACGAGAGGTTGAATTTTCTTTGAAAACTGTGATATCCATTTTGAGTAATGGGCAAACATACCTAATATTCGACGTAGAGAACTAGTATCATTCGGGCACGGTAGTTCCAAGAGTCGTCGCAATCGGTCGGGATCTGGTCTGATAGTTTTCTTTGTTACAGTATATCCAAGGAGATTGATGGTACCTGAAGAAAATATACATTTCTCCTTATTCAGTGTCAAGTTATACTTTTGAACAACGTCCATGAAGAGTTGTAGATTCCAGTCATGGTGGGACTGATCGATGCCGCATATCGTGACGTCATCTAAGGATGCAAATGTATCTTGCAAACCTTCATTTCTTATTATATTGTCAATAGCACGTTGAAAACACGCAACACCGTTGGTAACTCAAAATGAAATTCTTTTGAACTGGTATAATCTACCACAAGCTTCAAAAGCGGTATAGATTTTGTCATCTTCATTGATTGGAATTTGATGATATGCGCTGTGAAGGTCGATGATACTAAAAAATTCATATCTAGATACTTGGCCGATAATATTTACCATAAATAAGACCTAATAAGTTACTAATATTACCTAATAAGACCATTAGCTTTTTATGGTTTTCATTAGTAGTTACTAATGCTTGTGCCCTCCAAGGCGAGTTACTTTTTTCGATAATTTCCTCCTTTAGAAGTTTTTGAACTTCTTGTTCTATAAATTTATAATCTGTAGTAGAGTATCGACGTGATTTAGCTGCAATAGGTTTACAATTTGCGAGGAGATTCGAAAATAAAGAAACCGGTTCCACCTTAGCTATTGCTAAGTTACATATCTTTAGTATAGGCCTCGCTCCATCAAAACTGACTTCTAGTCCGCCATGCTTGCTAAGTATATCATGACCAATTATCATATCTGCACACAGATCATTTAATATCAGTAGCTTGACATTCCTGTAGAAATTTGATTCAATTTGCAGATTTACTATACAGTAACCTAGTACTTCAGACTTCAAGGATGTGGTGGTCATAGAAATATTTGTTTTCAAGGAAAAATCTTAAAATTTTTCTCTTTAGCAATCTTGCTGCAAAAATAACTATCCGAGCTTCCAGTATCGATTACGGCATCCATTTGATTTCCATTTATTTCAACTTGAGTCATTGACTTGAACAAGCAACTCAAAAAAGCAGCAGATACGTGTGCAAGCAAAGCCGCTGATGTGTGGTTATTTCTAGAAGACTGACACACTTTTGTAAAATGCCCCTTTTTGCTGCAATTGTGACAGACAGAGTTTCAAGCAGGACAAATGTTTCGTGGATGCTTATTATTCCCACAAAAATAACACTTTTGCCCAGCACTAGCAGCAACAGTTGGATAATCCGTAGAATTATTTTGAAAAGTCTCTTTTGGATTTACACTTGTAGCAGCTGCAGTACCAGCAAAATGGGAGTTGTACGATTCGGATTGATGTTGAGCCATTTAAAGAGCTCTAGCTTTATCGACAGCCTCGTCTAAAGTACGGGTTGTACTTTCTAGTAAACGTTGTCTAATTATTGACGAATTTAGACCAGTAATGAAGGAATCTCTGATGAACTCACTTTTATTCTTTTCAGCAGAGACTGCCTTAAAATTACATTCTTTGCTCATTTGCTTAAAAACTTGTAAAAACTGATCAATAGACTCACCGGGCTGTTGTCCTTGAGTTGGAAGGGAATAACGTGCAAATATTTCATTCTTGGGTTTGACATACATGTTTTCAAGTATCTTCACAGCATCCTCATAGGTTCCGCAGTCACTTACAAATGTGAAAACCATCGAATTGGTATAATTTATCAGTAAGTTGAGCTTCTCTTTGTCATCCTGTGGCTTAGTCTAGCTTCAAGGAAGTTTTGAAAGGATCGGTACCAGTGTTTCCAAAGTTCAGCAGCATTAGGTGAATTGGGATCCAATTCGAGTCTTTCAGGACGAAGCAGTTTATCCATCGCCCTTCAAAATAAGTTGATTAAATTGTAGTGGATAGAATTTAGACTTTAGAGAATTAGGCTTTAATCAACTTATTATAAAACTACTGACAATGACATTACAAAGGTACGTACTGAACACTGCAATAGTGTGAGAGGTAGTATAAAAGGCAAATATCATAACAGGTGTGTTGTTACTTTTGCCTAGCCACGGACGGCTTCTTCCACTTCCAAAGCGCACTCAAACGAAGCCTCAGAGTGTCACCGCGAGAATGGCAAATACTGATAAATAGGATGAGCTACAGTGTAGCTGTGTCCACGACCAATAACCTATTGGGGAGAATCGAGAGGGGTTCCAGGAGATTCGAGGGCCGACCCCCAATGCAACCTCCCGCTGTAGAGGCCTAGTGGGGGTTAATCCTGAGGAGATCCATCCCGACGAGCGCTAGCTCATCACCAAAGATTTTAAATACACATATTATTTATTCCGTGACATTATGTTTGCATACTTGTAAATAAAGAGATTTAGACTGAGCCACGAAAGTCTTACTTTTCTTTAGTGTTGTAGATTGACTAGAATATATCTGTCATCTCTGACATAAAGCGGGTGAAAATCTAAGAAAACTTCCGGACCGTCACCTGTCGTCAGATTCTTTTATATTAACAGATCTCTGAATAAGGAATGAACAAACCGCTCACCAAATGCTCGAAAAGACACTAATTTATTACATTGTTTATGTACAAAAATCACTTTGATTTGTTACCTTGACTTGTAAAAGAATGAGATTAATTTATCTAAAAAACTAAACTAAATATGGTCAAACCTGAACAGCATAAGGCTCTAAGCTTATTTACTTAACCTTAAACTAAACCCTTAAAATATCTAAACGTTAAATAAACAACGTATGTTAAAAAGAGAAATCAAATTGTGAGACGCCACTGCTCGGTAGCCGATATTATCAATAAGATAACGTCCAAACGAACGCCGCTGCGTGTTAGTCAACTGGCAATTTAATTTTAAAAGAAATTCAAAACTACTTTAATCCAGTGAAATTACTTTAAAATTGAGGATTCGTGCTATGTTTATCAGAACAAATAGGGAAAGAGAAAGTCAATAAATCACAAATCACAGTGAAGCAGCACAACTCTTTGTTCTGAGCATTAATGAATAAATAGGAACATTCTCACCAATCTTCAGGGTTCTGTCCGCCAGCTTATTCTTCAATTGAGTTTGGAAGCAAGCAAACTGGGTAATTGGGCTGTAATTAGGTCGAACTATCCTTCTCGAGGGTCCAGAACTGCACCATAGGCGGGTTTTTGCTTGCTATTCAATCCAAAACACAGCTCCAGTGTCAATTGGCAGGTGCCGAGTAATTGTGACTATTGTGAGAGATTCTTGAAAACAACGCGACAAGAGGGGTTGACAAAACGGGTGAGACACAAACCAAGGGTGTTTTGTCAAAACTACGCGAAGTTGGAGTTCTTTTGGTGCGAAAATATCACGCTAACTACTAATACACAACGAGAACTGGGATGACAAAACGGTGAGACACAAACCAAGGGTGTTTTGTCATAAATATGCGAAATTGAGCATAAAAAAAATGCTTCCGATAAGCGAACGGCGCGATACTGTGGTGGCGGCGACAGACAGACTGGCACTACTTCGGTGTTTTTTGCACTGGGGTTGTACCTTGTACGGGAACTGCGTACGTGCCTTTTTTGATGTCGCTGATGGCGGCGGGCGGAGAGGGGGGGGGTTTCATACAAGTTTTCAGGGTGGCAACAGAAAGAGACAGAGAGACAACACAGAACGGAGCAATAAGCATAGGCGTGCGAATATGTAAATATTTATTTTCCCTGTTGGAGATCATGTCTTCAACATTTAGCACAAGAGCGAGTTAGTACAAAAGAGTTAGTATTACAGTTGTTGAGTGTTAGAAGAGAGGGGGAATACCTTCAAGAAGAGGAAATGAAGCTCGACGGTGTGTGGTTGTGAATGTATTTCCATTCCCTTCTAACACACAACATCGATAATACTAACTACTTCGTACTGAAGGAAGATTTAGAAAGACACAAGAAAATAATTTCAATTCTTATTCGGACGCTAAATATGTAATTAAATAACAAATATGTTTTTAGGCATCACATTCTACATTACAATAAGTATTAAATTCGCCTCTCTTGTGGCACCCTCAATAAGACTAAGTTAAAATATCGGAGTTATTTTTATGACTAAAAAGTCGGTAAAAAGTAAGCCTTATATATTAGTAACAAGTTTATGTTGGCGTTTAGTAATTTTTGTTACACTCTATTGTTATATTCATTTAGCAGATCCAAAAATAGGCGTGATAAAAGGTTTTTAACGGCTGGCGCTAATTTTCAGGACGCCGGCGCCCTGATCGCAACCACCCTGATATTCTGATCTTCTGTTTGTCGTTATTGTCGTATGTACCATTATAGCTATTTACGTTGTAAGTCCGGTAAATATAGTTGTACAGCAGGAAGAAGATGTTTCTAGACGAGGCGATAGCTGAGTCTGGAATTTTGAAGCGAGTACTGTAAAACGTTACCGAACATATGACGTACAACATTTTACTTCACCCTTCCAAACTAATGTAATATTATTTTATTTGCAGGTTTCTTGGTGGAAAAACAACACTATGTTAACTGACGAAACACAGTACTTTCCTGACCGTGCCAAATCTCAAAGTGTTCTTAGGATAGAAAAATTAACCAGGTAAATGTTTTAAGCAATATTTTACATAAAAACTAAAACCAAATATTTTTTTTAGATCACATTTGCTAGCAACTTACAGTTGTGAAGCAAATAACAGCAAGCGTCAACCACCATTGGTCGTGCGTGTTGCTGTAGATATGTACCTGAGGCCTCTCGAGGTCATTTTAGTAGGAAACAATCCTCGATTCAGTGCCGGAAAGAAATATAACATAACCTGTGAGACCAGGGGTTCTAGACCGCCCGCATCGATAACATGGTGGAAGGTAAGTTGTGCTTGGTTGTGTTTGTTGGCTCTGCTCACTACGGGCAATTTGCCAACACGTTTGATTAGTTACCGTGGGTTGTCTGAATCTCAGCCTTTCCAGTCCACTTTCAGTCCAGACCGATCGCTCTGAACATATGCAATAGCTTGGACTTATTCACGTCACTAAATGCGATGATGTAGAGATATATTATTATAGGCTTACCAGCGCAAACAAAAGACAATATCAGATCCGCCTGCAGCAGTCACATACACACCCACAAAAACAAAGCCTCACAAAACACTGGACAACAAAACAATATTAACCTCCAACGCAACATAAATGAAACTAGACAGTTTCTGAAAAACAACCCTCAAGTAATAGTCCTCAAACCAGACAAATCAAATAAGACTGTTGTCATGAACAGAACTGACTACGACAAAAAAATCTACGAGCTACTGACAGACAAAACTACATACAAAGAAATGAAAAATGACCCAACAAATAAATTTCAAAAAAGCAACAACGACTTAATAAAAAAATGGGAAAATATGGCCTACATATCCCCCAACACCGCCAAAGATCTAAAAATTTACAACGCCTTGCCTCCAAAAATTTACGGCCTCCCAAAATTGCACAAGACCGACATACCACTCCGACCCATCGTCTCATGTGTTCAATCCCCTTTCGAAAAACTTTCAAAATTTCTAAAAAATATAATACAAAAAATAGTACATCAAAATGAATTCTATATCAAGGACTCTTGGCAATTTAAAGACAAAATTTCTAACGTATCCTACCCCACAAATTACTCCCTAATGTCCTTAGACGTAATATCCATGTACACAAATATCCCTATCGAACTTGCCCTTGACCTCCTAAAAAAACACTGGGACAAAATTAAACAACACACTGACATACCTATGAAGGACTTCTTAGAAGCAGTGGAACTAACCTTAAGCTCTACTTATTTCGTCTTCAATGACACTTATTACAAACAGATCAATGGCTGTGCGATGGGCGCCTCCATCTCAAGCGTCATTGCACAATTAGTCCTCGAAGATCTCGAAACCACTGTAATTGACAACCTACCAGTAAAACTCCCCTTCTTCTTCCGCTATGTAGATGACTGCTTACTCGCTGCTCCACAAAAATACGGCCAACACATATTGAACGAGTTCAACAAATACCACCCAAAAATTCAATTCACCATAGAAATCGAACAAAATCAGCAAATCAATTTTCTAGACCTCACCCTCCATAACAGCAATGGCAAAGTAAGAACCTCATGGTACACGAAACCCACCTGGTCTGGCAGATACTTAAATTTCAATTCAAATCACCCTATATCTCAAAAAAAGTCCGTCATAACCAGCCTTGCCGACCGCGCGGTAGGCCTTTCCGATCCTGAATACCGAACCGATGCAATAAAAAAGGCAAAGTCCGCCCTAATAACAAACAACTACCCCTACGGCCTAATTAACACTATATTTAAAAAAAGAATACATAAATTTTATAACAATTCAACCAGGCATACCAAAAAAAATACCGAAACAAACTATCTAACTATACCATACATCCCTGGTCTTTCCGAAAAAATCCGCAATACAGTCTCCAAAGAAAATATCCAAACCAGTTTTAAAGGACATAATTTACTCAACCAACATTTTACCAAACTGAAACCCAAAACCCCCACAGACAAAAAAAGCAACATCGTCTACGAAATACCCTGCCAAACAGGATGCCCTGGCGTCTATATCGGGCAGACTAGCCAGTTCTTAAAAAACCGCATCAATGGACACAAGCACAACAAAAATAACCCTACAGCCCTAACCCACCACGCAAATGAACATCAACATAATTTTGATTTTAAAAGAGCTAAAGTCCTAAAAACAGAAAAAAAACAAGAAAAAAAGGGAATTTCATGAAATGGTATACATAAAAAAAAACAATAATTGCGTCAATGCAAAAACGGACACTGATGGCCTAAGTAAAATTTACTCCTACATACTGTAACTACCCCCTGCATAAAATCAGTAAATATTTCAATATCCATAAATTTACCTAAAATACATAGTTAAATTCCAAAACAATATAAACCAAACACCCAAAACCACCAGTCAGCAGACCTACTTAATTAAAAACAATTAACCTTGCGATGTATGTGTATACTAAACACCACCTTGACCAATTTTACTAGCCTTTGCATCTTCTTTCATTATAGGCTTCCTTATCCAAAACTTACAAAAAATTTCTTTAATTCCCCATAGTACATGCTGCGTGCCGTACGATATCTCTGACGGTTAGCCGCAGAGTTTCGACACGGCGAGCAGCATGTACAAAGCAATAATGCAACTTTCATTTACTTTTCTTCAAGTAACAGTACATAAAGAAAAAAACTGCAACAAACTTCGAACCAAAACTGTACATCGTTTTGTGGTAAGTCATTGTCACCCTCAGGTTCCCTCCTTTTCTTACGTTTCTTACCCTATTGGCCCCTCTTCTTAACCTAACACCATATTGCATCGTAGGTTTCACTTTTGACGCTCTTTTGCTTTGAGTTACCGACTTTATTCTTTAATTTAATCATCCCTCAATACGTTTATGTTTCAATATTTTATTTCGTACTTGTAGTAATCTTTATATAATTTTTTTTCCATGTATTCCTTTATACCATTCCTTCCTGCTATTGTAAAAATTTTATCTTTAAACTAAGTATTCCATATGTTGTAGTAATCTGATGAAGGCACCAATTTGTGTCGAAACGTCATTAAACAAAGAAGTTAGAAGCACCCGCTGTAACTTATTTTAATCAGACAAAAGGACCAGAACCCAAGATAACAACCAACCATATATTATTATACTTTGTGTCTTTAAGGTGATATTTTACTATGCAAGTTATGTTATGTACATAAGGTGGTGGACTGTTCTCGCTTTCGCACAGCTTTACTTCGAAAGTAGAAACAAAATTACTTACAGGAATTGTATTACTATTGAACAAGGAGAATTTATAAAATCTGAGCAAGATCAAGGACAAATAAACTTCAGGAAAGATACTTGAATCAGTAAAATTGCGGCAAATCAGAAATATCTTAAGGCCAGAGATGTGAGTGCCTTAAAAATCTAGATGTCTATTTATGGTAATTAAAACCTGCTAACAACCATATGGAAAGCTCAAGTTAATTGCATTTATATTTCTCGAAATCAGAACGTGTCCTAAAATCAAATTTTACGGCTACACAAATAGATAATTCGGTCGTCAGAACGTGTTTTATTTTCATTATCAAAGTCGAACTGATGTTACCATTAAAGCGGTCATAATAGTTGGAACCTTCATTTGTTCTGCTTGTAATTTCCAACATGGCGGTGTCTGCATGCAATTCTTGTGGAGTGTACAATAAAAAAACAAAAGACGCAGCGTGACTAATGATTATTATTCACGCTCTTCCAATCTCAAGGTTATAAATGTCAGGTGTTCACAACCTGACCAATGCTGAGCATATTATATTACAGCCGTGGACAAAGATGTTTTTATGCCTCAAGTGGAAGTAAACGAATGATTAACTCTGTTGCTCGGCAATTTTAAGGAGCATCAAACAATTAAGCTACATTCCCATACTCGTGCCGAAACAAAATAAATAAAAGAGCGGAGAAACAAAAAACCCTTTCTTATATTGTAGCAACTGCTCCATCTCGCATGCCTTTTTATTGTGCCGTTTTACTACCCAGCTTTATGTGAAAGGCATTGTTTTAAAACGTATTTACACAATGCCTTTTTCTTAAAAAAAAATGCCTTGATTTATTAAGGCCCCGAAGCAATTCTTGAATGTCAACTTCAGGTCGTGCTCTTTACTATATAAGTTTTTACTTTTTGATTGGAAAGTAAAATAAATATTACACGTTTTATAATATTAATCAGAAAAAAATATTAGTGGGTTGCTAATAGCAGCAACGAGCTATCAGACAGAATCGAATAAGCTACGTTAACTGTTTTCATGTAAACTTAGTAGGTAACAGAATATGTTTGGGATGTGAGATATCTATGTCCACCATATATTACTGTCTTATCAGTTCGACAATGTTGCTTCTTTTCAACATTTATCTCTATGCTGAAAGGCCCTTTTTACAGTCCTCCGGTCCACACGTCCTCACTCCACTTGGATCGACCTTCCCTCCACAAATCGACCCGTTTCTCTATTGATGGAGAATATTTGTCCCATCTCAGAGGCAGGTGCTCCTGTCGGTGGCGCTCATCTATAGCAGACTCCCAGAGGAAGTAACTCCACAATGTGTGTATACATACAAGACAAGACAGATGTTGACGTTTCCCGTCCGAGGACCTCAACGCTTCCCTTTACCCACAAACTACCGCCCCACCATTAAAGAAACTCCAACGCCTCCGTGCTTTACCCCCTACCTTGTTTGCCACCGGCGGTTTCCCCGCTAGGCACCTAGGACAAGGAATCAGCGCGGAAAGAAGAAACACAAATTTATTCAAAAATTAAACCTATATAAACTTCTTAACTAAAACAATCAAAATCGACAAAAAGTAAACTAAAATTAAATCATACGTTTTCTTAACTGAAGCAATAAAAGAACAAATCAAATAAAAATAAACCAACAGAAAAAAGTGAGTAAATGCAACCAAATCAAAAATCAAAAAGAGCCAAACCTATAAAAACCTAAGAACCCCGCGGCATCGGCGAGCAGTCAGTCCACGACGACACTCTTCGTTTCTCTGTGATCCCTCACCAGACGCTCTGCCAGGAGGTCAATCTCCCTCAAGATGCCCGGATTGACCTTCCTCCCGCTCTAAGCTACACTCTGTCCCAAATCCCTACCGGCCGACGAAAATTTTCCCGCGCCCTCACCTTCGCCTCCACCCGACATTCATCTCTGATGTGCAACGTCCTGCCTGTTACTCCTCCAGCTTCTCCAGCTGGGTGGCTTTAAAACCTATATCTATCCGCTGCAGTCCTACATCCCTGCAAACCCTGTAGATTTCCCTCCCCTTTGTGCTTTCGTCCCATTTCCCCTGCCATGTTTCCATCAACTTCCCTTCCCTGCGTCTCTTATGGGCCATCCTATCCCACAGCTTAAAAACAGTCTATGTGTTATCCTCTCCGTCCCTTGCTCTTCAGACCATGTCGTTCGCTCTCTTCATTTCCTGCGCTTCCCTATTTTGGCATGCGATCTTTATGCAAATATTTCTGACCCCACATGCCTCCGAAACGTCTCTTATCATTGTAGCAATGCTTCTGTGTGTGCCCAACCCACCATTTGCAAGGATAACACTCTATGTGTTGTCATTGTACACTGTATACTTACCTGCTATTCCCCGATCAATTATCAATATCAAACTCACCCCAAATCCTATCGCTGTCAGCTCCAGTTCCACCGTATTTGCGACTCCTTTGATCCTTCCATTTCCCTCTGTTGCTAGCTCGCCTGGATCGAACTTCGCCACCCTCCCGTTTCTAGCCAGTCCCTCCACTTCCGATGCATCCATCCACATACCTCCCATATACCGTTGCTCACTCAAACAAAACCTATCGTGCAACCAAGCCGGGTACATTCTCTCTGTCCCATTCAACATAAATTCTATCTTGTCCTTTTCATACCTCTCGCATTCAGTATTCCTTACACCAGCCAGCACGTCCAGCCGTGGTGTCCCGCTCAGCACTCTGAGGTAGTCTATGGAGGTCGTCCTGTACGCCCTGCTCATGAGATGCAGGAACGGCCTCTGTGCCGCGTCCAGTTGCTTCTCTACTCTACTGTCCCCTTGCACAACATTTTTGTAAAGTTTTTTGGCGCGACATTTGTTAATGTACCCTTCTACAGAACCCAACAACCTTGCCCACCATTTGGTTTGCCTTCTTCCTGATCTGCTTTGGGTGATTGCTTGTGCTTGTGGTGCTCAATAAACTGCGTTTTCCCCTCTATATGTACGCCAAGTATCCTCACACTCGCTGACAAGTCGGTCAGTGTACCTACCATGCACTACCGTTGGTCTGATTTTCCCGGCTCTTTCAAAAAACATATACTCTGTTTTACTCATATTACACCTCATACCAGCGACTCCTTCCCATCCTAAGCGCTTTTCCCCATTTGCTCTTAATCACATGCACAGACTTCCCCATGACCAGTACTACTTGGTCATCCGCAAAAGCCTGCACAATCACACCCTCGGTCTCTTCCATAACACTCAGTCTTTCAAACCAACCCATACAGAATTCCATACAGATCAACCAAAGCGTTGGACCTAAACTGGAACCTTGTGGGCATCCTCTGTGTACTTTCCTGCCCAATCTACCGCTTCTAACCATCCTGTCGCGTAAGAAGTTCCAGCACATTTCCCTCATCCTTCCCGGCTTGTTCCACTTGCTCATCCTCCCATCCATGTCTGCCGCAAGCACCATATTGAATTGCGTTGGACATATCTAGGCAGACGAGGAGCGCATGCTGACCACTTTCCCTGTCATTTTTTAGATTAGTAATCAGATCCCGTGTTGCCCCAACTGTATTTCACCCTGCCCTAAATCCATACTGCCTGTCATTCCATTTCAATTCCCTTTCACACCATACTCTCACTCTTTCGTTTACCAGTTTGTCCATTATCTTTCCCAGAGTTGATGTGAGACAAATAGGAATTTCCCCACCCTCTCTTTTGGCCAGCCATCTCACCCTCACCGTTTTCCAGACCCTAGGAAAAATCCCTAGCACCCAGCACCTTCCATACAGGCTCATCAGTTGCTCCCCCATAACTTCCCACACATGCGCCATACATTCTTTTGAAATTCTGCCGTCAGAAACCGCCTTCTGCTTTTTGAGTCCCCTTATAATCACCTCGATCTCCCCTCGTGTTGGGTTGACGTCGTAGTATTTGTCGTCGTCACCCTTCTGTCTGTTCTGTTCGTATTGTTTGTCTTGATCCCCTTGTATGTCCGTCTTGTCGGTGTGATGCCCTGTCTCTTATTAGCTCGTTCCTGTCTGTGTCTTTGGTAATCCTCTCTCCTGCCCTGATTCGTCCCGCGCTCAATACGTCTTGTACTTGCCCCTTTATTTTTTATCCTGTATTAATTTCTACACTGTCTTAGTTTTCTCCACCTCGCTATTTTCATTTCACGTGTGGCTGTATCTCTTTCCTTTTGATACGTTTTCCTGGCCTTTTGTACGTTTCCTTTACTCGCTTGTAGTTCGTCATCCCAGTAGTCCAGTCCTGTCCAGTCCTGGTTCACCGACCTCGCTACCCTCCGTCTAACTTCCCTTTTAATGTAAGTCTAAAGTCTTTCCGCTTCGCCTTCGACTTCTTCCCTTGTTCCAATCCCTATAATGACAAACCTCCCCACGTCGTGTGTAAAGCGGCCCCAATCGGTTGCAGTGAAGTTGTAGGTCCATATGTCTCTTGTTGTCCATGTTCAATGTAATAGCTCTGTGATCACTCAAGAAGTCCTCATCGGTTTATACCTTCCAGTACGTAATGATGGTCAAGTCGACACAACTTTCCCCATTTACCGTACTAAAATTAGCTGGTTGCGACTCGTCAATTAAGATCTCCATGTCGTGTAACGTCGCCCAATCAAGTATTTCGTCAACTCTTGCGTCGTCTATCCGACCTCCAAAACCCCCACTTTTACCGTTTAGGTCTCCTCCAATGACGACTCGATCCCATTCATTTAGCCCACATTTTTTCAGCTCCTCTATCCTTCTACTCCTTGCACCCGGCTTATCATATATAACAGTAAACACCATACGTTCTTCACCTAGCAGCGTCGCTACAGCAGCATTGTCCGTACCTTCTTCCGCACAAAAACCTTGCATTCAGGTTTTCCACTTTGCTAGCCTCAGTTTTTTCTATGTATTGTGTAACCGTCGACCTCGTAATTTCTTCTGTATGGCTCCTGTACCAAGATCACGCCTAGTCCATCGCCTCTAGGTCTTCGCTTTTACCACTTCACTGCATTCCCTTCCTTTTCCCATGTTGATCTGTAGGACCTTAATGTTCATTTGGGTTTGCGATTTCGTTCGTCTCCTGCTCCCCCAGTTCCTTTCTCTCTTCCATCGGCTCAGGCTCGCTGCCATAGTCGGTGTCCTCAAGTATGACCTCAATCATTTCTCTGTACATGGGACATCTCTTGTCCCTTGAGGAGTGAACTCGCTCACTTGCCCTCATGCCCCTGCGTTTGCAGTTTGGGCAGTCCAACGGTGCTTTTCCCTCACAAACTCTCCCATCATGCTGGCCTCCGAATTTGCAACAACACTGACTCTCCGTGCATTTACTCATTGAGTGCCCAAATCTGCAACACGTATAACATATTGCCGCGTCCAGATATTCATCCACATAAGCCATCGTTAGGTCAAAATATTTTTCTTTCTTTTTCACAAGCTGCTTGAATATCCCACTGCACATTTCGATCACGATATTCTCCTTCCTGTCGTTTGCGCACGTCCGTCTAAAGATAATTTGTGATCTCTCGAACTGTTCCCTTTTTAACCCTAGATCCTCGTTATTCTCTTCCCAAATTTCCCTCAGTATTTCCGCGTCTCACATCCCTCTTCTAATGCCACATAGTCTCAATATTGGTCTAACCTCCTTGCTTTTATTTACCTTCCAATCTTCTTTCATTTCATTGTCCTCACTATTTCCCGTTTCAATAACTAACACACCTTGCTTCACGTCTCTAAATCCTTTAAGCGCCTTAATGCCTGCCTCCTTTGTAGATTTGTAATCTGTTGTAAGTTTAATTTCTCCTCATGGGTCTTACCTTCAACGTAGTCTTCACCACTACTCCATCACATCCCTTTTTTCCTCCTCTTTTCGGGCGTTTTCTATTCCTCCTAATCCTGTGTTGTTTTTCCTGGGTCAGTTTGCCGATAGACTTTGGCCATGTCGGCATACGATTTGATTGTCCCCTGGATTCTGTCGTGTTTTGTCTTTGATATCTTTCGGTGGGCTGGCTTTCCACCAATTTCACTTTCTTGCTTTCATCTACTTTCCCGCTCAACTCATTCATCGCCGTCGTAATATCGTCTTTTATTGATGTGAGATCCCTCAATTCACTAAAACCTTTTCTGTATTCCTTTTTCATTCCCTTCATCTCTGCTTTTGTTTCTTTCACCTCTCTGTATATTGCAAGCATTATTTCCCTCTTACCATTCCAATTTTCCCGTGTCACCCCAAGGACCTCCCGTGCCCTTAGTAGTGGCTCTTTTTCCCCCTCTCCCTAATGACCTGACCCCAGTGGTTGCATTTACCCGCCAGATCCCTGGCTTCCCTATTAAATCCCCTTAACCGTGGCCAGATCCCCCAAGTTGAAGGAGATTTTCCCCTGATTGATTCTAGGTTTCTCTAGGACTCTAGGAATTCTAGGACACATTCTAGATACTATCGTTGCCACACTCTCATCCACTCTTATCAAGCGTCCATCCCATTCATGCGTCTGTTCCATTCCTGCGTTATTTCCTCTCGCTATGCTTCTACCCAGGTCCGTTCCCTTCTGTATCGTCCGCCCGTTTCCAGGCGTGAAGAATGTTTGTTCTTCCTCCTGTTCCTTGTCAGCCTCGTTTAGTTTTTCGCTGTCCCTGTCCCCTGATTCTTGTTCTTCCGTAGCCTTCTTTTCCGCCAATTTGCGCAGCCTTTCTCTAGACCTGTCTAGAACCTCCATTTCTACCTCATCCTCGGCATCCGGCGTTGCACCCCCTTGCCTTCTCCGCACTTTTCTCGTCCTCATGTGGTGTTCTGGCTAGTGACGATCTCTTCGCAAAATGCCCCAGCGCCAGCGGCCTCCCAAGCATCTCTTTTTCATGTCCCGATTCAAAATTGAACAATGCCCTATCATCTTTGGACATTTTGACCCGAAAAACTACTAGCACTTAACTTCTCCCGGCTTAACAGGTTTGTTCACATGCGCAATCCGTGGGCTCACCCGAAAATCCTATCCCCATTGGCGCTATTTCCGAAAAGTTAAAGAATTTTCAGCACGTATCACTGCCTCAAAACTGTTATAAAATTCACCACCGTGATCAGTTCGCTCTGTGTGTGTATACAGTGGACTGTCGATCATTTTCAAAGTTCATAATCCCACTGAGGCCAGATTGTACAAGTCACTCTCAAAGTCGGGTTCAGCTAAACTCGACTGGTACTTGAACCCGCCCATAAGAATCGCATTGCTGTCAAATTAATTTCATTTTTGACACATGCTGACAGCAATGCTTTTGTTAAGGGGGAGTTCAAGTACCAGTCGAGTTTAGCTGAACCTGATTTTGTAGGTGATTTGTACAATCAAGCCTTAGTCTACAACAGGTTGTTAGGATTCCTACAAGAGACCTTGTAGGCACTGCCAAATTCTCCGAGGCGCCCAGGAGGTCTTGGTTCTCTCCGGGTTGGGATAGATTTCCTTCGTTTGTCTAGATATTCCTGAGTGTGTCCAGTTTGTCTTTGTACTCTTCCATGCCCTCTTTTCAGTGTTTGAGAGACGCACCTTTTGCTTACTCCTAAACGTGGTTCTGGTTTATTAACCTCTATGTTAATTACTAAATGACATTATACAAAGTGAGTCATAATGGTGGTGGAAAATAAAATCTCATAGTCTTTGGTTGATTTTAAAGGGGGTCCGTCATACAGTTGTGTTACCTATCGAGCTTCTTCATTTGGTCCGAAGCCGTAAGAGGTGTTACATCATGCAAATAAGTCATTAGCTAAAATCAAAGGAAATTTCTGGATTCCCACACATTTCTTGTTGAAGACGTTTAATAGGCTCAATGGCTTTTCGACAATATTTCAACTTCTCCGTATATTAAGGAATTAAATGTTACTCTTCACCGGACCCAACCTTAAGCTAAGGCCCTCGTTTCAGAGATTCAGGGTTCTTAAGGGTTAAACAGCTTTTTAATAAATACTTTGTAAAAATTTTTATTTTAAGTAATAGAAGATTTAGACATATCTAAGCTTAAATAAAAAAAACTGAACCCAGGTTAGTAATACAAATAAGAAAGTACATGACATACCTAACTTAATTCCTCTGACTGTAAATTCCAGGATGATTCATGGACCCAGGGACAAAAATTTTGAATTATTCAAAGATTCTCGAAAGCAGTCGGAAGTTCTTAAGTTCTCGAAAATAATTTTGTTAAGCTTTAGAATGTTCTCCTTTTTTCCTGTTTGATCAATCTGATGTTTTTCATTTTTACGTGAGACACCTTGTAATAATTCGTAATTCTTTTAATTAGCCGTACTTTTTGAACATATATTTTTTCCCCATCACTTAATTAGGGGACATTCAATTAACTCTTGGGTATTTGCAAAATTTTTACTTTCTGTTCGCCAATCTACATCTGTCTAATTTAATAGCCATAACGCCTATGTATGTAGATTACCCTATATATGTATTCTTTATACCCCGTATTTTATCAATATTCAAGCAAATTTTTTTCTATTTCTAGACTCAATAAAGCTCCAAATAAAATTGTCTTATTACTCCTCCGCCGATGTTATTTTGCTAGAAACGGAGCGTCTTCATGTCATATCAAGGCCTGTTTTCGTAACTGTAATCGTAACAGGTATGACGACATCACAGAATCTTATACGTCTGCAAACATGTTGACAGCTGATGTTTTTAGCTCCCTGGGTAAATAATCAGCCATAACTTTAGAATTATTGATCGCTTGTGTTCAACTGTTTTATAAACAGGTCGATTTCACAGACCTCATAATTGTGTATACACATAAAAAAGAAATATCTACGATCAAAGCAACTTGCTTTTAATTGAAATATTTTCTGCTTTCCATAGAACGAAAATAATACTTTCTCTCATAAAGAAATTAGTTTTTTTAGAATTAGTTACTTTGTTTGAAGCATTAGTGCATTAGTTCAACACACATTTTCTTATATAAATATGAGCCTATTTTCTTAAAAAAAACTGCATTCTGTTGTAAGAAACAAATTTATTATTCTCCTTCCAAATAACTTTATTTCCACGCAAGAAAATGTCAAATAGTTAATTTATTAGAATAATAAGAAACAATATAATTATTTTTAAATCAATAATGTCTTGAATCTACAATTTCGTTCTCTTAGTTGGAAGAGACCTAAAATATGATGTGTGGCATCAAAAGAAAACTTTTTTCGAATGAAACTTAACATTTCTTCTTTTCTACAAAAGATTTTTAATGCACATTTTTGTAATAATAGTTTTTCTATTATTACTCTTTGTCACGTTTTCTGCATTTTTGTTTTCTTCTCTCATATATTTGTTTTTATTGATCTAAATTCGGCTTTTTATTGGGTTTTATTCATGGTTTTTCTTTTTCAATTTTTTTTGACAACTTGCTTTTTGTTTACTCATTTTTCTATTGCAATTATTGGCTCTCTAGTTTGGTGTAGCAGTTCTGCAATAAAGATTCCGGCAATTTAGTTAATTGTTTCTCCCCTAAGTCATCAAACAAAATACTGAAACAAAATTTACTGCTGTTTGGAATTGTTTGCGTTCTCTTCTACTATAAAGCTTTCTGTCTTCTTGTCGTAATTTTTCGTTGTCCGAGATTCTCTGTCTTAGTGTTTTCTTTATTTTTATGTTTTGTTCTTTTATTTTTTTTTCGATCTAAATGGGATTTTTAGATCGAAAAAAAGGTTATCGGTTTTCATTCTTTTGGGAGAATATTGACACAATGTATGCTAAGTTGTAATACATATTGTAATAAGGAAAATTTGGTAAAAAACAAATTTGTTATTTTTAGGTAAAATGAGTTTTTTTCAAAAAAATTCAGTTCTAATTCTAATCTAAATTTCTACAAGACTTCAAGTTTGCATTTTTGACGCTTTTAGTGATTTTTAATTGATTTTGGAAATAATCCTAATTCGCCTTTTTCCAGAGCCTCCAAGTTTTTATATTTACCCTCTTTGAATCATTTTTTCAGGTATTTTGGCCTTAAACCCGACCTGACCTTTTCAAAAGCATAAAAATTCTTAGGTAATTTTTAGGTATGATGAGTGTTTTTCAAACAATTTTTGGTTCTACTTCCAATCTAAATTTTTGTTGTTTTAATTTTTTTGTCATTGATCTAAATTGGTTTTTTTTCATTAGGTTTTCATTCATTTGAGAGAATTTTGACACAAAATTGATTTTTTAATGACTGCCAATTGGAATTTATACTCATTTGTAATGCATATTGCAATACGGAAGTTTGGTACAAAATTTGAAATATTTTTAATTTATTCCTTTACCTGCAAATTTTGGATATCTTTTTTAGTTTTTTCTACTTTTCTTAACTTAATTTTTATTTTTAACTTAATATTAATTTCGTTGAAATATTTTTAATTTCAATTTTGCCAAACACTCCAAATTTGTATTCT
Organism: Taphrorychus bicolor; assembly: GCA_951812265.1. Classification (NCBI taxonomy): domain Eukaryota; kingdom Metazoa; phylum Arthropoda; class Insecta; order Coleoptera; family Curculionidae; genus Taphrorychus; species Taphrorychus bicolor. The sequence goes on along the minus strand of OX638301.1, from coordinate 37,187,715 downwards.
TACAAACTTTAAGTAATTTTTCATGTAATTTAGCCTTAGTCCTAGTCCGAGTTTTCCAAAAAACTTTAAAATAATTGCTTTTAGGTGAAATGAGTTCTTTTCAAACAATTTTAGTGCTAATTCTAATGTAAATTTTTCCAAATGCTTCAAATTTGCATTGTTAGACGCTCTGTGTAATTTTTAAATCCTAGTGCTAACCCGAATTTGCTTAAAAACTTTATTCCGCAATTTTGAGGCTTTTAGTAATTTTTATTTGATTTTTTCCATTATCTTTACATGAATTTTTTCAAAATTTTCAAACTTTTAATTTTTCCACACTTTGAGTCATTTTCTACGTATTTTGAACTTAATCCTAGCCTGACTTTTGCAAAAGATATTAAAGTTGTCATTTTTTTTATGAAACGAATTACTTTTAAACAATTTTATCCCTAATTCTATTGTAAATTTCTTGAAAGACACCACATATGTATTTTTTTACGCTCTGTGTAATGCGCTAACTAGTTTTGATCTTAATCCTAACGTGAATTTGTCTAGAAAGTTTTAGTCGGATTTTTTTTTTAAATTTCATTCTTTTTTAACTAATTTTAGACGTAATCTTAATTGGAATTTTTTCAAAGCCTCTAAATTTGTATATTTACCCTCCTTGAGTCATTCTTCACGTATTTTGGCTTTAATCCTAGCCTGACTTTTCAAAAAACATAAAATTTGTTATGTTTTGGTAAAATCAGTTTTTTTTTCGGAAAATTTCAGTTCTAATTCTAGTCTAATTCTCTTAGTAATTATTTTTAATTGATTTTGGCCATAATCTTAATTCGAGTTTTTCCAAAGCCTCCAAGTTTTTACATTTACCCTCTTTGTCTAAATTTTTGTTGTTTTAATTTATTTTCTTTGATTTAAATTGGGTTTTCTCATTAGATTTTCATTATTTTCAGAGAGTTTTGACAATTTTTTTTTAAGGGCTGACCAATTGAAATTTATACTTTAATTTATAATACATATTGTAATAAGGGAAATTTGGCACAAAACTAGAAATATTTTTAATTTATTTCTTTACCTGCAAATATAGGATATTTTTTAGTTTGTTCTACCTTTCTTAACTTAATTTTTATTTTTAACTTAATATTAATTTTGGTGAAATACTAATTTTAATTTTGCCAAACAGTTCAAATTTGTATTCTTCTAAACTTTAAGTAATTTTTCAGGTTTTTTAGCTTTAATCTTACCCTGACTTTTCTAAAAAAATATTAAAATTGTTATTTTTAGGTAAAATTAGTTTTTTCAACAAATTTCAGTTCTAATTCCAATCTAAATTTCGTCAAGACTTCAAATTTGCATTTTTGACGCTTTTAGTAATCACCAATTGATATTGGCTATATTCTTAATTTGTATTTTTTCGATTTTTCTTTTTTTTAAGGAAAAGGAAAAATAGTTTTTCGACATTAGAAATTGTTATGTACCTTTCAAGTTTAATAATTTTTTAGTGCCATTTAATTGCTGTCAGTACTCAATATACAGTGTATCCAGTTGGTGCTACGTAGTTCAAAGTCCTTTTTTTTTAAAGGTTCAATAGACTTTCGTGTTGGTTGGGAAAAATCAGTTAAAAACACCTAGAAACTTTGTGGGTCAAAAACCGTATTTAAATATCATTACAGTCCACGGCACTAGAGGGCGTTTTTCAAATTTCGTCTATTTTGAAAATTTCTCATAACTTTTTCTTTATGACAATATTGAAGTAAAACAAAAACATTCTTAGGGCATTTTTTCGACCTGAATTCAGCGGCGTGCTTGGGTTTTTTGCTATAGAGTACCGTTTTGTTAAAAATCGACATAATTTTTTTATTTTAAAAAGATATCATAGTCGGCTACGACTTTAAAAAATTTTCCATTTTAAACCATTTTTAATGATATAAGTCCCTACGTCGGATTTATCAAATAGATCGTCTGCAGGTCAGAACAGAGAAGGTGTAGCATTTGCAGAATTACCTTACCGATTTGGTGTAACTTTTCGTGTATGTCTGAGTTGTGACTAATCGAGCGGTACTTGACTTCCAGAATTTCGTGACTTGTGACTTTTAGAGTCTACTTCCCGGCTTTGACTTTTGGATTTATCTTTGATGATATTGTACCTTGGTTCTATTTCGGTGGAATTTTCATATTTGTCTCTTTGAGTGAGGTGAAAGCTTACTTCTGCCTTATCTCTAACTTGCTGACTTTTTGCCTTTGTATTATTTGTCATTGAGTTGTTTTTTCTTGTCAGCCTGAACTAGACTTTGATTGCGCCCTTCGGTGATCTACTTAAGCTGAAGTAATGCACTTGTGCTTCGGACTTTGTACCGCACTTACTCGAGTCACCCAGAGAGAGTGCAGTTTTTTTCCCTTCCCTTTCTTTGCATGTCAGTGTTGGGCTTTGGTTCGCGCTTTTCGAGTGACCCAATGGGACATTGTTTTTTCTTTACCTTGCTTGGATTTGACTTCCCTTACCTACCTGATTGTGGCCTTGACCGTGCACGTTATCCTTTTTTTTCGCTTTTCTAAGGGCTGACTTGTGTTGGGTGCTACCCTGGTCACTCTCTCTCTAAGGCTGTTGCAAGGGCGATTCATGGGGGGAGGTTTCTACAGCCCCTGTAAGTGGCATGCATCGACTGTCCCAGAAGGTCGGGGGCCCTCTACTGTGTTTGGCCTCAGCCCCTTCAGCTTGAAATTGTGAGATTTGGTGGCACTGGCAAGAGTCGGAACATCCCGTAAATTTGAATCCTGTTCCTATCTACAGTAAAGTGCATTTGTATTTTGATTTGAGAACATGTCGTTGTCTCTCTTTAATCCGTCGGCTAATTTACGTTGGTAAATTACCCTATATTTTTGGAAGGGGGAAGTTGTAACAGTTTGGTTTTGCCATTAGAATTATATGAATAATAGTAGATTATGTCACTAGGAGTAAAAGTGGGTCTTTTCGTGCTGAGCCACTACCACCTAGACCATAAGGCCGTGAAGCAGAAGCTGTGACGTCACAGTCGTGGTCCAAGGTCACTAGTGTGGGACCATCTGAATTGTATGGATTTCAAATATTTTTTCCGACTTTACGACTAATATTATTCATTTTGTACTCATAATTTTGGTTTTTTAAATTGTGCCGGACTTTAGGACATTTCTTGCAGCTAGTGCTGCATTTAGACTAACAACAAGTGCTTTAAAAGTGTTGAAAAGTTCTGAAACGGGGTTGGGTGTGACGGTGCAAAATCAATGTAAACAGGTCCAGCAAATCCCTTGTTTGGTTTCAAAGGAATGAGGGTGTGAAGAAAAAATGGATGTAGGCTAATCTATATCTGAAGAAAATAGTAGGGTAAGTTAAAATACAGAGTACCTACATAGTTTCATAAAAAAAGTTAGGTTAACCCTCAGTGACTAATCTTGATTCCTGAATATGAAAAAGGCCAGACTGAAGTCTATAAACTAGAACAGTAAACTGGCCAGTAGGCAAGTATTGTAGGTGTCATTTAACTTTTTAATACATAACTATTAAGAATGTAGCTTTTTTCTCCAAGAGGACCAACCCAGAGCAAAGAATGCAAAAAGAGTTTCTAATCATTTATATTCTTTTATACAAAACCCTAGCTCCTTTATGTAACACCCTTTTACAAATTTCAAAATTTGTTACATAAACAGATTTATTTGCTCTCAATGTATTGCTATATAGATGTATTACATTTACTCGTTTAGGTACACTGCATGAACCAAACATTTGGTCCAAGTATCAAATGATGTCACTATGACGTAAACACTGGGGACCAAATATTTAGTCCAGAGTAAAGGAGGTAGATCAAACAGTCTTTTTTATGGTGTAAACACTTTAGCCCCAAATTGGATTCTGGAATTGGATTGCAGTTTCCAAAAAGGGCTAAAGCTTCCATTTATAACTAAAACAGCTGTTCGTTGACAAACTTTGATTCAAGTTGATTAGGTACTTAATTTGTTCCTTGGTCTAATTTGGTGCACATGGTGTAAATGTACTACATGACTAAGATCAAACTCAGTAAACTTCATATTTCTGTTAAAAATTTAGGAATTACCTTTAGGAATTACATTATCTTTTAACTTTTAATTTTCTTAAAGGAATAAGCAAGAGATCATCATATACCTACCATTTATACCAAAAACTTGATGTCCTGCATAGAACTTCTTTAGTGAGGTCTTTACAGTCAAAATGGTAGAAACTCAATAGTAGTTGGAAAGTGCCAGTGTCCAGAAAGTACCTACCTACTTACTTCCACAAACAGAGATGTATCGAGCCTACTCCTCCCTACTTCGAGAGGATTTGAGTGCTAGTGTGTGTAGTAACAGCAAGGACTCAACGTAATAAAAACTTGTTGAAAGTGCAAAATGTTGTAATCTGCAGGAAGTTGTTTTTTTTCTATTTATAGGTAATTATGTAAGATTAAATTGCCAACAACTTTTCATTGTAGTAAATCCCAGGTTATTCAACTTATTATTAGTCATAGTCATAATCATATTCCTAATTTTCATCTATTACAACTCATAAACAAGCTTTGCCATGGATATTTTGTTTACATGGGTTGTAATGGGTGAAAATTGAGAATACAATTATTATGACTACAACTAAGAAGTTGGACAAACCCACACAAATAATACATGTTTTGATTATTGCAACATTTGGCCCTTAGCAATCAAAAATAAAACAGATAATTCAAGAAACATATGTTTTTTATTTAGAAGGTATAGCTTATATAACAACGCATCCAAGCCACATCAGCTTGAGACTGTAAAAGAGTGTAAAAAGACTTACCTAACAAAAATATGAATGAATGTTACAGGAGACAAAAATGTTGACATCATTATCTTATTATCCTCTGCTTTTCCTAGGAATATGACCGGTATGATACAAGTTCATTTCTCAACTCAATAAATAAAAGTATCCCTTCAAGGGATCTGTTTCATACTCAGAGATTTAATAGTTAAATGGAGACTATATAATTTATAAGCATAAGTTAAGTGTGTAATAAGTTCTTACCACAGATCAATTTTGGAATATCCAAAGAGGCTTGCAAAGTCTGATCTGTTTCTTCATTATAAAAAATAAACTTTTTCTGTACTTCATCCTTGCGAAAATGCACCTCACATACCTAAAACACCAGTTTTCTACAAAGTTCATGGAATTCATGCTTTGTTTATAAACGAAATCTGAGGGATAACCTAACTTTCTCTAAAATTCTTGTTACTTATTTATGTATAAATGTACCCTACTATGTTCTCCAGGCACGAACTCTTCTCTTTTAAAGGCTCTAATATATTTTTCTCTTAACACTTCATCCCTGGGAAACCAAAAAACCGATTTTTTAAGTCCATTCTTTAAGTTTGTGTTGCACCCCGACACAACACCGGTAAGGCATTTTCACAGTTTTTAAACACTAAAATGCATAGTTCCGAATTTAGCACTAACTTTAATACGTTTCCTAAAGTCCAGTAATGTTCATAAAAACAAAATTCGCATTAAAAAACAGAATAGTCACAGTAAAATCACGGAAAATATACACGATATCAATTGAAATCCATCAATTTCAAATGGTGACCTTGGACCACGACTGTGACGTCACAAATTCTGCTTCACGGCCTTATAGTCTAGGTGGCAGTGGCTGAGCCCAGAGATTGACGGCCGAAGCGAAGCTGAGGCCTGCAACTGGGCGAAGCACAAAAAGACTTTTTACTCCGAGTAACATATACTATTTTTTTTTCAAGCATACAAGAAATAAGAAATCTATTTAAAAGTGGTTCAGTTTTGCAATTTTCTCTCATCCTCTTTAAGCGGGTCTAGGTACTTACCCAATTAGGGGTGTATATTATTTGTAAAATACATAGAATATGTTAGAATGGTGGTTTTCAATGTTCAATGGTTTTAATGTATTAAATAATAACCAATGATTATGGTAAACTAAGAATTTGTAGCATTATTTTTAATACTAAATTAATAAATGTCACATTGACAGATAAATATGATGACGCGCATGACATTTAACAGACGAATTCAGAATTCGAGAACCTATGCGATTTCGACTAATAACGGTTTCGGATGGTGCTCTTGAGTGCTCTGAGAGTATTTCTGTCCTTTGTTTTTTCAACAAGAATGTAAAGATGGCAATACACTCAGATCGGTTTATCTGGTGTCATCTATTATTAAAATAATTTTGGTGAATGAAAATCGTTTATATATGCGCCACCATGACACTAGCGGTGACTTTTGACTTTACTTTTACTGCCTAGGACTTTTTTGCTACTTTTTTGGTCTCAGGATTTGAAAGCCCACTTTAGGTGTGCGTATGGAGAAAACAAATGACGTACTTTTAGTCCGCTTGAAAAAAAACTTACTTTTTTAATTGCTCTTTGGCTTCATTACACTCAATAACTTTACCGTCTGAACCTTTTTGCTATTTGCCTTATTAGATAATTTTCATCTTGCAGTTAATAATTTTGGGTTTATTTACGTTTGCCATTCTTTTTTAAGGTTATTTTCTATCTGAAGTTTGACACAACGGCGTCAAACATGGCGGACAACCGGGCCAGAAACGGGACAATTTTCTTGGGAAATGTTTCTACTTGTTGCTTCTCTTCGGTTGCCGTCTGACAGTGTTGACAGTGACAGTGACATTTGACTTCTTGCTTCGGTTACTATTTTTTCGTTTTCTTGTCTTGGAATTTGCTGCCGACGTGAAGGTTGGTCGTTAGAAAAGAAAAGTTCGAGTTTGTATTTTATGTCGAGCATCCTGAGGATTTTTCGACTTTTCTTGGAATAAAATTTCGGGCCACTGTTAGTGTTGCTTCTCGTGGCTGAAATTACCGTTTCGTTAAGGGATTTTGCCGGCCAATCTCCATATACCTATTATTTATTTAGATATACGGCGAACGTCAATCCCTCACAGTAAATCGAAAATGAAGCTCTTCAGTTGCTGCACCACGTGCTAGTTGAAAGATGAGTGACGTTTTGAATCTGACGTCTAAAAATTTTTAGGTTATGCCAAATGTGACATGTTTATTGGCGGGAACGAAAGTCGACAAAAATAAATAAATAGCCAAATTTTCCATTACACTGATTCAAAGGCTAGTTGCAAGATGTTTTAGATGTTTAGTCTTTGGAACAAAGAAAGCGTAAAAAAAATATTCACTTCACTTCAATTTATATAGCTACAGAAGTTATTTCTTTATTCCGGCACGATTGACGACAACGAGTTTTGTTTTATTGCAGGGAGCAATATTTCATGTGTTCAAAGGACTATATAAAGCCATTAAAACTTAAAAGGAAGATAGGTATCTACATAATAACTAAGTAAGGGCTACATTGAAGGAACAACAGATTCTGTTTTAGAGAACTATTCCACTTTCAGTTTCCACAAAGAGAAGTAAAAAGCTTTAGGGTTGTTGTAAAGATCCCACTGAGAATTTAAGTGTCTTTCATGGACCTACATACCTAGTTATAGGTACTACATCTTAATTTTGTTTTCAAAGGACATGGAATATTTAATAGGATAAGTAAAGCCATATGGAATTAAACATACAAAGATTAGTTAAAGCAAATAAAGTATAAGTACTTACTAAAAGAAACTTCTGGTAGTTGTGGTCTGGTGGATGGACACTAAACAAATCTCAGTCAGAAATAGGGACAATCCTGAATCTGCAGCAGTAAACACAGCACAAAAGACGCCGCACCGGAACACCCAGCCAAGCAAAGTTGAATTAGATTAAACCAAACGGTATTTATGCAGACCGATTAATGATTTGAGTAAATTAAACTAAACAAACACTAAACTGAAAGTTTAAATTTAGCAAAGAACGAACAGGGTCAACAAGATGAAAACTTGAAAGCGTCCCCAAAAAGTAGGGTTAAATGCAAGGTTGACAGATGTAGTTTCTATTACCGTTTGTGAGTGTTAAAAAATTCAATTTATTGTGAATTTTATCGGTTTTATAATATCATATGTTCTGTTATAATATAAATATGTATCCTGCATAAACATAAAAATGCTCAAATGGTAATTATCGGTGCTTTTAGTAAGATTTTACTAATTTATCTAATCGCGTGACGTCAGATTCGTCGACAAGTTGGCAACGTAGAACTTTCAAATAATTTTCAAATCTCGCGCATGCCTAGTTCAATTCCGTCGACTAAATGGGCATGTCGATCGTCAGCTGTTTTTGGCTTCTTTTTCAGGACTTACGTAATTTTTATAGAACTTCAAATTATTTGCCAATCTCACTTGAGAAATACCTTGCTGGTAAACATTTTTATGGCCTTATTTTTGGATCCGGAATCTCAAGGAATCTGGAATTTGAAGTAGTTTTCTTTTGTAATTTAATTTATTAGATTGCGAGTGTTTGAGCGCCAACTGCGGAGTTCGATTTTGGTGTGGGACGACCCTCGCTGTAACCCTAGGTGCAAGGTAGGGGCTTTTACTGCACACAGCATACTTGCTTGGGGCTCGTAGACGTACCACCCAACACTCCCTGCCCTGAACCACTGGTCCAACTACTTGTGCCACTTTCCTTGGCCTGGACCCAGTGTTAGTGGGATTGTTTTTGGCTGTTGCTGTGTCTTTATCACCACTGTAGCTATCGAGTCCACTCCGGACTACTGTCACCGAGTCACTCTGACCTACATCCCTAGACTAACAGGACAGTGAACTGTTGCAATCTCATAACCACCCCCCTACAACATTTGTAAATTAGTGGTAAGACCTGTTTTATGTAACTTATTGCGCATCTTATCCCATGATCGAATAAAGAAAGTCCTACTCCCAAAGCAGATCAGAAGCAAAATCCACTGTTATGTGAGCAGCAACTAAACCAAAAAAAAAGCTAAGTTTCGAAAAAGCAAATATTGCAGAGGACACCTAGAGCCTCTACCGCAAAATCAGAAGACTAAAAACCAAAAGTTTTGCCAAGAATCCTGCTAGAAAAGAAAAATCCCCGCTGGGTTTCCAACAAAATTCAGGACAAAGAAAATATTTAACAATTTTCACCAAATTTTACACCGACCGTGACCAAACTTGCCATAACCAAATGCTTCTAAAAACTAAAAGTCAGAATCGGGTAATAGTCATGTCAAAAAAAGGTAGGTCAAAATTACATGGTCAAAATAGTCGAAAACGTAGTTAGCTAAAACACCAAAAATATTCGCTAAATAACAACCCTAAAAACTTAAAACTGAAATGACCAAACCTAATAATTTTACAAAAGACAAAACAGTAATAATCAAGTGCAAGAAGTCAAAAGTCACTGTCACCGTCAACACTGTCAGACGGCAACCGAAGAGGAGCAACAAGTGGAGATATTTCCCAAGAAAATGGTCCCGTTTCTGGGCCGGAAGTCCGCCGTGTTTGACATCGATGTGACAAACTTCAGATAGAAAATAACCTTAAAAAAAGAATGGCAAACGTAAATCAACTAAAAATTATTAACTGCATGATGAAAATTATCTAATAAGGCAAATAGCAAAAAAGGTCCAGACGGTAAAGTTATTGAGTGTAATGAGGCCAAAGAGCAATCAAAAAGGTAAGTTTATTCATATAATTCTAATGGCAAAACCAAACTGTTACAATGTCTATAGTTATTCTCAAAAATAAGTGAAATATGAGATTTTGTGGGTTTATATTTAAGTTTGCTGGGGAATCAGCTGTCAGAGTAATATTATTTATTTTGTGTGCTTCCACGACAACAACTAAAATATAAAGTTAGCTTTCACAGTTATCAATCATTTTTACTTGTAAAATAAGCACCAAATCAATATTAAAAACTAAAAACTTACGCAAAAATTACAACGCAATAACTTGACGTATTCAACTGTTGCCATGGAAGCACACAAAATAAATGATATTACTTTCACAGCTGATCCCAAAGCCAACTTGAATATAAACACAAAAAATCTAACATTTCATTTATTTTTGAAAATAACTGTAGACATACTTATATCATTGAAAATGGTTTAAATATGATTTATATTTAAAATAAAAAAGGTATGTCGATTTTTGACAAAACGGTAGTCTATAGCAAAAAACCAAGCACGCCCCTCAATTAAGGTCGAAAAAATGCCCTAAGAATGTTTTTGTTTCATCTCAATATTATCATAAACACAAAGTTATGAGTAATTTTCAAAATAGACAAAATTTGAAAAACGCCCTCTAGCACCGTGGACTGTAATGATATCGAAATACGGTTTTTGCTATTATTTTCTTTCTCAAAAATCGACCTCTAGACATGTAAGTATGTTAGTTTTTCCCTATCTAGCCAAGAAATTGGTTTTTTCCTTCAAAACACTCCAAAACCGAACACCCTCTACAATGCAATTTAAAACTGCTGCCAATTTTTAAAAAAATATTATAATTTCTTTCTGCAATTTTGTTATTTAACACGTTCGTAGAAAAAATATTATATGTTATTTGTGTTGGAACTCATGTAAATTACAGAGTTCGCTTTGCTCATTCTGTAAACTTTTACATCCGTGCTTTAAAAATGTAACTTTTAACACTCATATCATAAATAACTATTAAAGAACAGTATTTTTAAAACAACAAACTTTCTTATATCAAAAAAATATTTCTACGTCTGTATTAAAACTAATAAGTGTAAAAATTAAATTGCTGACGTAAACTTTTTCGACAACTGAACAAAATCGGCTTAAAAACGTTTTTCCTTCGTATGTTTTGAATTTTGTTCAATGTAGAATCTAAATCCTACTGGCCTTTCAAACAAAGCAAAACATGACGTTATTAAACAGCTCATTTATTTATAATCAGGATGTGCTCTCCGGATGATGAATAAAACTAAAATATTCTGCAGTTTGCCATCATTTTTAACTCGCTTTTCAATGTCGTTAATCTGTTTAACCGTTTACTTTGAGAAGTGGCTTTTAACGGAATTAAATCTTACTTTAGTATCAGGGAAGAGTGTCTTTTAAATTTACGACAAGTCCTGAGTAATCAGTTTACGGAAACTACTGACACGAAAATCTTTAAATATCAAACACAATTACATGAATTTGTGGTTATTCTATTATGATAGTAATAAATAATGCGGGTTCACTAAAAGTTATTCTATTTGAACTTGTGTGGCTAGTGGCGCTATAAATATTCCCCATAAAATAGAATTCTAGTAGGACATAAATCGAAATAACATTCAAGGCACTGCATTACGAAAGTATCCATATAAATCTGCCAACGCATGTGATTGCTCTTTGTGGAGCGTACGTGTAGGTTCTATAGAAAATATATTCCAATTCACCTGATGGGTAGTATTTTGCTTCTATATTCTTTACTGCCTCTCGTGCTATGCACTTTTAATTTTCAAACCTCTCGTGCTCGAATTCAGTACAAAATACTATTTTTAACGATTAGATAGGATTTACAAATCAAGGCGATGTGAGCAGAAAGCCTTTATTTGTTGAGTCCTCTTTGATTCTCGCGTTTATATTAAATTCCGAAGTATAAATTAAATGCGGCACCGCATTATTCTCTTCGGAGGATTTGCCGACACATGTGTTCCTAGTGCAATTTCGAATAAAATTTCTTCATGTTTGTGCTCTGTTAAGAGAATATTGTCCGGCAACGAGAACAGTCGAAGTCCAATTTAAACATTTTGTCTGGTGTTCGCCAAGTATATTATGGAGGAAGGAAAACGAGCACTGGATTGTCTATAAAAGCAGCTTCCTAATTCGATGAATCCGAGAGTCTTAAGGCCAAATAATCTGTTTTTGAGGGGTATTCGCCGTAGAAATCCGTAGATATCCGCCAATTTATTGTTCGGAAAAGTAATGTTTAACGTGGAAGTTACATTGTATAGTAGATACTTTATATACGAGGGTTATTTTTTGTTGTATTTCTTTCTGCTCGAATAATGAAAAAGAAACAAATAGGTTTTTATTTATAAATATTTTTGATCAAACTAGATTTCAGTGCTTTTGAAAATATTTGCCATTAACATCAATACACTTTTGCATGTCTTTGATCCAGTTTTGGAATCACTTTTTCCACGTAACAAATGACGTATCATTCTATTTAACCGGCTTTGAGGGTATTCTTGGTATTCTCGTCTTTGCATTCTTATTGCTGATTAGAATTGAGACCGCAGCGATTAATTTATAAACTAATAGCAGGTAGTCTTTCAGAATTGTGGTAGGTTAAAGAAAAAAAAAAAAAATCAAACTGATAGTGTGCCTAAGATGGCTTTAGAATCTTGTCACCAAATAGCGTGCGCTTGTTCTGAAAATTGGCAATTGAGAAACAAATAGATGAGAATACATTTTCTTATTATACAAAACTAGAATTTTTGCGTTGTAACACTAAAAAAACTTCTCGCATGCCCTAGTGGAAGCACCTGTCGTCGTCAGATGGCGCCACTTACATACACATACAGGCGTCTAAGCAAGATTTAGATCCAATTGCCGTTCAGACTTATTTTTCTATCAGGTTCGATGTATACCATACTGATGAGCTCTACTAAGAGCGAAACCGGTCTATGGTTCCTCTGCCTGATAGAGAAATGAGTCTGATACTCTGCTAAACGTCGCCCCCAGACAATATAGGTACGAAATCTCGGCCATTTGTCTGTGGTAAGTGACAATATTGCAGAAATCTGGTTTTTGGATCGCTTCACGATCATCTCGCATGCCCTAGTGGAAGCACCTGTCGTCGTCAGATGGCGCCACTTACATACACATACAGGCGTCTAAGCAAGATTTAGATCCAATTGCCGTTCAGACTTATTTTTCTATCAGGTTCGAGGTACACCATACTGATGAGGTCTAATAAGAGCGAAACCGGTCTATGGTTCCTCTGCCTGATAGTGAAATGAGTCTGATACTCTGCTAAACGTCGCCCCCAGACAATATAGGTACGAAATCTCGGCCATTTGTCTGTGGGAAGTGACAATATTGTAGAAAACTGGTTTTTGGATCGCTTCACAATCATCTCGCATGCCCTAGTGGAAGCACCTGTCGTCGTCAGATGGCGCCACTTACATACACATACAGGCGTCTAAGCAAGATTTAGATCCAATTGCCGTTCAGACTTATTTTTCTATCAGGTTCGAGGTATACCATACTGATGAGCTCTAATAAGAGCGAAACCGGTCTATGGTTCCTCTGCCTGATGGAGAAATGAGTCTGATACTCTGCTAAACGTCGCCCCCAGACAATATAGGTACGAAATCTCGGCCATTTGTCTGTGGGAAGTGACAATATTGCAGAAAACTGGTTTTTGGATCGCTTCACGATCATCTCGCATGCCCTAGTGGAAGCACCTGTCGTCGTCAGATGGCGCCACTTACATACACATACAGGCGTCTAAGCAAGATTTAGATCCAATTGCGGTTCAGACTTATTTTTCTATCAGGTTTGAGGTATACCATACTGATGAGGTCTAATAAGAGCGAAACCGGTCTATGGTTCCTCTGCCTGATAGAGAAATGAGTCTGATACTCTGCTAAACGTCGCCCCCAGACAATATAGGTACGAAATCTCGGCCATTTGTCTGTGGGAAGTGACAATATTGCAGTCGATTCACAATCATCTCGCATGCCCTAGTGGAAGCGCCTGTCGTCATCAGATGGCGCCACTTACATACACATACAGGCGTCTAAGCAAGATTTAGATCCAATTGCCGTTTAGACTTATTTTTCTATCAGGTTCGAGGTATACCATACTGATGAGCTCTAATAAGAGCGAAACCGGTCTATGGTTCCTCTGCCTGATAGAGAAATGAGTCTGATACTCTGCTAAACGTCGCCCCCAGACAATATAGGTACGAAATCTCGGCCATTTGTCTGTGGGAAGTGACAATATTGCAGAAAACTGATTTTTGGATCGCTTCACAACTAAAAAAACTGTTCTAATTTAACTCTTGACGCACATGTAAATTTCTAGCTATCACATTATATCTTTTTTTTTTGACGCAATACTCAAAGAAGGATGTTTACACAAAAGTTAAGTTTTTATTGTTTTGACACTCTCTTATATAACTTACGAAAGAAAAAAAATCTTAAAGTTATATTCACACAATATGTTTTTAATTTTCTTTTAAGTTAAAATATTTAAATAAAAACTTTAAGTTTAAGAAAAGTTAAAAAAAAATACATAAGGCAAAATCGAAATGACGCAATAATTAGTTTATTGAAATTAACATAGTTAAAAAAATATTTTACAAATAAAATCTAAAGTGTTTTCCGGGCTTTGAATCCGTGGTCCAACGGAACTTCTTCCTGACGTTTCATCTACAGCTGCAGTACACATTATCAAAGGCGATGAAGCAATGGGCGATGTGATCTCCCGTGCTTTCTGACGTTGACTGATTCGACTGTGGTGAGCTCCGTGGTATTTATTGCCCCGCCGTCGCGCTGCAGTGGAAGGACCACAAAAGTCAGCTGTAGCAGAGCACGCTCTCTCCGAAAGTCACGACATTGTTTTCAATGAGGTGGATATCTTATGTCAATCGCAGCGTTTCTATCCGAGACTAACGAGAGAGGACATTGAGATTTTTAAACACGGCAAAATTTCAAAAAGAAGGAGGACATTACGTTTATAAATACAGACTGGAAGCGATTTACTTCAAATGCGCCGTAACCTCGCGCCATCGCTACCCCCACCCCAGTCCCTCTATTGCAACGCGACGGCGGGGGAATAAATACGACGGAGCTCACCACAGATGAATCAGTCAGTGTCGGGAAGCATGGGAGATCACTTCGCCCATTGCCTCATCGCATTTCATAATATCTGCCGTAGCTGTAAACGAAAGGTCAGGAAGGAATTCCATTGGACCACTGCTTCAAAGCCCGGAAAACACTTTAGATTCTATTTCGACTGGCCGTGGAAGCCTTCACAGTCTTATTTTACAAATGTTTCTCGAGTCGTTACCTTGTTAGGAAAAGTCTTATGTTTTTATTGCTAGGAACGACGTTTCATAATTTTGCAGTAAACTATTGTTTACACAAAAATTGGGATTTTTATATGTCATCCGTTACACGAAGAATCGGTGTAACATACACACTTCCAATTTATTTAAAAATGACGTTATTTCAAAATTTTGACCCAAAAATGCCGTTCAAAGAGTAAAATAGTGTTTTTTAATGAGTCAAGAAACACGTTTTTTTATTTTATTTCAACAAAAAAAAAAACGCCAAAGAAGTTAAATAAAAAAAAAATAGTTTTTTCTAGTTAAGTAGGAAAAATCGGAATTTTTTAACCTTTTAAAACTTTTAGAACAGGTTTTAAGAAAAATCTTTAAAACCTTTTTCCTTTTTTCGGTAAAATGATTTTCATAACATTACATTTGTATTTTTGCATAACACATAATGGATTTAAAAAATTTGTTTTTTTATCGGTTTAAAAATATTTCTTTGGAACTAGTAATATAGTAAAAGAGTTGAGTTTAAATTGACTCAAAAATGGCTTTTCTATCATTCTGAAACTACTCTTGATTTTACCACGGAATGGTCCTTTTGCAGCAAATTATTTTTTTATGTTTTATAGATACCATTTCCCTAGTTAATTAGGAAACAAAATTGAAATATAGTTCAGGGATTTTTCCATAATTTTTGTAATATTTTTTAAGCAAAATTATCACAAAATTTGCAAAAACTAATAAAATTGAGTTTTCAAAAAATATGATTTTTTTAGTGAGTCAGGAAAAATGGTTTCTGATTTTATTTTAACATAATTTTGAACAAAAATATCCTAAAAAAAAATATTTTTTTTTCAGGGTTAAAAAAACTGAATTTTTATCGGGTTTACAAAATTTCTTAAATTTGGCAAAAAAAATGTCTTAGATTTAAACGTTTTCCTCATATACCGGGTGACAGAGGAATTACTAGCCAAGCGATAACTCTGGTTAAAAGAATGCTAACATTTTGAGGCTTTGGGGATGAATATAGTAGCTTAGTGCCTACAAATTGCACATAAACATGACTAATTGGCGTTTCCGGTGTTACCGGAGGTGACGTGACTTTTATTATTTTAAATAGGACACACTGTATATTTGTCCTTTTCCGGATTCTACGTCGAGTTCTACGTTATTAACATGTAACATAGTGTATACTTAACGTTTTCGAGAAAATCGCGCCCGAACGTTCCATATCATCAATAATAAATGTTGATTTTTATGGAAAAGAATGAATATCAGTCAGCCTCGATTTTACAAATGACTATTTTTTTAGGTTCTCTAGCAACCAACATTAAAAAAAAGTTTTTCCAAGTCGCCATGGAAAAAGTGGAAAGTTGATTTTTTTGAAGACATTTATCTCCATAACTTCCAATGGAAACCTATTTTATTCCTAACATTTGGATTCCTTATTCAATTTGAAACATTATTTCAATTTAAACTGCTTGAGTAAAGCTAGAAGTTTTCGAGAAATTGTACTGCAAATAAAAATGGCCAGGCCCTTTTTAATAAATCTACTCGAGAATCTAAATAGTTGACAGTCATCCATGAAAACAACTGGTTTTGATCAAACACTTTAAATTTGAAAGAATGTTTGAAATTGAATAAGGGATCCAACTGTTAGAAACAAAATAGGTGATTCCATTGGAAGTTATGGAGATAATCAATTTTCCACTTTTTCCATGACAACTTGAAAAAACTTTTTTTAATGTTGCTTGGTAGAGAATCTATAAAAATAGTCATCTGTGAAATCGAGGCTGATTGATATTCATTTGTTTCCATAAAAATCAACATTTATTATTGATGATATGGAACGTTCGAGCGCGATTTTCTCGAAAGTGGAAAGAGCTAGGCATACACTATGTTACACGTTAATAACTTGGAATTCGACGGAGAATCCGAAAATGGACAAATATATAGGGTGTTCTATTTAAAATAATAAAAGTGACGTCACTTCCGGTAGTCATACTTGTGCAATTTGTCGGTACTAAGCTACTATATTCATCCCCAAAATTTGAAAATATTAGTATTCTCTTAACCAGAGTTATCGCTTGGGTAGTAATTCTTGTGTCACCCGGTATGTAAAAAAATACATTCTATAAAAAAATTTTATCACCAGGCAAATTTTATTGATATTGGTTTTGGTTTGAAGAACCATCATATCCCCATTTTGAAGTTAAAGTGAGCATTTCAGGAACGTCTTCATTTAATAAACCATCGATAGATAATATTCTCGTTGCTGTATGGTCGACCAAACTTTGCAATTCTACTTTGGCAGAAGTTGGTGTGATGGTAATGTTGTCTGAATAACCTTTTAATTTTTCTTCTTTAATTTGGAGGTAAAATATCACAGCCGAATCCTTTTAAAACAGTTCGTATTAATGCTTTGATAACTGATCATTCATTAGCATAGCCAGAGCAACTTCGGTATCAATGGAACTTCTTTTTGTTGAGTTTTTTTCTGCTGCAGCATTTAACTGTTCTAAGAAATCATTTTCACGAAGTTGTTGCACCTTGTAACATTTAGAGCGTTGACTGTAGTCACTAAATTTCTTCACCGGTCTTCCAGAACGCTTGTTCGAAATATCATACACTAAATTCTCTTGAATTTTGACCTTGAAATTCCCATGGAGCCACAGAGAATTCTTTTTCAAAAATTCCTCTTTTTTCTATTGCACTGATTTCATTTTGTATTGAACACCCCTACGTACATTTTCTTGATTTCCGATAAAATATATAAAAGTTTGTATTCTTCATAGAGCGGGAATTGTTGTAGTAAAAATTCAACTAGCTATCACTTTGACGATTTTGTTGTAGGTACTCTTCGGTAAGCTGCCGAATATTTATCGAAACTGAACTCACCTTAATTAACAGCTAACAGATTAGTTTTACAACAAAAATCACTATTAATCAGTAATAATAACCGAACTTTATAATTTACTGCTTTAATTTACCATGGTACCTGTCAGCACTTCTCGTGTTTTATCATGGCATGGCCTACTATATTCTGCAATAATTCTCAGTTTTTACAGATATTATATTGAATTTTTTTATACTTATTATTTGTAAATTTTACATTTTTAAAGTAAACAAATAGAATAATCAAATATACAGGGTGTTAGGGTACTATGGTGACAAAATAAAACTGATCATAGATCATCGAAAACAGGTAGAGTTTGTTAAATAAATGTGTATCCTAAAACCAACCGTTATAAAGATACGGGGTGAAAAATATTAATTCAAATGTTGTAGGGCTTTATGCACATATTTGAAGAGATATATTTTGGTTGGTACAAGGTGTTGCATAAGTCCATGGCAAACTTCACTTAGGGTTTCTATAATAGAACGCCCTCTATATTATTTTACTGTTAAATAGAGCTTATTTTCCTGGTTTCAATCGTATAGCACAAGTCACATTTTGGTCGATCAGTTCGTCAAAAAATTGCAAGAAATCACATAAAAAGTAATTTTTTGAAGGAGGCAAATATAACACATCTTTAAAACCATGAAGTTAATTTTTATTTAAATGCAACAGTTTACTCCAACAACAATCACCTGCTATAATAAGAACGAGTTTAAAAGCATTTAACAAATAATAATATATGATTTTATTTGTTCTATGGAGATAACGCCATAACAAATTGCTTTTTCTACGACTGCCTTGAGAATGAACAAATGCGCACTACTAACTACCGTGGAAAATCGCGTATTGGAAACTGCGTTCGCAAAGTGCACATTGCGCACGCTCTCATACAGAAGCATGTGCAAAGTCCACTTTGCACATTCTTCTGATTGCTTTGCAGACGTCTTGCATAAATTTTATATTACGAATGATCATTTATGAAGCAAAAGCGCAGTTGTAGAAAAAGTATAGCGTTCAACAAGTACGAAAATCACTTTTCACACTCTTGTGACGTTGTATCACTCGCCTACGGCTCGTTTCCAAATCGTCGCACTCGTGTGAAAAGTTAAATTTTCGACACTAGTTACACAATATACTATTTATAGCCAATTTTCGAAATATAATATTTTAACTTGAGCAAGTGATGAACAAATGACATGTTATATATTGTTAAAATCAGCAAAATGAGTTTTATTTAATAAACAAACAATATACAGGGTGTTGCATTACAAAAAACGAAGGCTGGGTGTGGAAAGAACAAGAATATTTTTTTGCGAAATATTTATATAAAACCGTAAAACTTTCATATAACATTTTTCTTTAAAATGTTAAATAAAAAAATTTAAAGGGGGTTATCAATTTCATGACCCATCCTGTACCAATTTTACTACTCTATTTGAAAAAAAATTAAAAACTTATATATGAAACAAAGCCACTAACGTTACCATTTACATAAATCAAAATTACATTACAAAGTCTTAAAGACAAACCGATTTTTCCGAAAAGCATCGATTTTAACCCACTGTGCGTCGTGGCATATTAATTGAAAAAAACGTGGGGATATAAATAAAATCTAATTTTTCAATTTCCCACCATGCATCTCTGAAAAAAAAACCCTTCTCAGGTTTTTTATTACGATACACCGTTTTCGAATAAATAAATAAAAACCATTGTAATGTTGCCAAATTAAGTACACAGGCGCCAGCCAATGTTTGATAAAAAATCTAAAATAATATTTTTTTTTAATAATTACGGCTTGAGCTATGTTGCATATCAATAGTTTTTAATATTCAAGCCATAAAAAAAAATAATTTTGATATTTAAAATTTTTCATCAAACTTAAATGCGTTGTCGAGATCCTATCTTACAATGGTTTTTATTTATTTACTGGAAAACGGTGCGTCGTATTAAAAAGTCTGAAGTGGGCTTTTTCTTCGGAATGGATCGGGAATTGAAAAACTAGTTTTAATTTTTTTTGAAAACCAGTGGCTTACCACTTTTTCCTTAACACGTGCTGGTATGCCCCCCACTGGCGAAAATAAAAATATTTTTTATTTCAAAATGTGCGCCTTCCATAGCAGTCAAAACGTACCAAATTTAATGAAAATATCTCTTATGCTTTCGGAATATTTAATGCATATGCATTTTGAAATTCTAACTTCAGTACCCTGTAACTTTTTAACTAAGCGCGATAGATAACACAAGTGTACGACAGACCATCCTCAATATGAGATTTCATTTTCGACCACCCATTATGACTCACCCTGTAGAGTTAAAACATCTCTTATCTCTAGTTTATTAATCTCTAAATAGTGTACGCTTTTTTCTGTGATCAGCGGTAGTAGTCGGTTAAAAGATAGTGAATTTTCCAGTTCATCGGTGTATTTGAAAACGAATTCCATCAAAGTGAAGTGAGGGTGTTCATTTGAAAACGCCATCTAGAAGAGTGTGTGAATGTAAAAAAAAGGATGAAGGAACAAATAGTAGATTATGTCACTAGGAGTAAAAGTGGGTCTTTTCGTGCTGAGCCCAGAGATTGACGGCCGAAGCGAAGCTGAGGCCTGCAACTGGGCGAAGCACAAAAAGACCTTTTACTCCGAGTAACATATACTATTTTTTTTTCAAGCATGCAGGAAGGTCTATTTCAGAGTGATTCAGTTTTGCAACTTTCTCTCATACTCTTTAAGCGGGTCTAGGTACTTACCCAATTAGTCGTGTATATAAATAGAATGTGTTAGATCGGTGGTTTTCAATATTCAATGGTTTTAATGGTATTAAATCATAACCAATGGTTCAGGAGGTTTAGGTAAATTATGGTAAACTAGAAATTTGTAGTATTATTATTAATACTAAATTAATAAAAATGACATGGACAGATAAATATGATGACGCGCATGACAACCAACGACATTTAACAGAATTCGAGAACCTATGCGATTTCGACTAAAAACGGTTTCGGGTGGTGCTCTCGAGCGCTCTGAGAGTATTCCGATCCTTTGTTTTTTCAACAAGAATGTAAAGATGGCAATAAGATGGTTTATATATGCGCCACCATGACAGTAGCGGTGACTTTTGACTTTACTTTTACTGCCTAGGACTTTTTTGCTACTTTTTTTGGTCTCAGGATTAGAAAGCCCACTTTAGGAGTGCGTATGGAGAAAACAAATGTCGTACTTTTAGTCCGCTTGAAAAAAAAGTCCATTTATCTTCATTATGTCATCCTTTTCTGTCACTAATTCATAGCCTCCTATATAACGTTTTCAATGAACACCCCGTAAAAATCAGAAATTTTCGGGCAATGTTCGCATTATACTGTTAATATTTATTAAAAATTATGAATTTTTAATGTTTTTCTCTGTACAGGGTATCCCACGCTGTTCACGTTGGGTGTTTTTGCTTAAACCGATGATTACAAAACAATGTTCCCTAAAAGACAGTCGCGAGTCGCGTGCATCGGACTTGCAACAAGCGATAGTTTCTTGTTTCCTTAATAAGTATTAAATTTTCCATTGTGTAAACAATTTACACTTTACCTGCGCCAGGTAAGCGCCAGCTAAATCTTTTACTGTCCAGGCATTAAAAGTAGTAGGTTACTGCTTGTTATTAGTCACTAAAACTTCACTTTTTATGACAGTCGGCGAAAAAGCTGTAGAACAAATTGTTTTGTGTTCTGCTTGCCTCTGTTCAAAGACAAAGTGACTTTGACACTGGAAAATTCGCGTTTCATTCTTAAATTAAATTTACGCTATAAATCAAGCAGATAGCAGGGAAACTAAATGGCGTCTTATATAATTGCACTAAATCGAGTTGAATCAGAGGTTGTCACAGAAACTTCGAGAAGTCCAAACTAAATGAAATGCAGCGAAGCAACCTAGAGGTCTGATGGGACTCCTCTGCCTTGTTAAGTTTGATCGATTGAGATGTAGCTAACTTTATGACGTTTATTTTCAGCTCGAAGTTGGTTGTTAATGCTATTGCGCTCTGTCATGAAGCAAGCTGTTATGTCAGTAAATATACTTTTAATTTGGATTCATTTCCGTTCTCTGAAGTGACGGTAATAATTATTTCAAATTTGCATTCTAAATTGGTATTCCCGTTTTAAATTGGCACACTGGGAGTTAAACAGTAAACACCATTAAATCTCAATCAATAAAGGATTTCTGGAACAAGAGATAAAATGTGTAATTAAATTCTCATTAATATCTCAAGGGTCCGCCAATAAAGCTCTTTAAAAGTTTCCGGGTAATTGAAGTTTTAGATTCCATTACGAATCTGTTGTTGAGTTCATGATAAATCTTTAGTCATTCATTCTCACTGAAACCGCGCTAAACGGAAGTCTATTAGAAAATTAGGAAAATTGCTCGGCTTCTCTGATAAAAACAGCTATTCGGAAATATATGGATAAAAAAGCAATTTCAAAACCACCTCTACTAAACTTTGAAATGCCTCATTGTTTTCTCGACTTGAATCAGGTAATTCTGTTTTGTTAGGCACGAAAGAGGGAATGAATGAGATTTCAAGATAACTAAGTCAAATTTAACAAGAGTTTTAAAGTTATATGAATATAAATATGTAATTTTTACTATATCTGTATAATATAAATAATGGAATAAAAACTTTACTTTTCTTTTAGTTGCTTTCGCCAGCAAATTCATTCAATTTATTAAGGGCTCTTTTTTTGCTACAACACACAGTCGGTTGTAATGGCACTTTGAAAACAAAATTCACGATGTTTCGACATTTCGCCTACTATGCGCCATTAGCAGGCTTACCTGTCTCTGTGTGTCTCTTAAGAAAATTGTTGCCCAATGTATTTTGTATTGGGTATACAGGATGGGCCATTTTTGTGATACATTTAAGGAGATATCGGTAACCCTTCAAGATACAGGGTTGGTTAAATAGGGAAAGTTTTAGAGAATTTTATAAGAAACTTACGTCTGGTTTCCAAATTCAATTATCATTTGCCGTTTTCCGGGGAAATGAAAAAATGTTAAACTTTACACTTTTAACTTTTAGTTACAAAATATCGATTATTGTTTTTTTCCATAGTAGGCTTTGACACTAGGCGGCCATCTTGTTCGTCAAAACATTATCAATGCGCAAATATGAAGATTGATTATACAGATATATTTTGTATACGTTAAGCTTGCTGTTGATTTCAAAATGGCTTTTTTTATTTTACAGACCAATAAAAGTACTAATGTTAGAATATTTTTATTACAAACCAGTAACGTATTAAATTTCAACATTAAAGAACATGAAATTAAGTTAAAAATGACAAAAACTTGGATCCTCTTATTCAAAGTGTCCTCCGTTGTTTGCTATGCATGCATTGCACCGTTCCAAAACACTATTGGTGACTCGTCGAAGCGTGTACCGAGTAATGCGAGTAAATACTACTCGAGCCCTCGTCTCAAGTAGTGGCAAAGTCTGTGGGGGGATCAAACTGATAAATTTCGTTTTTGACATATCCCCACAGGTAAAAACCTAGGGGGTTGATATCTGGAGACCTAGCAGGCCAAGGGATAGGACCTCCATGAGAAATTATGTTTTCAGCAAATGTTTCCTTCAGTAAGTTTTTGACACGTCCTGAATTATGAGCATCCTGTTGGAAGAACACATGAGGCAATTGGTTTTGTGGAACCACTTCTAAGATAGCCGGAATTATCTGATTTTGCAACATTGTAAAATATCGCTCTGCATTCAAGGTGTCTTGATAAAAAAAATGGTCCTATCAACTGATTGCCTAAAATATAAATTAAACAATAAATAAACAACCATTCTACTAAAAAATAATACATCATTATTAACTTGACCAAACAGAGTAACTAATTATCCAGAGTCTTAATACGAATTTACCATAAATACCGCACCAAACATTGGTACCAAACCGGATTTGTAATCTACGTGGGGCTCTTAAGTGAAGTCTCTCTGTAGCCCAATGATGCTGATTGTGTTTATTAAAAATACCACAGTTGCTTATGTGACTTTCATCATACCATACTACATTCCTTCTAAAATTGGGGGATTCTTCACATTTCCTTACAAACCAGTTACAAAATTGCAATCTGCGCACAGAATCACCTTCCAGAAGTCCTGGCACGATGGTCGGCTTATACGGGTGAAATTTGTTGCGACTTAAAACCGTTCTAATGGGGATTCGAGGAATGTGTAACTCTCGGTTGGCTGTTCTTGTAGGCGTTGACGGATTTGCATTGAAATATGTCACTATTTCATTACTCCGGTTGTTATTGTTTTTATTGTATTTCCTACTACGAGGTTGTTTAAAACTCCCAAAAATACTTACATTTCTTGTAAGTTTCGCGAAATATCGGTTGGATTGTCGCCTCTCAGGATAAGTAGCAAAGTAACTATTTGAGGCTATCGTGGAATTTCTATTACTTTTAATATAACATTCTAACATATCGGCCTTTTCCTCGTGTGTAAAATGTAAGCCATTTTCCAAAACAACAAATAACTTAAAACACGCAAAATAAATCTGTCGAATCAGTTCTGACATTTGCGCATTGATAATGTTTTGACGAACAAGATGGCCGCCAAGTGTCAAAGCCTACTAGGGAAAAAAACAAAAATCGATATTTTGTAACTTAGAATTATAATAATCATATCGACATGTACATCAGTGAAAATCACGATAGAATTTTGTTTGATATGTTATCATATTCTGCGTGAAAAAGTTCCCTAATAAGGTTTTATTTTGACTTGGTTTGGACACTACAGAGCAAAGTTATAAGAGGGAAGTTTAACATGTTTTCATTTTTCCAGAAAACGGCAAATGATAATTGAATTTGAGAATCAGATGTGAGTTTCTTATAAAATTCTCTAAAACTTTCCCCATTTAATTGACAGTGTATCTTGAAAGGCTACCGATATTTCCATACATGTATCAACAAAATGGTCCATCCTGTATACAGTGCGAGTTTCTAAAATGGAAAATATTCTGTAAAAAAAAAACGTTTATTTTTTGGAAGAACGTCGAACCCGTCGATTTATATTTTAGATTGTCTTCTTTTTTGTAAAACAAACCATTATACAGGTTGTCCCAATTTGGAGATATGATGTCATCAATTGTTTTCTGAAATGACAACTGCTATTTTTTGTCAGCTATTTTCATATTGTACATCAAGTTATACATAGTTGCCAATTGTCAAACTTTTATAAACTGCCAGTCGCAAGATAATTAACAAAGTTTATTTTATTTCAAACATCAATTCGTATTAATAAATATTCTACAATAAATGATCAAAATGATGTTCATTCACTAGTTGGCAATACTCTAAACGTAACTAAAACGGCAATTTGCCACTCTTATCTCGAGGTACTGTAAGTAAAATAGGAAAACGGTTTCGGGAAAACGGACATGTAATTAAAACGTTAATTCATCGAAAGAGTGCATTAAGGGAGGATGTCAAAGTTAATGCACTATTATCTGTTCAACAAAACCCTAATGCTTCCACCAGGCAGCTAGCTAATGAACAGGAAATTAGCCAAACTTCAGCAGTAAAAATTCTCGAACCCCAAAAGTTGCGTCCTTACAAACTAAAAATTCTCCAGGAATTGACCGAAGATGATCCTGATAGAAGACTTCAATTTTGCGAGCAAATGATGGATCTCCTGAACAGAAACGTTGTGAATACAAACAACATTTTGTTCTCTGACGAATCGACGTTTACGCTAAATGGTGAAGTAAACCGACAAAATGTTCGTTATTAGGCAGACGAGAATCCCCACTGGATGAGAGAAGGTCACAGTCAACGCATAGAAAAAGTCAATGTTTGGGCAGGAATTGTCGATAATCGAGTTATAGGATCAGTCTTTTTTGAAGAAAATCTCAACGGAGCGAGATATTTAGAGTTTTCTGAAAGAGGAACTAATTACAAATTTGGTTACTCTATTTCCTTGTCCTATAGAAGAAGATGTCCTCAACAGAAATATCTGGTTTCAACAAGATGGTGCTCCTCCCCATTTTGCCAGACCTGTTCGCCAATATCTGGATGAAGTATTTCCGGACCGATGGATTTGTAGAAGAGGCCCAATTGAATGGCCACCCAGGTCACCAGACCTGACTCCAATGGATTTTTTTGTGGAGTTACTTAAAAAGCAGAGTTTACCAAACGAAACCTGAAAATGTCCAGGAGTTGAAAGCACGAATAAGGCATGAGTGCAGACTAATTTCCCCAAAGTAATTGCAAACGTGCAAAACGAGTTTTAGTTACGCTTAGGGTATTGCCAACTAGTGAATGAACATCATTTTGAGCATTTATTGTTGAATATTTATTAATATGAATTGATGTTTCAAATAAAATAAATTTTGTTAATTATCTTGCGACTGGCAGTCTATAAAAATTTGATAATTGGCAACTATGTATAACTTGATGTACACTATGAAAATAGCTGACAAAAAATAGCAGTTGTAATTTAAAAAAACAATTGATGACGTCATATCTTGAATTTGGGATAACCTGTTTAATAGTTTATTTCACAAAAAAGACGGCAATCTAAAATATAAATCGACGGGTCCGAGCGTTTTTCCAAAAAATGAACGTTTTGCTTTTACAGAATTTGTTCCATTTTTGAAATTCACACTGTATACTTACTGGCAATGGAACCGGGCCACCCTAAAAATGTATAAAAATTTAACTATGCAGATTTTCTTTATTTCTAGGCAGATTTTGATGACTTTCAGAACTTGTAGAGTGATCGTTTGTTATTACGAGGCTGTACTGTTTGAAATTTATGATTAGAGCTAAATTTATCGATAACATACAGGGTGGAACAAAGTGATGTTATTTACCCCTAAGTTTAGTTAACCCTGTGGGGAAAACTGGCATTATCACACACATGCTAACCAGTTATATCAGGGACTACTTTATTTCCTACAGGTTGTTTTTTGAATGAAGCAAATACCGGTTATCTGGTGCGAACGTTAAAAGCGCTTAAAAAAAGGATGCAATTTTGCCAATCAGGGTGACGTTCAACTGCTGAGTTATTTTCGTTTCGCACCGGTTTTGGTTGACATAAAAATGACAGACCAGCAGATTTCCAATTAATTAGTTTTGATGAAAATTAGGTGGTGTGCCATTTTTGTGTCAACCAGAGCCAGAACCGCTGTGAAACGAAAGTGACTCAGAGCTTGATCAGCGTTGCCATGAAGACAATGGGTAAGTTCCGCCGACGGCCGTAGCTGAGTGTCACCTCAAAACCGCTGACTATTAAAACGGGATGGCTGCATTTGTCCTAATGTTTTTTTGTCCTAAAAATAGACAAGTGACATTGATGACATTTTAGGAGTTTATGAATAGGAATGTCAAACATATGTTCTTACTATATTTACTATTTCGTAGTATTACCATCGACGTACTATCCCACTATCTTTGGACAGTGTTTTTATTATTATAACAATATTAAACTGTACAAAAACTGATAAAACTAGTAAAGAAAAATTAAATGTTGTTTTGCCAGATCGGTAGTGAATAACTAACTGTGTGTACCTATCATCCTCCAACAAAGGAATGAATCGTCTCCAATAGAAAATATTAAATATTTCTTAAGGCGTTGAGGCTTTGCTTACCTTAACAGCATAAACTGGTCACTTTTCCTGACAACATATAAAGCTGGATATTTTTCATTTAACTTATAACCTAACTATTACTGAAAAATCGATTTATGTATTTTACAGTAATCTGCATCTAACTATTACTTTACTGAATTTTTGCTTTACATGTAGGTATCGGAAATCTATCTTTTTTTTAATCAATAAACACACAACGTGACCATACAGTAATTGAATCATACCTATAATTTTTCTATTAAAAAGGGTTGAAATTTGGTAAAATAATTAGTTTATTAAAATTAATAACAGTAGGTAGCTTATAAAACTGGGTCTAGGGTATGTCCATATTTATATTTTGCGAGGAAAAGTCTCCAGCAAACCTGCAATGCACCAGCGCGTGTAACGATGCGCTGCATCTTGGCTATCTAGATATCTTTTTTGTTTCACTTATTAAGGTTAATATTCATCTACACTAAATCTCATATTGTCTAGTATCCGAAGATGCATAAATTTTGCATGTTTAGGACCCAGTGGCCAAGTACATCCAGGGAATATGCAGATAGTATATATAATCACTTTTCTGCATATGCAGGGCATATTTAGCTGAATATACTTATACAAAATGGATGTTTTGTATATAGTCATAGGATATATATGTGTGCTATGTGGTATATATAGTAAGGCCGTATAATATGTATGTCTACATACACACACAATAATAATATTTTAAGAACTATACTGTTGCGAACTCGGGGTTCGATAATTCCAGTGTAACGATTTAATACGAAAACACTATTTATTAACTCCACAAATACACACGACTACTAAATAACTCACTACTTAACACTTTATAGCCTTCTATTATCGCTTCGTGACTTTAGCTTACTTATAGCTCGATTAAAATACGACTACTACCACCTACTCGGGCGCTCTATGCGCCTTTTATATACAATCCTAAAATTACAGAAAAACCTAGAAAGTTCTTTATAAGAATTCTTGAATAATCTCATATAAAAAAAACGGTTGTAAACAACTGCCTTCTAGATTAAGCCAGACGAGCAATAAATCACTCGTGTCAGCCATGACGCAGCGCGGATAGGTCGCGAAGCTCCACCAACCAACACGCTCCCATGCGTTGCCCCGCCTCCCATGCAGCGTTGCTGCGATCGTAACATTGCCCTCCTCCTAAGTCTGTTCGTCCCGAACAGATAGAGTTCCATGGTATCGTGCTAATCGATCCAAATGAACGACCTTCATCTTTGACCTAGGGGTCCGCTGGATCCTATACACCACATCATTAATCTTCTTTATAATTGTATAAGGTCCTTCCCAATTTTGGCTAAGTTTGGGCGACTTCCCCACCTTTCGCCTCGGATTGTATAGCCACACCAAATCACCATCCTGGAAGCCGCGGGAGTTAGCTAGTAAGTCATATCTTGCTTTGGCTCGATCACTGGATATCCGCAGTTTATTCCTGACTTGCTCATGAACATTGTTCAGCCTCTCCTTAAGCTCCTCCACAAAATTCTCAGAGCTGAGCGACTCTTTTTCTGGTGTTCCATACATCAAATCCGCAGGAAGCCTCATTTCCCTCCCGAACATCACTTTCGCCGGAGTATAACCAGTGGCTTCATGCGTAGAGCCTCGATATGCCATCAACATGAGAGGTAGATGTTGGTCCCAATCACGCTGATGATCTGCCACCATTTTAGACAGGTAATGTTCCATGGTCCGATTAAATCTCTCTACCATCCCATCCGACTG
Organism: Taphrorychus bicolor; assembly: GCA_951812265.1. Taxonomy (NCBI): domain Eukaryota; kingdom Metazoa; phylum Arthropoda; class Insecta; order Coleoptera; family Curculionidae; genus Taphrorychus; species Taphrorychus bicolor. Next base: position 37,158,548 of record OX638301.1, on the reverse strand, counting down.
TGGATGCAAAGGAGTTGTCCTGGTCTTGCGAATTCCGAGAAGTTCCATGACCTTCTGGAAAACAGCCGATTCAAAATTTCGGCCCTGATCAGAATGAAGTTCGAGAGGAACTCCAAACCTGCAGAACATTTCATTTACTAGGACCGTTGCCACAGTCGTTGCTTCTTGATTAGGCAGGGCGTATGCTTCAGGCCATTTAGTAAAGTAGTCCATGGCGACCAAGATGTATTTATTTCCCGACTCAGTCTGAGGAAACGGTCCCGCGACATCAATTGCTACCCTCTCGAATGGAGCACCTACAGTGTACTGCACCATTCGGCCGCGTGATTTTGTTCGAGGTCCTTTTGTGGCACAACAAACTTCGCACTTGCGGCACCAAGACTCGACGTCTTCATGATAATTCACCCAGTAGAACCGCTCTTTAATTTTGGCCAAGGTTTTATTGACCCCAAAATGACCTCCACTGGTTCCGTCGTGCATTTCCTTTAGTACATCTGATTTTCTGCTATCAGGAACAACCAACTGACTGACTACGGTCTTGCCATCCGCACTCTCCCACGCTCTCTTCAGTAGTCCATTTTCTATTTTAAGAGAGTGCCACTGGGCCCATAGCGCCTTCAGGTTTGGACTTTTACCAGCGATTTGTTGCCATTCTGGTCTCTTCTCGTCAGTCTTAGCCAAGAGTATGGGTCCAATATCTGGATCATTCAATTGTTCTTCTCGAAACGTCTGTGCGGTCCAGCCATCGTTTATTTCCACCGACGTTCTTCTTACAGAAGGAAGTCCCTCACGCTGCTCAGTTCTTCGACGATGCTGACTATCTTCTTTACATGGCCGTCTGGACAATGCATCGGCATTTTTGTGAGACCTTCCTGGTCGATGTTCAATTTGGATCTTCTGTTCCTTAATGCGTCCGGCCTCTGTAACACTTTTACCACCCAAATTATTGCCTTGACTTGATTGGTTGACTTGACTGATCCTGGGGGTCTTAACGGCCTCGGTCAATTGCCCCCTTACATTAACAGGAATTGGACTTTCCTGAATTCTAGGGCGGTCTTGTTTGCCGCTCGATCTTCTAAACAACGGCGACGGACTTCTTGCCCTATTACGGCAGTTACTCTTGACGTGACCCAGTTTACCGCAGTTAAAACATTTTATGCCCTGACTGCCTGTTGATCGGGGAGTTCTTTCTAACAGGGCTTGCAAATTGACTGCCATATCCTTCATCGCCTTATGTAAACTGGCCATGGATTCAGCCATAGACGTATTCTTCTTGTCACCGCAAGTTGCCACTCTTACACTTGCAGAAGAACTAGATGACACCCGTGACGCCTCGAATTCCAGGGCCCGAACTAGTGCCTCGCTGATATCCTTGGGCCTTACAAGACGTAAGTGGTATCTCATGTCACTATCGCGAACTCCCTCAATGAACCTTTCGGCGGCAAATTGCATTTGAAAAGATTCAGGGGCCGATGGATATGCCAGGTGAATTAATCTGTCTATGTCCGCCTCAAATTCTTGTAACGATTCACCTGACTTCTGCTGTCTCATCCTCAGCTGGGCCTGGAACACGGTTTATTTGTGCTCATTTCCAAATCGTAGTTCCAGAGAGTGTACTAAAGCTGCATAATTACTTTGTTCAGCTGCCGACAGAGATTGGAGTAATTCAGCCGCTTTTCCACGAAGCGCTACCACTAGTGATGTAGCTTTCTGGCGCTCGGACCAGCCATTAGCTTTTGCAGCTGCCTCAAATTGCGTTTTATAAATTTCCCAGGCCGTAGTACCATCATAGTCGGGGGGCTTAATTTTAGCGTTGGATGTGCTAAAACTCTCTGTAGACACGTTGTCGTCCTCAAGTTGTTCCCGGAATTTCTTTTCTAGCTCGAGAACCCTCTGGTTGACAGCTTCGAGTCCTTCGTTAACGGATTGCATTATTCTTTCTTCCAATTGTTGCTCCCTAGCTGCGAAATGGCTCACTAATTCTTCTTTAAACCGTTTCTGTTCTTCTTTTTGTTCTAAATAACGTTTTTCCTGCTCTTCTTTCTGTTCTAGATAACGTCGTTCCTGTATTTGATCACGTCTTTCTTGTTCTTCTTTTTGTTCGTTATAACGTCGCTCCTGTAATTGATCACGTTTTTCCAGCTCTTCCTTCTGTTCTAGATAACGTCTTTCCTGCTCTTCCTTCTGGTCTTGATAACGTTGCTCCTGTACTTGATCACGCCTTTCTTGTTCCTCTTTTTGTTCCTTATAACGTTTTTCCTGCTCTTCTTTTTGTTCTAGATAACGGCGCTCCTGCTCTTCCTTCTGGTGTTGCATAAGGGACAGCAGGGCGGCAAGTTGATCCTCCATCGCTTGATGCTGGCTTCTGGTCACTGGCATAAACACGTAATGTCCGGCAATGAAGCACTCACTTACAGTTCAGCAATATTAGTTCTCAAATTCCCACTGGAATCCCACCGCTGCCACCAATTGTTGCGAACTCGGGGTTCGATAATTCCAGTGTAACGATTTAATACGAAAACACTATTTATTAACTCCACAAATACACACGACTACTAAATAACTCACTACTTAACACTTTATAGCCTTCTATTATCGCTTCGTAACTTTAGCTTACTTATAGCTCGATTAAAATACGACTACTACCACCTACTCGGGCGCTCTATGCGCCTTTTATATACAATCCTAAAATTACAGAAAAACCTAGAAAGTTCTTTATAAGAATTCTTGAATAATCTCATATAAAAAAAACGGTTGTAAACAACTGCCTTCTAGATTAAGCCAGACGAGCAATAAATCACTCGTGTCAGCCATGACGCAGCGCGGATAGGTCGCGAAGCTCCACCAACCAACACGCTCCCATGCGTTGCCCCGCCTCCCATGCGGCGTTGCTGCGATCGTAACAATACTATAACCCACTTAATCTTTGCCATGGAGGAACGAACTATACAATAGAAATTGGGCTGTTTTCATAGACAGCTTCTATTTCCAAACTAGTCCTGAACATCTTCTGAACATCAAGAACAATGAGTAATAGCAATACATTTTGATTCTAAAATTTAAGGATTCAAGATTCTAAGCATTAAAATAATAAGGCATTTAAGATTCTAACCTTGTAATATTCTCCATTTACAAAAAAAATAACATAGACCATATCATAAAAACCTATACATTTTCTAAATGTATAGGCCTTAGACCTACAACACTCATAAGGGTAATCATCAAACTCCAGGGTTTCTATGCACATCAACTCTGATGGACTCAGTTTTGTGAAACTTGTTGGGCTCAGATGCTGACAATTCCTTAGACTGTAGCTTTATATACAGAAGGGAGAGGGAAATGATTCTGTCAAGGGTTCCTTATCATACTTACATTTTTTTAAAATCTACTCTCAAGATGAGTGGTATGTATATCGAGTAGCATGACAGAGCTTGTCTGAAACTCTATACCAGTCATGCGAGTTAAATCTGGGGTGCTAAAGGATAACTCCCTACTCTTAACCTCCACAAATTTATTAGGCCCATAAGTGATTCTTTTGAATGAAGGCCTTTGAGTGTCACAGTTTAGGTCAGCATCAATGTCCTGAGTTTTAGCAGCAGGTACTGACTCAGCTGATGATTTGCATTCGCTGAGACGTGTCAGCTTAAATGGCATTTATGACTCGAACTCTCAGTTGGCAATAATAAGAAGCTCCACCTAAATTATCACTCATGTAGGCACTTGAAGGGTGCCTCTTTGAGTAAAATGCTGGGTAATATGCAACACTGTAGGTAACTATATAGGTAAGTACAACCTGCATGATGATCAAATATGGAACACTGCTAAATTTTTGGTTACTCATTATCAATCACCAAGCGTATATTGGTCAGGTGGGCACTAATCCTTACAAGGTTTTCAGGTGGCAGCTCTAGAGCTCTTTGAGAGTATTCCCATGCTTTGTTTTCTCAATGAGAACTCGAAAACAGTGTTAAACTGTCCTTGGTAGGTGGGTCATGTATTATAATACCAACCACCCATAGGTACATTTAACTCAGGATCCCAGTGGCATATCCTATTAGAGTTAGCCTATCAATCAAACCGCTTGAAATAATAAATAATGAAAATGGAACTACCTACTGTGTCACATTAATTAATATACTACTTAACTGTTATAAAATGAATGACACTTTGCATTACTTCTTGCATTGAATATTTAGTCCCAAGTTACAACTTTCAGTAGGCCAATAACTCGGTCGATAATATATACTGACTGTCAGATTCAGATACTCAACTAAACAGTAAACTGATACTTATGCTAGGCTTTTGGAGGTATTCAATGTTTTCAATTTTTCATAAACTTATCGGATTAACTTGATTGCTCAGAGATTTTAGTTTATCTCATGTTTAACATTGTAATACCAATTTGCTTGGAATACCATTGTAAATTCAAATAAATCATGCTATATGATCTTTCTCATTACAGCTCTTTAATATTCTTTTCTTACATTTATCCTTATTTTAATAAAAGAAAGGAGTTTGAACATCTCTTCTAAGAAGAATTTTTATCTCCCATTTTGATGTGCCTTCAGTCTTTGAATGCTTGTATCTTGTATAAGTATCAAGTTGTTGAAATATTCTCATTGCAACATTTATTTGAGTCTACCAATTCAATACAGCTGCTAGCTCATCTGGAAACATGTGGAATACCCATGCAGTTCTTGTAAATGTTGCAGTACAGAATCTGGAATGGAAATACTACATACTTCTTATTTTATAAAAATTGTTGGTCCATAAGTCAGAACATTACTGCAGTATTATTCCATCAATTGTTTTAAAACAACCACAAGAAAAATATAAGAATGAAACAGCTGATGAGAATGACATCTTTGACATGTGTTATTCTGTCATTTCTGGCATTAGGACCGATGCACATTAGTACCGATGTGGTTCTCCCATTAAAACGAGTCACCGGATGATTGTCGGGTGAACGCACTACTTTGCCAACTGACAGCACTGACAATGACAGATTTAATGAATGATTTTTATAACCCTTTGCGGATGTCTAGACACACTTTTCAGGTACCTAACCCATTAGCTAATTAATTAATTATCAAACTGCTGGACAAAAAACAAACGGGACAAACATATTTTTCGATAAATTGTTAAACGAAATCATCAAAATGAAATATTTTGAAAATAACGCAAGATAAAAAAATGAAGTTTTCAGCATCCTCTAAAAGGATCTATATATATGGAAGAGGTATTCTAGAGTACTTTGAACAAAATTACCTATTCAGATGGTGTATACAAGGTGATGAATATGTTGGCTACATTTTGACAAAATTTATTTCTTGCCGAGAATCTAGGATACAGTTTTTATTTTGTTTTTTATGAATTGATGACAATCCTTGGCAAGTTTAGAAAAAACCGATTTAACGGATTTTAAATATGGTACCACGTTTCGGATTTTTTTAATTTTTTCTTCAGACATTTACCAATCTTGAACTTCAGGCTCCTGCTGATCAAGTAACGGATATGCGATTGGTTAATTTTTAAAAATTGATTTGTTACATGTGCACGAAAAGGGTGTTGACTCTTAAAGTGTTTTGACCATTAATATTGATTGGAGTGTTTTCTCAACAATTAACTGAACAGATGTTTAATTGGTTGCTGATGAAACAGTAATAATAATTTTGACCGTTAAATGAAAAGTTTTAGATCAATAAAGTAAAACACCCAGACGGATTTTTCGCCTTTCATTTAAATTAATTTAAGCAGAATATAGAGCGTCTTAAACTTGACCTTACTAAAAAAGGGTAAATAACTGATGTTGCCTTTAAATGCTATAATACTGGAACTCTATTTCGGAAATAAATTTCAGGTAGAAACATAAGGGGCGGAATAAGGTATTTGAAAACTCTGAGAGCAATGACGTCATATTTACAAGGTGGCTACAAGAAATACTTGTCGATGCCGGCCCAATGTTAAAGTTATCTGAAATAGGCTAGATGGGAGTTATAGAAATGTGAAGTTGACCTGAATTTTTGAAGTTAGATGGACTTACAGAAACCAAATAAAAAAAAATCTTATATATATTTCCTTTCAAGAAATGTTAAGTGAAAAATGTTTACTACCTCAAATGATATTCTAACATGGTACTTCAGAGTTAATCACTGAATGTTATTACCACTAATTATAAATATACACTTACGATTATTTGACACTATTTCAGGTAATTTTGCAATGATAAAAATACTAACAAAGGAATAATATTTAATATCGAGTGGGTCCACCGCTTAAATTAGCACTTCTCCACATCTATCAGGCGTGCTTTGTACTAAATTATTGATGAAACCTTGAGTTATATCTTCCCATTCCTATCTAATTGCCAGAATAAAGCCAACTAAATTTTGAAGTATATTTTCACGCTTTCGTACTAATAATTTTAGCTTTGACCACACGTGTTCAATAATATTCGAATCGGGAGATTTTGGCGGCAAATGTATACTGTTTATATTGCTTTATTCGAGGATATCATATCTCGCACAATTCAGATTTACTCTATATAATATCTCCGCATTTACTGTTCTTTCATTAAGAGTGCTGCAGGTGACACCCCGTGTAAGATACCGTTCTTTGAAAACTTTTCTGCGATTCTCTTAAAGAAAAATTGTAGAGTTTGGTTTGTGATGATCGTGAGTTACTAGAAGTCGTCGTCTAAGCAAGTACCCCGTTATGAGGAAATACTCATAAGCTACTCATAAGGAAATTCGAGCCAGATGAACGATTTGTTCTAGAATGAAAGAACAGTAAATGCGGAGATTTATAAAACAAATTTTAAGAAATATTGTTTTACCATTATCACAAAAATTCGGTGAAGGATTTAAATTGATATATGACAACGCTCGACGCCATAGGGTAAGAATTGCACGAGCTTTCCTCGCAGAAAATACTGTAAAACAGTATACATTTGCCGCCAAAATCTCCCGATTTCGATATTATTGAACACAGCAGTAGGTGGATTAACGGGATGGGGATAAATAACGACAATTCAGCTTTTATCAATTGCCAGCGTTTCGACCATATATTGTGGTCTTTATCAAGGCTGTAAAAACAAGAAACATCGATCAGTTTATGGCCAGCGGCATGACTAACTTAAAATTACAATTAAAAATTTATATAGATTAGAAAAAGACAGATTAGAAAAAAAAAATAATAATAATTTAATTTACAAGATTTAAGAAATTTACACACAAAACAACAAACGAACGTAATATTTATACCGGGTGTCCAGCAGAACCCTGGACATAGGAGATTAACATGGGAAATGAGATTTTATTTTATTGCGCCTGTACGGTTGATTTGATTGAAAAACTTTTAAGAGTAAAGTTGTAGAGTTTATAGTCAGTTATCATCCTGTAATTTTTTCAATACCACAGTTTTGACTATTTTTTGGAAAAACGCCTCGAAAAGTGCAAAAATTTGAATTTGGCGCGTCACCCCCACCATGCATGTGCAGTGTCGCCAACATAATAATTTCATATGTCAGATTCAGAGCCGATTTTCCTTTCTTATTTATTTTGAGGGACTATCATGTAGTAATTAACGTGATTATGCAGAGAAAATTAACTGAAAACCTGACGATAATGTTCTTAAATTATAGGTAAGTAAAAGTTACGTTTATAATTATCATAATTAGTAAAAGGAAAATCATTCCAATTTGTGTATGGCTGGTTGTCTAATTCATTTTAGTTTAGCAATACGACAACCACGATGACATGACCATTTGTCTCTTGTCACCAATTAAGGGTGTTCGTTGTTGTTGTTATTGAGGTGAATTCATCTATCTCCAAATGTTTTACTTCAAAAGTGTCTATTTTGCAGTGCTGTGTGACGCGAGGCCCCATCCTGCATGTAAAAAATCCTTGCTAAGTGCTGGACTCTTCTATGACAGACAAAATCTCATTGGAAAACCAAATACAGTGGGCCCCAAAATGCCAATCCACACATTGACAACTTCTCGATGTTGGTCTCGGTTGTCCTGCACTGTATGTGGATTTTAGAGAGTCAAAACTCATTCATTTTGTTGATTTGAGGGACCCATTAATCCATATTAACATTCATTGGTGTAACAAATGTTTATAGCAAATAAGCAAGACCAGTAAGCAGATAGCGATAGATGTTTGATCTGCTAAGACCAGTTTCTTTCATGTTTTATCTATGTATCTGGAGACTATAGTGCCTGTGAAAAAAACTCTTTTCAGTGACAACAAATCTTGCCAAACTGGCCACAAACAACTTGAAAAACTGGCGAAAAATTGGTTTTATTCCAATCGATTGCTGCTGAATGCAAGACACAGAGGATGGTGTGACGCCCCATCTTGCATGTAAAAAACCCGTTCTAATGGCTGGATGGCTTCTACAGTAGGCAAAATGTCATTGCGAAGCATATTGCCAGATTTGTTGGCGTTCAAACTGCAATCAATGAAAAATGGACCTATAACATGGCGCCCCAAAATGCCGATCCACACGTTATAGTTGCTCGACGTTGGTCCCGATTGTCATGCACTATATGTGGGTTTTGGAGTGCCCAAATCCGATCATTTTGTTGATTTGAAGAGCCAGTCAATCCAAATTAGCATTCATCCCTGAAACAAATGTTTCTAACAAATCTTGGGGCTGCAATAATTTTTTCGGTTAGGATTTCACAAAACTCCATTTGGGGGAAAAGGTGGGTCGGTACGAGTTGTTGATGGTTCTCTTTTTTGTAGCTTTCAAAACCTTCTTTTTGCAGATAATTATGGATGGTCGATCCACTAAGTCTAGTTTCTTGGCCAATCTGTCGAATACTCTTTTTGCCACATTTTCATCCTCTGGAGCTGCACCAGCTTGAAGTCATCGCTTTCGCTCACAGGAACATATCGGCTTAATACTCCCAGTTTCCTCAAAACGAGCAACCACCGCCTGAAGTGAACTGCATGCTGATATTGGTTGTTCAGGAAACAATGCAACAATGTTGTCTCGAATTTGAGCAAAGGAATTACCAGCCCAGTATTGTTTTAAAACAAGTTTTCTCTCCCCAAAATTCATAACTAATGAAACATTTAAATAAAAAATAATAAAAATAAAATTTTACACTGTATCAACAAAATGGTTCCTAATTTCCTTACTTTTAATATCAATAAATACAAGGTTTCTGTATACATTACATTTTTATTTCGAGGAAATTGTGTGTGAAAAAGTGGATGCAACAAGTACCAAAATAAGTATATTTCCATAATCAATCTATACATAAATTTCTTAACAGAAGAAATTAACAAGTGGACATGAAAAAGAAATGTAACATAAATTTAGGTAATAACACAGATAACAACAATTATTCCTATAAAAACACTATCACCTTTATTAAGATTCAATTCAATTCAAGTTTATTCATGTTTACAATCACCAAAACAGCAATGTACATACCTCAAAAATAGAATAGTCTACAAATTAAATTTAAATAAATTCAGTCCAGATGCCATTATTTACTTAATACGAAAAGCTTACAGTCAACATCCTAAAATAGACTATACAGAGAGAAAAAAAAAATTAATAATTTTGATTAAAATACTTAAAATACTCTTCATCACAATAAAAAACATTTACCATTAAAATTTGCTTAATTTCCTTTCAGAAACTATCCACTGTCAATGCTTTAATTTTTATGGGCAGTTGAAATATTTTACCGCCCAGTAGCCAGGACCATTCTGGCACCTTCTCAAACGACAATATGAGGTTATTAAACTTTTTCGGTCTCTAGAAAGGTAAGCATGCATGTCCTCGTGAGCAGAAAACAGATACATGTTATTTTCCACAAACAGCAAATTCTTCAATATAAACATGGAGGGCAGGGTTAGTATGCCTAGCTCTCTGAAGTGCGCTCTGCAGTCATCCCTGTAGCCCAGGCCAGCCAACAATCTGACCGCTCTTCGCTGAAGCCCGAACAAACGCTTAGCCCCCGAGGCGTGGCCCCAAACAACTACAGCATAAGAGAGCCATGCATGAGAAGATGCAAAGTAAGCCGATCTAAGTACCGTACGAGATATCCTATCTGAAAGCTGACGTAGCAGGTACAAACTTGTATTGAGTCTTGAAGCCAAGTTATCAGTGTGTAAATCCCATTTGGCACTCTCATCCACAAGAACCCCAAGAAATTTAACCTGGGATACGTGGTCATTTACGGTTCCAATCTCCCTCAATGCAAACACCATCCTGTGTGTCTTGCATTCAGCAGCAATCGATTGGAATGAAACCAATTTTTGGCCAGTTTTCCAAGTTGTTTGTGGCCAGTTTGGCAAGATTTGTTGTCACTGAAAAGAGTTTTTTCACAGGCACTATAGTCTCCAGATACATAGATAAAACATGAAAGAAACTGGTCTTAGCAGATCAAACATCCATCGCTATCTGCTTCTGGTCTTGCTTATTTGCTATAAACATTTGTTCCACCAATGACTGTTAATTTGGATTAATGGGTCCCACAAATCAACAAAATGAATGAGTTTGGACTCTCTAAAATCCACATACAGTGCAGGACAACCGAGACCAACGTCGAGAAGTTGTCAATGTGTGGATTGGCATTTTGGGGCGCGCTGTATTTGGTTTTCCAATGAGATTTTGTCTGTCATAGAAGAGTCCAGCACTTAGCAAGGGTTTTTTGCATGCAGGATGGGGCCTCGCGTCACACAGCACTGCAAAATAGACACTTTTGAAGTAAAACATTTGGAGATAGATGAATTCACCTCAATAACAACAACAACAACGAACACCCTTAATTGGTGACAAGAGACAAATCGTCATGTCATCGTGGTTGTCGTATTGCTAAACTAAAATGAATTAGACAACCAGCCATACACAAATTGGAATGATTTTCCTTTTACTAATTATGATTATTATAAACGTAACTTTTACTTACCTATAATTTAAGAACATTATCGTCAGGTTTTCAGTTAATTTTCTCTGCATAATCACGTTAATTACTACATGATAGTCCCTCCAAATTAATAAGAAAGGAAAATCGGCTCTGAGTCTGACATAAGAAATTATTATGTTGGCGACACTGCACATGCATGGTGGGGGTGACGCGCCAAATTCAAATTTTTGCACTTTTCGAGGCGTTTTTCCAAAAAATAGCCAAAACTGTGGTATTGAAAAAATTACAGGATGATAACTGACTATAAACTCTACAACTTTACTCTTAAAAGTTTTTCAATCAAATCAACCGTACAGGCGCAAAAAAATAAAAACCGATTTCCCATGTTAATCTCCTATGTCCAGGGTTCTGCTGGACACCCGGTATACACAACCTACTACTTAGTTTATTGGGACGCCAAACACTCGCATTATTATTGAACACATTTGGTCAAAACTAAAATTATCAGTATGAAAGCGTAAAAATGCACCTCAAAATTTAGTTGTTTTGATTCTGGCGATTAGAGAGGAATGGGAAAATGTACCTCAAGGTTTTATCACTAATTTAGTACAGAGCATGCCTGAGAGATATCGAGAAGTGTTAAATTTGACAGGTGGACCCACACGATATTAAATATTATGTGATGGGTTATGCGGGAACAGGATCACGAAATGACAAAGATAACTATTTGAATTAGTCTACGTTTCGTAGATATATTTCTGCATCCTCAGAACGCTAAAATTTTATGTGAGCAATTTACAAAAAGGGGGCTTCTAAATGGCTCTATAACAGTAAACAGTGTTATTCAACTTACAATTCGGTTTTGTCTTCCTTTTTCCTAAATTTACACAGCACTTTAGTACAGCAGAATCTGGAGTAACCGTATTCTGGAGTAGGCAAGCAGGAATCGAAGAGCGACAATTACAAACACTTTAAAAATTTTTTTAAAATAGTTTAACTACACAGTTAAATCCACACACAAACAGACAGATGACGCTAACAATATAGGTTTAGGATGTCGATCGATCCTCGAAATTAGCACGAAATACCAATTGTTAGCAGCCGGAGTGACAACATAAAAAAACAAAAAATAAAATGGGGGCCCACACATTGATAGGCATATCGACTTCCTTTAAAGTGAGAGGTTCAAATTTGTTGGCGTATCTCCATTGTCAAAGAAGAAGAAAAACACAAAACACTGAAACAGATTTCGTCATTAAGCATTCTGCTAGTGTTCAACTTCTGATTTGCTAATCATGTTGAAATATGCCGTGTGCAGATTGTCTGTATCTGTTCTTTTATTAACGCTATTGCTTTGCTTCTGTCTTTTTTACAGTTAGGTTGAGAGTCCAGTATTGATTCATTTTCGTAAATAAATTTGTGTCCTCACGTCCAAATCAATTTTGTGTTCCACCAGTGCGGTCGGGTTGTTTTTAGTGAGATAATTTTTTTCATCATATTGGTGTTCCTTAACTTTTGTTTAAGATATCTGGATGTCTGACCTATATAACACTTGTGACAATCACTACAGGGAATGTTATAAATTACGTTCGATTTAAGTTCTTGTTGAGTTTCTGCTTTTAACCTCGAGATTTTTTTTTAATGTATTTTGACTTTTTTTGGTACTTTTTACTTTTTTAATTTCTTTTGTTGTATAACTTTGCAAAATTGTTTTAATTTTGCTTGATACGACATCAATGTATGGAACTTTAAAAAATATAGTATCATTCTTAGTATCTTGTTTATTTATGGAGTTATTATTGTTATTATTATCGCTTGTGTTTAGAGCTTTTCTAATTATTGATATCGGATAATTATTTAAGATAATTATTTCTTCTATATACCTAAGATTTTTTTGATTGTAATTTGGAGATGAAATATCTAGTGCTCTCCTTTTCAAGCAATTTATGGTATTGAGCTTTTGATTGATGGGGTTGTCTGAGTTAAAATTACGAAACCTTTCCGAGAAAGTAGATCTGTGGTACTAATCTATTCCTATTGTGCCATCATCCAATTTAACTACTAGAGTATCCAAAAAAGGTATTCTGTTATTAATTTCTTTTCCGATTGTATTGATTTATTGGGATAGCAGTGAGTATGTCGTCGACATATCTTTTAAAAAATGGCACTTCAAACGGCAACCTGGCAATGCATTGCTCTTGTAACTCTTGCATTACCAGTTCTGCACACACTGACAACAAGCAACTACCCATCCCCAATCCGACGATTTGCTTGAAAAATGTTTTGTTGTCTTGGAAGTAGTTGTTATCGAAAACAAATTTAACAAGGTATAGAAACTCAGTCATAGGAATATCAGTGCTGTCCTTCAGAAGATGCCACTTTTTTGCAATTAGTTCTAAAATTATATCTGTAGGTATATTAGTTAGTAAACAGAGATTTGACGGCCAAGGATATTATTTCAAAACCTTTTGGTACTTTTTGTTGTCTGATATAATTGGCAAATTCAAAAGAGTCTTTAATATGTTTGTCATCAACTATAAATGCGTTCTTCAATATATGTGATATGTGTTTGGTAAGTTTGTACAATGGAGAACCTAAAAAAGATATATTGGTCTGAGTGGTGTATTGTTTTTGTATGTTTTCGGCTAAAAAGAGATTTTTGGAGCCGCTGTACTAGTTTGGACTTGTTTGGCAAGCTCTTTAGTCATAAAGCCTCTTTTAAGAAGTGTATCGATAATTTTCTTGTTTTTATTTTGTATAGTTGTAGTTGGGTCTTTTGTCAGTTGTACGTAAGTTGGTTAGTCGTTAAGGTGACTTGTGGCTTTTTCATTGTATTCACTCCCTTTCATTAAAACCGTGGTGTTACCCTTGTCTGCCTTTACAATTGTGATGTCCGGATTGGCTTTTAGAAAGTTAGTTACTTTTTTGCAATAATTATTCAAGAATTGTGTTTAGACTTTGGGTTGTTGTTTGAATGAAGATGGCTAGTGATAATATTAATACACTTATTTCTAGCTTCTATTATCTTAACGGGATCTCCTATCTTTTCAATGGTATATTCCATGTCTATAATTAAGTCTTGGATAGCGGCAATTTTATTATGGTAAGGTGGGTTAAATTTTTCACCTACGCTTAATAAATATAAAATATCTTTATCTATATCTATGCCGCTAATATTAGTCAACCACTTATTATTAAGTTTTAAGACAGAGTTACGATTGCTCTGTGTATGCTGTAATCTTAAGAATTTGTTCTTCTGTTTGGATTTAACAAGTTTAATTTTTTATTATAGAAATTAATTTGGCTGCTGTTAAAACTATCATAATGTTCAGCAGTCAAGATCTGCTTCAGTTTACTTTTTTTCAACCTAATAGTCTTTTATCATACGGCGACGACCCCACTATTATACCCTCTACGCATCTAACTGTTTGCAGTAAATGTTTAGATACAACATTGTGTGCTCTACATCTCAATAAAAAGTTTCTATGATTAGTGTAACTCGCAATCTTTTTGTTTGTTGTGGCCCGAGTCTTCAAATCTCTACTCACTTCTACTCCATAAGCTCTCTCCATTTCCAGTAGGAAACCCATTCTTGTAGACTCGCTCACGTACTAGCCGGTTTTGTACGGGGTGTTCATTATAAAATTTCATCTAGCCAGCTATGATTTTTTGAGCGAAAGAAAGAGAGTTATAAAAGTACGTCGTAACTTGACTCGCCATTAAAACAGATTTGTCATTGCCACTGTCCAATCAGCTTTCAGCGCTTCAACGTTATTAGCGGCCATCTTGTGTTGTCTTTATCCTTGTTGGCAAATTTTCCCGTTTCCCACCTTTTTGTTGTTGTTTTCTAGTTTTACCAACAAAATTTTTGTTAAAAACGTTAATTTTTTTTTGCTATAAAACCTGTTTTGTATTTGGACAACATGGCCTTCGCCTTAGAACATAAACTTTTATGTTGAGTTTGATGGAAAGTGGATGGCGAATAGGTTTATTCCATTCGAAACTAAGAAGAGGATTTCCAGGCTCAACTTCCAAACTTTGCTGTGGTCTATATGCAGTTCAAGAAAACTTTGGAGCATGTTCTAGCATTGCTTACAGAAGCAGGAAGTCTACAAAGACCAGGCAGTGAATCTCACAAGAAACACACCAATAAAGTGGTTACACAGGCACAAGAAATAATGCAAAACTCACCTGGTACTTCTGTTCGACAGTTACACCATCAAATAGGCCTTTCTGTAGGTGCCACCCATGCAATTTTACATAAAGATCTGCAAGTGTACCCATATCGCTTCACAGATGTGCAAGAATTGCATGAAGCTGCCTTTCCCCGAAAACTGCAATTTTGCAATTGGTGCATTGATAGGGATAATAACCAGAACTTTTTCCAAAAATCCATATTTAGTGATGAAGCTTCATTTGAGTGAAGTGGTTATGTGAACTCGCAAAACATGAGAACTTAGATTAGTGAAAACACCCCCATGAAATAATTGAAAAAGGACTACACCCTGAAAAAATTGAGAGTTTGGGTAGGAATCACAACTTGCTGACTGATTGGTCTGCTTTTCTTTGAAGGTGGCTGTTCACTAGGACACTTCAAGCATTACCAATTGGATAGGTACCTGTATAAGCTACTGAATTTTGCTAGCACTTGGAAAAAATTACATAAAATTCTTCATTGATATCATTTAATTGTTTGTATTCAATTTATTCAATTGTCAATTATATTGCTTTTATTTGTACACATTTATATAATATGTTTAATAACAAAGATCAATTTATTGTTAAACAGTTGATAAGCTAATAGAAACATGACTTCCCAAAACTCAATAAAAATGTCAAAATAAATTAACAAAATGTGATTAGCTTTATTAAAAGTCTTGTCAAACACATTTAACACATATACCATTGAACCTATATGTCAATTTTCCGTATACTAATAGGAGATACAAGCCCTTTTCAAAAACTGTAATTCGGATCAAGTTGATATCTATCACCTGAGTTTCTACCATTCATATTTAGTAGAAATCAGATTCAAACTGTCATCAATCTGGTTTCCTAAAAATTATCTGTAAGGACCAGTCTGAACTAGGATCAATATTTCCGAAAAGTCCTATTGTGACAAAGTGTGTGACTCAAATTTTATCATTCATATTCCTATTAGTATAGACACAGTAGGACTTTTTGGAAATGGTAATCCTGGATCAGATTGATCTCTACAGCTCGATTTTCATCCAACTCGATTGATGACTGATAATAGGACAGTCAACTGAGTTGGTTGAAAATAAGCTTATAGTAATGATCGACCCAATATGAATTGCAATTTCCAAAAAGGACTTTTATGATCATAGAAATTGAGCAGTGTTGCTTTTGAATAAACAGGTTTTAACCAGCCAATTTGTAAATTGTTGATTTGGAACATGGTGGACAGCAACCCTTTAAACTGCAGATTTGATCATTGACCAAGATTATCCAGTCTAATACTATTAATTACTTATTAATGTAAACTTAATTTCTGTCTTCAACATTTTTAAACAAATTCAGTTTATAACTATAAAATAGGAATATGAAGCTGGATGATCCTGCATTATTTAGTAGGTATTGATGCAATTTAACACACATTGAACTACTTTGTCATTATAAAAAAAGTTAGCATTTATTATTGAACATGAAAATACCATATACCGATAGAGATGTCTCCTACATTCTTGCTCGTAAACTCAAGTCCATACTGATCTGTTCCAAGATTTCTGGAATATGCTTCAAGACTCAAGCCTATAATAGGTATTATTGTAAAGTTATTTTTGTCTATACTGCTAATATTTTAATTATTATTTTACTTTTAAAATCAACACAATTTCTGACTTCATAGTGATGCTGACAAAACATCTCAGTTATTTATACATTTGAATCACATTAAAACTGGCTTTCAGACTCAAAATGGTTTATGCATGTACACATGTGCCTTACAAACTGCTAATGGTATGATCGCGTATAGCTTTTCCAGGTTGGGGAGGACACATACATTTTTGGAAACATCTTTTCTTCTAGGTCCTAATGGTCGCAGTCAATCCCGCTTTTGGTGCAAAATTTCCAGGTTTAGCTTCAGGAATTGAGCCTACTTCTATTTGTGAACATTTTATAAACTTATTTTCTTTTTATAAACTTATTTTCGTCTTCAGCTCTAATGTTATACTTTTACATACCTTTGAAAATCCACTCCATTTCCGATTCTACAGAGATAAGACATTAGAATCATACACTTGTTTTAATGATTTTAAAACTAGTTTTTAGTTTTTCAAACACAAAATGGTTTGTAGGTACTTTCGGATGCAGTTGCAGTTTGTAGGGCCAAGCCTTAAAAACTCCTCTCCCCAAAGGGTACACCGTGCAGGGGCTGGTGATTGGGGTGCTTTGTCGTCGTCAGAAGTGAAAGGATCAATATGAAAATCGCCACTTCTAAGGGCGAAGGCCTGTTCAGGCATTCAGGGTCGCAAACTTTTAGTTTATCTCACCTCCCAAGGTCCACTATCTTCGTCGTACACTTAACTTGGCACAAAGATTGATGTGTTTTTCTAAGTTTTCCATGGATGTTAGCTCGGGAATACCTCAAGTAAATTTTACAGCCTATAGAATCTTAAAAATCTTTAAATAATAAAAAAAAAATCAAACAAATTAAGGCCGACTTATTTATTTATCAACATTCTGAATGATTCTAGATTGTTTAGAATGTCCTGTCAATTGCTATCATTATTATTTTGTTAAATTTATTTGAGCATTCCCGTCCTTAGATTCTTATTGAGAAAAAAAGGATGGAGACACTATTGGCGCGCATAATGGTAGGCAACAAGTAAACCGTTCGCAAAGTGTGAACGTGGCTAAATTTGAAAGTTTGACGGACAAATACGGAACGATGTAATTTACGACGTGCTTCAAAATAATAAATGCATTTCATACGTGGCTAGATGAAATTTTATAATGAACACACCGTACAATTTACTTACTCCCTGTTTAGTAAATTTGGTAATTGTTATCGATCCTCGATATTCGAAAATGGGTTATCGATGGGTTATGCGGGAACAGGATCACGAAATGACGAAGACAACTATTTGGATTAGTCTACGTTTCGCAGATATATTTCTGTGATCCTCAGAACGCTAAAATTATATGTGAGCAATTTACAAAAAGGGGGCTCTTAAATAGCTCTATAACAGTAAACATTGTTATTCAACTTACACTTCGGTTTTGTCTTCCCGTTACACTGTCTCCAAATTTACACAGCACTTTAGTACAGCAGAATCTGGAGGTGGCCGCAGTAGATGGTAGTGGTGTTTATTTGTTTTCCTTTTACCCAATAAACACCACTACCATCAAAACTGAATCCTAGATTCTCAGCAAAAAACAATTTTGTCAAAATGTAGTCAACTTATTCATCACCTTGTATACACCATCTGAATAGGTAACTTTGTTCAAAGTAGTCTAGAATACCTCCTCTATAGATCCTTCTAGAGGTTGCTGAAAACTTCACATTTTTATCTTGCGTTACTTTCAAAATATCTCGCTTAACAATTTATTGAAAAATGTGTTTGTCCCGTTTGTTTTGTCCAGCAGTTTATTTTAACGTGGCATACTTTATTTTAGAATCTAGTTAACATAATGCATTTGGATATTTTGCTTCTCAAAAATCAAGCTATATTTCGACTTCAAAGGACTTACTAAGTTTGGTAAGGTAAACAGTGTACATTGTTTACCTTGCGAATGTGGGACTTGCAAACTCAACTTCCCAAGTGCAACATGAAATTATACTATAAAATTATTTTATTATTTAAGGAAAGTTTATTTCAAAATACTCCCTCCAAATGCACAGGAATAAACAAAAACCCAAAACCAACCATAAACTCAAATTTTCGCAACAAACAAAAGCAAACGCTGAGATGGTCAGCGCTAAATTATTGCGCTTAGTAAGTCAGCCATCCGCTGACATCAAGCGGCTGGAAAGCGTATCGGCTGAACGCGTCCGCTTATTAAACGTCTAAGCTGCTGCGGAACGTACCCCATTACTCTGCGTTGCTAAGGAATGACGGTGACCAGTACAAGGAATATCTAACAGTAGCGTCACTCTATCATGTGACCGCTCCTCGTTAACAGTTCTTCCCTTCTTACTTCGCTTAAGATTTCGGCTAAAGTAAACAAAAGTTTGGCCACTTTACGCCACCGGCCTGTACAGAATCCGACATTTGGACTTTACCTTCCACTTTACTTTCCACCAGAGTGTCTGAAGGTGGATTTTGGAAGTGTATAAGGAAGGTCAAAATGTCACCTAGTTGTTTGTATACATTAATGTGAGTGCTCGTAGAGATGTTGGGCTTAAAAGATGCACCTGGGAAGTTTGTGATTTTGATACAGCTTTCAAGCTAACGTGTATAATGTTTTGGAATTTTTGAAGAACCATGGTGTGACCATGTGGTAAACCAAACCATGTGGTAAAGAACCATGTGGTAAAATTTAAAATTTCAGCTTGGGTTGCTGTTAAAATCTCAAAATTAATTGAAAATTAAGTTTGCAGTAGAAGATAATTCAATCCATACATTCATAAAATGGACTAAAGTTCAAATGTCAGAACCCAGCTTGTGAACTTCAAAAGGCTCCGTTGAGGCCCAGCCCTTAGGAATCAAATTAGTAAAAAACTGAAGTATATAAACACTTATTAGTATTTTGACTATTTTGACATACCTTACAAATTTGTCACCCTCAAAATCTGTTCCCACAAAATCACTTAACAGAACATTTCATTCATTCGTGGATAATTGCATAAAGCACCCTGAAGACATGACTTAAATACTTGACACTAGGCAATACCTTTTTTCTTTGGTGGTAAGTGGCATTTTCGATTTAGGGAGTTAACGGAATCCGTAGGAAAATAGCGTCCTTCTCAAGGTGGCTCAAATTCGACGCAGCTTCATTTAACTTTCTGCTTTCACTATATTAGTGGTTGGGAATAAAAGTAGTCCCTTAAAGGACTGTTTGATGATAATAATAGCCAGTCTAGTTTTTTCAAAAATACTCACAAGAAATGGAATAAGAAAAGAGAATTATGAGAATTGCGTTCACAATATTTACAAATATGTTTCCAGCGAGTCGACGGACGTAATATTTGCTCTCTTTCGTCAGAGACTACGTACAGAAAACAAGGATAGAACATAAGCGTCATGTCAGTTATTAAATTTTCATGGCAATGTCATTGATATCAATGGATGATAAAAATTCACCAGATATCAGTTGAAAAACTTTTGAAAGAAGGGCTACCACTACAAATCTATATCTAGTAAAAACGTATGCTCGAAATTCCCATATATAAACTCCTGAAATGTCATCAATGTCACTTGTCTATCATTGGGACAAATAACCATTACGATAACTGCAGCCATCTCTGTTTTAGTGGTACTTTGCTCATTAAGAAAACAGCAACTCCAATGACCTCAATTGGGCAAATAACATTTTCTATTTAAGCAAGAGTCCACTATTAAGTCCATCAATATATTCTATTTAAGGCAATCAATGTCAATTTAATTGTTTAACTACAAGCATTTACGACACAGGCATAATCCTGTATCTAGCAGCGGTAATGTCGATTTTCACTTAAATCCATTTGCCAAGGGTTTTGCAGCTATTATTAACATGCCAGTTTAGAAGCCTGACATTAATGATACCATACTTATTATGTAATGTGTATTTAGCCCTTTGTTTGATGGAAATAAAATGTATATAATATTCCCTCTTTCTATTACTAGACATCTAAGAAACACGTTTGAGGCCCGGTTAAGACAAAAAAAGAATATTCTTACTATTTAAATATTTTGAAATTTTTGACACTCAGCAGTTCTTTAAGTAGTAATATCCAAAGAACTTTGTGTTAAATAGATGGATATGAACTAATAATTAATATTTTTTCAATTTGCGTTCTAGATATACGATATGAGTTCAAAAAATCGCTAGTCCGATCTGATACTTTTTGTGTAACCATTACAGTTAGTTTTGAGATAAAGTTATGAAATTGAAAAAAAATGGTGGCCGCAGTTGGGAACGCAGCTAGGAAAAATTTCCATTGGTTCACGGCCTTTAATAATGTGTGCCGCAGCTGTACACGGAACGCCAGGAAGAAATTCTTTTGGACCACGCCTTCAAAGCCCGGAACGCACTTTAGAATGTATTTGAAACGGCCCTGAAAACCTTAACAATATAATACCATGAAGGATTTTACGGCAGGTGAAAATTCAATCTAAAATCCGGGCTTAGAAGCCGTGGTCCAATGGAATTTCTTCCTGACGTTTCATCTACAGCTGCGGCAGACATTACAAAAGGCGATGAGGCAATGAGCGAAGTCGCCTCCCTTGCTCCCGACGTCGACTGATTCGACTGTAGTAGATAAACAAAGTGCTTTCTATGACAATTTCAAGGTCACAGGAACATTCCTGAGCCTCCTAGATAACGCTAGACGAGGTTGCTAGACGTTGACCTTGAAAATCGCGCTCATGACCTTGAAAAGTGACCTTGAAAATCAGTTGACCTTGGAACTCAGTTGACCTTGGTCCACACACGGACATTCCACCTTGACACCCATGCTAAAATTTCCAAGGTTCATGCAAAACGCCTTGACGTTTTTCACATTGGCTTGAGCGGGAAACGTGTCGCAGCAAGCCGAGCTACCTTGCCGACGAACGTGGCCTCGAAAATCGTCATTCCACGCTAGTCACTGACCTTGTGACATAACTTTAAACGAACGCCTGGACGAGGTCATACTGTAAAGTCAATCTCGAACCCGTCAGTGAGACAAACGACCATGTTCGCATCAAGCGACGGATCTACGTGCTAAAATTTCCGAGGCAGTAGAATATTCATACAAAACGCCATGACGCTTTTCAAGTACAAAGTTGCAGGTTTTGCATCGTTTAGCCTTGAGCTCGCGCTAGACAAAAAATATTCATACAAAACGCCTTGACTTTTGCGAAGGCTTTACATTGTAATTCAGCGAGAGAGGAATTTCATGGCCACATGTGAGGTGAATCAATCCTTTGTCACACTCAGATAAGAAAATCAGAATTTGCTGACGCTTCAGTACATGTTCACTGCTAAAGCTTTTACCTTGAGTTGAGCTCGCTTAACCATGAAAATCCTGGTAACCTTAAAAAGCGACAGATGCGCGTAACCTTGAGCAGGCCTGCTGGCTCGATTCAGAGTATCTCATTTATTAAGAGTACTAAGCGCCAAGCAATTTTCAAGTACACCTATTTAAGGCTTCCACATACCTACACGACCCACAAACAAAACGCGAGGTGAATCAATCCTTTGTAACACTCAGATAAGAAAATCAGAATTTGCTGACGTATTTTATACAAAAAAAAATCACTTTCAAGAATGCTTAACAATTTAGAGATATCGCCAAACACTTTTCCTAAAAATCGAGTTTTCTCCGCAGCAATTTGGCATATACGTTTAATCATTTGCCACCCCACTGGTGACAATTTACCTCCGATTCTCCTCTAGGGTACGATCGAAATCACTTCCTAATAGCGCTTAACCATTGCGAGATATCGTCAAAGAAACAAAAAATGGAGTTTTCTCTGTAGTAATTTGACTATCAAATACATCAGCCACCCCACTAGAGTAGTTATCCATTAATCTCTTAATAATTTCTGGCATCCTTCAAGATCAGTTTTCTTCAGTCCTATTGTTCTCCTCGCAAGCTTGAAGCGAGAGCTTCATTTTACCTTGACGGGCAGCTGGAAACCATGAAAAGCGACAAATGCGCCTCTTCTTGAGCGACTGCTGGCTCAACACCTCTCAATTATCATCCCCATTTACATCATGTTCACCTATCTAAGACTTTAATTCCTGGTTAAATATATCTAGGAAAACCAATATTACAAAGTAATAAATTAATTCGCAAAAATCGAGCGTACAAAGAAATGACTGCAGCCGCTGGCAACAAAGAGGCCGCAGTCTTTTTTCCATTCATGGTACTAAGTAGACGTCAGGACGTCAGGATTCACAGTTTTCTGTAATTCTTCAGCATAAAATCCGCCCTGAATAGGTCTTCCTGTCATATCTTCCAGCAAATACGTGGGTGGGTTGGTAATTTGAACTTTAACTATTTTAAACAGCTCCGTTGTCCAGTTGGGTGTGTATCCCTTCTCAAAAATATGTTTTGCCTTACTGATACGAACAATATCTCCTACATTGAATCGTTGACCTTGGAAAACTTTTATGTTACTATAAATTTTCTTTACACGTTCCTCATTGCTTGAATTCACATCTTTGGGTTTCATTCCAATGATCCTATGTTTGGTGTTATTATACTCGTCCACTATCTCGGGCAAGACATTGATCCACTTGTGGTTTCCATTTAGACTAAAAGTTCTAAAGAGGCGCTCTTTTAGGGTGCGAATTACTCGTTCGACAATTGCAGCCTTTTTACAACTGAACGTACTGTAATGATTGATGTTATGCGTTACCATTAATTTCTTAAAATGGACGTTATAGAATTCCTTTCCAAGATCAGTTTGCAGATTTTTAGGGAGATTATTAGAGGAACTTTCAAGAATATCTGCAAACGCTTTTGTTACCTCCTCTCCTGTTTTTGTCTTCAATGGACGACACCATACAAATTTGGAAAAACAGTTAATGACTACCAAAATGTACTTATAGTTTCGATTAGATCCTGCATATTGATTTAACTGTCCAAGATCTGCCTGCCATAAATCATCTAACCCTTTAAGAATAGTACGTCGTCGGCGGAAATTTATTCGGATAGGTCTATGTAACTCTCTCACTAACTGAATTTTTTCCTTAGAATGATTCATTCTTTAGGAATCTCATTTGATCTATTATCTTCTGCTTTCAGCTCTTTCTCCACCGACAAGAGACGTTGGTCAATGCCGACCAAAATACCATTTAACGTCTTATATACCCTATTTAGTTCTTTCCTGATTATACCAATTTCATGATCTACATACTCCTTATTGGCTGCGTCTGTATCACTGTCAGGAAAACCAACGTTCAATAGCTTACGATTTTTTAAGTCGTTAATAGGAATGAAGAGCTGTGAACTAGAGCCACTGACTGATGAGGAGTGTCCGAACTTATTGAGCGGCATAGTCTTAACAGTTAGAAGGTCAGTCGATAACTAAAACAAAATTTCAATCAAAATTTATTCTTTTCATATCTCTACACAGTTCATACAACAAAATATCTTTCTTTAATTTTTTAATACATTTTAAAAACCTATCTAATTTCTGTTGATAAGTTTTCGTCATCGGAGTCCTCCTCGATGGCTTCATTCGACCAAGAATTCAATGTTTGTGGTGCGGCCTACAGCTCCCCGACTTTGCAGAAAATATTTAACTTCCCTTTCACTAATCTTTCGATTAATGTCTGCAATTCGTTCGGGAGTAAACTTGACTGTAAATCTTTGTGGCAAAATGGTCTTGCACTCACTAAATTCGACGACAATTTTCGAACCAAACTGCGTTTCTACAGTGTCAATGGACAAAATTTCAAATTTTTGTCCGACCGGAAGCGACCGCACGTTTTCAAACTGTTTCACGTAAAGCTCTTTGTTCAAATCATTAATGAATGAAGACATCTTTGCGACTATGAATTTACAGCTCGGCTACTACTTATATAGCACTTGAGGTGGGGGGTGAGCAAGTTCTCAAGGTTAAGACGCCGGCGCATAGGCGCTCAAGGTTACGCACATCTATCATCAGTGAACGGCTCAAGGTTACCTTTAGCGCGGATCTGTCAAGGATGTTTGTTGCGATTTTCGAGATCTCCCTCAAGCGCTCGTCAGAGCCTCTCAAGGTGACACCGGCGTTCAAGGTCAGTGACTAGCGTGGAATGACGATTTTCGAGGCCACGTTCGTCGGCAAGGTAGCTCGGCTTGCTGCGACACGTTTCCCGCTCAAGCCTATGTGAAAAACGTCAAGGCGTTTTGGCATGAACCTCGGAAATTTTAGCATGGGTGTCAAGGTGGAATGTCCGTGTGTGGACCAAGGTCAACTGAGTTCAAAGGTCAACTGATTTTCAAGGTCACTTTTCAAGGTCATGAGCGCGATTTTCAAGGTCAACGCCTAGCAACCTCGTCTAGCGTTATCTAGGAGGCTCATGAATGTTCCTGTGACCTTGAAATTGTCATAGAAAGCACTTTGTTTATCTACTGACTGTGGTGAGGCTCCGTGGTATTTATTATCCAGCAGTCGCGCTGCAGTGGAGGGACTGGGGGGGGGGTAGTGGCGGTGCACTTGAAGTATGACCTACAACTCGCTTCCAGTCTGCATTTAGAAACGTAATTTCCTCCTTCCTGTCGCAATTGTTGTCGTGTTTAAAGATCTCAATGGTCTCTCGTTAGTCTCGGATAGAAACGCTGCGATTGTTATAAGATATCCGCTTCGTTGAAAAAGATGTCGTGACCGTCGGAGAGAGCGTGCTCTGCTACTGTTGACGTTTCCATTTGTCCTAGTCTGCAACTCCTCTTGTGTTCAGTAATCCTCGTGTTGACGCTGCGTTTTGTGGTGCCAATGCATACCGAGCCACAGCTGCATGGAACTCGGTAAAGGCCAGATGTCGATAGGGGACCTCTGCGGCCTTTGTCCGATCTGAAGCTCTGTTTTAAAGATAGTTTTAACATTGTGCTTTTCCAGTAGCCTGCCGATCCTGTCCGTGACTTTGTAGATGTATGGTAGACTAGTCCATCCGCGCCTTTCTTCATTTTCTCCGGTTGTTCCTGGCGCTCTACATTCCTTATACCGACGGCCCCCCTTTCAAGATCGCGCTTGCTGTATATAGTCTTTATGACCCCCCTTTTTTGTCTGGGATGATGATTTGATCCGTTATTGAGGTATCGGTAAGTGTGTGTTGGTTTTCTATAAGCGGAGCGTGCAAGCTTGCCATTCTGGTTCCTTGATACTAGGACATCCAAAAATGGTAGGCGCCCTTTCTTTTCTATCTCCATAGTGAATTGAATTTTTGGTTTGATAATAGTTGAAGTGTAAGAGGTAGTTTTGAAGTTCGCCAAAGTGTTGTCCACGTATCGGTACCAGCACTTTGTCCTTTTATTTGCTGTTGCGCCTTGGCCTCGAAAAATTCCATAAAATTATTGACTATTGCTGGCTAAGAGGTTGCCTTTAAACTCACTCGCAAAATACAATAGAGCTTGAGATAGGCCAAAGACCGCAGAGATCCCCTATCGGCATCCGGAATGGGCTCGTTACACATTGGCACCACAAAACGCAGTGTCAACACGAGGATTACGGAACACAAGAGGAATTGCAGGCTGGGACAAACAGAAAAGTCAGCAGTAGCAGAGCACGCTCTCTCCGAGGAGCTCGCTCACGACATCCTTTTCAACGAGTTGAATACCTTATACCAATCGCAGCGTTTCTATCCGAGACTAACTTGAGATCTTTAAACACGACAATTTCAATAGGAAAGCGGAAATTACGATTCTAAATGCAGACCGGAAACGAGTTCTACGTCATACTTCAAGTGCTCCGAAACCCCGCGCTTCCACTACCCCAACCCCAGTCCCTCCAATGCAGCGCGACGGCGCACAGTGGGCGAAACAACTAGTTTTCGCGGTCATAATTAATTGGGCCTAAGCTATGACATATATTAAGGGTGTTTTTTGCGTTTATAATTCCCGCCGTTTGCGGAAGCTCTGGATTGTGCTAATGGCGGCTGGTTTGGCTATCACTTCTATCGCTGATTGCTGTGATTGACCCTTTGAGGAAGGCCAGACCCCAGGTTGATTGATAGCTCACGTTAAAGGGTAAGGGTGTAGTATATTTCACAAATGTTTACGAACTTTAACAATGGTTAAAAAAGGAAACAATAACAGTTTAAGAAGAACATGGCTGTGATCATTTGTGCGCTCTCGTTCGTTCACCCGCTACCTAGGGGGAGCTGCTGCCCCTTGTCCATTTGCAAACGCAAGGTTGCCACTGTTTAATCCTTCGGCTTCAACAAAGGGCGTGTTTTATAGCTACAATCAGCTGGATACAAGTACATAAAAGGGGGACAGAATTCTTATAAAAATCGTAATTTTCTAAGAACTATACAGGGTGTCCAAGATAAAGATGTCCAGCATAGGAATCTTGTAAACGGTAAGAGATATAAATAATTTCGGTTAAACAGGAGAAAAGTTTGGAATTTTGGAGTTTAGTAAGATGTTTTAAAACTGGTAATGTTTGGACTCGTTCCGAAGTTATGCAAAAAAAGCGAATTTCAACGATATTGTTTTTAACAAATAGTCACTTCACTATGTTACATAAAAAGTAAGTGCACTTTATATAGGCACTTTTTAACTTTCGTTCCTATGGCATGCAAAAATTTAAATCCTACGTTTCGTTTTTGAGAAGCCATCATCAACTTTTGTTTTTCAAATACAATAATATTAGAAGAGTTTATTATTCTACATTCTGTTATGTATCACACTTTATGGAAATTCATCCAATGATGTAAGTTTTATTTTGACCGTTGCGACGTGAAAAAAACTGAAAAATAAGAAAGTAAACTTATTAAGAAGTGTGTTTTAAAACTTCTCAATTTATTGCGAAAGCTAAATAGTATATACAGGGCATCCTATAATTATATGTATAGGGTGTCACAATAAGCGGTGCACGCGGCTGTTCCTCGGAAACTATTGATCGTAGGATTTCGGAAAAAAAAATCTTCTTAATAAATGTGGCCACTAGAAAGTGCTGGAAATTATTTTCAGCTCTCTATATCAGCCGCTAGGGGGCGTTTCACTAACAATAAAATGACAAATGTCAGATAACTCTGAAATTTGCAATGAGAAGCTATAGTAAAGATACCATAAATGTAGTCTCCTGTTCTCTACAAACAACTTTACCCTTCAACTTTTTTCTCTATCTCTTCAAATAAAGTGGTGGGGGTGGTGCACAGTTTGCCTTGAAAGAAATGGAATATCTCAGGAACGGTGGATCGTGGAGACTTTATTTTTGCGACATTGTAAATAGCATTTCCTGGCCTACAGGGTGACCTAGCAGAAATCCAATTTCGTTTTTACAGTCGCCGGTAGAGGGCGTTTTTCCAAAATTCACTACCACTTTATCTCTACACACTATCACTATTCTATAAAGAATTTGATGGTCTCTCTTGCTGTGAAACTGCAAGACTCTATCTCTTCCATAACATAAAATATTAATGAAAAACTACTAAAAAGAATAGTACGGGTTGATGCTGCTAGTGTCTCCCCAAGTGTTCAAAATGCCGTCTTCTATTTCCACTGCAGGCAGGCCACGGATAGCATTTGATATTCGCTCCTTCATATTATCCCTGATCGTTGGACTGGTTTCATAGACATTGTCTTTCACTCGCCCCCTAGATATCCTCGCTCCGTATCCATCGCCCCGCCCCCCCCCCCTCCAGAAACAGACTCCCTCGTCCTAACCAACGATTTGGATAGACGTTGTGAAGATATTTCCTGACATTTATTGAAAAATGTGCTCGGCAAGTTCCAATAGACCAGGCAAATCATTTTCGAGGAAATCGCAATACACCTTTCCCGTTAGGACTTGCTCAAAAAAAGGAAGGTCTTATAATATTTTGTCCTATTATCCCCCACCATACGTTTATACTCCAGCGATCTTGATGTTCGACTTGTCGCATCCAACGTGGATTTTCTGGCGTCCAGTAGGGCAGATTATGACGGATAACGTTTCCGTCGCTGCGCAATGTGGCTGCATCATTCCACAAAATCTGGGAATTAAATTGGGGATTCGGATTTAACATCCTCAAGAACCAATGGCAAAAGTCCAGCCTTGTGTCGAAATGTCGTTCTTTAAACTCTTGGGGTAAAACCAGGTGGTAAGTGTGTAATCTAACAATAATTTTATCACTCATTAAATGTTTCCTCGTGGATGTTCCGCTTTAAATTTACTAGGAATTATGTATTAATTTAACTATGTTCCTTTAAAATCCTGTGCACTGAGGAGTTTGCTAAACCTAGTTCTAAGGACAGTGTTCTTACGCTAACTTGAGGGTTATATTCAGTGTATCCCAAAACGTTGACTGTGTTTTCCTCATTTTTCGCGGAGCCACGTCAGTGGTACCTTGGTCGGTGGATACTTCCGGTTACCGAAGACGGCGCAAAAACCCAATTAAAAGTTCTTTTACCATAATGGTGACGGTATTCTTTTACCATAAAATCCGAGTAAAAGTTCTTTTACCATAATGGTGACGGTTAGGATATCGCATTCGGTACATTCTTTCAGCGATTGAGGCATTTTGAAAACACTCAAAGTAAACAGGGATCATATCAGTAGCTTCGGAATTTGATAAAGGCGTTTTGGAAGGTGAAAAGGAGCAATAAATAATCCGAACATGAACAAATTGATAATAATGAAATTATTGTCAAATAACTTAAACCCCTCATTTGTTTTTCTTTTCAAAGCAACAACACCCTACTATTAAGTTCATCGCTTTTAATGTTGTTCATTAATTTGCGATGATTTTTTTTTAGAAGTTTTCCATTAATATTTTGTGTTATGGAAGAGATAGAGTCTTGCAGTTTCAAAGCAAGATACACCATCAAATTCTTTATAGAATAATGAAAATAATGTTATAGTATTGCACATGATTTTTTCGAAATAACTAGGAGGAAAGCGTGAATTTTGGAAAAACGCCATCTACCGGCGACTGTGAAAACGAAATTGGACTTTTTGCTAGGGCACCCTGTAGGCCA
Source organism: Taphrorychus bicolor (assembly GCA_951812265.1). Classification (NCBI taxonomy): domain Eukaryota; kingdom Metazoa; phylum Arthropoda; class Insecta; order Coleoptera; family Curculionidae; genus Taphrorychus; species Taphrorychus bicolor. The sequence continues at coordinate 37,128,897 of OX638301.1, read as the reverse complement.
GGAAATGCTCTTTAAAATTCCGCAAAAATGAAGTCTCCACGATCTACCGTTACTGAAATATTCCATTTCTCTCAAAGCAAATTTGCCCCTCCCCCCCAACACTTTATTTGAAGAGATAGACAAAAAAGTTAAATAGCAAAATTGTTCGAAGAGAACAGGAGATTACAGTTATGGTATTTCTACTATAGCTTTTCATTGCAATTTTCAGAGTTATCTGACATTTTTCATTTTCGGGGTAGCGCCCCCTAGCAGCTGATTTAGAGAGCTGAAAATATTTTCCAGCATTTTGTAAGAAGATTTACTAAGAAGATTTTTTTCCCGAAATCCTACGATCAATAGTTTCCGAGGAACAGCCGCGTGCACCGCTTATTGGGACACCCTGTACAAAGAGCTACGACATACGACGTGTTCATTATAAAACTTCATCTAGCAGGCTATGAAATTTTGACAGAAAAGGATGGCATAATCAAAATAAATAGACTTTTGTTTCTTCATCATTTTCTTTTCACATTTCACAGCCAACTAGATAAAGTTTTATAATGAACACCCCGTATATACTACTAAACGATAGAAACCACTTTTCTCTCAGCAAAAAATACAATTCGCGACGTTTCATCTTTAACTTTACCTGTCAAATTACACTTTCAAGCGTCAAAGTGTTTTAAACATCGAGACGCAAGTAGGCTCTTACCGCCATGCGTTTGCCAGAGATTAAACCTTAATGTATTCGGATAATAAATGTTACGATTTTAGAGCGGAACTATGCGGAACTTTTTATATAAGCCAAAATATATAAGTGCACAATGATCACAACTCATATCTTTGTTAAAAAGGCGTGTAAGAAAATAAAACTCAGTATAAAGGGGGTAATTGTAAGATTGTGCATTAGTTCTAAGCTATTTAATAATACTTTGAGTACTCATTAGTTTATATTGTTACGATCGCAGCAACGCCGCATGGGAGGCGGGGCAACGCATGGGAGCGTGTTGGTTGGTGGAGCTTCGCGACCTATCCGCGCTGCGTCATGGCTGACACGAGTGATTTATTGCTCGTCTGGCTTAATCTAGAAGGCAGTTGTTTACAACCGTTTTTTTTTTATATGAGATTATTCAAGAATTCTTATAAAGAACTTTCTAGGTTTTTCTGTAATTTTAGGATTGTATATAAAAGGCGCATAGAGCGCCCGAGTAGGATAGTCGTATTTTAATCGAGCTATAAGTAAGCTAAAGTTACGAAGCGATAATAGAAGGCTATAAAGTGTTAAGTACTGAGTTATTTAGTAGTCGAGTGTATTTGTGGAATAAATAAATAGTGTTTTCGTATTAAATCGTTACACTGGAATTATCGAATCCTAATTCGCAACAATTGGTGTCAGAAGTGCGATTCCAGTGGGAATTTGAGGACTAATATTACTGAACTGTAAGTGAGTGCTTCATTGCCGGACATTACGTGTTTATGCCAGTGACCAGAAGCCAGCATCAAGCGATGGAGGATCAACTTGCCGTTCTGCTGTCCCTTATGCAACAACAGAGGGAAGAACAGGAAAAACGTGATCAAGTACAGGAGCGGCGTTATCAAGAACAGGAAAAACGTGATCAAGTACAGGAAAGACGTTATCTAGAACAGAAGGAAGAGCTGGAAAAACGTGATCAATTACAGGAGCGACGTTATAACGAACAAAAAGAAGAACAAGAAAGACGTGATCAAGTACAGGAGCGACGTTATCAACAACAGAAGGAAGAGCTGGAAAAACGTGATCAAATACAGGAACGACGTTATCTAGAACAGAAAGAAGAGCAGGAAAAACGTTATTTAGAACAAAAAGAAGAACAGAAACGGTTTAAAGAAGAATTAGTGAGCCATTTCGCAGCTAGGGAGCAACAATTGGAAGAAAGAATAATGCAATCCGTTAACGAAGGACTCGAAGCTGTCAACCAGAAGGTTCTCGAGCTAGAAAAGAAATTCCGGGAACAACTTGAGGACGACAACGTGTCTACAGAGAGTTTTAACACAGCCAACGCTAAAATTAAGCCTCCCGATTACGACGGTACTACTGCATGGGAAATTTATAAAACTCAGTTTGAGGCAGCTGCAAAAGCTAATGGTTGGTCCGAGCCCCAGAAAGCTACATCATTAGTGGTAGCACTTCGTGGAAAAGCGGCTGAGTTACTCCAATCTCTGTCGGCAGCGGATCAAAGTAAATATGCGGTTTTAGTACACACTCTGCAACTACGATTTGGAAATGAACACAAAGAAACCGTGTTCCAGGCCCAGCTGAGGATGAGACAGCAAAAGTCAGGTGAATCCTTACAAGAATTTGAGGCGGACATAGACAGACTCATTCACCTGGCATATCCATCGGCTCCTGAATCTTTTCAAATGCAATTTGCCGCCGAAAGGTTCATCGAGGGAGTTAGAGATAGTGACATGAGATACCACTTACGTCTAGTAAGGCCCAAGGATATCAGCGAGGCACTAGTTCGGGCCCTGGAATTCGAGGCGTCACGAGTGTCATCTAGTTCATCTCCACGTGTACGAATGGCAACTTGCGGTGAAGAGGAGAATACGTCTATGGCTGAATCCATGGCCAGTTTACATAAAGCAATGAAAGATATGGCAGTCAGTATGCAAGCCCTGTTAGAAAGAACTCCTCGATCAACAGACAATCGGGGCATAAAATGTTTTAACTGTGGCAGACTGGGTCACATCAAGAGTAACTGCCGTAATAGGGCAAGAAGTCCGTCGCCGTCGTTTAGAAGACCAAGCGGCGACCAAGACCGCCCTAGGTCCCAGGAAAACTAATTCCGGTCAATGCAAGGGGGCAATTGACCGGGCCCGTTAAGACCCCCAGGATCTTTAAAGTCAATAATTTGGGTGGAAAAAGTCTCACAGTGGCCGGACGCATTAAAGGACAGAAGATCCAGATTACCATCGATACAGGAGCAGATGTGACCATTGTAAGGCCAGATAAACTTTTCGGATATACCATACAACCATTGCCCAACCCTATTATGTTAAAATCAGTCACTGGAGAATCTTGCCCTATAGACGGAGAAGCCGATGTCACCATCATTATTGGAGAAAGACTTGAAGTTCGGCATAAAGTGTTGGTTGCCAGGATCAAAGACGAGTTTATTTTGGGAATGGATCTCATCAGGAAACATGGATTCTCCTATGATCACAAACAGAATATTCTCACGTTTGGAGATGAGGAGTTTGCATTAACCAATGGAAATGTGGAAACTAGTGTCCGTCTACTGGTGGTGGAAGATGTGAAAATTCCTCCAAATTCAGAACAAATTATCACAGTGACTTCTGAAAATGATCCTGGGTGGTCCATAGGACTTATAGAACCTAACCTGGATTTGACGACTGAAATCATGGTAGCCCGAACTTTGACCGACACGAAGAAGACTATGCCAGTACGAGTTGCCAATATTGGAGAAAGGACCATCAAGCTAAAAGAAGGAACAGTTCTTGCCAATTATGAGCCTGTACAATGGGTATGCAATTGTGTCGAAGCAGAGACATCCAAAATTACATCTTCTAACCAAGCTTCCCCAGAAGTTATTGATGCTTTTAAGCGACAGTGGAGTCACCTGTCAAAGGAACAACTTCAGTCTGCTATAAAATTTGCCATGGATGAATCTGATATGTTTAACTTCAAGAGCAACGACAGTCAAACCGATTTAGTTGTCCATAAGATCAACACAGGAGATGCCCAGCCAATACGACAACATCCACGAAGGGTCCCTCTGGCTAAACAACAGGAAGTTAACAGTTTGCTGAATGAAATGTTAAAGGAGGGCGTCATAGAAGAATCATCTAGTCCATGGTCGTCGCCTGTGGTTCTTGTTAAGAAGAAAGATGGTTCAACGCGGTTCTGTGTTGACTACAGGAAACTTAATGATGTAACCAAGAAAGACAGCTACCCATTGCCACGTATAGACGACACCTTAGCAACTTTATCGGGATCAAAGTGGTTTTCCACTCTAGATTTAAAAAGTGGGTACTGGCAAGTAAAGATTGCTCCCGAAGACAAAGAAAAGACTGCATTTTCTACTGGTTCTGGACTATACCAATTCACTGTTATGCCTTTTGGATTGTGCAATGCTCCATCAACTTTCGAGCGACTAATGGAACTTGTCTTGAGGGGGCTGACTTGGAAAACTTGCCTGGTATACTTAGATGACATAATTGTCATGGGACGTGATTTCGACGAGCACTTGAAGAATTTAACAGAAATCTTCAACAAGTTACGGAATGCTCACCTGAAGTTAAACTACAAGAAATGCAGCCTGTTCCTGAAGCAAGTCGAGTACTTGGGGCATACTATCTCAGAACAAGGCATTAAAACTAGCCATAGTAAAATATCTGCCATTAAAGATTGGCCAGTTCCCCGAGACAAACACGAAGTAAGGAGCTTTTTGGGACTATGTACTTACTACAGGAGATTTGTAGAGGGATTTGCCGACATCGCAAAACCGCTGCACAAATTAACGGAAAAGAAAACACCGTTCTTGTGGAACCACGAATGCAGTCAGGCGTTTGCAAGGCTTAAAGCTGCCCTCTGTTCTAGTCCGATCTTGGCTTACCCTATAAAGGACGGACTCTTTATTTTGGACACGGATGCAAGTAACTGTGGTCTAGGTGCAGTACTCTCTCAAAGACAAAACGGGCAAGAGAAGGTCATTGAATACTACAGTAAGACTTTAAATAAGCCAGAAAGAAACTATTGCGTCACTAGAAAGGAGCTGTTGGCCATCGTTAAAGCAGTCGAACATTTCCATCGCTACTTATATGGAAAAAGGTTCCTAATTAGGACTGACCATGGAGCTTTGAAATGGTTATTACAGATGAAGAACTCTGAAGGTCAAATAGCCAGATGGATAGAGCGCCTGCAGCAGTACGATTTCCAAATTGAACATCGACCAGGAAGGTCTCACGGAAATGCCGATGCATTGTCTAGACGGCCTTGTAAAGAAGATTGTCGGCATTGTCAAAGAACTGAGCAGCGTGAGGGACTTCCTTTGGTAAGGAGAACGTCGGTAGAAATAAACGATGGCTGGACCACACAGACCCTTCGAGAAGAACAAATGAATGATCCAGATATTGGACTCATCCTCTCTGCAAAGACTGACGACAAGAGACCAGAATGGCAAGAAATTGCTGGTAAAAGTCCAAACCTGAAGGCGCTATGGGCCCAGTGGCACTCTCTTAAAATAGAAAATGGATTACTGAAGAGAGCGTGGGAGAGTCCGGATGGCAAGACCGTAGTCAGTCAGTTGGTTGTTCCTGGAAGCAGAAAATCGGACGTACTACAGGAAATGCACGACGGAACCAGTGGAGGTCATTTTGGGGTCAATAAAACCTTGGCCAAAATTAAAGAGCGGTTCTACTGGGTGAATTATCATGAAGACGTCGAATCTTGGTGCCGCAAGTGCGAAGTTTGTTGTGCCACAAAAGGACCTCGAACAAGATCACGCGGCCGAATGGTGCAGTACACTGTAGGTGCTCCATTCGAGAGGGTAGCAATTGATGTCGCGGGACCGTTTCCTCAGACTGAGTCGGGCAATAAATACATCTTGGTCGCCATGGATTACTTCACTAAATGGCCTGAAGCATACGCCCTGCCTAATCAAGAAGCAACGACTGTGGCAACGGTGCTAGTAAATGAAATGTTCTGCAGATTTGGAGTCCCTCTCGAACTTCATTCTGATCAGGGCCGAAATTTTGAATCGGCTGTTTTCCAGAAGGTCATGGAACTTCTCGGAATTCGCAAGACCAGGACAACTCCTTTGCATCCACAGTCGGATGGGATGGTAGAGAGATTTAATCGGACCATGGAACATTACCTGTCTAAAATGGTGGCAGATCATCAGCGTGATTGGGACCAACATCTACCTCTCATGTTGATGGCATATCGAGGCTCTACGCATGAAGCCACTGGTTATACTCCGGCGAAAGTGATGTTCGGGAGGGAAATGAGGCTTCCTGCGGATTTGATGTATGGAACACCAGAAAAAGAGTCGCTCAGCTCTGAGAATTTTGTGGAGGAGCTTAAGGAGAGGCTGAACAATGTTCATGAGCAAGTTAGGAATAAACTGCGGATATCCAGTGATCGAGCCAAAGCAAGATATGACTTACTAGCTAACTCCCGCGGCTTCCAGGATGGTGATTTGGTGTGGCTATACAATCCGAGGCGAAAGGTGGGGAAGTCGCCCAAACTTAGCCAAAATTGGGAAGGACCTTATACAATTATAAAGAAGATTAATGATGTGGTGTATAGGATCCAGCGGACCCCTAGGTCAAAGATGAAGGTCGTTCATTTGGATCGATTAGCACGATACCATGGAACTCTATCTGTTCGGGACGAACAGACTTAGGAGGAGGGCAATGTTACGATCGCAGCAACGCCGCATGGGAGGCGGGGCAACGCATGGGAGCGTGTTGGTTGGTGGAGCTTCGCGACCTATCCGCGCTGCGTCATGGCTGACACGAGTGATTTATTGCTCGTCTGGCTTAATCTAGAAGGCAGTTGTTTACAACCGTTTTTTTTTATATGAGATTATTCAAGAATTCTTATAAAGAACTTTCTAGGTTTTTCTGTAATTTTAGGATTGTATATAAAAGGCGCATAGAGCGCCCGAGTAGGATAGTCGTATTTTAATCGAGCTATAAGTAAGCTAAAGTTACGAAGCGATAATAGAAGGCTATAAAGTGTTAAGTACTGAGTTATTTAGTAGTCGAGTGTATTTGTGGAATAAATAAATAGTGTTTTCGTATTAAATCGTTACACTGGAATTATCGAATCCTAATTCGCAACAATATCAACATAATAAGGACCCATATGAGGGTAAGGAAAAATTTCAGTTAAATGTACATTAGGAGGCTAAGAATTGAGTCCGTTAAGTTCTCAAGATTATATCTTTAAAACAAGTGAAGTTAAAATAAAGTGATTTGCTGAAGTTTGCAGTCTGTTTATTTGTGACATACTGTACTAAAAAAAAATCAAAAAGTTTAAACCTACTTGAGGAGATCGAATTTTGGCCGCCTAACCTAGTCGATTCTCCTACTGTGCGGCGGGGAGAATAAATACCACGGAACTCACCATAGTCGAATCAGTAAAAGTCGGGAAGCACAGGGGATCACTTCGACAAGGCCGCCTCATCGCTTTTGATAATGTCTGCCGGAGCTGTAGACGAAACGTTAGGAACAATTTAGATTCTAACCTTAACATTCATTATTACTCCATCCCGTTTAAACTCGACGAATCGCAACGGACGACAACTGATAGCGAAACCGTTTTCTAAACTATTCGCTTATAACATTCGCATAATAGGTTCAAGCAATATTCTTCATAAAGGCAACTTACCTTCTTAGTGGAATTCCTTGTTGTATCCGCGCTACGTGCTTCTTGGGAACCGCGAAAAGACATTCGCAACAACTTTCGTATCATAGTGATTAGAATAATGGCCAATAATAAATGGATTAAGCAACGTTGTCAAATTTTAATACCCAGTTGGGTACTAAGCAAAAGCCAAAGACTGCTCCTGTTACCCCACATAAATCAACACAAAAAATCCTCAACTTCAAACACTTTTATGGACTGCCTAAAATACCCAGTAAAAATCTTTATTTTTCGCCCTTCGGTTGGCCATGTAAAGAAGTCCCAGGAATTACAATAAATCACTCCTTTGCCGTTATCAGACCTTTTATAAGCACTTAAGATTCTCTCACTTCGCCTCTTTGCGAACCTAGTGCTGGAAAATTAGGGTCGAATATTAAATTTAGGATTATATCGAGCGATTTATAAAACTTTTCGGAGCATTGAGTTCCAGCTATTGAAATAAGCCCAGCTGACGGTACAGTTTACGATTTGTTAAGGTTTAATAATTTCAACCCTAAGTAACACGAAATCGCTATTACTGTAGAATGCAAATTCCTATAAAAAGTCCAATAAAGGGCAATCAGACCTTTATTGGAGCATTTCGGACCCTGCGAAAACTTTTGGCCTTTCGCAAACGGAATTTTGTGCTCAGGTGGAAAGTTTAATATTCGTTTGTCGTGCGAAATTGTGGATTGTTGAGGGGCCTTTAGAGCGTTATTTCATAACTGCCACTCAATCTTTGCACATATTTTCAAATTTTGAAAACATTATTTTGTAGAGAAATGGCACTGGTTAAAAATAGTAATGGGTATGCAATGACAAAATATCTATTTATTTTTACGGTTCTTCATATTTATATATTTTTTACATTGTTTCCTGTATTGTAATTTACTAACATAGGGTACCAGAATCTATCGAATAAGTGGTAAGTAGTCTTTTTGGGTAACAAACAAACTTTTTCCATTTACGTGCAGTAAACTCTCTTTACCGAATGCATTTGCAAGACAACAGTATCAATTTACCATACGAGTGCGTGTAAAAATATCATGTCATCACAATGTCACATTTGAGATGTGTGCGGTAAAACTTTTACAGCACGTGTGCATATATCATTTTAGCAGATGTGTGTAAACATTTTTTTCTACAAACGTGTTAAAAATGGCATTTTTTACACCCGAAACCAGCCTTCTAAATGACTTTTTAAAGCACTAGTGCTTTAAACGCGACTTTAAAGCACTAGTGCTTTGAAATAAAATGTCAAAAACTGCAAGAATTGTCAAAACTTTTACTTTATTTATTAGGTAATACCACGAGAGTTTTAAAATTACTCAGTTAACCCCGTAAGTGTCTCGTTACTGGCTGATTCTGGTTCTCTGTAATGAGTGTTGGTAGAGCCCTACTACTGCCAGTCACCAATGTACTGTTTGTATGTGGGGACCTAATACTGCCAGACCCTGTGGTATATGTTTGAGGAGCCCTACTACTGCCAGGCACCAGTGTCTTGATTGTGTGTGGGGCCCTACTACTGCCAGACTAGAGCTTCACGAGACCGAGACCGAGACCGAGACTTACATACTCTTGGTCTTGGTCTCGAATTTATAAGTGAGTCTCGGTCTCGGTCTCGAAGAAAAGGTAGTATCTCAAAAAATCTTATTATGTTTGAATTGCATATTCAATTTTCTTCTGAATTATTGAGTTATAACGCATAGTTGACTTCTGTTGATGGGAGGTAAAAGAGGACATCAAGAAGAGCAAAAAACAGGTGGATTCACTCCCATCGGCACTTGTTCTAAAGTTAGAGACGGTCAAACTTGAAAAATGAGAAAAAAAGTCGTTATATGACCCCCATATGGTCAAGTTAAAAAAAAAATCAGAAATTTTGTTGCTGTATTTAATGAGGATGGCACGTCTGCAATTCACTAGAAAAATAACAAACTCAATTCTAATGTAATCAACAATTAAAGTAATTTTTTAAAAAATTGGCCAGAAACTCGATTTTAAAAGTGCCTAAAAGTTGACCTCCGAAAGGGTCTAACTCCGAAAATCTTGCACTTATGGGACTTTTGTTGGCGGGAGGTGAAAGGCGACATCAAGAAGAGCAAAAGACAGGTAGATTCACTACAAACGGTCCAGTCCTTCTAAAGTTACAGGGAGTCAAATATGAAAATTCAAAAAAAAAGTCGTAACATCTCTTCGATCAATTAAAAAAAAGAATTAGACTTTTTTTTGCTGTTTTTGATCGGAATGGCACGTCTGCAATTCACTAAGAACGTAACAAACTCAATTTTAATGAAATTAGCCCTTAAAGTAATTTTTCTAAAAATTGGGCAAAAACTCGATGATATAAGTGCCTAAAAATCGTCCACCGGGTCTGATTTTTTAAATTTAATATCGGACCATCTATTAAGAACCTTTTGACGAATTGCAACTTCTTTAATTTTGCCTCATTTTTCGTTTTTATTAGTTTTAAATCCTTTTTTGCCTCACACTCATTTTTAGCCTTCTTCGGCATTTTTAACGCATTTACCTTTTCTCTATATTGTTCTTTTCCAAGTTCTTATTGTTTTTCCTTTTTTGGTTTTTCATACATCTTTTCACCATTTACATATCTGTTGTTTCATATTTATTCATCAAGCTCCACTTCTTTTAATTCTCTCACTGCTTTTGACCTGCTTTGTTCTTTATATGATTAATTTGTATTGTTTCTACTCCGAGATATTTTCCATATTTATAAGCCCTTTGCTTCATTTACTATTTTTTACATTATACATTTAATATTTACTTTTTATATTTTTTCATTATTTTTCTTTTCCCAATTACATTCTGTAACATTTTCTGTTTTTTTTTTATAATTGCGACTCAATTGCTCCCCTTTTTAATTCCTGTATCTTTGATCATTTTGTCTCATAATAATTTGCTGCCAATAAAGTCCCTTCTTCGTTTTCGTTTTTTTTTATTAAATTTCTTCTCTATAGTTGGTTTACGTCTATTCTACCATTCGCAAAACTTTTACTCCTTTCTATTTTAGATCATTTACTATTTTTTCTATTACTTCTTACTTTGTTTTTGAGCAAACTATACTGTTTTTTCTTTGAATAAATTTCTGCTAATCTTTAAATTTTTAAATTTTAGCTCGCCTGCTTTTTCTGTCAGTTGCCGATTTTTTATGTTCGTAAATTTAATTGGCTCTCTTTCGGTTTTTTAAGCACCTATTCAGCATTTGTAATATTCATAATTTTTTTTTACTATTACATTCTCTACTTCTTTCCATACTCCCTTTGACCTACTTTTTCTCCTTTTCCTAAATTTAATATTTTTTCTTAATTTTCCTTTCTGTTTTCTCTTCAGTGTGAGTTGGTTTGCTACCTGTCTTACTTGACAATATATACCAGATATTCTTCTAAAAGTAAATTTCTAGACTGCTTTATTTGACAGTTTTTCCATATATATCAGTTTATGTTCTGTTTTTTTTTTGATTTTGTAAAGTTTTATTATCGTCTTTGCTTGTTACTGATTTTAAATGTGCTGGTTAGTGTTCTTTGTATATTATTTTATTTTTAATTTTTCTATTTTGTTATTTTACAAGTTTTTATATTATTTCCTGATTTTTAGTATCGGACTATTTCTTATAGAGCTTCACGAGACCGAGACGGAGACCGAGACTTACATACTCTCTGTGTCGGTCTCAAATTTATAATTGAGTCTCGGACTCGGTCTTGGTCTTTAGTAGCAACTCTAGTCTCGGTCTCGAAAAAAAGGTAGTATCTCAAAAAATCTTATTATGTTTGAATTGCATATTCAATTTTCTTCTGAATTATTGAGTTATAACGCATAGTTGACTTCTGTTGATGGGAGGTAAAAGAGGACATCAAGAAGAACAAAAAACAGGTGGATTCACTCCCATCGGCACTTGTTCTAAAGTTAGAGACGGTCAAACTTGAAAAATGAGAAAAAAAGTCGTTATATGACCCCCATATGGTCAAGTTAAAAAAAAAATCAGAAATTTTGTTGCTGTATTTAATGAGGATGGCACGTCTGCAATTCACTAGAAAAATAACAAACTCAATTCTAATGTAATCAACAATTAAAGTAATTTTTTAAAAAATTGGCCAGAAACTCGATTTTAAAAGTGCCTAAAAATTGACCCCCGAAAGGGTCTAACTCCGAAAATCTTGCACTTATGGGACTTTTTTTGGCGGGAGGTGAAAGGCGACATCAAGAAGAGCAAAAGACAGGTAGATCCACTACAAACGGTCCAGTCCTTCTAAAGTTACAGGGAGTCAAATATGAAAATTCAAAAAAAAAGTCGTAACATCTCTTCGGTCAATTAAAAAAAAAGAATTAGACTTTTTTTTGCTGTTTTTGATCGGAATGGCACGTCTGCAATTCACTAAGAACGTAACAAACTCAATTTTAATGAAATTAGCCCTTAAAGTAATTTTTCTAAAAATTGGGCAAAAACTCGATGATATAAGTGCCTAAAAATCGTCCACCGGGTCTGATTTTTGAAATTTAATATCGGACCATCTATTAAGAACCTTTTGACGAATTGCAACTTCTTTAATTTTGCCTCATTTTTCGTTTTTATTAGTTTTAAATCCTTTTTTGCCTCACACTCATTTTTAGCCTTCTTCGGCATTTTTAACGCATTTACCTTTTCTCTATATTGTTCTTTTCCAAGTTCTTATTATTTTTCCTTTTTTGGTTTTTCATACACCTTTTCACAATTGACATATCTGTTGTTTCATATTTACTCATCAAGCTCCACTTCTTTTAATTCTCTCACTGCTTTTGACCTGCTTTGTTCTTTATATGATTAATTTGTATTGTTTCTACTCCGTGATATTTTCCATATTTACAAGCCCTTTGCTTCATTTACTATTTTTTACATTATACATATAATATTTACTTTTGATATTTTTTTATTATTTCAACTTATTTTCTTTTCCCAATTACATTCTGTAATATTTTCCGTTTTTTTATAATTGCGACTCAATTGCTCCCCTTTTTAATTCCTGTATCTTTGATCATTTTGTCTCATAATAATTTTCTGCCAATTCCAAAGTCCCTTCTTCGTTTTTGTTTTTTTTTTTATTAAATTTCTTCTCTATAGTTGGTTTACGTCTATTCTTCCATTCGCAAAACTTTTACTCCTTTCTATTTTAGATCATTTACCATTTTTTTTATTACTTCTTACTTTGTTTTTGAGCAAACTATACTGTTTTTTCTTTGAATAAATTTCTGCTATTCATTAAATTTTTAAATTTTAGCTCGCCTGCTTTTTCTGTCAATTGCCGATTTTTTATGTTTGTAAATTTAATTGGCTCTCTTTCGGTTTTTTAAGCACCTATTCAGCATTTGTAATATTCATAATTTTTTTTTACTATTACATTCTCTACTTCTTTCCATACTCCCTTTGACCTACTTTTTCTCCTTTTCCTAAATTTAACATTTTTTCTTAATTTCCCTTTCTGTTTTCTCTTCAGTGTGAATTGGTTTGCTACCTGTCTTACTTGACAATATTTACCAGATATTCTTCTAAAAGTAAATTTCTAGACTGCTTTATTTACGAGTTTTTCCATATATATCAGTTTATGTTCTGTGCAATCGTTTTCTTATCTCTTCTCTGCCTCAGAATTCCTTCTCCAATACTAAAGATCCAGCAATACTGCTGCTTGGTTTCACACCAAAAATAAAGTAAATCGAGTAAGGGATTCCAGAACTATATCCACAAAATGTGCGGCACACTACGGTGTCTTTGTTCTTGGCCGGAGGAAACAAAAATGGCAAAAGCCCCTTAAAAATTAAAGAATTTTTCCCCTCATAAAAAATCTAGTTCTCCAATTGCCAACAGATGGCATCTCTGTGTATTTTTGGCTGCAGCAATACTTGTAAAACCGACACTCTGTCAAATCCAAATGCCAATAAAAATCAATAAACTTCAAGTCATTGTTTACTTTTAAGTTATTGTTTGTTGATTTTCATTTTGAGGTTAAAACAAAGTGCATTTTGGCCCTCATAACTTTCCCTTGCAAAACCCACAGGCATCTTGTAATTTTAAACCCGCAACACGCGTCCCCATCAAAAAGAAAAAAAATATTCAGCAACACTATAGAAGTTCTTCCCAAGAACAAAAAACAAGAAAATGGGAAAAAAAATTATAGCTTACGCATCCGGAAGTAGGTGTACCTTAAAATTTAATTTAAAATTTGTTAATTGAGGCTCTCAACTGGTGTCATCATCTGGTGGGTGAGCTTTTAAATCTTTGGCATGCCATACGCCTACGACACGTCCGCTGTTGTCAGTCAACTGGTAAGACCAGGGAGACAATATTTTCGAAACTCTGTAGGGTCCAACAAACTTCGGAGCGAATTTTGACGTGAACTGGAGAGCCGCGTTTGACAAGGATACATTCCTATGCCACACCTCCTGATTCAATGCGAATCCATCGTCCCGCCGACGTAAATTATATCGCAATTGACTCCGTTGATACGCCTTCCTGAGGCGCTGTTGAACATCGGAAAATACTCTCTCGAGGGCTTTCGACTGAAGATCCGAATCAAGTTGCTGGGAAGATTCAAATGATTTGTGAGGAGGGCAAGAAAAACTAAGTTCACGCCCAAAGACAACAAAATTCGGTGTCAGCTCGGTCACTTCATGTTTTGCCGATCGAATCGCACATCCGGCCTTTGCCAACACACTATCCCATGCAGCGTGGTTGTCTCCAACATAGCTGGAAATCATCGTCTTGAGTACCCGATGAACCCGTTCCACCGGATTTGCTTGGGGATGATAATTCGCAGTGCAGCGAATCTCAATTCCGTACTGTTTCATCTTTTCTTGGAATTGACGACTACGGAACTGAGGACCATTATCAGCTATCAACTTTGCTTGGGACACCATAAATGAGAATAACGTGGTCTTCCAACCACTTCAATACACTGCCAGCAGTTGCCGATCTTAACGGGAAGAAAAGTACATATTTGCTAAAGACATCTAGAACCGACAGAACATACGAATAACCAGACTAAGAACGTGGAAGGGGACCGACCAAATCAACGCTGACAATCTGCCAGGGTCGCGTAGCAGTAGGCTGCTGACTGAGCATGTGGCCAGTGGGAGAAGAGTTATTTGGTTTTGTCTTCAGACATGTGAGGCACGCGGCAATGTAGCGGGCAACGTCAGCCTTCATACAGGGCCAATAGAAGCCTTGGGAAATTCTAGCGGTTGTCTTGAACACACCTAGATGACCACAAGTTGGAGGATCGTGATGTTGTCGAATAACGCTACGACGCTGTCCACGAGGTACTACGACAAGCCACGTGTCTCGAGATTCCCACAGATCAGGGTACTTTGATTTGGCCATTTTATACAAACATCCTTCATCAACACGCCACAAAGGATACTTCAGTGGATCGTCTTGGACCTTCTTCATGAGGCTCACATACCACCGGTCCTTATTTACGGAGTCAGCATCAACCTTCCAGTCGTCTGAGACACCAGCGATATCTATCAAAGGCATGGCCCTCGACAAAGCATCCGGGACAACATTGTCTTTTCCCTTCCGGTGTACAATATCGAAGTCGTACTGCTGCAGCCTTACCGCCCATCTACCCACACGCCCAACCGGATCCTTAATGGAATTCAGCCACTTCAGACTGTAATGGTCAGTCACTACAGTAAAGTGGGTTCCTTCAATATAGGGCCTCAGCTTTTCGATGGCAAACAATACGGCGAGACACTCCTTTTCCGTTGTGGTGTACTTACGTTCATTTTTATTCAAGGAACGGCTAAGGTAACAAACTACATGCTCTTCCCCATTCTGAATCTGTGAAAGGACCACGCCAAGTCCGAAATCAGACGCATCACACTGAACTACAAATGGTTTTTCAAAATCAGGACAGGATAACACAGGGGCTTTCACCAGATGTTCTTTAATTGCTCCAAAGGCCATTTCGCAAACATCATCCCACCTAAATTTAACGTCTTTCCGGGTTAACGCAGTCAATGGCGAAACTAAAGTAGAAAAATTGGGCACGAAACGTCGATACCAGGACGCAAGGCCGACAATACGACGCACATCCGAAACGTTTCTCGGAGTTGGAATGCTGAGAATGGCTTCAACCTTTTCTGGATCGACCATCGAACCGTTAGAATTAACTATATAACCAAGATATTTAAGTTCCGACTTGCAAAAGTTGCATTTATCTCGATTAAGGGAAAGTCCGGCTTTTATAATTCGGGCGATAACTTCACGCAAGACCTTGACATGCTCATCAAAGGAATTTGTGCAAACAATAACGTCGTCTAGATAGACAAACACGTGCTTCTCAAGGTCCACTCCCACAACCTGATCTATTAAACGCTGCCACACAGCCGGGGCATTAGTCAACCCAAACGGCATGCGCTTAAATTGGAAAAGCCCGCGATTGGGTACCGTAAAGGCTGTGAGGGGTCTGGACTCCTTGGCTACTGGTATCTGCCAATACGCGGATTTAATATCAAGAGTACTCAGATATTTCGCATCTCTCAACTTATCCAGTGTTGCTGACACAAACGGAAGTGGATAGGCATCCGGGATAGTAACTCGATTGAGTTGTCGATAATCCACACAGAATCGCCAACCTCCGGTCTTTTTGCGGATCATGACAATAGGTGACGACCATGGTGAATCAGACGGCTCAATGATATCATCAGCCAACATTTGTTTTAACTCCGCGTTTACCTCTTGCTGGAGCGCGTAGGACAAGGGATAATGTCGCTGCTTTATAGGGGGAGAATCCGTCCTAATCAGAAGTTCAACTAAATTAGTACATCCCAGACCGGGCGGCATACGTAAAAAGGTCTCTTCGATGAAAGAATTCAACTCCTCCCTCTGTCCCTCAGAGAGAGAATCGGCCGGAAGAATTTCGGAAACCGGCATGGATAAGGGAAAATCATCCGAAAAGGTCCATTCACCGGTATGGAGGTCCGGTATTATCCTCATCTTGCTCCAAAAATCGATACCCAGGATAAGAACGTGAGGCAAATCCGGCACGACGAGAATATCGAGCAATATCACCTTCTGTCGCAGTCTGACTGGCAACTCAACGGAGCCCAGGGTAGAACATGTCTGACCGTTGGCTACCGTACGATGCGACACACGGCATGGTCGGAGGGTACAAAAAGGTCGCAAGATATTCCATCCAGCAGAACCAAGTATGCTGCGTGAGGCACCGCTATCCATCAATCCAAGTACAGATCGGCCAAGAATTTCCACGTTCAAATAAGGGCGTTGATCTCCTTTAGCATGAGCAAGAACATACGACAAAACAGCGGCGGTGTCAGTAGAAAGGGCCGGTTCAATCACAACGGGACAAGGTGTACGGCCTAAAACCTTGTCGGATGACCGTTTTTTTGACAGTCTGGACATGAATTTGAGGTTACCTGTTTCTTACCGCATCGATAACAAAACACAGTCTTTGGTTGAATGCACTGCCTAAAGCGATGATTAGTTCCACCACAATTCCAGCATGAAACCGGGACAGAAGCTGCAGCCAGATCCACCAGAGATGAGCCACTCTCCGAAAATGGAGTTGCTCCTGAAGGAAGCGGAGTCAACTTTTCGCCAGTGAGGCAACCTCAAGGGCCGATACCTGATGGGGTTTTTTGTAAGCCAGTTCGGGCTCCACCATTTGCCTAATATTTGTTGGAGGGGCTACAAATCGTTGGACACGCCACTGCGTTTCCTCTGTTGCTCTGCTCAATCTGACAAGGTCAGTTATCGACGTGATCTGAGAAGTTGCCAAGTGACTTTGAATATAAGGCAATAGATTTCTTCGGATGAGAGTCAACTTGGTGTTCTCGGACGGGGGATCGCGAAGCTTCCTGAAAAGGTTTTCCATCACTACTACGTACGATAAAACTCGCTCATGTTGACCCTGTGTACGATGTCGGATCTCGTCCCAAAGACTAAAGTCGTAATCATAAGGCTGGAAAGCCTCGCGCAACTGTTGCACCAAATCGTCCCAATCACAAAATCGTCGGGTTCTGTACCACAGAAGGGCGTCACCTGAAAACAATTCCGGAGCCGAGCGCAGTAGAATTTCTTTTGGCATATTACGAGAATTTCTAAGCTCCTCTACTCTTTCCAAGAAGTCATGTACACTCGAAGACCCACTACACTTTAAGTTCCATCTACTCACATCGTGGTAATAAGGGGAGTAGCCAAAATTAGGGGTATTTCGACGAAAAGATGTATTGACGGGAGAAAACTCCATATTTCGTAATTGATTTATAAAATCAGACATTGACAAAGAATCAAGAGGCGGCTGCTCATCGGCCCGAGCACGTTCAGAAGGTTGTGAGTCATTCTCAAACTGGACTCGACGGGGACCACCACACGGAGTTTCTACACAATCTGTTCGAGGTGGTCGTACAGGGGCGTTATGTTCTCCATGCACTTGCCTCACATAGGTACGATCAGAAGGAGGTTTCTTGTAGCGCGCGTCATGGAGTTGATCGCAGGGAATTCTTTCTTTCCAAGTTTGCGAGGGTAATCCCAACTGCGGGAAAACTATGTTTTCTGAAACTGGAGCGACAGGAGGCAGCCTCGATGAATTGTGGTCATTCTCCAAGTTAGGAAGCTTGCCCGAAATATAAGGATAACGCTGAACCTCTCTGTAGAAATTAGATAGGGTATATGGATCATCAGCATTCCTAGAAATCGGACGATCGGAAGAGCTTGGGTTTGCACTCATCCACTGACGATCTAACGATTTTGACGTTTGTCTGGAATATGCCAAATGAGAAGTTGTCTCCACCGAAAGAGGCGGTGTTGGGACGTGATTTGACACACCCTCCTCGCGGTTCCTCTCTGCGTTAGATAATTTTGTGAACGTGGCCAACAAGCTACGCATTTCGTTCAGTCGCTCATCCCACTCCTGAATTTCGCGTTCGGTTAGTTGCCTGTTCGGCGCTACTGCTTCAGGGGGCACACCAGCATTCCTATTCCCATCGTCCTGCGCGGAAGCGAGAGTGCGCAGTTCTTCTAAAGGTTTAGAAGCACTGGTATTTATTGTGGCTCTAGGAACTTCCGGTTGTCGTTTTCCAGTTGAGTGTAAAGCCTCACCAAAGGATGGAGCTCTAGCCCATTCGTCAATCGAAATTGGTGGTGGTCTCAGCAATCGGCGATGAGTTGCTACGGGGGATCGACAAGTGTCTTGTCGCCTATTCTCGTTAGGTCGCACCGCCAGGTCTTCTTCCGCCATACGGAGAGCTGTCGGAATGCTTGCTCCGTCCTGATTCGAAACGTCATTCGACTGCAGATCTAAATAGCGTGAAATTTCTATTGCGCCAGGTAGGGTATCTCTATTGTTCTCGGAGGAAACCGACGAGTTCATTGGACTTCGTGTTTGTGCTCTTTCTGCAAAGTCTTCAGGAAGTAATGAGCTTTCAAAAGGGTCTAATTCGCGGCGCAAGAGGTCACACTGCAACATCATATCTCGTTTGACATCTTTATCAAGCTCTGATGTTGCACTAATTCGCAGAGTTCGATGGGTGGTATGCAACAACAGTGTGCTCAATCTTCGAAACTCGTTGGCATCTTCCACATTTCTCTCTCGAATTTCAAGCTCAAGCTGATACAGTTTCGCTCTACATAAACAGATTTCCATGTCTGGGTTGGCGTCAGCGAACACCTCCATTGGAGATCGATTGTTCTCCTTTTCCCATTTAAGCGCTCTTCTGAGCTCGGCGCGTTTTTGAGTGAACGTTCCGGTCGTAGAAAGTCCGCGTATGCGAAGTTCATACTTAATCTCTTCACTCCCGAGATAATTGACATCCATTTTGAGGTAAATCAGTTGTAAATGTATATTTTAATTAAGTGAGTAATACAACAAAAAAAAAAAAAGAACAGTTCGTGGATAACTAATACTAAATTCTGCGTAACTGCACCGTGAGTACACAGTAACACACCCCACCTCACCAAAAAAAAGAAGGTACAAAACACCAAGAAAAAAAAAACTTGGAAGGCTCTAGAAGGCGAAAAAAGAAAATACGGCAAATACGAACGTTGGGCGCCAAATTTGCAACGTTTTGTTAGCGTTACAAACGGAAAAGGTGGCAAGGTTGGTACTCAGCTGGCCAGGGACAATCGGCGCACGGATTATAGGACACTTGTTGCCGGACTAACCCAGGGAGAGTGATCGTGGGTTTATAGTCAGAAGGTTACCTAAAGAGCGCCACCCACTTTTATCGCCCTTAGTAAATCTGTACGGCGATTGCCTTATAACTCAAAAGCGGGAAAATTTAGCAGCCAGCCGAGCAACTCTAACGTCGCGAACTCGTTGGTCTCCAGTCGGGCGGTCGAAGTTCCGAACGCACCTGCTAATAATGTACGGTCGTAAAACACCGACAGTTGACGTTGACACAAACACGGGAGATGAAATCAACTGTCAGTAGTGGCAATTAGCTGGTCTTTATTACCCTTTAGCACTCCCAAATACTAATTAATAGAAAATAAGAAGTAAACTCTTCACAAAGTCAGCAATAAATGAAATAATCAACAACAACATTTATAGTACCTATGTATACAAACATTAAACTTTTCTGCGATGAAATTAGAGGTGCCAGAGTTAGCCTCTACTACTCCAGCGCAAACTACCAACAAACTCAAACCCGAGGGTACCCGTAGCGAATACGTATTGGCCTTGGTTTACAAATTAAAACAAAGTATAAAAGTAGGTAAGTAGACCACTTTAAAAATGAAGATTCTTATAGTATTTCTCTTCTGCTAGATAAACCTGGTAGTTATATATTAGGAAAACAAGTACTGGAGTCAGAAGCCTCTGATGGAGGTTACTGCCACCAAAAAGTAGTCCCTTGGAGGTTATCTATTGAGTGACTAGGAGTTAGTGTAAAAATGGAATGGACCAACCTTATGTGTGGTGTTAGCAACAGTTATGGAGTTGGTGCTTGTGTGTTCGAGTTCCTTGTATCGTGTGTCCTATCGATGGTGTGTGACAGCTAGTGGCTCATCAAGATCACCTTCTCTAGTTAAGGATGAAGGGAAAGGGGCAAACGGGCAGCCATTGAGTGAAGCAAACTCATGCAAGGAAGGCTGCAGCACTTGCAGGGGCAGCAGCAGTAGAAGGATGGGTATCCGAATTGCTTAGTGCAAAAACAACAGTAGCAGCATCAGCAGCAGCAGTAACAGTAACATCAACAGTAGCAGTAACAACAACAGCAACAGTAGCAGCAACAGTAACAGTAACAGCAACAGCAACAGTAACACCAACAGCAACAGCAGGCCTAAGGGAAATTCGATACCAGGGCATAAGTGAAAGATCCAACTTGCGGTATTAAATACTTCACACATCTGGACGGGAGAGCCAAGAAAGGTACTCAAATATTGTTTTACTCATTTGTGGCTTTACATTTTGGTAGGTCAATTGTACAGCAAAATGTCCTCACAACGTCATGGAGGTATTAAAATAATTGTGTAACCGAATTACTCTCTTAAACATGACCAGATATGAGCAGCATAATGTATGAAATGTTAAAACCCGGAGGGCAATTATAAAATACACAGAGAGGGCAATGATTCATAAACGTGCTAGTAATATCTATGAGGGAAAAATCTTACCTTGGATGTGGGGTGGCCTGAAAGTTAGAAGGAACAAGTCCTCCAATCGTTTTCTTATCTCTTCTCTGCCTCAGAATTCCTTCTCCAATACTAAAGATCCAGCAATACTGCTGCTTGGTTTCACACCAAAAATAAAGTAAATCGAGTAAGGGATTCCAGAACTATATCCACAAAATGTGCGGCACACTACGGTGTCTTTGTTCTTGGCCGGAGGAAACAAAAATGGCAAAAGCCCCTTAAAAATTAAAGAATTTTTCTCCTCATAAAAAATCTAGTTCTCCAATTGCCAACAGATGGCATCTCTGTGTATTTTTGGCTGCAGCAATACTTGTAAAACCGACACTCTGTCAAATCCAAATGCCAATAAAAATCAATAAACTTCAAGTCATTGTTTACTTTTAAGTTATTGTTTGTTGATTTTCATTTTGAGGTTAAAACAAAGTGCATTTTGGCCCTCATAACTTTCCCTTGCAAAACCCACAGGCATCTTTTAATTTTAAACCCGCAACAATATCTTGCAAACGAATGATATTTTTCGAGACCGAGACTCTCAAGAGTCTCGATTGGCAGTATCGGTCTCGGTCTCGGTTTCGCAGACCGAGACCGAGATCGAGACCTAGACAGCCTCGGTCTCGGTCTCGAAGTCGCTATTAAAGACTTATCTCGTGGTCTCGTGAAGCTCTAGCCAGACCCTTATGATGAATGTATGAGGAGCCCTACTAATGCCGGACTTCAATGTACTGTTTGTGTAGGGCCCTACTGATATGCCAGAATCTGTGGTGTATGTTTGAATATTGATTAATCCGTTTTCTTTTTCTTTTTTCCGAATGCTTACTTTTAATTTTTAGGAAGATGTTTACTCGACAACTGCTGGCAATGGAATCGCTCGAGCTGTCGTGCTCCCGTCTTTTATATCCGTTCAACAATCCTACCAAGTATACTGCCTGATTTTTAGTAACTGGCTTTATTGGGTAAAATTGCCAAATTATTTTAATCAAACTAGACAGATTTAGCGTTTGACAAATGACTGAGATTTAAAACTGACAACATTGAAATATTAATTAGCCAAAAACTGTTAACCTTCTAATCTAAATCTAACAACAAATAGGCTACATGTAAACTGAAATATTTACATTTATTCATTAAAACCATTCCTCTCTCTCCTCTCAAAGATAAATTTTAGTAACATCGTGACAACTAAAAACAAACAACCAAGTTCTCTTCAGCGTCCAACTTCACGTCTTTAAAAAATATGAAGAACTGGGCCCTTCGGATATAAACGAATCTCGTTTTTCCCTCAATTATAAAAACCAAAAACGCACAAAGCATCCAGTTGACGCAAACAAATTCGGCAAAATCTCAATTATAGTTGCCCCGTATTTGCTCTTAGACAAGCCGGAATTACACACAGGCTATCGTTTTCGACCATCGTCAGCCACAATATTAGTTAATGCTGGTGGGGATATTACTACTTTAAAAAGACACTGAGGATGGAAATCCACATCAGTAGCAGAAACATACGTTGATGAGTCAAACACCAAGAAAATAGTAACAGCGATCAATGAAAATGCCTCAACTTCGTCCAGTTGGGACATCAGTTCCCATGAGGCAACTTCAACTATACATCATCAATGTAATTAGAATCTAAGGGCTACAAATCAACATTTATCCTATCCAATAAACTTTACAAACTGCAAAAATGACGCAATTAATATAGACTTTATAAATCCGAATAAAAACTAACTTAAGTAATTTGCAACAATTTTAAATTACTTATTGTAATTAATGTATATTAGGTATTAAGTAAACTTTATGTATTCTTTAATATAAAAATTCAAATAATAAATAAGCGTTGTTTCATAAATTTTATGGACTGTTTATTGTAACCATGATGCCAGGCAACATCAAAACAGTCGCCTAGTCGGCATTTTTACAACAATAATATTGAGATGGCGATACGTGAACCAGTCGATAAATATAAGTACCAAAATGTTTTCTGTTTTTTAGGAATATTAGTACAATATTTTGGCAACATGGTCTGGAGGTATCTGTCACGAAACGGCTATTTCGCATAGATGTTTTGGCGGGTATCTGAGTTCCTTTTTTGCTTTTATGGCATTTTTCGTTATTGACTTTTTGTACCAAAATAAAAAATCTGAAGTTTTGTATTTCAAAATCAAAATGAGTCAAAGTCGCATTAAAAAAAAATGTGCCAGATTTTCTTATTAACATAATTCTTATTTTCGCCTTCAAACTGCACATACATTCTTAATTTTTGCATATTTTCCTAAGAGCGTAATTTGTGTTACAATAAAGTTTCTAGTAGAAGAAACAGAAAAATGCAAGAATTAACATTTTTGTTACATTACCCCCTTGCTTCGGTAATTAAAGCAATCCAATTTAGACAGCAACTACAGTAAAACTCTAAAAAAGCTTTACTTCTTCCATTCCCGAGGTTGTTTGTACATTTCAGGGACTATACATTAAAACTATCGTCCTAATAAAACTTAAATGACCTGAACAAGTCATTTTCGGCAAGTAAGCCGGAAGGTCTTTTCGATTTTCGAACGTACCGCCACCTTAAGCAAATTGCTGTGATGTGAAAGAGAATAGCAAAATACCACATAACAGTTTACGTTATGTAAAACGGTTCACTCATGAAAGATTTTACAGTATTGCTTCCCATTTCATGTTTTCGGCATATTTTTCTGAAATCCCTTTCACTGCGCCACTACGTGTTTCAGTAATGGAAAAAACATTTCATTTTTATTTCCTTTGTGCTTTTTTATGATTTAATCTGAATGACTAAATTTGCTAAAGAACATGAATGGTTTCAACCCTATTTGCTCATTCTTTGAATTTTGAGTTGCCTTCATATTTATTTATGCATAAGTTTATTAGTTGAATTACAAAATACAACTCAAATTAAAATACATATAAATTTTACTTAATTTAATGCTATTTAGTGGAATTCACATTAAATTGACAATTGTGGAAGGGCCTGGTGAAAGTTATATTACTTCCAGCAAACGTTGATTCACGTTTTATTGCCAGGGTATCAGATTTATGTGAGCAATATCCAGATCTAGAAATTATTACTGCTAGCATATTTGATGCGTCACTGAAGAACACTATTCACTAATAACGGCTCCTTTACCAGAAATATTTGGCCCATGAGGTAGGTACTCGGGGAAAATGTTTCTGCGAGATCGTCAAAGTACTCCAGCAGCACAGTCTCATTTATGTCTGCTACACAGTTTTCTGGCATCCATTTTAGAAATGTATATTGTATGTAATATTCTTTGTCGAAAGAGCTTCTTGATTTTAGTACAGTAGAAATAATTGCTCTTGAGCGTTATGTCATCATATATGATGCCAGATCAAATTTGAGGCATGTCCTAAATTCACTTATGATAAACGTCATCTTGACATTCAAAATAGAGGTAGGTCCCCACGTCTTTTTCTTCTCAAGGTGTCTATCACTGCGTATAAGTCGGTTGATGTTAGGTCAGTCCATTTTCTAAGGTTGGCCAGCCAGGGTATACCCCTGCGTCCAGGGCCTCGCTTGCCCTCAATTTTGCCTTGTAGGATTAATTGTGGAAGTCGGAACTTAGCATTACGTATAATGTGGCCAAAGTAGGCCAGTTTTCTGTTCTTTACAGTAGTAATAATTTCTTTGCCTTTTCTGAGCCTCTCGAGAATTGTGATGATAGTTGTGTGGTATGTGTATGAGACCCGTAGCATGCATCGGCGCGGGTAGCACCACATTTCGAATGCTTCTTAGCGTTTGGTGGTAACCTCAGTAAGACTCCAGCTTTCTACTCCATAGAGGAGAACACTAACGACATAGCATCTGAGAATTCTTATGCGTATACTGATATTAAGAGATAGGTTACAAAGGACTTTCTTAAGGCGGTTAAAAGCACTTCTGGCTTTTTCAATTCGAATTCTTATTTTATCACTATGATCCCATGCATCACTGATGCAGCCCAGGTAGCATATTTTCTCTACTCTTTCCATTGGTGTATCGTTTACCGTAAATTGAGCGTTAATGTTTATGTTCTTACTGATAATCATTAATTTAGTCTTTTTAGAGTTTAGTTTTAGTCCATATTCGTCGCTTGCTGCTACGATATTATTTATCAATCTCTGGAGGCCCTCAGCACTATCTGCCAGCAGTACGGTGTCATCCGCATTTCTAATATTATTGATAGGTTGACCATTTATTGCAATACCGTCTTCTGATTCATCCAAGGCTTCTCTAAAGAGATTTTTGGAATATATATTGAACAATGCCGGTGATAGTATGCATCCCTGCCGAGCTCCCTTTCCGACTGCAAAGACCTCAGACAGTTCGTTTTCAAGGCGCACTGTTGCTTTTTGTTAAAGATATAGGTTTGATATTAAGTCTTATATCTTTACCATCCATTCCCGATGTTTTTAAAGTGTCAATTAGTTTCCCATGCGGCACTCTGTCAAATGCCTTTTCGAAGTCAATGAAGCATG
This sequence comes from Taphrorychus bicolor, assembly GCA_951812265.1. NCBI lineage: Eukaryota > Metazoa > Arthropoda > Insecta > Coleoptera > Curculionidae > Taphrorychus > Taphrorychus bicolor. Next base: position 37,103,377 of record OX638301.1, on the reverse strand, counting down.
TAAATACGTCGCATTTGACATCCCTCGCTCTTTGTATTATTACTTGCAAGCTGAAGAGTGCTTAACGACTTCATTCGTGTAATTTTCTAATTTGTATAAATTTTTAATTATAATTTTAATTTGCCTTGCCGTAAACTGACCGATGTTTCTGGTCTTTACAGCCTTGATAAAGACCACAATATAGGGTCGAAACGTTGGCAATTGATAAAAACTGATTTGTCGTTATTTGTCACCATCCCGCTAATCCACCTACTAATTGTTCTTCAATGTCATTGGGGTAGTTTCCAGCTATTTTGAAGTTTTCATTAAGCTCTCCTTTGACTTATTACTGAATGTTATTTTCTTTCAATAGTCTTATGTTCTTTTTGGAAATCATTTTCTTACAAAATATTTTGAATCGTATGTTGACATCTGCTCCTGGATACGTTTTTGCTGAGGTGATGGAGTTTTGAAACCTTTAGGTCCCCACTATTAGGCATACAAATGTATGTCTGTCGTAAAGTTACGTCGTCAATTATTCAAACAATCATCTTATAATTGCAAACTTGCTCCTACTGAATAGTCATTTACTATAAGTCATTCCGATATCACTGGCCAAGCATATTGATGAGTGATTAACGATTTTGTAGGCCTTCTGAGGGACAACCAAGACCTGTGGGACTAAACCCTCAGGAAATGTCACTTCGGAATTTAAAAAAAAAACAAAATAGAAGGCTCAGTCGCTCAAAAACTGATGGAAAAGATCAAATAAAAATGAGAACTGGGAGAAAACAAACAAGAAATTATAAGACAGTGAAGGCTTTCACGGCCGGTCAAAATATAATTTAAAGTGTTTTCCGGGCTTTGAAACCGTGGTCCAATGGAATTTCTTCCTAACATTTCGTCTACAAGTGCGGCCGACATTATCAAAGGCGATGAAGTAATGGGCGAAATGATTTCCCGTGCTTCCCGACGTTGACTTATTCGTCTATGGTGAGCTCTGTGGTATTTATTCCTCCCCCCCCCTCACCGCCACGCTGCAAGGATTGGGGTGGGGGTGCTGGTAGCGCAGAGTTTCGGTGCAGTGGCAGTAGGTCGTAGAACTCTCTTCCAGTCTGTATTTATAAACGTAATTTCCTCCTTCCTGTTGAAATTGTTGTCGTGTTTAAAGGTCTCAACGCCTCTCTCGTTAGTCTCGGATAGAAACGCTGCGATCGATGTAAGATATCCACCTCGTTGAAAAGGATGTCGTGACCTTCGTTGATTGCATGATCTGCTACTGCTGACTTTTGTGTTTATCCCAGCCTGCAACTCCTCTTGTGTTCCCTAATACTCGTTTTGACGCTGCGTTTTGTGGTGCCAATGTATACCGAGCCACAGCTGCATGGAATTCGGTAAACTACGGGTGCGGATAGCTCTGTTGTATTGTGCGTGTGGGTTTAAATACGGTTTTAACATTCTGCTTTTCCAGTAGCCTGCCGATCATGTCTATGACATGTATGGCAGACTAGTCCATCCGCCCTTTTCTTCATCTTCTCCCGTTGTTCCTTTTGCGCTCTACATTCTTTGTACAGCTCTACATTCCTGGAAAGGCTCTTTTCAGAAGCTTCAGTTGTCGTTCCAATTCAGCCGGCTCAGAAATTCTCTTGGTTCTCAAAGACAGAGTGTGGTATGATGATTTTATCTGTTATTAAGTTATCGGTCAGCGTGTGTTGGTTTTCTATAAACGGTCTGCGCAAGCTTCTCATGCGGCCTCTTTGATACCAAAACATCCAAAAACGGTAGGCCACCTTCCTATTCTATCTCCATAATGAATTGAATTTTTGGGTTGATAGAGTTGAGGTCTACGAGGAAGATTTGAAGTTCACCCTCGCCAGGGCTCCAAATAACAAAAGTATTGTCTACGTATCGGAACCAGCATTTGTCGTTGCCAACGCCTTGGCCTCGAAAATTTCCATGAAATAATTGGCTGTTACTAGACTAAGGGGGCTGGGCCCTAGCTACACCATCAGTTTGTTCGTAGAAATCTTCCTTCCATTGAAAATATGTAGTAGTTAGGCAGTATTGAAACAACCTGGCAATATCTTGGCTTCCTTAATGGGTACCATCGTGAAGAGCGAAACAATATCGAAGCTAACGAGAATTTCTCCTGGAGAAGCTGGAAGAGCCAAAACGTGCAGTTTTTAGATGAAATGAGTGTGGTCTTTTATAAAGCTCTCTGTATTTCCTATTTTAGGTTGCAGCAGTTTTGTGAGATGTTTCGCGATTTCGTAGGTCGTGCTTCCTATGGGGCTCACGATGGGTCTCAGTGGCACATCTGGTCGGTGTTTTCGAAATTTGAAAACGTCGTTTTTATAGACTGCTAATTGTGCAAATTTGCACAAATTTAACCTTATTCGTACCTCTTTAAATAACCGAGATCATCATGGTTAAACTAGAAAAGCCGTCACCTTGTAGTCTCTCGTTTAAATTTTTATCATCTATTCAGAAACACCCTGTAATTTATATAATGTTATGACTCTTATGCTGTGACACCATTTACTAATTATAAAGGCTGTGAGAACCTCTATAAAAGTCAAAACGTAGGCAACGAACTTATTCTGCACTACCAACTTACTATTCTTTCTCCCACATGCTTTATCCAACATGCAATAGAAGGAAGCAAATGACTACAAAATCTTTTTTTACAAGAGTTAAACTGTCTTTTCTTTGCGCAAAGCCATATCACACCTTCATGGCGGCCATTTGTAGTGTAAACTGTTGCAGTATTGTGCCAACTAAAATCGTAGAGAGTTGATTGGGACATTAAGTAGGATTTACGATCTGCTTGGACGCAATTCAGTGTATTGTATGTACGAAATATTACATATTTATGTAACCATATATTATAATAAGCTACAGTAACCCGAATTATTGCAAATATTATTCTTGCTGCGAATTCTCCTTGCGTATTTTTGTACAAAACAATTACTTCACAGAAAAAAAAACAGGTATATTTGGGTGGTCATCAATATTGATGATTGGTGGAGGAAAAATCCTATTTTTATGGCCTTCTTGACATGCAAATGACGGCAATTTCGCGAGCTGTGCGTGAAGGCTTCTATAAAAAAAATTACAAATAATACCTCGAGGAAATGTATAAAAATTGTTTGCATACATATTTAACGTCCGTATAAGAATTAAAATTGAAAAAAATATTCGACTTAGATGTAATATTTTGACTAAAAACCAAATGACGAATTCTTTGGTGTTATCATGGTACAGGATCTTTTCGAAGATTATGTGCCCATGATGATGGCACTGGAAAACTCTTCAGTTGAAATTACTGCATATTTTGTCAAGACAAAATTACTACAAGATAAAAAAAAGCAAAATGGAGAAATAGGTGAATCTTGTTTAGCCTTAAGGCAAAGGCACAGTAAGTGCTGAAGTAAATGCTCAAGCCAAAATATGACGTGATCAACAAAAATAAACCACCTGGTAAAAATAATCTGAAGAAAGCTGTTGATGGAATTTAACGAGTGACGAAAATAGCATTTTTTTCTCTCAAGAGAAAAGTTTAACAAACGAACCGAATTTGGTAATATTCTCGAATTTGCGAGAGAAAGTGCTATTTACTTCATACTGTATCATTTAGAACACTTTTACGTACTTGAATTTAATCCCGTAAGTAGCTTTTTACAGGATTGGATATCGTAAAGAAATTTAACAGTATTGAGTACCGGCACATCTTCAATAAATCCATTGTATCCATGGTAACCGGTACCGGTGCAGGATACCGTAATGAAACTATTTGTCAAATTGGCGGATTTGTCAAAAATATATTCGCCGCGCATAAAATGATTTTTTCCTGTTTTTAATAAATATGAAGCAATAGTTATTTACGTTATAAGTCCGGTAAATATAGTTTTACAGTAGGAGTAAGATGTTTCCGGACGAGGCGCTAGCCGAGTCTGGAATTTCGAAACGACTACTGTAACACGTTACCGGACGTATGATGTACAACAATTTACTTCATACTTATTAAAAACAAGAAAATAGTTATTTATGTATTAAGAGCGAAAAGTACAACTTTCTTGCTCGGAGAGTGAAGCAATCACTCGAGAGCAAAAAAGTTACTTTTTGCTCGTAATGCATACAAAGTTTTTTCTGCAAACTATCAATTTCAAATAATGTGAATCACAGCTGAGCATAACTGAAGACAGAATCTGAAAATTTAAATCAAAGTGACAATGACGTTTTAAATATTTGGTTGAGTGGTGGTAGTTGCTATTGACAGCAAGCGATAAAATCTTTTTCGCTTGCTGTCCTGGGCAACGCGCGGAAAAGTAAACTCACATTCTGATCCTTAAAAAAGGTTAGGTTTTCGTTTGTCTAATGAAAGCGTAAAATGCGTCATTATTTGACGTTTGTAGAAAAAAATAGTTTTATGCGCGGCGAATATATTTTTGACAAATCCGCCAATTTGACAAATAGTTTCATTACGGTTTCCTGTACCAGTACCGGTTTCCAGATTACTTTGGGTACAATGGATTTATTGAAGATGTGATCCTCAATCCTGTAAAAAGCTATTTACCGGATTAAAATCAAGAACGTAAAAGTGTCCTAAATGATACAGTATGAGGTAAAATATTGTACATCATACGTCCGCTAACGTGTTACAGTAGTCGTTTCGAAATTCCAGATTCGGCTAGCGCCTCGTCCGGAAACATCTTACTCTTATTGTAAAACTATATTTACCGGACTTACAATGTAAATAACTATTTCGTCACTTGCTAAACAGTATAATATTCCATGTAAATTACGAGAACCAAACCAAAAATATATGGTATATTGACAGTGGCGCGTCATCACTTATGACGATGTGAGAGCTGCATTAAGGTAGAGCCGACAAGAAAACCTTTTCCTCATAATACAATTATAGTGATGGTTCTGGCGTATTGGACTGGCATTTTAGACCAGTCAGATTTGGTAGGTACATGGATATGGAATCTCAGAGTGGAAAGAGTTACATATTCACTTTATTTGATGACCACTTAAGAAGGATTTTTACTTATTTTTGTAAGGCAAAGAGTGAGGTCCCCTTAGTATTTAAAGATGGTTGGAAACCAAAAAGAAAGATGAAAGCTCTTCGAACTGCTAATGGATTTCAACCAACATTTTAATTTATTCATCAAAAAGGAAGAAAGGTGGTAGACAATTGATGTACTATTTAGCGAAACATCTTGGACTTCCATTGTCTTCACTGAGTTTTTTTACACGACGTTTCGAGCAGTGGAATATTTGCTTGACTGATTTTGAAATTGGGAATGTTTATCAACACCAAGGTGAAAACATTATTAACCATTAAAAGCCCGCATGGGTACTCTAGATATCCAAAGAGAGAAAGCAGGTACAGGGACTTTGTACTAACTAAAGTTCAGATGGGATAGTGTCATTTTGCAATGATAGCATCAATAAATGCAATTGAACCTACAAGAATTTCTGATGCATTGTCAGGCGATCAGAGTAATGAATGGAAAACTGCAATTAAAATAGATATTTATGTTATAAGTCCGGTAAATATAGTTTTACAGTAGGAGTAAGATGTTTCCGGATGAGGCGCTAGCCGAGTCTGGAATTTCGACACGTTACCGGACGTATTATGTACAACATTTTACTTCATACTTATTAAAAACAGGAAAAAAATAATTTTATTCGCGGTGAATATATTTTTGAAAAATTCGCCAATTTGACAAATAGTTTTATTACGATATCCTGTACCGGTAGGTTTAGGTAGATCACCATGGATACAATGGATTTATTGAAGATGTGCCGGTACTCAATACTGTAAAATTTCTTTACGATATTCAATCCTGTAAAAAGGTATTTACCGGATTAAAATCAAGTACGTAAAAGTGTTCAAAATGATACAGTATGAAGTAAAGGTACTTGTTGCATGTGATACCAATAACGCATGGGGATTAGTTGTCAAACCTAAAGATAAAAATATCGTTCAAAATAAATGGGTCTTTAATTAATGGGTCTCTAATTGCAACCAATAGGGTGATATTGTTGCTTATAGGACAAGTATGTTTGAAAAAAAATGTAAAGGAAAGAGGGAAATAAATGTGAATTAGACAAAACTTGTAACAAAATCTTTATAATTCGAAACCAAGTAGAAGACTTAAAAAACTAGCAACAACATATTTACAAATTTCATCACATACCCACAAGACTGATACACCATTCACTGATGAGACATGAGATGAATTAGAGAATTATGAAGAATAGTTGAAACTTAAATACTACAGCAATAAAATCATCACGTGGAACAATCATTCAAGTAACCTATGACACGAAGTAACAAATTAATTTCGAGCAATTCAGTCTGAATATAAATTAAACAATTAGTGACCACCATGACCACCACCTCCGTGTTGGAAAACGTGTTTGTATACTGGCACATGGACTGGATAAGGTTTCTTGATGTATTCTACGTGATGCTTTTCAACTTCAATTTTGACTGGTTTGGGGACGTACACGGGCACTAGTTTCTCAACGGTAATTGGGACTTTCTTCTCAATTTCCTGTGGCACCAGTTTGTAGATGGGAACGGCGATTGGTTGAGGAACAGGTACTTGGACTCCGTAAGGCTGGGGAACACCAATCTTAATTACTTGGGGATGTGGAACTCCGTATGGGTGTGGGACGGGATAGCTTATTTTTTTGACAATAGGTACTGGATAGTGTTCTTCTTTAACGATTTCTTTTGTTGGAATGTGTTGGTGTTCGACTTGTACTTGAGGTTGATGATCAAAACCTTCAGCACCACCGTCATGTCCGTGGATTCCCAAGGGTTGCCAGCCGTGTCCACCGTCGTCTCCACCTGATTCGACTCCATAACCTACACAATGCCATAAATAAATACTGGATAGGATTCTTCAAGATACAGAGGGCTATTTAGTAATTTATTAACAAACTATGATTTACCTCCTCCCCCCCCTGAGAGTCCATACCCGCCGTCTCCACCGCCTTCATGTCCAGACAAATCGTTGCCACCATGGTCTTCTAAGAGTCCTCCATGGGCGCTTGAAAGTGCTAGGACACACAGGACGATTGAACACTGAAACGAGATATAAGACAATTACTAAAAAGGTGTCTTAGCTCAGGTTTAGAGTTTGGAGTATAGACAAAAAAAGCAATTATATACAAGGTGAGTTTTTTCGATGTTTAGTGAAGGGATCTCGGGAACTAGCAGAGTTACAACTTCGGTTAGATCGGGAACGAATTGCAGTTTTAGGAGATCCATTCAAAGCAACTTTTGTTTTTTTGAAAAAGTTCATGGCTTACTAGATATTCAGCAAACAACAATTTTTGACGGTTTCTTTAAAACGATCTTGCTGAGTTATTATTGGACCTAGAGCAAAGATATGGTCTAGAGCAAAGATATAACGGTAGTAGAGAATTTTACCCCGAACAAGACAGACTAATCAGATTTTTTCTGACAGCTGTCATTTGTGAGATATAACATAAACCTACATTTTTTTTTAAATGGGGAGCATAGTTGGATATGGCCTATTTAAAAAGGTATCTTTCTTAGCTTTAAAATGATACCAACAAGTAGGCAGCTGTTTTTCAAAATGGCGAACCTACGGCCATTTTTTCTTTCCAAAATTGTGCTATATACTCACCCTGTATATAGCACAATCATACGCTTATTTGCAAAAGTGTCTGAACAACAATTACATGGTTTATAAATAGAAAATGGATACAAATGTATGCATATTGAAATATTTTTGTTACTAACAAATTTTTCAACTTTTTTTAAGATCTAAAGAAAATCTCTTTCTTTTAATTGTTCTTTAATCTTTCAGTTAATTCCATGTAGAGGTAATGCAAATATTTAACAAGTACTGCCAATTCATTCATGTCTGTGATATTAAATAACGTTCAAATGGCAATTAATATTTGAATTCATTATGAATGAATGACGTTGTCATGAATATGAACAACAGGTTTGTCACGTTTCGTCAATTTATCATTCATTTTGCTATGGCATCTGTAATCCGTTCTTCGATAACCTCATCCACTGTTAGCCTCCGGTCACGGTCCTTATGTCGTCCTCTCATCTTTTTTTGAGGTGTGCTCATGCTTGTTGATGTCTGTCATTGTCTCCATTCCACAATTCCTCGAGTCGAACTGTTATAACCACATCTGGCTATGGGGCCAGTCCAACTCTACCTCATCATTGCTATTTTCTCTAGGATGTCCCTGACTTTCACTTTACGTCTTATCTCGATGTTTGTAATTTTGCCTGTTGGTGATATTCTGAGCATATTGCGCTCCCTCGCCCTATGGGTTGTTTCCTGTTTTTTAGCAGAAATTTTGGTGAGAAAAATGGTGTCCATTCCTTTCACCGGTAATATGTAGGTGTCTTATACTTTTCCTTTTAAGCGGTCAATGTCATTTGTGTTCTTTTCTTTATTTTTTCTTCCTCTCTCTACCCTCTTCTCGGTCCCAGACATCCTGGTTTGATTTCTTTAGTCTGATGTCGTGATTCAATTACACAATGACATGCTATTTGACTTTTTCCATACTTTGATTGTGTTGTTATATTTGTCTGTACTTTTTCGTTATTGTATATATATTTCATTATGTTTGTTTTGTTTCAGTTCGTTTTAAGACCTACAGTTGCGGATACGTCATTTGCTTGAAGCATTTGTGTCATTTAGAGATTTTGAGATAATTATTTCTAGGATTAAATTAGTTCTATTTGTTCCTTTTTTGATATATAGCTACTAGGTTTTGTAAAAACCCAAAGCAGATAAGTTTTCCAATTTCCAAAACGTAATTTTATATGTGTAGTTTTAGCATATGTTAAAGCTGTTTTTTTGCAAGAAGCTGAATATTATTTTGCTTTTAAGGTATTTTTTTAATTTTGTTATCACATTTCAATATATTTTTCTATAACTTGCAAATATAGAAAGCAGATAAGTTTTCAATTTCCTAATTGTGCTTACTGCCATTTTGCATACTTTAAACTAGAGTTTCTGCAAAAGTAACTCATTATTCTCTACATAGATACCCTTACCATGTGATTTTTAATATTTACTGGAAGGTGTTTTGTTGAGATGAAGCCCAATTTTACCACCACAAAATTTTGTGACATACTCCACTCAGTCAGTTTTAAAAAATGTATGCTCTTTGTTTAATTTAAAAAAAAAATAGAATTTATATGCACTTCGTAACTCTAACTCTTTTCGAAATATTTGCAAAAATATAAATTTAAGCAGTTAGTCTTAAGCTACATTTTGAAATACTAAAATAATATACCAAGGAGCTCTTCAACAAAGTTATTTCACTTGGCTAAATAAGGAACTTCTTGGTAATAGTCATGTTAAGAATATTAAAAAAAGTTTAAAAAAAATCATCATAAACATATTATAAAATGATAATATGATGATATGCCAATATCTTAAAAAGGGTTAAATAATCGAAGTCCTTGCAGGTCACCAACTTTTTTTCAAGTTAAAGAGGGCATTGTAGTAGTAGTAGGCTAAAGTAATAGTCTTAAAAGTTCTTTTAACAGTCCACCGATCTACCTATCTCTACTCTGTTTGGGCCCTAATTCCCTCCACGAGTCGACCCGTCCCTCTAATAAAGGAGAGTATCCTGTCCCATTTCAGAGTTGGAAGCTTCTCTCGATAGGGGACAGTGTCCTGTGGCACACTCCCAGAAAGTGGTATAAAACTCTTCCCCTGCTCCACAGTGGGTGCAGAGTGGACTGTCCACCATTCTTAGGAGGTGCCAGTTAGGATTGATATAACGTCCGGGGGTGCCAGTGGCCAGTCAGAATTCCTATAAAGTCTCCAAGGAACTGCCGACTTTTCCCAAATAGCCAAGAGGCCTTGGATCTATCCGGGTTAAGGTAGATTTCCTTTGTCTATCTACATATTCCTGACTGTGTCCAGTTTGTTATTGTACTCTCCCATGCCCGCTCATGTAGAGTGTGAGAGACATACTTATTGCTTGCTCCTAGACCTGAATCCGGACCAGTAAAGCACGTCTAGGAACCACGCTTGGCCGATTCATTGGCCGCTCGTTTCCCTCGATGCTCCTACGTCCAGGAACCTATGCCAAAGTTACTTTTTTTGTTTCTGCCAGTGACTCTAGAGGAACTCTGCAGTCCTGAACCAGCTTTGAACTTGTCTTGTTTCTGCAAATGGCTCGTGGGACCGCCTGACCGTCGGAGTAGATGAAGATATTTTGTTCTGCTCCCTTTCTGACTTCGGGTCGTGTGGCCACTTCGAGTATTGCAAACACCTTAGCCTGGAAAACCATCGTGTGGCTTCCCAAAGGCTCTCGCCCACTTCATAGCCTGCTTTGCATTATTCAGCTCCTGACGTTTGCGAATCAGCCATTCTTGATTCGTGTGTATACCATACCTGTTTATTCTCAGAAGGTTGCCGAAGCAGCTCTTTTTTGAATTCTTCTCTTGGTGGGATGTTTATTCCAAATGGCTGTTTTAGTCTCAGCCGACCGCAAAGGAGCCCCTCATGTGACAGAACAATTGCGATGTCTCGCTGGATGAGACTGGCGATCTGCGTGTGACCGCTTTCCATGACTGTTTCCTTCCACTGGTCGCAATCCATCCTCTTGCAGGAAACCATCGATTCCCTCTTCATCCAGATTGAAAGCTGCGGCAGACCCAATAAGCCATTGAGAGCTACTCACGGTGTTGTTCTGAACTGGAATTATGGCTAGACAGACTGTTCTGTGCAGTCTGGCCAACCTCAACGCATAGCAGGCCCTGTCCACCGCTGGCCACCAGACCACGGCTGAAGGATAGGGTACCCTTGGTCTGATTACCGCAATAGAGCGCCAGTACAGGACGTGTGGCTTTAGACCCCACCTCCTGCTCTGCTCAGTTGCCATACCAGTGTTGTTGCCTTATTTCATGCTTTTGCTAGGTCACTTTTCCAGGTCAGCCCGCTGTCGATGATTATCCCCAGGTACTAAGCCTCAGGCTTTAGTAGGAGAGGCTCCGCGTACAGCGTGGGTGACCGAAATCCTGTAATTTTCCCCCTTTTGGTGGTATATAGCACAAGCTCTGTCTTACCAGGATTGACTGACAGTCATTGTTCGATTATTCTGAATGCCCTTTGCATTCGATCATAAAAGCTCTCTATCAACTTTTCTGGTATCATGACCAGCTCATCATCCGCATACCCTACGGACTGAACCCCTCGGCCTTCCGCCTCCCCAAACGCGACACCATAGTCGAGGTGATAAGAAGTTGCCTTGTGGACAGCCGTCCTCGACGTCGATTTCCCTCCGGTGATCTTCCAGAGAAGTCGTCACCCTACGGTTTCGGAGCGCCGATTTGAACCAGCTTACCAACTGTGTTGGGGGCCCCCGGGACCTAAGTCTCTCGCATATGGCTTTGTCGAATGCTCCCGCAATACCGAAAATGAGTGCCAGCAGCACTTCTTTATTCGAGTACGTCTCCTCTATTTTATGCACTACAGAGTGGAGAGCGTATTGGTCTTCTCTATTTTATGCGCTACAGAGTGGAGAGCCGTATCGGTCGACTAAGCCTGTTGATCTTTGTTTAGGGACTGTCTTGCCAAAATTACCTCTCGACTATCTTATCTAACGTTTTCATTAGTCATGGGTCTAAACGATAGCGACATTGTAGTCACTCTTCCCAGCTTTTGCTGAGGATCGCGTTCGCGGTTCCTCCACGCCCTAGGGACGTATCCCAGTGCCACGCTCGCCGTGAATACTCTGTTCAGCTAGGGGAGCACATTGTCCAGTCCCTCCTGCAGTATTGCTGGAATAATACCGTCTGGTCCTGCTGCCTTAAATGGAGTAAATTCGTCCACCACCCATCTAATGACTTCGTCGGTAAGAGCATAAATCATAGAAATAGAAATAAACTGTCAGGGACTGACCCCCACAAAACCCCTTTCTGTCGATTTAAAACAATCAGCTGGTAAATCTATCTATGTAGAGCATAATGAGTTACTAGTACTCCAAGTCTGAAGTAATTATTTCGAAAACGGGAAGAGTTACATAAAAAGAATTAAAGTTTAACACCCTGAATGTTTGTACCGAACCGTTTGAAGACATATTTATATATGTATATACTTTATGTAATGTTTTTTGGTCTAGAATAATCTGTTTCATAATTGCATGTTAATTCTGAAATAACCACGTGTTTTTAAATGTATTTTATTCATTTGAATTTTAATTGTGAGATAACAATAAGTGTTGCTCAGCCCTGATGAAGTTAAGCGCATAACTAGACGAAACGACGGGCAAGAGTTGTGTTGGGTTGTATTGGTGCTTTTGTCTTGCCTTGAATTAAAATATTTAATTTTGTATGTTTAAACATGCATTTTAAACCTCACAAAAATTATTAGATTTATTTTAGTTGAAAGAAGAAAGATGATCAAATATTCAAAATCTAAGAATTTCTAAGATAAATAATTAAGAATGGAACACAAATTACTGTGCTTGCCCCGATAGCACACTTTTCTAATACCAATATATATTCACCAACGTTAAGTCTTTACCAAATGCGTTTTTTGTAGTATTAATCACTTATTTACGTACGTATTTCTTAAATATAAATTTGCAATAAAATATCAATTATTAAAATAGAAATTACCTAATCCATTCAAAGTGAAAAGTAAATCGGTTCTATAGTGATATTGTTAGGATTCTGTGTAGAACGATTTATCCCCGAATTCCAAACCGCTTTTCCGATCATTACAGTTAATTAGCTATGCCTCTATTTCAAATAATTAACATTTATGTAATTGGTTGTTTGTTCGTTTCAATCAAATATGATCCAAATCAAAAACTAGCAATCCATTAATATAGGACTAAAACAATTAAACCGGCTTATGAAGGCAGGAGCAATTTACCCCTATAAAGGTAGCTAATACGCAAAATAATATCAGTTTTTGTTTAATTTATTATTATTCTGCTATAAACAAGTTCATATAACTTTTATTTGATGTGTTAAGTATACACTTAGACTGTATTTGGAAAGGCGTTAAAATGACTTCACCGTGGGCGGCGAGCAAAAAAGTACATTATGAAAATAAACAATAAAACAAGGCTATTAAGTTTTTGAGAATGGATTTTGCACAAACATCTGGTCTCCAATCAAACTTTCTCCCAAGATAAGATGATTTCGACAGTAACATGGTAGAAAGGCGGTGAGCGTAACGATCTAATTAAAAACGTCACGATTAAATCCGTTCATATTATAAATAATTTGCTCTCATTTATTATTCGCATTGAAAGTAAAAGTTGTATGAAACGGAGAAATGGAAGTAAAAGCACTGATCGTGTGTGCATTGTTTAATATATCTGCTGGCTGTTACTTAACGATGTCTTACATCATCACATATGAATTTCTAATATTTCCGTGTTTTTTTTTGTAATAATAATAATTTACTATTCACTCCACACTTTTTGGTAATACATTTTATGAGGATCGACCCATTAAATTTAAGAAACACTTTGTTTAAAAGGTACTTGCTACTCATGAGGTGGTCAAAATATAATATAGCGAACTGACTGATTTAAAAACGGATCTATCACTCTTGATTTTGTTATCCACAAACTTACTTTTTTCCTTGTATTTGATCCGAAACCCTGCATGAAAACAACAAACAAAAAACTGGTGAAAGGAAGTAGGTAATCTAGTTGTAAAAAGTATCTGGTTTCTTGGAGTAATGACCATCATCATCAGGGCTCAAGAGCTTCACTTCTAGTCCCTTTTAATTTACTTTAAGTTTACAGAGAAAGTTTTGGTTGGCCTTGTTGTAAGTGGTAAGAAGCCTCGTATGTTTCAATCCAAATTTTTTGTATACGTTGATTGCATCTCATTAAAAGTAATTTTTGATACAAAAATTGCTTTCTCAAGCTTCCAGTTTAGCCAGTTGTGCAGCGTTAAATTAACATTGATCAATGCAAACCTTGTGCCAAATTATTCTATGGTTCTGAATGAAATAAAACGTTTGAGTGTCTGACTAGAGACTTGTGCAAATTGATTGCGTGCAGTGATCAGAGTAGGCTTATTTCAGGTCAGCTGAAAACTTTTTGCCAGGTGTTAGATGGTCACCTGCAGGCAATGGCAAAATGCATATGTGCCAAGTATTGTAGGTTCGCCGATCTGTGGCACCGATATTTACCTTAATCGTGGATCTTGACGCTCCAGATGTCAAACTTGCCCACGGAAGATCTTTGAACAAGACCAAATAAAGAGTGGAAACGTTAGAGCTACTACAAAAGACAGCACTTGGTTAAATTTGTCCTCCACCCGCGAACAACAACCACTGCTTAATGTTGACATACGGATTTGACCTCGCGGCCTTATTCAATTTATGGGCACGAAATGGCAATGCAAATTGAAACCACCTTTTATTCGTAACTGAGCTTTTGACCTATATTAAGGGCTCCTCTCAAACGTAAGGCTGTTTTTAACCTTTTGAGAGGCTTACGAAAATGTCTGTAGAAAGTTTTGAGAGAAATTGAACAATATTTATAAATATGAGGTAAATTTTGTATAAGTATCTGTTGATTTATAACTTATGAAAAATCGTTAATGATCAACATCGATAAAACAGTAGCTAATAAAATTTGTTATTTTGTTTCAGGTAAGCATTAACACGGCAATCTATCATTAAAACTTTGGACATGTAAGTACGTATGATTATGAAAAATATTAATTTATGCATATAAATTGCTATGCATCGAGGAGATACAGGGTAGGGATTTGAAAACTTGCAAAGAGTATACGTGGAAAAAAAAATGAAAACTCCTCGATAATATTCACTATTTTCTGTCTTTCTAAGTAAAATAATGCTAATATTAAATCTCCTACTTGTGATTCTTCATTTCAAGTTACCGTTATCGCAATTACGTCGATCAGAAGTCAATCATCAATTGAATGGCCACCTAGATTCCCTCAACTAAGATCAGTAGATTTTTTTTTCTGGAGACATAAAATCTGTTGTTTTTAAAACGCCACTTGAGTAAATTGGAAGAACTGCAGGAGCGGATAATAATTCAAGAATGTCTATCTTTTTCCTAAGAACCCTTTGCAAAGGGGGGTCAAGAATTTCATGTTAAGCCGTATTATTTTCGCCAAAATAATAGAAATCTATTCAACAATTGTTAAATTAATAAACAACAAATTAAACAAAAATAAAACAGTACATTTTAAGTTAGATTTTGCTTAATTAAACTAAAAATTCCTTGTGCAATGTAGATCTGTTGTGGATCGTTGAAAAGTGCTTTTGGTAGCTCTAAAATAAGAAGTGAGGAAGGATTAGTTAATACATCATTTTGATTTCCCCTCGACATTATAGAAAATATTGTTATGTTTACTAGTGTTTGCATAGTCTACAGATGTTTTTTCGTACCTCAATACGTTGTTAAAAAATAAATAAAAATATTTATAGAAATACTGGCATTAAAGGATTTTTACATTTTTGTTCGACTTCTTTTACAATGAAATAAATGATGTAATTTAAGTACTTTCTTACAATAAGAATTTCTCCTGATCCTCAATATAAAGAGTTGGTTGAAAAATGGATGTTTTTTGTATTCAAAGTCCACAAGTATGTGAGTTTTCATCAGTGGCAAAGCTAAAGTAGTATTACACTTAATAAGGTATAATTTGGAAGATATTGATATTTAAATATATTACGAGATGAATTCATCAATAATAGTTTTTCCGCAACTCATTTTAGGAAATTCTAATAACTAGAAGTTTCAAGTTCAGATCTCTCTAGAAAAGAGGCAATTAAGAGAAAGATAATTCTGACTGCATCCTCTTGACCATTAAAATGCATATTTTGGACCAATCACCGCGGTATATCAGCGGATATTCTTCTCCTTAGTGAATATTGCACGTGCACCACACATTTCAACTACCGTAACAATGCAATGCCAAAGCGACATTATTTTGGCATTAATATTAATCAGTTTTCAACATGACCACCTCGTTTTGGATGCATTTCCTTAGCGGAAATTAGGGAAAAAGCTGAAAAAAGTGTTCCGAGTAATCCAATAAGAACGTCGACGGGTGCAATTAAGAAGGAATACGTCGGTCGAAAAAGTGCAACTTTACTGGAGGATTGGACCTATAATATGAGGAAAAAGGATGGAACAAAGTAGAAGGAAGAGGTGGTGAATCAAATATGGAACCAAAAAGCTCAGCTTCTGCAAGAAATGTACTTTAACATGTATAATATAATGTTCGACCCATTTAGGGTGACTTTTACAACTTTTTTTGCAACATTGTTACCTGACAGATAAACAATGCAATCTACGTCATATCTTGTGTTTTAACTTCAAACTGAAGTTTTACTGATAGTTGTAAAAGCCGCCCTTAAGGATGTATTGTTCCAAAACGTTCGAATGGCGAGAAACTTTAAAAGAAAGCTTCTTCATACCAAACATAGAAAAACGTCGGAATACTTCAAAAGCGCTCACTTACGAGGATATAAAAAAATCGGGAAATTATACAAGAGATGATGAGAGCCATTCTGAAGAATGAGAATCATCCCGAAAAACTAGAGAAATTTTTTTTCTTCTGTTGACGTCTGTTGAATGAGTCTGGAGAGAAAAAGAAATTATTAACGTTGGTTTGGAATTCGGTAGACTAGAATATATTCCCATATTCTCAAAAACAAGTCGAAGAG
Organism: Taphrorychus bicolor; assembly: GCA_951812265.1. Classification (NCBI taxonomy): domain Eukaryota; kingdom Metazoa; phylum Arthropoda; class Insecta; order Coleoptera; family Curculionidae; genus Taphrorychus; species Taphrorychus bicolor. Next base: position 37,086,689 of record OX638301.1, on the reverse strand, counting down.
GTGATACGAAAATTACAGACTCGAAATGGCTTCTTCCAAATAACAAGGATAATAGTATGTTATAATAATATAACATAACATATAACGATAATAATAAGGATAATGAATAATTTGTTAATATCGAAGAGAGGGCCCAGTATTAAACCAATGAGACTATTTTTGCAAAGCAACATGTTATAAAAACTGTCCATTTGGAAGAAATAATGTTTCGAAGTTGACTGAAAAAGGTGCGGAAAAGTTTAGTTTGAGTACAGATAAAATTAAAGTTACCAACCACTCACACAGAGAAACTCCAGTTGGTACCTTAAATAAATCAGGTATTAACGAACAAACCATAATGAAGATCACAGGACATCGTCCCTAAACCGTATTCATTCTCGTAATGAATATACAAATGAAAAGGAGAAACTGTTTTAAATTAAAAGATGTGAAAACCATAATAATAATTCAATTTACTATCCACAAACATTTAGACATTAAAGTCGCCATAACACCTAAGCAGATAATAACATCTTTGGATGATGCTTTTAGCAAACAAAATTTTCACAAAGTTACCTTTGTAGAAAAAGCTTTTGATAATGCAGTGGAATATAGGAAAGAATCTTGAAAATCACTTTATGAAATTTGAAGCAATTGTTAGAGAATAATTGTGTAGTGAAGACTTTACTTTTATCGTTAACAGAAGATTACCTTCCAGTGGTAAGAACCATTGAAATTCTCTACATTACAGTGACAATCGAGTTTGTAAAGTGTCGATTATTGTATGGAGGAATAAAGCTTAAGTCGAAAGTGACTAAGTTGTAGCCAAGGTCTATCAAACGAACAGAAAGGAAACAATCTAAAGTGTTTTCCGGGCTATGAAGCCGTGGTCCAATAGTATTATGACCGGCCGTGAAAGCCTTCACAGTCTGAGAAAGGAAACAGAGAAGAAACTTTCTTGATAGAAAAGAAATAAAGGAAATTTTCTAACTACAAGGCGCAAATCAAGCTAGCAATAGAAACGTTTAGGGGAAAGTGAGGAGATCGCCTTGAAATACCAAATTAGGCAAATACATATATTTTAGACTGGGGAGCAACTAAACATATGATGACGGGACAGTAACATGGAGACTGACGTGAAAATTATGGGAGAGTTGACTGAAGAAGTTAGGTTAAAACTGTTAAAAATTCTCAAGTTTATCTAGCTAGAAAACAGAGAATCATAAACAGCAAGGGTTAAAGGAATGAAGTGAAGTAGACATCTTTAATGGCAGAAGGTAAGGCTCAAAATTTGCTGTTAATTTCTGATTTTTTTTTGGGTTGCATAGTTATTTTTGACAAGGATTCTCTAAGGGTGACTTTTACAAGTTCAAGTAAAACTTCAGATTGAAGATAAAACTCCAGATATAACCTACATTGCATTGTTTATTTGTCAGGTAAACAATGCAATGTACATCAAGTCTGATGTTTTATTTTCAATCTGAAGTTTTACTTGAACTTGTGAAAGTCGCCCTAAGTCGACATAGTTTGCAGTTTTTTAATTTACTTGATATTAAAACTAAACTGCAATGATTGTACTGAAGATTCAACAGATCAAGGTTTGAAGGACTTTGAGGATCATTTTTCTCACTCCTTGGATAAGTTAGACTTTTATGACAAATAAATGAGGCTCAAAAGAATGTGGTTCATTTGATTGGGTTATTCAAGACAGAACGGTATTAAAGCTAAACGCATTATATGCGACAATGCCGGAGAATTTTCCTCAAACATTTCAAATTGTTTTCAATTCTAATTGAGTGTACACACCTCAACGGAGGTCTGAGGGAACAAATCGAGTACTGCTGGATAGAAGCAGGGCAAAATTTGCCAGTACCTTATTAGTTGCTACAGTAGTAGTGGCTACTAATCTCGGATTATGAATGCAATAAAAATTTTTTTTCGAAAAATGTTGTGAATGATAAACATCAAATAAATTTTAGGAATGTTGAGAGTCTAAAGCCCAACATAAGTATGAATGCTGAAGGAATGAATTAAGAAATGCCATTTGAGATAGATGAAGATATGAATCTAGATGATAAGAAAGAGGTGAAAATTCAAGGTGAAGCGACAAGAGAATAAAAATGAAGAAGATTCAAGAACTTAAAAAGAAAATTCAGAAGACAGGATCGATCAATCAAAGACAACTAGAGGAAATGCAATAAAAAAAATCTATCCCGCATATTGTACAAGGTCCTCAGAAGATTCTGCAACAAGATGTCATAAAAGACAAAGGATAGGACAACGCCATAATCTATTAATTTGATAGCCATGAAAAGCTGCAGAGGTTCGAAGAAAGGGCGACACTACCTGACAGAACACCAATCCAAAACACGGTGGGTATTTGAGACCAAGAAGGCTCGATTATTTGCAAAAAATCTTCAGGTGAAGGATAATGATCCTCTCAACCCAGCATATGCACCATTTTCCAAGACAAGGACGATTAGGTAGTTGCTGTTTGTAACTTTAACAACAAGCCCCGATTAGTTGCAAAAAGGTCTTCAGGTGAAGGATAACCTTTTCAACCCAGCACATGCACTTTTTTCCAGGTTAGCACGATTAGACACTTGCTGTCTGTAGCTCTGACTAAGAATGTTGATACAAGGCACCTGGATATTCCAACAGTCATTCTAAATGGAAAACTGAGCAGTGAAGTGAACGTATATACGATTTTCTCTCTATATATTTCAGTGATGACGTATTATTCTTCATCTCTGTACATGACATAGATTGAAAGCGGGAAAAAAGTCGACCAGGTAGTTTCAGCTCTAAGGGCGGCTTTTACAACCATTAGTAAAACTTCAGTTTGAGCTTAAAACACCAGATATGACGTAGATTGCATCGTTTATCTGTCAGGTAACAAACTACAGGGAACAAACAGGTCTAAACTACGTCATTACTGGTGTTTTAATTTCAAACTAAAGTTTTACTGCTAGTTGTAAAAGCCGCCCTTAATGACCATTTTAAAACCAAAGAATCGGCTATGTCACACTAAACGGTAACGGTAAAATAGGGCCGTAGTTTTAATTTTTACAGGGGAAATATTATGGAAACAACGAAGTTATTCCACGCTCTGTAGTATATCAGTAAAATACATCAATGAACAATCTTTTGAATTTTGACACCTTGCTGGTTTCTAACTAGTCTCCATATACCAGAAAGTGACCGTTTCTAAATTAACCGGTGGAATTGTCGATTCGCTACCGGTAGCCCACCCATTGTACCGGTCTAAAGAAGTGGAATTCCGGTAGATCTAAAGGAGAAAATGTCAGTATTGACAGTTCGTGCCCGTGGCCTTTCTATAAACAAACATAACGCTAAAATGTTTTTACAGTTTACAGTCTGAAATTATATTAAATTTTCTAAATTTTAATTTTATAACTACCTAGTCCTGTTGTTTATTTTTGGAGTTGGTGATAATTAATAGTACTTGTAAGTTGTAATGGACGACTCGACATTGGTCGTGAAAGCCGCTTTTTGGGTGGTATGTTTCCATTTTAAGAACTGGTTCTAGCCTAGTTCTTCAAAACATTTATAGTAGATATCTATAAGGGCATAAGCAAGTTTGTTTAACACTGGTTTATACAAGGTATACAGTCTTATACGTATGTTATGTGTCCCACGTTAAAAATGTCCCTCATGTTCACAAGAAATCATAATTTTTTTATATGAACCGGGGTAGATACGGACCTAGGACTCGGACAACTAGCAAAACAACTTTTTTACAAATACAAATTATCTTAATAACGTCGATTTCGCTATGAAAAAAACAGGAATAACAACAAACAAAACAAGATAACCGTTGAGATTGACAGCTACTAAAAAAATGTCATTGGTGAATCAAACCGTTTCTAAATTCACCGCAAAGTGGCTTAAATTCCGGTGTAACCGAAATTACCAGCGATCTACCGGTCGATGTAACCGGTAAATTTATTGATCACTTTTGAAATTCGCCCATAAGTAAACAAAGTTACATGACAGAGTTACATTGAAATACATTTGTCATTGATTTCTCGCAGAGATAAGAATATTAAGTGCATGGATTCGTCAGATGAAGAGCTGTTACCAGAGTCAATTATTGAAGCTGCAGCTGCTACAGATCTGGAATTGTTGCAGGAAATTTTCCGTAAGCGATATGAAAAACAGTATAGTCATTTCCTCAAGTGGTGAAGACCAGAGAGTCACAAGCTTCAAAGAAGGAATATACTTTTCAGAGCTCAGAAAAATTTTTAAGCCAAATACACTTTGATCACGATTTTCAATGATCAAATCACTAGTCAAAATTAGGTAAAACTTTGATATAAGCCGCTACTGTAAGCTAATCACTTATTTGAAAACACAGAGTGTGGGTTTTTCGGCAAAACTATGTGAAAGTCTTTACAAAGGCGCAAATTTCAAAGTTTAAAGGGGAGGCTTCAGACAATGTTTACCTTCTGATAAAGGTTGTAACGATCTTTGGATTAGCAGGTGCCTGCCGTCGAGTAGAGCTGACGAAAATTATTTTTGATAATATCGACGAGAGACGTAAACAACGGAGTATTCTTGAAACTTTACAGAACATATGCAGCAATGCGACCACAAAATATTACCACCCATGTTCACTTTTTCATCCAATTCAAAAAGGGCAAACGTACCAGCCAGTGCGTATCTGTCAACTACTTTGGAAAGATGCCTTCCGAAATTGCCAATTATCTGCGTCTTCCACAGCGTCAAAGCTACACAGGTCACAGTTTTCGCCGCTCTTCTGCCACGTTTTTAGCCGATTCTGGAGAAGAAATTACAAACGTATAACGATTAGGCGGATAGAAGCCCACCGCGGTTGCGGAGGGATACCTGGAGGACCCCGAAATACAGAAAAAAAGAAATGGAATTCTAACCGTAACTTCAGATTCAGGAATCTGGACCCTCAACATCAAAACTAATCCCAACAAATACTTCAGAATCAATCTTCGAGGATTCGTAACGACCATGGAGTTCAGAGAACCACCAGCTAGCAATTTCTCAACAACAGCAACAACTGAGGTCAGCAATCAGCCTCCAGAGCGCTGTCAATTGTACTTTCACCATAAACATCAACAACCATAAGTATTTTTTATTTAGAGGTTTTCAGATTAGGATTTTGGGTTAATTATAAAAAAATGTTCGAATAACAACGTAAAATTGTTTATTATTATTCGCGGTAGTAGAAAAAGTCTTGTTCCTAGCACATGCGAAAAGTGTCTTTCCCGCGCTCGATTACTTGCCCGAATGAGTCTACAGCATTCGCGTGCGGGAAAGTATCACTTTCCGCACTTGATAGGAAAATTATTATTACACATTACTAAAACAAACCTACTATATGAGGTTCTAGTTCATATCTCTATGTATCTTAATAATTTTGATGGGAAACCAGATCCGAGAATTCACGTTCATCGGTCCTGATAGTAAGTACGAGGTGTTCATTATAAAATTTCATCTAGTTGGCTGTGAAATGTCAAAAGAAAAGGATGGAGAAACAAAAGTCCGTTTACTTTGATTATGTCATCCTTGTCTGTCAAAATTTCATAGCTTGCTAGATGAAGTTTTATAATGAACTCCCCCCGTATGTATAGTTAACTTTCATAAACCCGGGTTCAAAAACTTACATTAAAGACTAATTGGGGTATATTTATATTCTAAGCTAATTCAAGGTTCTTTTATCTGTTTAAACAATAATTTTCAAAACTTTTAGCAATAAATTATATTTAACAAAATAATACAATATTTTGTTGTTACTCATTCAAATTATAAAGATCCTTATCCTTTTATTAGGATGTATTGAGACAAGTGTAGGTTACAGTGTTTCTTTTTCCCTAAAAACTATACTTTTCACTGAAAAATAATTAAAGTAGGCCATAAAATGAAGTCATTTACCGTCCACCATCGTAGCACTGAAATAAGCATGCCCTGGCGACTAGACCATCATCTATCTGACGCATCAAACGTCGCGCCGTCGATTAGCGAACCCAGTCGTGATTTTAAAATTGTGAATTGCCTTTGTAACACCTATAACCTATCATATTTGAAAAAAGCCAGAATATTGGTCGTGGATAAACTCGCATTTAATGAGCGTTATTCTCTCGGGAAAATTATGCCAAAAATGTTTGTATTGCATTTTTCAGAATGCACTCGTCAGAATTTTATGTATGGAATGTTGTTTTATGTATGTTGCAATGAACGGAATGTTCTCCGCACACATTTCGTTTGCATTGTACACAAACTTTTTCCTATCTAGATTTCTTTCTTATAAGTCACATTTTTGTGGTCCAATATTGTCGGTCGGAGGCGGTTTGTTTCTAACTTGAAGTTCAGGCATAATAAGTTTCATATGGGACTTAAGTTTAGTACTCAAACGCGACTCACTATGCAATCTGCGAAATATATTGCTTTAAATCATCCCTTGGCCAAAATCTAATAGGAACGTTCTTCGATTTTATAAACTTCTCTTATCTAAACGATCCAGTCTCAATTTTTTAGTCTCCAATGTTTAAAGGCAGTGAGATATGTGAAAAAATATTGTCATAGGCACCGATTTTTTTTCTACACAATCAACTTGATTTTTGGGAAATCGCGATACAAACGTGTATTGAAAAGATAACTGAAACAAAATTCACTAGATGGAAATATATCAGATTATATTGTCAAGAAGCTCTGCCAGGAGTTCAATTGTACTCCACGCGATTTTATGAATGTTAAGATTAAATTGGTAGTGATCTCGGTATTTCAGTTTCCTTTTACTTAGTTTCCTTTTGAGCTTGACAATGCCAAGAAATTTCATTCATCATATATGAAGTAAGTAGCTAGATTTTTTGCTTATTATATATGTTATTAAATTATTTTCGATATTCGAAATTACGTATTCTACCAACTACAAGAAATGAAAGTGACAGAAAACCCCAGATTTTTTTATTTTGTTTATATAAAACAAGAAGAAATAAAAAAAACTATGAAATTGTATCTTTTTATTGTTATTTCATTAAAAGTTGTTTAAAGATGTATCCAATCTTATGCTAATATTGTTGGTTAAAAAACTTTTTTTTGGCTCTTTTTTGAAACGTCATTAACAATGTATATACAGGTTGTCAAAATATCATTTTATTAATAGCTGCTAAACCAGTTCGAATAATTGAATATCTTTTAAGTGTCAGTATCTAGGTGGGTAGAAAATTCTTTACTGAATAACATATTTTTCAGTTTACAATTAGCGGCAAATAAAAAGTTTTTTAATATTAATAAATAATGGGCACACCACTGGTTTTTAAAACATTAAATAAATATTGCGGAACTTGCTCAATTTTAAAAAGAAAACTCATTTATTATTTTTTTGGTACGACGCCTCAGTTTTGAGTAAAAAAAAATGGAAAGCGGTTTAATGCATTTTATTTTTAACCACATATGTGATGATGACATTTCTGTCTTTCTTAAATCTTGGAAGTGTCTCATTACTGGTCTAGGACGGGAAGTAATGCATGTGCATTACTAGACACGCAGAAACTTCAGGAAATTACAGAAACCCTGATTGTTGGTTTTGCTCTATACCATAGCAACCATTAAAATTCCGCCTCCTGAGTGAGGATTTGAACCAAAATATTATATGAATAAATAATATTCAAGAACATTTTTTGATGCTATTCAGAAAGTGGAGTTGAAAATAAAATAGTATACATATACTAGATGGGAAGCTTCATTGCTGTCTCGAGATTTTATTTATCGAGACGCGTACATAATCTCTGGGCAGGAATGAAAGGCTTCCAATCTTGTATTGCAATATACTATTTCTGTTTTCCCTTAAACTACCCTACGTTGTTATTTGGATTCAAAATTTAAAGTATTAACAGTTTTATGGCGACTGATAGTTGATAGTAAATTAGACAACAAGCATTTAATGAGAGTCGTTATTCTCGCGGGTAACGTTTGAGCCCACGAGCGAAGCGAGTGGCACAAGTTGCCGAGAGAATAACGCTGATTAAATGCGAGTTGAATATTATACTTCATCCATGCAAGACCAAGATTCCGGGTTTTCTCAGATATGATAGGTTATAGGTGCCACAGAGATAATTCACAATTTTAAAATCACTACCACCACTGGTTTCGCAAATCGACGGTGCGACGTTTGATGCGTCAGATAGATGATGGTCTAGTCCCCAGCGCATGTTCATGTCATTGTTACGAGGCTGAAAGTACATTTGTATCAATACGTCCTAATAGAAGGGATAATTATTTGATGAATCAGTGGTAACTAACGATTTCATGTTTAGGGCAGTTCACTTTTTGGGATACCAGTTGCCTACGACATGTTTCCTCACCATGACAACTCATTATTCACGAGTGAATAATGTTCATTATTCACGAGTGAATAAAGATTAGCATTAATCTTGAGAATGTATAAGAATAATGTGATTATTATAGTATGGTTGTGGATAAATTATATTATTGACACCTACCAAATTTTGATGAGTTATATCAAAGGCGCCACGCCCTTTCTTCAGGATGAAGTTCTGAATAAAGAAGAAAGGTTTATATAAAAAAAGTTAAATAAAAAAAGCCAGAACAAGTCAAGTTTATCAAAGAGGTGTGAGTTGTCCAGTGGCCTGGCAAATTAAGTGTGCCCCAGCTCAGATAATTCTGAGAGTGGGGTAGGTTAGCGCCAATGGCTTTGACAGTAAAGTCAGAAGCCCCCAAAGGTGTGATCTGGAACTCAACACGAAACCAAAATATAAACTAACAGGTATAAGTAGATAGAGCACGCAAAAAAAATTCAACTGGGTAGTGGGATTAGTACTTAAAATTAAAGCCTACATAGAGTCTCTATGGGGTGGAGTAAAAACTGAGCCGATAGGTCACGGCTGCGGGCAGTGACTTTGTGACCTTCGGCAGCTCTTTACAATGAGGTAGGTTACATTGATTAGACTCGGTCCGGAGTCCAGGAAAAAAATCCAGAAAGCAAAGGAAAGAAACCCTCGCTTATGGGTTTTTTCCTATAAAAGAAAAAGTATGCCGGCAACTGCAGCTCAGGAAAGGGGGGTGCTGATGCCGAGCGGTGGGAAAGGGTCGCCTGACGTTTAAATCCTGCCGAAGCAGTCAAACTGTTTCCTTGAACGTAAACCCAAAACTTAAACAAAGGAAAGAGTTAGATGTGGACCGAGTTCTGAATCCGCCAAAATCCAGGGGCGTTGGGTAGAACTCGGAACCTCGGCTGCGTCTTTTTGTTGCAAGTTCAGGTGGGAAAAAAGGCCGCATCGAGAATGTGACGAACGATTTTAGAACAGGCACCAGAAAGGGGGTGGAGAAAAAAATGTCACGTCACGTACGCCAAAATGAGATCACTTCAAGAAACATAGGAATCGCAAAACTCCTGCATCCTTGTCTAACGCTAGTGCTGAGCCAAGATATTCTAGCGAGTGATTAAGTGACATTTAAAATGAACGACGTCATTACTATCAATGTCGTGAAATATGAAAATGATAAGAGGTTAGGTAGTTTGTTATTTAATCAAAATAGTAAATAATAAAATTATCAAGGGAAAGGCTGTTTACCTTCTTTCTCCCTGTTATGCAAAAACAAATCAGGACTCCTGAAAGAACAATAAAATAACCATTCAAGCCCTCTGGAACATACTCGGAACTGCAGTGCCACAACATGTGTTGAAATGTAAACAATTACCCACTAGGTAAAAAAAATCACCCTTTATTGCATAAAACTAACAGTTTTATAAAATTCAGACAGGCCAAAGGGAAACCAGACCTCAGCACAAAACCAAGAGAGCTCCTTCAGTGAATGAACAGCAAGGGCAAAAATGGAGCAAAACACGATAAGTACAAGAGTGAAAGTAAAAGTTAGTGATTCAAGTGTGTGAAGCATACACTCAAAAAAGAGGTATAAGCAAACAGTTAAGGTACGTTAATTATTAAAATTAAGAAGTGAGACTAATGGCAAAAAATTACCATAACAAAGCTGATCATTTTCAATTTTTAAATAAAACTTTTGACACTGTAAACCCGTTGATGTTAATTTTTCAAAAAAGCGGCATAGTAAAAAAATTTTTGACGTCATAGCTGGTGAAAGGATAACTCCAAATTTGGTGACAAAGATCGCTGGATTGATCGAAGAATTTTATGGCCGGCCAGGTTTCCGGACCTTATTTTTTCTTCCCTAGTTTGCACTACTCTGACTGAGACACGAGAAAATTTTACATATTAAAAAATTAATGGATTTGCTATGCTAATCAGTATTTATAATTTTGTTTTTATTTCAGGGTATTACTACAAAAGTTTAAATTGTAATAAACTTGGTGTGAAAACAATAAAAAAAATTTATTTTATTCATTTGTTCAGATGGAAAAAATACCATTTTCTCCTAAAATTTGCCATGTATTTGAAAAAGGTTGAAAAGAAAATCAATTTGTCACCTTACATCTCGGAAACAAAACGTTTTAGTCACATTTTTGGCCATAGAATGTGCTCTCAAATATTCTGCGTTGTTAGCTGTCGTTATGAGCCAAATAGTAATCAACAGTAAAGGTGCAAATAGTAATCACAATATAGTCATACATCATACAATTAATACCTAAGCCCGTTAAAAATTGTTACATAGTTCTTTTGACACTATGTTTAAAAAACGAAAATATGTTACAGCGACGTGATAAAAAGTATTGGTTTGGGGTAAAAATTGATAAACAATGAAACAGTTATCTTTTTAGAGAAAAAGAGGTTGTAGAATTCGTGCAGTGATTTGCTAAATCTTGTATGTGGGAGCGGGTTCGGATCACATTCAAAGTGGTGTTCGCAAGAAAAATAAAACTTGGGAGTAGACAGCACGAGACAGACAAAACAGTTTTTTTTCTAAAAGAAAGAAGTTAATCTGTTTTACAGAGGAAGTGTTTCGAAATTATATTTTATATTTTCAGCATATTTTCTGTCCAAAATAAAGACAAAAGTTTATATAAGTATAGGTCAGCAAATGGGTGAAAGTTTAAGTTTCTTCCTTTTTTATAACTGTTTTATTAAAGATGTAAGTTTTATTAAAAATCTTAATTTTCTATTCCCTCAAAAAGTCTTTCCTCTCCTGCATTCTTTCGTATCTATTAAGAAATTTGCGAAAGTGTCTAAATGGTAAGCATTTATCTAAATCTATCTAAAGGCTTGCTGCGTTTCCTTTTAGATTTCCAGATGCGCGAGCAGAAGAGTCACTCCTTACGGAAAAATTACGTGCATTTCTAGATAGTTTGACAACTTTCCCGAAATCTGTGGGAGGTGACAAAAACTGCACAATAACAAAAATTTGTAAATTAAAAGGAAGATTTTTAGGAACAAATGGTCAGTGGCGAGTTACTAAAAAAAATATTTGGAAAAATAAAAGACACGAGTCCAAAAAAGAAAACCTGTAGATTCTCGACAGATATTGGATCGATATTGGATATTCAAAGGCAGAGGTCATGAATTGTTAGTTAACTTTCAAATTTGAGGTAAATATTATATAACACTTGGAGGGGGAAAACTCCAAAAACTCCAAGGGTTTTGCTTGAAAAAAAAACTTAAAGTTTTAACATCATGTATCTCGAAAATAAAACATTTACTGTCCTATGTTTAGATGATCTTTTTGCCTTATTTTAGGTTGTAAAATATGTTAAATGTAATGAAAATTATGCCATATACTGAACCTAGAGAGAAGTTCGTTTAATATCTACCACGTAAAACAAATTCCCAAAAAAAAACAGCAAATTCCAGGGCTGAACGACACACTTCAATTTCCCCTCATGCACACGCTATAACTACACTCATCACACAATCTAACAGTCCATTCCAGGTATAATAAAATCCACAAAATACACTTACAGTGAATCGGTTCATTTTAAATGTACGTAGAAAAGCCAAACCAAAACTGATGATGTGATTGTAGTTTTGCGGCTTCTTATAGTATCGGAATTGGTTAGGCGTGACTAGATTGTGAAAGGCTTTCTTTCTTCTTTTCTTTCATATTCCGGTTTGCTGTTCCGACGGATTAGGCGAATATCGTGCATCGAGTGGCACGTCTGAAGAGATATGTAGGCCCGATGAAGTAATTGTTGGATATAATTATTGTTAAAAAAAAGTCCATCCATCTCAATTATACGTTTTTGAAGGTAATGCGGAATCGGATAATAAGAGATAAATATGCAAGTATTTCTTGGTGATGGTGCTGATATAATGCTTAGATAAAACTGTTAATTAACTAAAAAGTTAACGTTATAACTATGTGCAATGATATTTGCTGAGATAAATTATGCAGGTATATACTTTCTTTTTTAATATAACCATTCTACAGATGCCCAGTAGTAAAACAGTAGTTGGACCTCATGGATTAAGCCAATATAAATATGTAAAAAAAATTCTATGAAGAAACAATTTGACTTAATGTCCTCTGCGCGCATCTGTTCTATGTTCATTGAGTTATGAATAACCATGTACATTTTTATAATAAAACCATTGTCTATGAATCCTAAGTAAATCAATGAACGGATAGTTCGGTCCTTTTCTGTCAGAGGGCCATGGGGACCCTGTCAATCCTGTCAACGTCATGGGGGACCATAAACTTGGCAACGGTGGAAATGGCACGGCAAAAGTAAAAATAACCACAGCTGTATACTCTATACAAATAAAAACAAAATTTCTACTTCTCTACTGCATTGGGTGAACAAGGATAGATATATTCTATAAATATAAAGTCATTATAAAAGCTAGTAATTTTGCAGACGTAGAGAAAAAGATATGCCATTTCGTTTGTCATTAATATTTATTAAAGTTTGGTTATGTAGTGTAGGTATACGCTGTTAATTCGATTTGACGAGCTGCAATTGAAACGCCTGTACTCAGTACTAGAGGGAGAATAAATAGTAGTATTCGGTAAAACGGGGATCATTTTGAATATTTATGAAGTTTCTTAGTATTATATTTTAATAAAATTGAAAAAAGTTATGTTTGCAGAAATAACTCCGAGATGAATAAAGATATCGTATTGGGATCTTACATTTTTTTGTTGTAAATTTAATCTACTTTCCAATTATGATATCAACATTTTACCGAATGATTTAACTTTTTGGTGTAAAACCAAAAAAACCAATTTATTTAGAAATTGCGCCTTCTAGCACGTTTATTAAAAACTATCGTTTAGCACTGGCTACCACAGTTAAAATTAATGACAATTATCTTCTAAACAAGACCAAGTTTACTAAAATCGGATATGAGGCTTGAAAGTTAGTTACAAGGATTTTGATTATTTCACTTTCAATTGTATCCCTCACTTTTATTAAGCACAGTACATCTACGAGAGTCAGGTCAAAATGTTGCAGGATTGCCCAATCTTTCTAATAATGTTGCCCAAGATACACCTCAAAACGACAATTTTCGGAAAAAAATTGATTTGTAATATTTGGTTTCTAATTGCGCCCTCTTGTGGCAAAATAAGGAACTTGCAAATAATTTTCAGGATTTTCTCGTGTTCATTTTAATAATCAAAACTTTTTTCTCCAGCTTCTAAGCCATTTAGTTTCCAAGATATAGCCGGTGGCCACCCTTAATGAAACACCCTGTATTACACGCATGCAATAGCTATTACTCACTTTAAGGCATTACGCCACTATTATTATACATATCTATGATACATATCTCTACGATCAGGCTCTGCTTAACTTGGATATTTTTAGCAATATGGTCTTCCAAATATTCCTTGATTATTTAGAGTCATAGTCGGCAACTTCATTTTCGTTAATTTGAACATTTCGTAGTAGTCATTGGAAGCCACATTATTGGCAGCTCAAGTTACTGTTAAGGCTGATGACATAACTCAGTAAGTATCTTTCGTCAGTAAACCTATTTGGCAGAAATGCATATAGCTATCCATGAAGACCCCATCACGAAATGAAATTTCTTGCAACAAACACTTCGACCGAAATTTAAAAATTAAATTCTCGGATTCCTAGCTGTAACAGCATTTATTCTGAAAAAGTTTTATTACTTTCATGTACACTTAGTATAAAGCTTTCAAGAAATTTAATTTTGTTTTCTCCGTTCAGCAGGTCACAGAAACATTGGTTTGAAGAACAAAAATAATGTCGCAACGTGAGTTTTTAAAAAGCAAAGTTTCGCTTACCCGATAAAATTTTACCTTATTTACTCTATTAGTTGGTCGACGCGACGCAAAAGCTCACCGGTTAACGGAATCTCGGAAAAATTTTCAAGAGCTGGAAATTCCAGTCAAGAACAGTTCTGTTTAAATTTGAAGTGTTGAAAGTTTCTTTGGCGTCATCTCTTTTACAAGAGAACATGCAAAAGAAGTGGTTTAATCTACGTAACTGGGGAATAGTTTTACTAGATTTTACCTATAATAGAGAAAATAAATGCATTCTGCGAATCGTTATCACTATATATAGTAGATCATTGTCGTATTCAGCTATTGCTTTCAAGCATATAGCTCGTGATTGCCTTTAGATTCACACTCCATCGGCTACCCTGCTCTTCATCTTCATGTGTTTCGTGTCGTTTTTTTTTGGTGTGCCTGGTTTGGTTTTTGTTCCGCGGTAGCCTTGGTCCATAGAAAAAACTCATGGACAGGACAATGATCTACCACAGATCTAACTTCATTATTTCATTAAGAGGTAATGAAATGTTCCATATTTCATCCTAATTATTATATTATCTGTAGTATTGGGGGGGTGGTATTATATGCTGTGGATTTAAACGATTTATAATCATATTTTAATCGTGTTTGTTGACTCTTGCAGCATTGATAAAGACCAAAAAATATGTGGTTGAAAAGTGGGAATTTGAAAACAAAATGAAGTTGTTATTTAGTCCCCATCCCACTAATCCACACGATCTGCTTTCTAGAATTTTTTTTTAGTTTGTCCAGCATGTCATCCGAAAAACTACTATATTTGTTTAAGGGATAAAGTGAATGTCGCGACGTGACTTTATAAAAGGTAAAATTCGATAGACTGGATAACTTTACTCACTATATTAGTTGATCAAAAATGTTTATGGCTTCGAAATTCAATGCCTGTCAACAACAGTCTAGTTCGAAGCTTGTTGAACGTTTCTTTGGCGTTATCTCTTTATAAGAACATATGAGTACAAACTAGGAATAGTTTTAACTAGAGTTTTCCTACGATATTACTTGGTGTGGCTGTACGTAAAACAATTTGATGCACACTTTATTAATAATAAAAATTTTACTAATATAAATATGTCTTGCGAAAGCCTGATTGCCATTTCACAAGAATCCTTAAAATACACCGTGGGATGCCTCACACAATACTGTTACTCACGCAAAACCATCAAGTCTCAACACTCCAAGGTTTCAATTAATAGAAAAGACCGTTTAACAATGTCGTAGGTATACAGTTGTAAAATGGGATTCTGATGTAAGAAGCTAAGGTTTGTTGATGTTGACCACTTGACGGCCAAGCTGGTTATAATTGTAAATTCGGACGCAACTCTCTGTGGGTTTTTCTTGGTACCACATTTGGGTGGTATAAATTTGACATTTCAATTACACATCGGCCCCGGGAAACTTCTTTTGAGGAAGCAGAAAAAAATATCCTTATCCCCTGCCCGTGTTCATTAGAAAAGGTCATATACCAGGCTATAAAATTTTGAGAGAAATGTATTCCACAATGAAAATTAATGAACTTTTGCTCTTTCATCCTTTCCTTTTGACATTTTACAGCAAACTAGATGTCGTTTTCAAATAAGCACCCCAGCATTTATTTTCAATGCCAGTTGTAGTGGTTGAAACAAGTTTTCTGCGGGCCTGGATCCTTTAATAGTGATTAATATTACCCATTCACTTACTATTGTCAACTAGTTACCTTTGAAACCTTCATTCTTTTATACATATCTCCTTTTAGCACATCTTGAGAAGATACGACAAAAATATCAAAGTCATATTTCCAACGCCTACTTGACGACAATAGTAAGTGAATGGCTTATACGTTATATATCCATTAGCATATGTAATTAATTTTGTGGTAGCGGAGTCTTTTCTGGCTCCTTAAAGTGTGCTAGAGTAATAGTAGTAGTTGTAGACATTCAGGGGGCCGAAGCCTTGCGACTAGACCTTAAAGGCCCTTTTCAAGCCCGTCGATCCACCCATCCCACACTCCACCTAGGCCCTCATTCCTCCACGAGTCGACCCGTCCTTCTAATAAAGGAGAGTATCCCGTCCCATCTCAGAGTCGAAAACTCCTCTTGATGGAAGAAGGGGCTCCCAGTGTCTTGTGGCGCAGTCGCGTCCACCTATTTCACACCCCCAGAAAGTGGTATGAGCTATTCTTCCCCTTCTCCCCAATGGGTGCAGAGTGGACTGTCTACCAGTCCTAGGAGGTGCATGTATCTGTTTAGTCTGCAGTGGCCAGTGAGGATTCCTATAAGGTCTCGCAGGTACTGCCGACTTCTCCCAAGTAGCCACGAGGCATTGGATTTATCCTGGCTAGGGTAGATTTCCTTGGTATATCTACATATTCCTGACTGTGTCTTGTTCGTAATTGTACTCTCCAGTGCCCACTGAGGGGCGTAACTATTGCTTACTCCTATACATGGCTCCGGTCCAGTAAAGAATCACTGGGAACCACGCCCTCCGATTGATCGGCGTGCTCGTTTTCCCCAATGCCCTTACGTCCAGGAACCCATCCCAACGTTACCCTTTTTGTTTCTGCCAGTGATTCTAAAGCATTCCTGCAGTTTTGAACGACCTTTGAACTTGTCTTGTTCATGCAGGTGGCTCGCAGAGCCGCCTGACTGTCGGAGTAAATAAAGATGTTCTGTTCTGCTCCTTGTTTAACTTCTGGTTGGATGGTCACTGCGAGTATTGCAAACATCTCCGCTTGGAAAACCGTCGTTTGGCTTCCCAAGGGAAAGCTATCTCCCTCTTCATGGCCTGTTTTGTATATTCCGGCTGCTGACGACTGTGAATCTTCCATTCTTGATCCGTCTATATACCATACCTGATTATTCTCAGAAGGTTGCTGTTTGCAGCAAATGGCTGGTTTAGTCTCAGCCGATTGAAAGGGCGCCTCTCCTGCGACAGGACAATTGGGGTGTCCCGATGGATAAGGCTGGCGATTGGCGTGTGACCCCTTCAAATTGCTGTTTCCTTCCACTGGTCGCAGCAATCCTTCCTCCTGCAGGAATGCATCGCCTCCCTCTTCACCTAGATTGGAAGCTCCGGCAGACCCAGTTAGGCATTGAGAGCTGCTCCCGGTGTTGTTCTGAACACAGCCGTTATGGCTAGGCAGACTGTTCTCTGCAGTCTGGCCAACCTCAACAGGCCCTGTCTACCGTTGGTCACCAGACCACCAACCCATAGGATATCCTCGATCTGATTACCGCAGTGTAGAGGCAGTGCAGGGCGTGTGGCTTTAGACCCCATCGCCTGCCCACTGCCCTGCGCAGTTGCTACACCAGAGTTTTTGTCTTATTGCATGACTTTTCTACGTGACTTTTCCAGGTCAGCCTGCTGCCTCCCATTCCATAAGGGAGCACAGAAAACGCACACTATAGACCTACCTCCCTCTCTCTTCTGTGTCAAAGTCTTTAAACTTCAGTTTTGAAGCTTAAACTCCAGATTTGACGTACATCGCATTGTCTATCTGTCAAAAATCTTCCGTTTACCATCAAACTCAAGTTTAAACTGAACTTGTAACAGTGGGTCTTAATAGTTGGCCATCAATATGGTTTATAACAAATACATAGAAACAACAGGCATTATTAGATTTTTTAGCCTATATGTGTCGACAAGAATTAAAAAATTCCCTTGACCTACCTTGACCTCCTTGACCTCTCCCTTGATCTACAGAAGGTTTTTGACATATTTGGCCATGATCTGCTTATGAGTAGATTGGCGTACTGTGGAATTAGGGGGTGCTTATTTCTATTATAAGGTCTTATTTGTTCAACAGGCAACAAGTATTGTTCTTTTCCCGATCGGTTACGGTTCGGCAGGGGTCCCGCAGAGCTCCATTTTGAGTTCTGGGTTGTTCTTGCTGTATGTGAATGGGCTGGGCGCCCGGCGTGCTGTTTGCATTTACCAGTATGGGAATGATATGTCTGTTTTGCTAGTAGATACTGACTTTGCTGGCCTTTCGGTGGCATACACGGCAGCAGTGGGGACAGTGCGGGACTATGACTTGGAGGTGGAACTGGGCTTATCAAACTTAGCAAGATTTCTGACTTAACTGAGTTCTTGTATGTTGAAACTGAAGGCCGTTCCCGCCCTTTAGCTGACAGCGTCTAATCTCTGGGGCTTACTATTGATCCAGTTTTAAGCCTTGAATAGCATCAAGCATTGGAAGATGAACAGCTTTTGTGACTCTAGTACGCTGACGCATATATCCTCTTTCGTCGCAGTCTTATTTAACTCAGTTGTATTAACCTGGTGCTCAATCAGTTATTACTTTTAGTGTTCTCTTCGGCTATAAGTGCACATTATGCTCCACTCAAATCAGTCATGGAGGCCAACTTCAAACAAGTGAAACTATTTCATCTTAACTATTTCATCGTAACTCTTGGGGAAACCCAACATAATATAGGAGGCGAATAATAAACTCTTTTATACAGTAAACGTGCCAAATAAATCCCCTGTCTCTATGCAAACAAAAAGGCAATAAATCGTGCTGAATGTCTTCATATTCAAAGAATGGCCGTCATAATAAAATCTAAAAATAGCTCTTACCACAGTGTTATTACCCTAAGTAACGAAGATTCCGTAATGTGGCTACTGATTTCCCATTGGTTGTTCATTGTCACGGCAGTATGGTATGGAACGTTCGTAATTAGGCGCGTTCTAGCTAGATATGATTGGTTGATGTCCTCGGGGAGGGCGAAAATGCATTCGTTCACCGGGGTTGAACGAGAGTTCAAGTTCGTAGGTGACGCACCGCTTTCTCCCGGGCGAAATATGTCGATCGAAAAGTATCGGTGTCAGTAGGTCAGCGGTTTGGCTGAGGGTTCGATGAAGTAATCGTTTGGGCTTAATTACAGTATCGTGTACTGGATTAAGAGTGTTTTTCCTATCTGTGCATATTACTTCCTCGTAGTTTGCAATAAACGAACGTGATTTTGTTGGATAAATATTGTTTCTCTCTCTGTGTATCCAAGTAATGTGTAGTTATTTTCACACAACTGCATTATTTTCGTCTTTAAAGACGTGTCTTCGCCAGTAGAATTTGTAAATTAGCACAATAATCTATTCACACTAAACGCAAATGGGCAAGCCGAATCGAAGTCCACAACCACCCGAAATATGTGTAATGTGAGAGTACCACTGCACAATTTCACAATATTTTTAATAGGTCCATACTACCAAGATGTATAAAATTTTTAAGAAGTGTTACATGAAAACTGGAAATCGAATAAGCCTCTTAAAATGATTTTCGAAATTCAACCTCTGTACCACCCTGTATAGTCGAAATGCCTAGAGATAGATATACGAAGTTATATATTTCTGTAATCTGCTACTTCAGCTCTATTAGAATGTAGGTAAATGTGTTTCCATTAAAAAAATCAAGATGGTGTCGTATCTGTCAACTGAGCACCCAATAAAGCTGCTAGCCCTGATGGTTCCGAGGTCGTCCTTAGATGGCATATGACCCCCACGTATCAAATTTTTAAAAAGTGTTACAGAAAAGCAGCTAAGCGAGCGAGAGACTTAAAATGATCCTCCCTGTACATTTGAAAGATGATATTCTGCCTACACCATCGGTTCAATTATTCAAAAGAACAATAAATGCTACTTTTATTTTAAAGTATAGCTGCCTTATGCACGTGGCGCCATCAGACGACGGCTGGTTCTTACACAAATGGTATGTGAGACAAATCGTAAAATTAACCAAAGCAGATTCTCGCAGAAGTTGTCACTACCCACAGAAAGATGGCCGAGATTACGCACCTATATTTTCTGGGGGCAACGTTTAGCAGAGTATCAAACTCAATTTTCTATCACGAAGAGTACGGTATACCTCAAGCCTGACAGTAAATGGAGTTCAAGAAACTTGGTTCTTTTTCTTGCTCAAGGCGATGTGTATATGTGCAAGTGGCGCCTTCAGACGACGGCTGGTTCTTCCACAAAGGAAAGCAATTTCTGTCAGGTTTGAAGTATACCGTACTGATGAGCTCCAATAAGAGCGTAACCGGTCTAGGGTGTCTTTGCCTGATAGAAAATTGAGTTTGATACTCTGCTAAACATCGTCTCCAGACAATATAGGTGCGATATTTCGGATATCTGTCTGTGGGAAGTGACAACTTCGGCGGAAATCTGCTTTGGTTCACGTTACGATTTGTCTCACATACCCTTTGTGGAAGAACCACCCGTCGTCCGATGGCGCCACTTGCCCACATCGCCTTGAGCAAGAAAAAGGAATAAGTTTGTCGAACTCCATTTTCTGTGAAGTTTGAGGAATACCGTAATGATGAGCTCCAATCATATAAATAATAATTCACATATAATTATAACGTAACATTAAAAAGTTCAGTCCGAAAAAATCCGGCTCAGTGGCAACAAAAGCGCATGCGCGGCTGCCAAGCTCCGCCCCTTAATTTTGAAAAATCGACGATGCCAAGCTTTATGTTTTATTAAGTTTTCGCCGAAATATAAAATATCTAATAATGTATTATATGAATCTAAAAAATACTAAGAATTATTTTTAATGTTTGAGCTGTTAGTTAACTTGCCAAATTAGCATGGTGTGGTGTAAGAAAAAAACTAAAAACTCATAATTTATGTAAAATAAGCTTCTGTTCTATTCCTGAATATAATTTACATATGACAACGCCGTAATGCTTTCAACGTCATTTGCTGTTAATCTAACATTTTAGGTTTTTTTCGGCGGGTACGTGCGTAAAATTTACACATTATTCAGTTGATATTGATAATAAAACCATAATAATAATTATAATAATATAATTTAATTGATTATAATCATAAAACCTCAAAAAGACCCAATACTCACCATTTTCATGATCAGAAAAAGTCTAATCATCCTCTAAAATATTGGCGGCCTTTCCTTGTCTTGGCTTACAAGTCAAGAATCCAGAGATCAATACACAATATACTTGATAATCTTTTGTCGCCCTTCCTTGCCTTGGCTTACAAGTCAGGTATTAAGAAATCAATACACAATACACTTGATAGTCTTGGTGTTATTGTAGAACAAAATATTTGAACCTACGCGATCTTTGACGGAAACGATCCACTTTCACTACCACCAAGCGACGTTGCAAGCCGCCCGATGAGTATTTATTACTTATTATACTAATTTGTTTTAAAATAAATACGAGCCTATAATCAAAAAAAAAATCTTTGATCTTTCGTTATTACAAATTTTCTTTTCATGTCAAAGAGTAATCAGAGGTGACCTAACCTCTAACTTTTGTTCATCTAGAGTTTTCGGTAGACTGCTCTGTGCACTGCGACATTACTACCATCCTTTGTTTTTTCATTGCGAATACTCTCGCGCACTAGGGCGGCCTGACGATAACGTTATTTTTTTTGTGGGCGTGTCCTCCGCGTATGCCTTGAGCAGAAGAATCTGCGCATTAGCAAGCAGTGAGCCTAAGCTTGGTTTCCATAGGTCACTAGAAGCTGCACTTTTAGTCCGTGGGGAAAGATTGACGTTCGTAGTATATTAACTAGTACGAATATGGCTCCAATAAGCGAGAAACCGATATATGGTTCCGCTGCCTATTAGAAAATTGAGTTTCATACTCTGCTAAACCTTGCGTCGCCCCCACACAATATAGGTGTGAAATTTCGGCCATCTATCTGTGGGAAGTGACAACTTGGGCGAAAATATAATTATTATGTTGGCGATTAAACAAGTTGTAAGATATAAAGCCGTAATCTCCAGGGTTCAGTTACCATATACAACCTTGAGATGACCTACATAACAATGATCTATCAGAAATATTTTTTCTTTATTTTCTATTATTCCCCCGTTATTTATTTACTTTATTTTCCATTATTCTTCTTTACTCCCGTATCGAAGACACTTTTATTGGTAATTCTATTTAAGCGCGCCAAAAGTAAGAAAGAAGAAAAAATAGAATAATAGGAAGTTATATGCGTAATCTGACAAAAGAAATCGAACTCATTCTGTCGTCTTTGTGATTTAACACTCCGTGTCCTATTTTACATAATGTGATCACGAAAAGTATTAGGAATGAAATTTTATGTACTTAAAAAACGGTGTAATAAGTTTTATTATATAACATAAGTTATTTTTTAATAACTTACTAAACACTTATATAATTTAATGATTGTTCTTGTGCACTCAAACACTTTCGTATTTTTTTTTAATAAGGCTTACCATAAACGACATTTCGTATTTGTGTCACTAATTTCGTAAAAGGATTCCAGGTAAAACCGCGGTTTTGAGTTAACTAAAAATATTACGGACATAAACAGCACCCTTCAAAAGTAAAGCGTTCAGAAAGCTTCTTGAGGACTAGTCAGAAATTCGTTTACCGTCGTACAAATTCCTCCACAGCCTAATAAAATGTATTTGAATCCGCCGGAGAAGCTGTAAAGAGCAATATAGAAAGGTAATGAAATTTAAGTTTGCAACCCAAAGCAGACGATAAAAGTGCGGTATTTTTCGGTTCGAGGGATATAAGGGGCTTCAGAAAGGAACAAGAAATTTTATTTTATTTTATTAACTTCTGACTGCAGGAAATCCGAAGAAATTTTGTTCTTTTCCAAACGGATGTGGAAAGTCATGCTCCAGGCCATTTAGTACTTTACCTAAAAGATGGATAGTGCCATGATTTTTATTATAAATATTATTGCTATCGATCATCAATAATCAGCCTGTTGCACATTTTGTTGTATGATGTATTTTGTTGCCCGCTCATGCCTCGACCTTAATGACGTGAAACTGAAATTTCGGTAATATCAAGTTTGTTGAATTGTTTTTGTGGATCATCATTATTTTCATAAATCGATATTTCGTTTTTTGTGAATTGAAAAACAAAGTAGATTTTGCACACGTACAACTACCAATTTGGGCTCAAGTTTACACAAAGACCAAGCCGGTAGGAATGTTGCTCCCACTGACCTGATCCCCTGAAATTTGTAAGCCCCGGTTCGTCGGATAACCTCATACTTCTTGATCTCATCTTCTCCTTCGGAGGTTGCTGATCATCATGGATATTCTAACTTAAGAGGCAGCTGTCCGAAATAGTTCGATAGATGAGAGGCCAAACCAGTCTCGCCAAACCAGTCTCGCATAACCTCATACACACAGGTCATATTATTCCTTGGACCCCACTTACCTTACACGAGTCTTCTCGTTTGATGGGCTCACTCTCCTAATCGCATACGGCTTAGCGATTGTTGGGACCCGTTGATACTGTTACGGGATACGGGTTCCAATAATTTATAGTCAATTAACTACACAATTTTATTTACTTTTAACTATTACAACATAATTCAAACACAAGTAACAACTCTCTACTAACAATTCGCAATGTTCGCTTATTTCGCTTATTTACTACACTGCACATCCATTCGATCCCATCTCGCGCGGCTTGCTGGTTTATATACCCGGCTTGAACTCACTCTCGTACTTTCGACAACGGAGTCCACTGCTCCCGGTTCTCGTTTAGTCTAGATGGGTTCTCGGAGTCGCGGTCGGCGCTCGGCGTTGCTGCTTCGGCCCAAATCTCTGTGGACCGACGGTCGGACGTAACATTGCCCCTTCTTAGTTCTGATCATCCCGATTAGAGAAATCTTCATGGCTGTAAGTCTTTAACCGTTCAAGATGAAACACTTTCATCTTTGCTCTAGGGGTACGTTGGATCCTGTATAGCACGTCGTTGATCCGTTTGATAACAGTATATGGACCCTCCCAACTTGGAGACAACTTGAGAGACTTTCCTTTCTTCCTCTCTGGATTATATAGCCACACCAATTCACCTGCCTTAAATCTTGCAGAATTCGCCCCTAGGTCATATCTGGCTTTCATCCGATCGCTAGCAATCTTTATCTTTGTCCTGACGTTACGATGGATTTCTTTTAATCTTTCCCGAAGTTAATCAGCATCATTCTGGACATTTTGTGGTTCTTCTGGTGATCCGTACACCAAATCTACAGTAAAACGGAGTTCTTTACCAAATATAAACTTGGCAGGGGTATGTCTTGTCGTGTTATGCAATGCACCTCTGTAAGCCATCATTAGAAGAGGCAGAAATTTGTCCCAATCTTTCTGGTGGTCCGCCACCATTTTACAGCATTAGTTCCATGTTTCGATTGAAACGCTCGACCATGCCATCTTATTGTGGATGGAGCGTAGTTGGCCTTGTTTTGCGGATTCCCAGAAGTTCCATGATTTTTTTGAAAAGTTGCGATTCCACGTTCCGTCCCTGGTCCAAATAAAGCTTAAATGGTACGCCGAATCGACTGAAGAATTCGTCAACCAAGACCGTTGCCACGGTCTTAGTTTCCTGATTTGGTAGTGCATAGGCTTCAGGCCATTTACTGAAATAATCCATGGCAACTAAGATATATTTATTGCTATCGTCCGTTTCTGGAAAAGAACGTGTCACGTCGATGGCAAATCTTTCAAATGGGGCGCCAACATTGTATTGATTCATTTGCCCCTAGTCTTTCTTTGGGGTCCTTTTACGGAGCAGCAGGTATCACAATTTCCTCACCACTCTTCGACGTCATCTCGGCAATTCACCCAGTAGTACCTTTCCCGAATTCTATCCAGGGTTTTATTCATTCCAAAATGGTCTAAAAAAGGCTTCATTGTGCATATCTCGCAAAACATCTTTCCGTCTATTTTCTGGTACGACAAGCTGGAGCGTGACACTTTTCCCGTCGGGGCCTTCCCAAGTTCTCTTCAGTAAATCATTCTGAGTCGGAAAGAAATCCCATTGAGCCCACATAGCTTTTACTTCCGGGCTCTTATCTGCTCTGTCCTTCCAATCAGGTCTTTGATTTTCCAACATCCATTGACCTATTAACCCCACAGCATTACGCTTGTTTGTTCGACCTTCATTTGTTTAGTAGTCCAATGTTCGTCGCCATCATTCCTGGTTCTCCTCGTTGGCAGTGTCGACATGCCCCTTTACAAGGCCTGCGTGATAATGCATCTGCGTTACCATGAAATCTGCCTGGACGATGTGCAATTTTCCCAGCGATGGCGAGGCTTCTTCCAAGCTGTCCAATCCTAATGATCCTGGGGGCTTCCGTAGGGCAAGTCACCGTTCGCCCCTTCACACTGGCTGGTCTTGGTTTTCCGGCTGATGTGTCAGTCCGCCAGATTGTCGTCATGGCGGGTCTGACTTCTTTACCGTCGAACGCGACAGTCCCTTTCAAAATGTATGTGTCCTTCTCCTTGATTGGTCGAAATGTGAAGTCATTTATTTCCTGAGTTCACGCTGCTTGTTCAACAATTGCAAGATTGAGTTTGGCTGCGGCTCTTCCTGTACGTCAACTATTCTAACTCTGTGGCCCGTGTTTATTCTCCTCGCCTCATTCTCCAACGCCCCAATTAATGCCTCATTTTCACTGGAAGGACGAGTCAACCTCAAGTGGCATTTCTCATTTTAGTGTCGCGAACTCCTTCGATAAACTGCTGGACTGATAGCTGGTCAAGGAAATTAGAGGGAGCCGCAGGATACGCTAATCTTGTCAAAAGCTTAATGTCCGCTCCAAATTCCTGTAGGTTTTCGCCTGGCTTCTGCAGCCTCATGCATAGAACTGTTTGGTAGATTATTTCGCGATGAGCATTACCAAACCTCCGTTCTAATGCCGCTGCAATTGCGTTGTAATTACACTTTTCAGTGGTTGGCAATGTAGGCATGATGTATGCAGCCTTTCCTCTCAAAGCTACTAAAAGTTCGGTAGCATTGTCCGAATCTGTCCATCCACTTTTAACTGCTGCCGCCTCAGATTGGTTTTTATAAATGCTTCAAGAAGTAATGCCGTCGAAAACTGGAAGGCTAGTAATGTTTAGTCGCTCAGTGGTTGAAATTGGTCCAATGCGACGTGTTTCCCAGATCCGCCACCGTTCTTCTAACTCCGTTATTTTCATCTCTTCGTCATGTTTGACCTGATCCACGTCTTTTTGGACTTCAGTCATTTTGGTTGAGACCAGTTCTTAAAACTCGCGACGACCATCCGTTAATCCTTGAAACAGAGCAGCTTGATTTTTTCTTCGTTCCTTTATCTCAAGTTTTTCTTGCTCCTTTTTCTCAAGTTGCTTTTGCCTTTCTTGTTCTTCCAGAAAATTGATTTGTTCCTCTTTGTCGAGCTTCCTTTATTTTTCTTGTTCCTTTTTCTCAAGTTGTCTTTGTTTTTCTTGTTCTTCCTGAAAATCTATTTGTTCCTCTTTGTCCTTCCTCAGTATTTCCATAAGTGCTGCCAGTTGTTCATCCATGATTTTTCTCGTTAATCGAGTATATGGCATGTAGAAAACAGCAAAGTTCTTGCACTGTCCTTACCATGCAAAATTACACAAAAAGAATGAAAGTATAGTTACCTCGCTGAGGATTTTTTTCTCTACAAAAATCCTAGCTGCCGCACCTCAGGAACGAGGTGGTAAAGCCGGACTGGTACTAAAATCGCCAAAGGGTTTCAAACCTTGGGCTAAAAGACGTGCCAGAGAACCATTTAGCAAATGGCGGCATCAAAGGGCAAAAATGAAACTTACCAGCGAGAGATGAGTCTCCGTTAAGGTTAATTAAGGTAAGTTAAACAACAAGATAACTAAATAGAAAACAGTTAACTAATGGACCAAGTCCTGAATCCGCTAAAATCCAAGGGCGGGGAAGGTAGTACTCGGATCCGCGGCTGTCTCCTGCTGGAAGTTCAGAAGAAAAAGGAAAGCCCGACGAGATTATCGATTATAGCACCAGTACCGGTCAAGGGAGGAGAGGGGGGAAGGTGTCACATGTCACATATCCAATCAGAGTTGTGTACGGGTTTCGTGCGGCAGTGCCTACATTGGTTGAAAACAAAAAATATATTTTATTTGTGTGCTTCTGCACCAACATAACTAAATTTAAAATTTAGATACCCCGAAAAGGCCTTAGTAGGGTTTAAAATTAATGCAAAAATACCAATTTTATTGCATACATGATCTAATTAATTATTAAAGTGAGGTTATATTTACTAAAATTCTGCCAAAATGCCGTCATGTGCACGAAACCCATTAACAATGACGTCACGTATGTAGCAGAAAAATGGTTCAAGGAATTAAAGATAAATAGGTAATTACGGAAGCAAAAATTATCAAAAATAGCAAGCAAATTACGACTGAATCCAGTCGATAAACAAGATATGAAACAGCTCAAGAAAGGGCAACAGGAATTAAGTAATTAATGATATAAACAAACCAATCAATTAAAGGTGCCGCGCATGTGGGCCACAATGAGATCACTTTAAGAAATATGCATCCTTGTCTAACCCCAGGACAAAGATAGAGCCGAACTGACAGACGAGACTGACATTACTGTCAATGTCGGTCGAAACACAGGGGTAGGTTAGATTGATTTGTTATTTAATCAAAATAAAAATATGAAATTACAAGGAAAAAGACTGTTAAATCTCCTCTGTTATACAAAAACTAATCAGAAACCCTGAAAGAATGATAAAATCGACATTCAAACCCTCAGGAACATACTCGGAATAGCGGAGCCACAACTTATGTTGCATGTAAACAAAGCTGACAGAGTAAGTAATAAAAGGCACTCTGTAGTGCATGTAACTAAATAGTTTTACAAAAATCAGGCAGGCCAAGAGAAACTAGACCTCAGCAGCAGCACAAAACCGGGAGAGTTCCTTCAGTGAATGAACAGCAAAAGCAAATGCAGCAAAGTACGATAGATACTAGAGTGAAAGTAAAAGTGAGTAATTCAAATGTGTGAGGCATAACTTCATCAAAGAGACATAAGCAATCAGTTAAGGTACGTCAATTGATAAAACTACGAAGTGACACTAATGGCAAAAAATGGCCGTGACAGATTGTTGGGCCGCACTTCATCATCATCATCATCATCAAACAGCCTGTCTCGTCCACTGCTGAACATAGGCCTCCGTTAACGATCTCCATCTGTTCCGATCCTGGGCATCCTGGATCCAATTTGGTGTTATTCTTTTTATGTCATCCGTCCACCGGGTCGGCGGACGACCTCTGTTCCTGAACGCATCCTGCCTAGGTCTCCACTCTATGATCTTTTTGGTCCATCTTTCGTTGGTCATTCTTGCGACATGTCCAGCCCAGTTCCACTTTAAATATGTTATTCGCTGGATTGCATCGGTAACCCCTGTTCCCTGACGTATCCGATCATTCGGAATCCTGTCTCTCAGCGTGACTCCCAACATGGAGCGTTCCATGGCTCGCTGGGCCACTCTTACTTTATTTACCGATTTTCGTGTTAGAGTTAAGGTCTCCGAACCATAAGTCAGAACCGGCAGAACACACTGATCAAACACTTTCCGCTTAAGGCATATGGGGGTTTCGGACTTGAAAATGTGCTTCAGCTTCCCATAGGCGGCCCACGTTAGTCCTATCCTTCTTTTGATTTCGCAGGTTTGATTGTCCCTGCCAATCGTAATATCATGGCCCAGATATCTGTAGGATGTAACTTGGAAAATTTCTTTTCCTTCTACTAAGTAGTTTCGGCTTGGGACTAGATTTGTCATGAAATTTGTTTTCGATGGATTGATTTTAAGCCCAGCTTTATGTGAAGCAGATGTTAGTCTCCTAAGCAGTTTCTCTGCCTTATCCAAGCTATCTGAAATCAGTACAATATCGTCAGCGAACCGAAGGTGACTGAGATTTTCACCGTTAATATTTATACCCATATTCTCCAACTCGACACTCTTGAACATATACTCCAACAAAGTGGTAAATAGTCTAGGGGAGATTGTGTCGCCCTGTCGTACACCGCGCTGCACTCTGAATCTATCTGTCTCTTCATGGAGTCTTACGCTCGCTGTTGCATTTTCGTATATATGTTGCAGTATAGCAGAGTATCTGTGGTCTACTCGGCAGTCGGCAAGCGCTTTAAACATCTCGCTGTGCTTGATGGAATCAAACGCCTTTTCGTAGTCCACAAATATTAACACGAGTGGCTTGTTGTATTCAACGGACTTCTCGATCAATGTCTTAATAACTTGCAGATGGTCGTTTGTTCCGTATCCGGATCGGAAACCTGCCTGTTCTGTAGGCTGGTAGAAGTCCAATTTCGATGTTAGACGCTTAGTTAGAATTTTGGTGAACAATTTATAGAGATGAGAAAGCAGGCTAATTGGTCTATAGTTCTTCAGGTCGGCAATGTTGCCCTTCTTATGCATGATGATTATGATTGCATTGTTCCATTTTGTAGGTGTTGTGGTTTCCACAAGACATTTGTTGAATAATTTTGTGATGGCCTTTAACAGTTGTTCTCCACCTTCCCTAACTGCCTCAATCACGATGTCGTCATCACCTGGAGCCTTATTGTTTTTCATTTCCGACATTGATTTTAGGACTTCCTCCTCTGTTATGTCAGGCATTTCCTCCGATCCCTGGTTTAAAACTCGAGGGATGTCCTCTGTGCATCTCGGCTGTTCATTATTGCAATATAAATTTGCATAGAAATCTTTCACAGTTTCTAGAATCTCTTGTTTATTTGTGACTATTTGTCCATCTGCGTTTTCCAGTTTAATGATTTCTATCCTCCCCAAAGCGAGTTTATTTCTGAGTACCTTCATGCTCTTGTTTTCCTCTATGACCCTCGTTACCCATCTTGTGTTGTAATCTCTGATATCTTTCCGTGCGGCTCTCGATATATTCCTATTCAATATTCTCAACTGGTCTCTGTTGATTGATTGTTTGTGTATCATTTCTCGCCTTTGTTTCATAAGGTGGCGGGTGTTCCCCGATAGTCTTTCTTCTTTATCACTCCTTTGGGTACAATGTATTTGCTGAGCTTCTCGTAACGATTTCAGTATTGTGTCATTCAAGTCTTCTACATCCTTTGTGTCTATATTTCCCAATTTTTCAGCTATGGTTCTTTGATACTCTTCTTTGTTTGCAACTGTATTCCATTTCTTATTTTTTGTGTTTTGGAGCGTTCTTCTCTCTTTCCTTAAGTTCAACGTTATTGTTGCTCTCACCATTCTATGATCGCTTCCCACTGATACACGGTTGAGTACTGTTACATCTTGTATGATTTGCTTCTTGTCTGTAATGATGAAATCTATTTCATTTCTCGTGTTTCCATCAGGGCTAGCCCAGGTCCATTTCCGTTGTTCCGGTTTCTTAAAGAAGGTATTCATAGCATTTAGGCGGTGTTCTAAGAGAAACTGCAGCAGAAAGTTTCCTCTATCGTTTCTTTCTCCTATCCCATACTGTCCTAGGGAGAATTCACTCTCATCCTGCTTTCTTCCGAGTTTAGCATTAAAATCTCCAACTACCACTGTAAAATGTGTTGGGACCTTGGACATTGCCCTGGCAATGTCTTCATAGAAGATCTCTAAATCTTCATCGGAATAGGTGGATGTAGGTGCATAGACTTGAATAATCTTAATGCTGTATCTTTGGTTTAACTTCAGTACTAATAAGCAAACTCTAGGGCTTACACTCTCAAAGTGTTCAATATTCTTAATATGTCTCTTATGTATTATAAAACCAACTCCTCCCTCTGATCTGTCCTCATTTCCTCTAAAGTAGAGCGCGCTTCCTGATTTTAGCCTAAGCTGTTGTTCTCCTCTTCGGTGAATTTCGCTAAGACCCACTATATCCCAGTGTATTCTGCTAAGCTCTTCCTCCAATTCAAGGATTTTCTGGTCTTGCAAAAGCGTTCTTGTATTATACGTCGCAATATATAGTTTTCTTCGTCCTTGGTGGCCTGGTCCTACCCGGTGATTCTTAGCACCCTCTGATCTCTGTTTGATCCAGCCGCCACCTTGGCTGGGAACCAGCGATCCGCCGGGGACTGAGGGCCGTATCCTTTTCGTCTCTTTCATTTACGGGATTTTAGCCTTAAAACACCACGCTGGCCGGGCGTGTTGGTGAGTGTCTGAGTCAGCCGCCCACTATGGGAACAGACGCCGTTTGCAGCCGCCCATTTTGGGTCAGACGCTGCGAATTTTTTACCATATCTGGCTATCCTCACTTAGTTTAGCCTGCAGGTCGATGCAGTTGCCCGGGGTGTGGCACGATGGAGCCATAAGTGAGAATTGGGTGCCCTGTGAGGACCAGTCATCGCCGACTACTCACCGGTTATACCACTGAGCACGACCATCCTTGATGAAAGGTACTACCTCTACAGCACAACCCCAACACCCCGTTGGGCCGCACTTACTCACACTTAAAATTTAGAACTCGGCTATAGATAGACTTACTAGCTGGTTTTCAAAATCTACAAAAATGTATTTTGTTGCGGTCAGGCCTCCTTTTATCACCCAAGATTTTTCTCGTACCATACTAAAAATCTACTTCATAAGACGTATTCTCTCTGTTTAATTTGGAAAAATAATTACCACTCTTTATCTCTGCCATTTTCAAGATATTTAAGGAAAAATATTAATAAAACACATAATTTTGGATTACAAAATGAATACAATAATTATACAAATAGGCGAATTTTTTAAAGTGTTTTAAAACGTATACACAGGGAGACCCATTTTAAGAATTTCAGTTTAGTTATTTTCCTAACAAGTGCGCAAAGTAACACTTTCGCGCACGCGACTGCCGCTTTGCGTCGTTCGGGCAGCAGTCAAGTGCGCGAAATACATTTTGCGCAAGAATTAGGAACAACATTTTTTCTACAACCGTATAAAAATCAACCTGCCACTAATATAGAACATCTTTAAAGATTTTATAAATGATTAAGCTTCACAGTTCTTTTCTGCTACAACTGTATAGACGGCGTGCGCGAAAGAGTTTTTTTCACGTGTCCTTTGGCAACGAGTAAGTTTTTTTTACGCTGCTATGGGCGACGTGCAAGAAAGGTAACCGGGAAAATATGTGTCAGTTTGCAAACTGTCAGTAATGTGCAAAACGTGTCATATTTTGACAGTTGCAGAAAAAAATATCTCGCCATCGCGAATGCAAGAAAGGTACTACATAAATTTTGAAAAGCTCAATCTTGTTAGAAAGAGGGTGTATGCATATACCATTCTTTATTTTTCTATATCTTGGATCATTTAAGCATTTAAACGCACAATGGACTGTGCGTTTATAAAGTATAGAATAACTTTATTATTTATTAAAAGGCATATTTTTTTTATTCCTCATACATATGTTTCCAAAGATGCCTGATAATGTTTTCATCCTGGTTAAGGCGGTTAATTTCATTCACAATTTTTTGCTGGGTATCATCGATATTTCTATTAGGTCGTTGATATACCATATTCTTCAAATGGCCCCATAAAAATCCAAAGGCGTGATATCCGGGCTATTGGGTGGCCGATTAATTGATCTACGACGGCCAATCCATTCGTTGTAATGTCCGTTTAAATATTCCACAACATCTTGCATGAGGTGGAGCGCCATCGTGCTGCCAAATAATATTATTGTAAGTTTGCGCAGGTAACTCTTCTAAAAGATCTTCAATCTCGTTTTGAAGAAACTGTAAATATCTGTTGCCCGTTAGAGAGCCCCGATAAAAGAGTGATCCAGTAATTCGATCTGATAATATCCCACACCAAACATTAACTTCCTTCAAATTTTATCATTTGGTATTTATGGGGGTTAGCAGCGGCCCATTGGTTTGTATTTTTATTGTTGTATACTCCTGATGTTGTAAATGAACATTCATCGCTCCACAAAATGTTGTTATATAAATTGTTGTCAACGTCTTGTTCTCTTATCAACATAGAAGAAACGAAATTAAAACGAAGCTCTTTTTATTCCACTGTTAAGTGCTGCACAGGAAGGATACGATAGGGATTGAAGCCAAAATTTTTTAAAGTTCTCTGAACTGTTCCATAACTGACCGCTCGCTGTCTTCGTCTATGTCTTACTTCCCTTACGGCATTATTAATTGAACTCATCGGATTTACCACAAAATGTCGAACAATGACTTGATTTCTTCTAAGGGCTATTCTTACACGTCTTCGCTTATCTTGTAACGAATTTGTTTCTTCAAATAGCGTCTTAATCCTGATGATTGTAGTCACTGAAATACGCCTATGAACACTCCCAAAATATCTTCTTTTCGTCTCACGCGCATTTTCTCTACCTTTGTAAAATAATTTTAAAAAAAATTTCCGGTTTTTTAGCGAGTATTTCATTTTTTGTTTCTTAGTTGAAACAATGTTGGATAGTAAATTCTTTGAACTGTGTTTTATTTCTTGTCAGATTCACTTGACAGCATTGAAAGGCTTATGCTGAACAGGTAAGCAGTATCGTAAGTGGTACCTGACTAGTGGCAACTCCACGTGTTAATAGGAAGTCATCTCACGGTGGTTGAATGTTTTCGTAATTTAAAGTGCATAAGTTCAACGCTATTAGAAAAAACATATCAGTTTATATCAACAATGATATCAGGAATTGAAATATGAAATAAAAAATACAACATTCTATTTAAAAAATATCGAAATATGCGTAGCGCTTTTATTTGATGTTCAATTGTTTCTCATGTATCATTTTTGGATTCACCGGTAAAGAACATAACAAATAGCTGTTTTGTTTTTTCATATCATTTAACCCATTCCGAAAAAAACTGCCCTGTTCAGTCTTCGTTGGATGACCCTGTATATAGCGAGTGAGCCAGAAAGAAGAAATTGGGTCATGAGAGTTTTGCCTACTTAATTAGAGAAAATCAATATTTTGGGTAAGCGATTCAGTTTTTTTTTTAACTTTTACAACTTAAGAAATATGTTTACGATATTTTTTCATAATTAACAATTTTTTTTTTCCAAATTTAGCACAATACTCTAACTTAAATTAAGTCAGCAATGGCGTTTCTTATCATTCTGCAACGATTTTTTGTAACTAATTTATATTTACTTGTGTTCTATGATTTCTATAAAGTGTTTACTTAATTAAAAAACATTATAACAAATGTTTAATTTAATAAGTGTTAAAACATTTTTTTTATTTTAATTAGAGATGGAGTCTCCAAAATTTTGATATGGCTTTGAATTTTAATACAAAAATAACGTTTATAAACTGATTTTAACTTTCTTTGAATACATGTTTTCCAATTATTTTACATAATACATAAAACAGCTGTTGATTGGTCCTGTGGTGTCGTGTAAGTGTACATAAGTCCGTAGATGTGTAAGTACCGATATGGTACTTTGTTTCAATTTTAATGACAAGCTTCTCTGAGTGAAGAATAAGGAAGACCTCAAATAAAGGTCGAAACGTTGGCAATTTCAAAAAAGTGAAGTAGCTTCTTGTCCTACACCTGCTATCCAAACGTTCACATTAGTAATACATAATGGATTTAAAAAGTCTGATTTCTTATTGGTTTAGAAAAACTTCTTTCGAGCTCGAAATTTAGTAATAAAATCGAATTTAAATTGACTTGAAAACAGGACTTTGAAGGCATTCACGGCCGGTCAAAACACAATCTAAACTGTTTTCCGGGGTTTGAAGCCCTGGTACAATGGAATTTTTTCCTGGCGTTTCGTCTACAGCTGCGGCATACATGATCAAATGCGATAGGGCAATGGGCGAAGAGATCTCCCGTGCTCCCCTACGTTGACTGATTCGACTGCGGTGAGCTCCGTGGTATTTATTCTCCCGCCGTCTCGCTGCAGTTGGGGGGGGGGGGGAACTGGGGGTCCAGGTACCAGTGGCGCGGGGTTTCGGTGCACTCGAAGTATGTCGTAGAACTCACTTCCAGTTTGAATCCTCCTTCCTGTTAAAATTGTGACTTGAAAATGTTTTCTTTTTATCATTTTTAAACGATTCCTGACTTGATTCACAAAACGGGTAATTTGAAGCAATTTTTTCACACGCGCTTGATAGGGCCGTCCGTCCAAGGAATGTTGAGCGCCAGGAAGGAACAGCGATAGAAGATGAAGAAAATCGCGGATGGATTAGTCTACCATACATCCACAAAGTAACGGCGAGGATCGGTAGGCTACTGGAAAAGCACAAGGTTAAAACTGTGTATCACTTAAACACACTCGTACAATACAACAGAGTTTGCGATCGCCCAAAGACCCCAGAAGCTATCAGCACCCAAAGTTTACCGAGTTCCATGCAGCTGTGGCTCGATATACATTGGCACCACAAAACGCAGTATCAACACGAGGATTCTGGAACACAATTTCAACAGGAAGGAGGAAACTAGGTTTCTAAATGCAGATTGGAAGCTACTTTTGCGTCATATTTCACCCACGCCGAAACCCCGCGCCTCCACTATCCCCACCCCAATCTTTCCACTGCAACGCGACGGCGGGGCAATAAATAACAGGGACCTCACCACATTCGAATCATTTAACGTCGGGAAGCACGGGAGCTCACTTTGCCCATTGCCTTCATCGGCTACATCCTTGAGGAAAATATTTTATTTTATATCAGCTTTATTGGGTATGATAGCTTTGTGGCAATACATGATAATGCCCGCGCCAATACCGCAAGAATAATGATTCAGTACTTGAGGATTTGAGACCTAATAGTGTTCAAAACCAGTTCCTAACACACTTGCGTAATTAACAATTTGCTGCACAGGAAAAATGGATTCAAATTCAGGTAGATATCATCCAAAATCTCTTGCGGGGCATGCCTGAATGATTACATGCTATTGCTCTATCTAGCGAAGGAAATAGTAAGTACTAGATTGTTATTATCTTGTACGCAAATATTGTTGTATTGTCGCTTTTGTTACCATTTTTCCTTAAATCTTATAACCAAAATCAGGCTGTTTTATTGATGTATCTACGAATTTATTGCAGAATATCAGTTTTTGTCTATCAGTCATGTGTGCAAAGAATAAAGCAAATAAAAACCTTGAAAAGTATTAAAATAATGTATTATAAATGTGTATTATAATAAACTTCAATGTCCCAAGAGATGCCGATTTCAAAACTATAACATATTTATGGCGTAATACTCATAATTCACAAATCGCTCTGATCTCTTAAACAACGCGGTTAAACAAAAATTTGTTTTTGTTAAAGTTTTTACTTTTTGCTAACAGCATTGCTTTTTTAACTCCAGAAACGCAAAATTTAATAAAACTCAAAAGCTACTTAATTAAGTTTTCAAAAAGGCTTGGCAGTACTCTAATCTATCAACAAACACTTGTTGCACCTTATTACACCTCAGATATTTTTCAACATTCGAACTTTATATTATTTTTTTAATTTCTCCATATTTCTCCACATTTTAAATTGTCCCAAAAAAAGTCAAAGAGCGTAAGATCCGGGGATCTGGGTGGTCAAACTTGATCACCATATTTTCCAACTTCTGTAGCATAATGGGGACCTGCGCCGTCTTGTTGAAATTCCACAGTTTAGCAAAGGACTGTTTTCATTAAGAAATAAGCGAACAAGGATAGACATTGGAACATTTTTCCGAAAATCAATAAAAAATTTTTGTGCGGGGACGTTGCAATAAAAAAATATATATTTATTTCTAACAATACCCGCTTAAACATTTATTTTCAGGGGATATTGCTTTTGGTGTTTTATTATTATTATCATTGCATATTTCTACTGTCTAATATTAACTAAATTCTTATCTTTCAGAACGAAAAAATTTCAAATATTACTAATAGATATAATATACAGGGTGATTCACGTTATTCGACACGGAAGATTATGGCTAAACTTTTAGATTTTAAAAAAGTTTTGTATTTGGAATGGATGAGGGTCTATTCGAAGTACATTTTAAAATTATTGTCATTGTATACAGGTGGTCCTAAAAGTATAAAATTGATTCAAGTTTTATTTCTTTAAATAAAACACCTAGTATATTAATGTATTTTCGGTATCTACAATCAAAACTAAAGGTAGTTTTATTAAGGTTTATGGCATCTAAACCGTACCGTTCTTCAGATATTCGTAATTTTGTGAAAATGCAGCATCAAATTTAATGTTTAAAATCGCAGCACTTGGTTTATTTTCAACCACCGAAATTGTCTGGTGGGCTACTAGTACATTGAATTTTTTGCGGTATGTATTAAATATTAACTACTGTTTACCAAATGTAAAAAAATGAACATTAAATTAATACAAACTTCAAACAGTAATAACTCGTTTAATTTAAATTAGACACCCTGTATTTTATAGTATCATTAGATGCAGAATTTAGTTTCCTATCAAAAACTATTAAACATTCCTATAGCTTGGTCGTTGCATTTTCTTGGAAAATTGATTTTTTCTGAATTTGCGCTGACATAAACGAATGTAGTAATCTAATTTACCTGTTCAGGTGTGTTCAGGTGTTATCTGATTTTGACAACGCAAAATGTATTGTCATTTTTAGTTGTGACATATTAATTTAAAGTTAAATATTTATTTACTGTTATAATTGGTGGTTAACAGGGAGTTTTTTACTTAATCAAAATGCTGGTTTACACAACAGAAGAACGAGTCGATATGACCTTCATTCTAGGAGAATGCTTGCAAAATTGTCTTTTAGCATCAAGGGTAGCAAACTGGTAGTATTCAGTATGAAAGAACTGCCAAAACGAGACCAGTTACAGAAACCCAAGAAACTCAATTAGCCGTTATTGGCTCTGTAGTTGAAAATCCCCATGTCGGACAACGAGAAATTGCACAAAACTTAAATATTAGCCAAGCAAGCGTATCAAGGATTCTTCAAAAACCTAAATATCACGATTATAAGAGACAACTACATCAAGAACTCTCCGATGACGATTTTGGCCAACGAGTGGACTTTTGTATGTGGGTGTTAGAAAAAGTTGGAGAACAAGAAGATTTTTTTGAATCAGTTTTATTTAGTGATGAGTGTACTTATCATAACGATGGTGCTTTTAACCGACACAATTTTGGTTATTATTCTGATTTTAACCCCTATAAATTTAGAGTTATTAATAACCAACATAGGTGGTCAGTAAATGTACGGGGGGGGGGGGGGAGGGGGCATAATGGGACAATATGTGATTGGACCTTATTTTATTGACGAACATTTAAACGGAATGTGGTTTCTAAATTTTTTGAAAAATCAGCTTCCAATTTTACTGGAAGAAGTTCCTCTAGATATAAGAACAACCATGTGGCCGCAAATGGATGGGGCACCTGCTCATTATCATCGTGAAGTCCGGGAGTTCCTAAATGTTCGTTTCCAAAATCGATGGATTGGAAGGAATGGAGCACAACATTGGCCACCAAGGTCCCCTAACATAACGCCTCCCGATTTCTTTTTATGGGGATACGTGAAAGGAATCGTGTATAGTACGCCACTAACCACAAAGAAAAATATGAAGGAACGAATCAGAGAGGCCTTCAGAAGCATATCTCCCTATATGTTACTCAATGTGAGTGAAGGATTTAAAAACAGATTACGTTTGTGTTGGGAATCAGACGGTCGTCATTTTGAAGAAATTTTATAGCTGTTTGTTTTACTCTTATGTTGACTTGTTATTTATTGTATTTCAAATTGCCACTATTATTGCACTTAATTTTTTTGTAACAGAGATGCTAAATTTTATAAGACCTCTTGTAATATTATGTTTTATTGTTTTATTTGATATTTTATGCTAAATAAAGACACTTTAACGTGCAGATGACTGCTAAATAATCTTCATGATCATAATTTTGTAACTTATAAATTAATATCTGACAAATAGTTCATTAGAAAACTTCGTCCAGTTGGTTCTGAAATGTCAAAGGAAAATAATGGAGAAACAAAACTCCATTTACTTTCATTATGCCATCCTTTTCTGTCAAAATTTTATAGCCTCCTAAATGAAGTTTTCTAGTGAACACCCAGTACCAATGATAATAAATTTTGCTTTCTCAAAATCAGGTATTGTAACAAGTAAAGTAGATTACTTAATTCGTTTATGTCAGCTCAAATTCAGAAAAAATCAATTTTCCAAGAAAACGCAAAGACCAAGCTACAGGAATGTTTAATAGTTTTTATAGGAAACTAAATTCTGCATCTAATGATACTATAAAATACAGGGTGTCTATAGGTGTCGGATAACGTGAATCGCCCTGTATATAATACTCAGAATATAACTAATGAACTGGGTAACATAAAAAATTAATTATCCACCGCCGAGAGATTGCATGGCGCCTTTACCAAATTAACTTATTTATCTTATAGATAGAATACAATAAAATAAATCGTACCGACATGCATTTTTCATAAACTCACGCAATATATCTGGAACGATAGAAATGAAGATTGCTTTCCAGTTTCGTGAGAGAATTGTCACAATAAAACCGAAATATACGAGCTTGGACAGAAACGTTTCTGGTTGCGAAGAATTCGGATAATCCTCTCGACCCCTTTCTGAACACGTTATTCTTATTTTCTTGGCTCACGGTTAAAAAGTTCTACATACAGATAGCAATGACCCATATTTGTTTGTTTACCTTTTGAGAACAAAAATTATAATTTCATCTATTTATTTGCAAAGAAAAAAAAACTGCATCATTAAAAAAAAAATAATTTACCGTTTTATTATATGACATCCTTAAACCATCCTGGATTTCTTCGCAAGAAAAATGAAAATTTACAGAACACCTATGCTATCCATAGAAATGAAAGAAAGGCAAAAAAGATAATGGAAACCCTCAGTTTATAATACCTTTCAGATATTTTATTGGTTTGTTGGCCGATTTCAATAGTATCGAAAAGGGGAAATGGAAAAACCGAAAAATTTAACAGCCTATTTAGGATAGAAAGTCTTTGGTCGGAAGTTTTATTAACACAAAAAGTTTCCAAGAATAAAGCCTTATGGTCATGGGACACTGATTTGAAATATTAACGAAGGAAAAACAAATTTAGGGGCTGTCGGCGTTTTCTTTCAGGAAAATTTAACCTCAAGAGTAAATGAGGGTCTTGTTTCCCAAGACGAGTTTTCTGTGCTTCTTCGGCTAATCACTCCCACATACAATAATACTGCTTCTGGAAGTCGATAACAGATAAGTTCTTCTCAAGGCAAATTCGCTGTTCTTCCTTTTTTTATTGATTGGTTGTCCTTTACAACCCTTGCGAGTTGCCAAATATATGTTAAAATACGTAGACACTCCTGGTTCCAAAAGAGCTGAATTTGCTTAGTAACAAACTCAATTTTTTATTTATGAAAAGTAATCATTATTCATCAGGAATCAGGAATATTAGACATAATAACATAAGACAAAATTGTTAGTAGATAGTAAAATAGTAGTACTGATATTTGTGCAAGTAATGGTAGGTACTTATTTTGTATTATCAGTCTTGTTATGGTTGATTACGCTTTGCCTTGTTTAGATAGTGCGTACGTTCCGCCGACGGCAGCAGCTGAGAAGTTTAGTGAGCGAACTTTGAAATTGGCCAATCAGGTGCCGATTTTCAGCGTTCACTGACTAAACTTCTAAGGTGCTGTCTTCGGCGGAACGTACGCATTGACAGTTGCAACCTGCAGCAGTACAAACTTTAGATCTAGCTGTTCGACTAAACGTAAGTGCTATCGGTGTGTCTCCAGCAGGAGTAATTTCACTCTTTTGTTTTCTGTTGTTGGAATGGTTATCAGTGTTCGTTATGGTGTGGCTAAAAGTTGGATCCCGCTGAACAATTAGCTTAAGTGTTTTAGGAACCGTAAGCAGTTCTTTATCACAAAAATCTGTATCTCATTCGTCACTACTAACGTTTCTCTTTCGTAGAAAGTGCAGAGAGGCAAGAGAATACTGGCTGGCTGAGAGATGCTGTAAAATCGAATAACTACAGCAAAAACACCATACACATAACCTACATAAAAAGATCAAAGAAATGACAGGCAGTAATCGCAAAAAGACCAGCTGAATACTGAAAGACAATAACAACATAAGACTTGTGGGACCTGACGAAAAATTGAAGTGCTGGAAAGAGTATGTTACGAAACTGTTTAGCCACGAACGACCAGATCAAACCCTTCAAGCAAGTGAGATCAACGAGACGAGTCCTAACATCACTGAAGAAGAGATAAAACGGGCAGAAGGATAGAAAGGCTGTGGGGCGGATGAGATACACCCTGAAACCTTAAAACCCTTAATCCACGAAGAGGGTATATGGTTAAAGCGCCTAACAGACCTGCTCAACGATATTTATAAAACTGGAAAATTACCCTCGGAATGGCTAAGATCAACTTTTGTCACTTTACCCAAAAAACCTAACGCGTCCCAGTGCGATGATTACCATATGATATGTTTGATGTCACACGTACTAAAAACGTTCCTGAGAGTTATACGCATCCGCATATTCAAGAAATGCGAACAGCAAGTTGACGACACTCAATTCGGCTTCAGAAACGGATTAAGAACGTGCGAGGCTTTATTCTCGCTTAACGTACTTACACAGAGAGCACGCGACATGAACGTAGAAATATACGCCTATTTCATAGATTACCACAAAGCTTTTGACTACGCGCAACATCAAAAAATAGCAAAAATACTCAGACAAACAAGTGCAGATGAGGGTGATATGCGAATCATTATAAAACTCTACTGGCATCACACAGCTCAAGTGAGGGTAGAGAACAAAATGTCGGAGGAGATAGCCGTAAGTAAACGAGTGCGACAAGGATGCATATTATCCCCGCTGCTCTTTAGTCTGTACTCGGAACAAATTTTTTGCGGAATCTATTGAAAACACTAGCGCTGGAATCAAAATCAATGGCAAAGCAATTAGAAATGCCGACGATACAATCGTTATTGCCAGCAGCCTGCCTGAACCCCAGCAACTTGTGGATGTCATTGTTGAGTAAAGCAAGCTTTATGAACGGCATATAAACATCCCCAAAACAAAACTTATGGTTTCCTCCAAGGTGCAAATACAAGCTTCCCTCCATATACATGACAAGATCGTTGAGCAGGTATCATCCTTCAGATATCTAGGCGCACTAGTTTGTGATAGTTGCGATTCATGAAACATGAAAATCTTTTTTAATAGGCGTGACCTAGACTTGGGTCTTAGAATCCGAATGCTATGCTGCTACGTGTTCCTCCTGTAAGGCTGTGGATGCTTCAAACCTTCGGCAGAAAAACGCGTTGAAGCTTTCGAAATGTATCTTTATAGGAGAATATTACGTATATCCTGTATCGAAAGAGTAAGAAACACCGAGATTCCTAACAGAAACTGATGCACACAAACAAAAAGCGCAAACTAAGGTATATTGGAGATATAATGAGGGGAGATAAATATAAGGTAATTCAGTTGATCATCGACGGAAAGATTCAGGGAAAGAGGTCAATAGGGAGAACGCAGAATTCCTGGCTCAACGCTGGACCTACGCCGATGGCTTAGTAAAATATCCGAAATCTTCAGAAGCAGCTGTGTCATGTGTAATTAATGCCAGTTTGATCGTCCACCTTTGAAGGGAGTCGGCGCAATGAGAGGAAGAAGAACGTTTCTTTTTGAATTCCAACGGGAATGAGAAGGGAGAAAGTTAGGTGAATTATTCTTAGCAAAGCAACCACTTGTAGGGCTAAGGAGCTCTGGTGGATTATTCTCTTTACGTTCACTTGAAGTTGGCAACAAATCCATGCTATCCGAATCTGAATCAGAATCAAAACGTGGAGCTTCGTTGCCAAGAGGAGCAGCTCTGAGGGCATTAATTTGCATTTTTCCCAGTCTACCGTCTCTTGCCACATAAATTAAATCGCTCTTTTTTTCAAGTATTTCAACAGGACTAAGCCAAGCTGGGCGAAATGGGTCTCTGTATTACCGCAACACTATTACGCACCCCGCAATAGGAGCATCTTCCATTATTAGATATTTAGGATCGATTTTCCATTTCGATATTTTCGTTGGATTCCTTTTTGACGCACCGTAGAAGTATTTTTAGATCTATTCGATTCTTCATTTCGATTTAGTGTTAATAAATAAAAAACAAATCATAAAAAGCTAGGTTAGAATTACAGCTTTGACACTTCCACGCGCATGATCAAAGAAAAATCCAAAATAAAAATCGAATCCAAATAGGTTCCGTCCCATTCCTTAAAATCGAATGAGAAAATCGAGAGACAGATCGAACCGAACCAGTCCAATGTAAAATCGAATTATGTAAAATCAAATAATTCGGCTCTTCATTTGATAAATTAAAAGTCCAATGGGAAAATCCAATAATGTAAAGTGCACTTTACACACACTAACCATAGCTTGATCGCCGTATTAAAAGTGGAATTTAATTCATGCTTTAAAAATGTAAATTTATGCTGTTAGTTAGCTTGGTTTTGACCGATTTTTCGTCATTCGATTTCTATCTTCAATAGTTAGTTGCTGATTACTCCTATTATTTGTATAAACGGGAGAAATCCAGTCACCTGTGTCGGGTAATTCGTAACCTAGTAAAGCATTAGCTGGAGTCATGTATTCGAGTTTTTAAAGTTTTCAATGCTTTATTTAAATATGTGTCCCATTTACCTTCCCTTTTAGCCAGGAGAAGTGTTCTAAGAATCTTTTTCAACTCTTGAGTTCGACGCTCGACAGGATTGCTCTGTTGGTGGTACATGGGAGTATAATAACATTTGACTTTGTACTTGCTGCAAAATTGGCGATAAGTTCTCGAAACAAATTGAGACCATTATCTGATATAATGGTTTTTGGGCAACCGAACCTAGATAGAATTTGGTTCTGCGGAAACTTAGTAACGGTCTTGGAATCTATTTTTGAAAGAGCTTTGACCTCAACCCATTTTGTGAACATGTCCTCAACGCACTAAATATACTTATTTAATAATAATAATAATAATAATAATGGTATTTATTTAGCATAAAGCTATATACAAAAACTCATACAAAAAATAATTACATGTAGAATGGAGACCAAAAACAATCAGTGTAACGCAAGAAATAACCTTAACAAGTAATGATCAGCGTAATAGCGTCCTTATGTAAATTAACTGGATGGTATTGCAGGTAGAGGACAATGTCCTCTACCTGCAGTATTAGTCATTCTTGATCTTGACAATGTCCCCTACCTGCAATACCATCCAGTTAGTTTACTTAACAACTAAAAGTAGAACTAGGTAAAATAAAACTTGTAACTTTAAAGTAAAAATAGGTAAAAAAATAAAAA
The DNA here is from genome assembly GCA_951812265.1 of Taphrorychus bicolor. Taxonomy (NCBI): domain Eukaryota; kingdom Metazoa; phylum Arthropoda; class Insecta; order Coleoptera; family Curculionidae; genus Taphrorychus; species Taphrorychus bicolor. Next base: position 37,042,498 of record OX638301.1, on the reverse strand, counting down.
TTAAAAATCTTTTATACAACACTATAAAATCAACTTTAAAACTTTAATAAAATTAAAACGATATTTAAATTGAAATTAAAAATCTAAAACTAATACTTTAAAACTGTAAAATAAAAATTTAATGCTACGAGTGTTTGGCGTCCCAATCAACTAAGTAGTAGGTGAATTAGCGGGATGGGGACAAATAACGACAATTCAGCTTTTATCAATTGCCAACGTTTCGACCATATATTGTGGTCTTTATCAAGGATTTTGATATGCCGAAGTCCTGTACAATCTATTCAAAAACGTGTCCATTGTCCACGTCATAGGCAGAGGTTCTCACGATGACAAAAAAACACCAATAAATTAACATAAACAATAACGAAAACTCAGTACGGAGCAGGCGAGCGACGAGCAACAGGACGACCACATGCATCATTGCTATGGTTTTGTGGTCGTCCTATGACGTGGACAATGGACACGTTTTTGAATAGATTGTACAGGACTTCGGCATATCAAAAGCCTTGATAAAGACCACAATATATGGTCGAAACGTTGGCAATTGATAAAAGCTGAATTGTCGTTATTTGTCCCCATCCCGCTAATTCACCTACTAAAAATTTAATATTTTTCACACTCACAAATTAAAACAGAATCCAAGCCTTCAATCAAAATGTAAAATTTTAGCTAAGATAAATTTTCTCCGGGCCCTTCTAAATGAATTTAGGTTATCACAGTTCTTAATATCAGTGGGCAACATATTAAGATCATATAAACCTTTACACATCACAGAATTAAGCAATTGACTAGTTCTACACTTCTGGTTCAATATAAAATCGGAACAATTTCTTGTGCTGTACTGATGAATATCCCTAAAAGACTTTATCCGATCAAATATTTGTATCCGTATATAATCTGTATTTCCTTTAAGTGATTGTGGGTATGGTTCAAGAATATTATAGAAAGAATCTCAAATGGAAAATTGGTAGTGCGGGCTTTTAAAGGTGCTTCTTTTTGGAGTTGTCTCTTCTTCAGGGTCAAACACACTATGCAATTAGCAACATACTGTCCTATAGTTTTTTTTATATTTTTGAAATAATACTTCTCTAAAATTTTTCGAACAGCGTCTCTTCCAGGATGTGCACTTTCGGGTGTATCATGATGAAAATGAATGATATGTCTAATGAAATTACGTAGTACAATAAGTTGATTATTTGGAGCTTTTCTATAATAAAAGGTCATCTTTTATCAGAAAATGTTTGTAGAATTGTTTGTCTGATCTAATTCGCACAATATTTATATAATGACCGTCTTTGAGCGTGAGCTAATTTTTCGTAAATGTCATAATGTGTTATATTATAGATGACAGTATGACGGTGGATTAGCAGGTTGGGGACGAAATAACAAGTTCATTCAATTTTCAAATCGCCGACGTTTCGACCGTATATTGCGGTCTTTATCAAGACTACAAATGTAAGCACAAAACAATCACAGTTACCAAAAGCGGCTGCAAGTGTCCTACAGCGCAGTCGCTCCCACCTATGGCACACTCCCAGAAAGTGTTATGACGACTGACGACCCTGCCCCACAGTGGGTGAAAAGTGGAGTGTCAGCCATTCCTAAGAGGTACATGTGCCTGTTTAGTCTACAGTCTTCAGTAAGGATTCCTATAAGGTCTCCCAGGTCACTGCCGGCTTCTCCCAAGAAGCCACGAAGCCTTGGGTCCATCCGGGTTAAGGTAGATTTTCGTGGTCTGTCTACATATTCCCGACTGTGTCCAGTTTGTCCTTGTACTCTCGCATACCAACTCATTGAGAGTGTGAAAGCGTACTAATTACTTATTCCTAAGTATGGCTCTGGTTCAATAAAGCATGTCTGGGAACCACGCTTGATCGATTCGTCGCCAAGCTCGTTCTTCTCGATTCCCCTATGTCCAGGAACCCATCCCAGAGTTACCCTTTTCGTTTCTGCCAGTGACTCTAGAGCATCTCTGCAGTCGCGAATGAGTTTTGAACTCGTTCTGCTCCTGCAGATGGCTCGCAGAGCTGCCTGACTGACGGAGTAGATGTAGATGTCCTGCTTTGCTTCCTGTTTGACTTATGTTCATGTGGCCACCTCCAGTATTGTTCCACAAACACCTCCGCATGGAAAACCGTGGTGTAGCTTTCCAAGGCGAAGCCTTCGCCCTTTACATAGCCTGCTGCTGTTGTGTATTCCTGCTCCTGACGACTGTGTATTAGCCATTCTTGATCTGTCTGTATGCCATACCTGATTATTCTTAGAAGGTATTTTTGAAGCAGCTCTTCCTTGAATTCTTTTCTTGTTGGGATGTTTATTCCAAATGGCTGTTTTAGTCTCAGCTAATCGCGTGGGCGACATAGGTTATCCTCGGTCTGATTACCACAGTGTAGAGTCAGTGCAGGACGTGTGACTTTAGACCCCACTTCCTGCCATCTGCCCTGCGTGACTGCCCTGCGTACAACCCCTCGCCTTGTAGCCTCTCCAAAATACCATCTATTATGAGACACCATAGTCGAGGTGATAAGCAGCTGCCTTGTGGACAGCCTCCCTCGACCTCGTCTACCATCCTCGACATCTGAAAATGGTGTAAATTTTTTAGAAGAAGGCTCTAATGGCACCTGCCAATATCCAGATTTTAAAGACGGAGAATTCCCAAATCTTTTGAGCGTATCAAAAATCTTATGTAAAACTGAAGATGTTGTTTATTTATTGAAAGTCCACACAAAATCTAGGTTTCTTCCCTTCTGTAAGGACTATTGCGACAGGAGAACTTTAACGTGAAGAAGATGGTGCAATAACCTCAGAAATCATTACATTTACCTGTTGATACATTATGCCTTTGACAGCTGACTCATCGGATACGGCTTTTTAACAATTCTTATTTGAGGATCTGTAATTATGATTTTGTGGTGAGTTGTAGTAGTGGTTGATTGGTGTGACCAGTAACGAAAAATGTCTAAGAAAAATATTCCTCAATGAGAGAAACAAGATTTGTATTTTGTTGAACATCCTTTCTAGATCACGCTCTGATTACAGCTCTATACTTTCCCATGCAAGCAGCTACGTCAAGCAGAAATCTGCAATGGCTGAAACACCATATCATCTTGATTTTTGGGGTCCATGACCAAAACCATACCTGACAATACCCCATAATTTCGCAGTCATTCCTTTCAGAAAAGCAACTATGGGATAGAAATTTGAAATACGGAAAAGTATCATCTACAGATTAACTCATTAGAACATAGATATCGGGTCATCACGACGCGAGGGATAAGTTGGAGGAAACCATCGTGATTTGAAGGGCACACCTTCCTTGCGAGGGCAGGCTGTGTCATGCAGTCAGCTACATTAGTGGTAAGTAGCAGCTAAACTGCTCAACTTAAAGTTCGGCACAAGCAATTTTTCGTGTCATTTTCAATTAACTGTAACTTTTTAAGCAATGAACTGTTTTAAATACAATTTGCACGGTCTGAAACCTCATTTCCTCTAGATTAAGAAAGCGGATAATTTTGAAAAAAAAAACCGATATTATTTTTATTATATAGGGTGTGAAACAAAGTGATGGAAAAATTTAAAAATTTTGATGTTCTGCCATTTCGCAATGAGCTATTTTTTCCTTATTATTTTCAGGTCAGGAGTAAGTCAACATCCATATCTCGGGACCTTTTCACCAGATTTTTTTATTAAAGCACTCTGAATTTTTATACAGAGCAAAACGTAAAATGTGTGAAATTCTTGTTGCTGATATTTTTAAATCGTCGTAGTTCGGAAAAGCCTTAAAGAATCTTACTGTGATTCTTTTCATTTGTTGACATAGTATCTGTGGATTGTTACTAATTCAAAAAATTTAAAAATAAGTGCCGTGTTTTCTAGTATACGAGCTTTCAAAAAATATGATATCATTATTGTTGATATTCGTGACTTATAATAGCAATATATAAAATAACCTTTCTAGAGGTAAAGGGAAATTGAGTGATGCCGTCACAGATAGCCAACATCAATATCTCTAGACTTTTTCGTCATTTTTTGTTTTTAAAGTATTAGAACTTATACAAAGGGAATCAAAATATTCTTAAAAATTTCGTTAGTATTTTTTTTATTGTTGACGGATTGTTATTTTTATTCTTTGGATCGACAGCATTATCTACAAATTGTTTCTCAACAAGGGAGTTTTCCAAAAGTGATTGCTGAATTACAGGTACGGACTTGACAAAATTAGTATACGGGGTGAATCATAATGAGTGCTCGAAAATTAAATTTCATTTTCTTTGGTCGATTTTAAGGGTGTTATGTCATACAATTGTGTTAACCATCGAGCTTCGTTAAAAAGTTACAGGGTGTTGAATTTAGAATTTCAAAATGCATATGTATTGATTATTCCGAAAGCGTAAGAGTTATTTGATTGAAATTTTGTACGTTTTAACTGCTATAAAAGGCGCACATTTCGCAATAAAAATTTATTATTATTTCCGCCAGTGGCGCGCTTACCAGCACGACAATTTACATTATTTGAAAAAAAAGTAGCGCGTCAATGATTTTTTGCAAAACAAAACTCGTTATTTAATACCCATTCTACTGTAAAGAAAAGAGCCCTCTTCGGTTTTTTTAGTACGACGCACCGTTTTTGAGGAGATAAATAAAAACCATTGTAATGTATTTCAAGTGTTTAGCGTCCCAATAGCAATGGTATGAAGGTGGATTAGCAGGTTGGGAACGAAATAACAACTTCATTCAATTTTCAAATCGCCGACGTTTCGACCGTATATTGCGTTCTTTATCAAGGCTACAAATGTAAGCACAAAACAATCACAGTTACCAATGGGCGATAAAAATAAACAATTAAAATTATTTTGATTGTGTGTTTAAAATATGTTTGAACCAAAAGATTTAAAAAAATACAAATTGATTTGAACACAAATGGAACACTACAAGGTAAGACACGTAACTAATAACATTGAGTTAAAAACGTAATGACAAAAAAATAACCAATAATTGTTACGGCGTACACAACACTATCTCGCCAAATGTTGTGTGAAATTATTGAATACCTATTGGATAGCAGTTACTTTTGTCTTTGGCAATCAATTCTACCTCCAGCTGGATGGGTCAGCGATGGGAAATCCCGCAAGCCCTGTTCTGGCTTCCTTGGTTATGGATGAACTAGTGTCTTCTACTTTATCCACCCTAGAATATGACGTAACCTTTTTAAAATTATATGTCGACCACACTATTGTGGCTTGTCCTCACAACCGCACCCAAGAACTTTTGTTACAATTTAACCAATTTCATCCTAACTTAAAGTTCACTATGGAGGAAGAAACTAATGGCGCACTTCCATTCCTGGACACATTGGTCATTCGCCAACCCAATGGATCATTGCTCTTCGATTGGTACCTCAAGCCTACTGCTTCTGGTAGGGTCCTGAATTATCTGTCCGGGCATCCTACTTCCCTTAAAGTAGCCACCATCGTGGGACTTTTGTATAGAGCCAGCCGACTCAGTAGCCCCCATTTTTACAACAAGAATATATCAAACGCATTAAGACTATACTACACAACAACAACTATCCAACCAACTTTGTCAACCGTATTATCAACAATTACAAAACGCGAAAAAGTAGAATAAATGCAGGATGCATAGATGAAAATGAAAACAAACGAAATTTTTTTAAATTTCCTTATATCAAAAGACTATCACAGTCCATTCAGTGGCATATCAGTAGGACAGTACCTGATTGCAGGTTGGCATTTTATAATACTGAGACGGTTGGCTCTATATGTATACACGAAATTGAAAGACCCTACCCCTGTCATGTCTTGCTCGGAGGTGATATACAAGATTCCCTGCAATCAATTCAGTAAATGTTATTTGGGAACCACTAAACAGTTGCTGGGCAATCGTGTCAAACAACACAAATATGATTGTTCTGAGTGCAATAGAGAAAAAAGAGACCAAACAGATTTAGCCCAACACCACTTCCAGTCGAATCATAACTTTGATTTTTTAAATACTAAAATACTTGACAGAGAGTCGAGTTACGCCAAACGTATGATCAGTGAGATGATACATATTACTGCAAACAATACTGTAAATAATAGCACAGAGACACAGGGTCTCAGCACGATATACTGCAATGTACTCAAAGAGATTAAACGGCAACAAAGATCTAATAACTCCTAATTGGCCCTTTCTGGGAGCACGGCTGTGGAGTACGCTGTTCGGACCCTCATGTACTATTGCAAATTTATAAAAATCTTGGGCTCCTGTGTATATTTGGTTCGTGTCAGCCACACGTTTCTCACTCCGGCTCTGACTACCCACGGCTCTGCGTGTATTTCCTTAGGTGTTATCTCGAAAAGACTTTGGCCCAGTAACGGGTAATGGACATAATTAACGTTATAAACATTGACATAACTTCGTCAATTCATTAAGAGGTAACTAATCTTATTTATCATTTTATTGGTCTTTTTTTGTCATTACGTTTTTAACTCAATGTTATTAGTTACGTGTCTTACCTTGTAGTGTTCCATTTGTGTTCAAATCAATTTGTATTTTTTTAAATCTTTTTGTTCAAACATATTTTAAACACACAATCAAAATAATTTTAATTGTTTATTTTTATCGCCCATTGGTAACTGTGATTGTTTTGTGCTTAGATTTGTAGTCTTGATAAAGACCGCAATATACGGTCGAGACGTCGGCGATTTGAAAATTTAATGAAGTTGTTATTTCGTCCCCAACCTGCTAGTCAACCTTCATACCATTTTTAATGTATGTTAGTAAGCCGCGAATAATTTCATTTTGATGAAAAATCTAAAATATTCTATTATTTATGGCTTGAATTATATTGCAAACCAATAGTATTTTATTGGGCATTCAAAACAAAATTTAAGTTTTCGAAAAACCAGTGACGTCCCGCTTTTTTTCAAATAATATATGTCGACGTGCTGTTAAGCGCGCCACTGGCGGGAACAAAAATGATTATTTATGGCAAGAAGTGCGTTATATAACAGTCAAAACGTAACAAAATTTCAATAAAATATCTCTTACGCTTTCGGAATAATCAATGCATATGCATTTTGAAATTCTAATTTCAACGCCCTGTAACTTTTTAACCAAGCCCGATAGATAACACAATTGTATGACAGAAAACCATTGAAATCGAGCAAAGTATATGAGATTTCATTTTCGACCACCCGTTATGATTCACCCCGTATACTAATCTTGTCAAGTCCGTACCTATAATTCAGCAATCACTTTTGGAAAACTCCCTTGTTGAGAAACAATTTTTAGATAATGCTGTCGATCCAAAGAATAAAAATAATAATTCGTCAACAATAAAGAAAAACTAACGAAATTTTTAAGAATATTTTGATTCCCTCTGTATAAGTTCTAATACATTAAAAACCAAAAATTGACGAAGACGTCTAGAGATACTGATGTTGGCTATCTGGGACGGTATCACCCAATTTCCCTTTACCTCTAGAAAGGTTATTTTATTTAATATTGCTATTGTAAGTCACGAGTATCAACAATAATGACATAATTTTTTTTAATGCTAGTATAATAGAAAAAACGGCACTTATTTTTAAATTTTTTGAGCAGATAACAATCCGCAGTCAATATGTCAACAAATGAGGAAAACACAGTAAGATTCTTTACCTCTTTTCCGAGCTACAACGATTTAAAAATATCAGCAACAAGAATTTCACACATTTACGTTTCGCTCTGTATAAAAATTCAGAGTGCTTTAAAAAAAAATCTGGAGAAAAGTTCTCGAGATATGGATGTTGGCTTACTCCTGACCTGAAAACGGTAAGGAAAAAAGAGCTTATTGCAAAATGGCAGAACATCAAAATTTGGAAATTTTTGCATCACTTTGTTTCACACCCTATATAATAAAGATAGTGTCGGTTTCTTTTTCAAAACTATCCGCTTCCTTAATCTAGAGGAAATGGGGTTTCAGACCGTGCAAATCGTATTTAAAACAATTCATTGCTTAAAAAGTTACAGCTGATTGAAAATGACACGAAAAATTGTTTGTGTACGAACTTTAAGTTGAGCAGTTTAGTTTTATAGGGATTTTTTTTATTTTTAGTCGTGAGCTCCATTTTATCCAGTAGAGCGTGCAGAGACTTTTAAGGAAGTCTTTAGAAACATTCACTTAAGGCCTAGCCTTTAGAAAAGAGACGATACGATCGGCGAATACGTCTCTAGGCTCTCTCAGTGGACTTGATCACGCTTGAGCCTTAGCAAAAATTCTTGATATATAAGGAGATCTGGCATAGCTTCGAAAGCTGTTTTTATTCCTTTTCATCTGCTGCATTGCCATGGACAAACCTTTAAATGCCACTCAGAAATGCTATCAATGCATTTCTGGGTCAAAAGTGATTTTTTTATACAGGGTGGGCCAATAGTGCGTGAACGGACGATTACTCCGAAATGCAAAAAGATATCAATATGAAATTTTGGCCATCGATTGATGTTAAGCTTGGGCGTATTTCTAAATTATTTTGGATGTGAGTGCCAAACTATATACAGAGTGGCCACACAAAGTTAGATAGAACACCCTATATATTTTGTTATATTCATGTTGCCCTTCTTAAATGCTTCAAGAAAATATAAGCATATGTGGCCTTTATACATTTAGGAAATTTGGGGGTTTAAGTCATAAAAATCGACCATCTTTGGGCGTTCAGAGCTCACTTACAAAAGAAAATAAAAAATTTGCACTAATATACAGGGTGATCGTTGTTTGGAAAACCTTGGTTTTACTCACTTTTTTCAAATGGCAACACCCCGTTTTTTGGATGTTGTTATATGGGGCTTGACCTCAACTTTTATTTTTATGAAGCATGTCCTATACCTATCTCCAATAGATTTAGAGATATTTGACCTCATTTGTGCCTGATATTCCATAACATCAATAATTAAGGCAGGATAGGCATCATTATTAAGATCGAAGGAATAGTCTATCTTACTCAAAGAGACTTCCTTGTAACAAGTAAAGAATTGACCAACTCAAAGTCAAGGTCTCATAATATATTAAATAATTGCGTTCCTCGAGTTTCGCTCCTGAGAGCATCATCAGACGCCTAAAATGATGATGCTCTCAGGACCGAAACTCGAGTAACGCAATTATTTAATGTATTATGAGACTTTGACTTTGAATTGGTCAATTCTTTATTTATCATTATTAAGGTTAAGTGGACCAGCCCAAGAATAACGTATCGGATCCGGCGGTGTCCACCTCCTGATCCGACACGTTGTACTTGGGGTATACAGAAGGGCTCAGCCTACCAACTTTCTTAAAGCCTGCATCTCATTTATACAATTTTCGTTGCATGTAATGGCCAATGAAAGTATTCTGTCAGCTGATTGCATAAATTGCATAAATGTGGTATAGTCTACTACTATGCAATTTTATTTTTTTTTTAATAATGACTGTCGGAATATTTATTATTTAGTAATATTACTATAAAAAAGAAAACATAGTTAATTAAGTTGTTTGTACACAGCCTTAATGTTTATTTCTACATTAAGTGTTCAAAGTGTCGACCCTGTTGTCCTAAACACGCCTCAATTCTTTTATTAAAATTTTCCTTAACGCTTTGTAACATATCAAGAGTAATTGTTGCGAAAACGTTGCGAATACGACGTTACATATTTTCCACTGTTGTAGGTTCCGTTTCATACACCTTGTCTTTTACATAACCCCACAAGAAGAAGTCCAATGGTGATAGGTCGGGTGACCTGGCAGGCCAACGTACAGGTCGACCTCTTCCTATCCACACCTCTCAGCGAATGTGTTATTTAACAAGTTGGTTATGGTTCTAGCATAATGAGGCGGCGTTCCATCTTGTTGAAAATACATGTCTCTGCGTTGAGTCAACGGAATATTCTCTAATAATTCAAACAAGTTGTTTTCTAAGAATTGGTGGTATGTAACAGCAGTCAACGTCCCGTCGAAGAAGAAAGGTCCAATAACATATCTCCCGATTATTCCTTCCCAAACATTAATTGATCATCTTTCTTGGCTGTGAACCGAAAATGATGTGGGTTATTGTCGGAATAGTAGTAAAAGTTATGTCGATTAACAAAGCCATTTCGGTGGAGTGTACATTCATCGGAAAATAACACGTTCTCGTAAAAATCATTATTACGGTGAATTTGTTCTTGCATCCAATTACAAAAATTGGATATAATTTGATAGTCTGTTTGTTTGAGTTCTTGAAGTAGTTGGATATGGCTCATCTGATTGGCCAAGAGCTATATTTTGGACAATCAGATGAAGGAAAATATTTTACATATTTACATATATTACATATTTTTTAGTAGATGCACGTTACAAAAATTACTTTTTTAAATAAACTAGTTCACGTGGCATATTATTTTCAAAATCTAAATAGATCAGATGAGAAATCAGAAGATGAATAAATTAAGCTCTAATGAGGTCAAATATCTCTAAATCTATTAGAGATAGGTATAGAACATGCTTCATAAAAATAAAAGTTGAGCTCAAGCCCCATATATCAACATCCAAAAAATGCGGTATTGCCATTTGAAAAAATCGAGAAAATCACGGTTTTTTAAATAACGATAACCCTGTATATCAGTGCAACTCCAGGTTGCGAATTAATAATTATGGCCTAGATTAGGGTTTCTAGTTAATAAGTGAACATAATCCGCTTTTAAATGTTCTTTTGTAAGTGAGCTCTGAGGTTTGTAAGTGAGCTATGAACGCCCAAAGATGGCCGATTTTTATCACTTAAACCCCCATATTTCCTTATCGCGTAGTATAAAGGCCACATATGCTTATATTCTCCTGAAGCACTTAAGAAGGGCAACGTGAATATAACAAAATATACAGGGTGTCCTATTTAAAAAAAAACATAACTTTGTGTGGCCACTCTGTATATAGTTTGGCACTAACATCCAAAATAATTTAGAAATACGCCCAAGCTAAACATCAATCGATGGCCAAAATTTCATATTGATATCTTTTTGTATTTCCGAGCAATCGTCCGTCCACGCACTATTGGCCCATCCTGTATATATACGAGTGGCATGAACATGTTTTGACTTGTTTGACTCACATGAAGTCTCTATTAGACCTTAGAGCATTTGTGGTATTATAACAATTTGTGTCACCGCCACCTTAGGGAGTGCGACAATAAGAGGGTTTAGAAGATGAGGTTGAGGAGAGTATACATGGGCACTAGAAAACGCAGTATCAATACGATGATTACGAAACTAAAGATTTGCAAGCTGGAAGAAAAACAAATGGCAGCAGTAGCAGAGGTCTATCTGAACGTCGCAATATGCTTTTCAACGAGGTGTATATTTTACATCAATAGTTGCTATCTGTCAGTAACCAGGAATTCCATTGACTTCTTCAAGCACGAGAACAACTTTAACAGAAAAGAAGAAATTGCTATCCTGAATTCAGGCTGGAAGCAAGTTTTGAAACATGCATTATGTGCGCTAAACCCCCGAGCTGCTCCTACCCCAGCCCCTCCACTCCCGCGAGACGACCAATATATAAATATCGCCTATCAATCAGTTCAATGATCATATCAGTCATCGTAGGGACGCAAAAGAGATCGCCTAATGTCCGTATTTGACGTGTAGTGTCTCCATCTCTTAGATTCCACATTCTTAATGAGGCACCATATGCCTATAGTAGCCACTCTGCCAAACAAAACTTGTTATTAAACGTATATTGGATAATTCAATATGCGAATGGTGAATTCGGCTGATTAACGTTTGAGTCCGAAATGGAGATACAACTGACCGTAACTGATATGCCTGAATCAAGCACATCACTATCATTATTTGTTCCAATTGCAAAACGTTTGCTGTTGGCACCGCGAGTCAATAACGGAGGGTATGTTTTTCTAATAACCATAACTTTAGTTTTAAAAGTGCAAAGAAAACCTCTATTGTATATTCTAATTTAGATTCCGCAAACGATAAATTAAGTTCATTTCGGCACATTTAAGGGAACGTTATAATGTTACATCTATCAAGCTCAAGTTTCCTTAGTGATCATTATAAGTGGTAATTTATTATACAAATTTATGCAATATAATCATAGAAGCATATGCCTATAATCTGTCTTTGTCACAGCGGAAACTAGTTGAGGTTTAATTAAGTCTCTAAATCACGAAAATGAATAGTTTAGCACCAGATATGCGAATATTTTTAATAAATGAGATACAATGTGGTACAGAAGGGTTGCCAATATTGTTAGGTTCTCATACATATTCTTACTATTAATTTTTAAAGGGATGTCTTATACCTTGTTTGAAATTAACTTTTATTCCCTACATGAACGTGTTTTAATTTTATATTCAGTGGTCACTACGATACCCGATATCGCAGTCCCCCGTTAGGTGTTCATTTTATGTTATGCCAAAATGAAAAAAAAATACAGAATTGCATTTCCTGTAACTTTATTACAGAACAGAACGCACCCTATGAGGCAAAGTTAAAAAACTGAAAAATTGTCACTCCTTTCTATGCATGAAAGCGGTTATTATTCTTGTAAAGAAATAGTTATTTCCTACGAGGGTGAGGTAATGGTATATTAAATACCGGGGTGGAAACGTTGAACTATAAAATCTCGAGACCGTAAGGAAACTTCCTACCGAGGTGTGTGTACTATTTTATTTACAACCTACATAATATGAATTTATATTTTTCGTATAAGATATTTATAATAATTTTAACTATCTTTTTTAAAAATTACCAGTTAACTATCTTATCTTATAAAAGACATTAAATTTTAGGGGCCAAGAAATAAGAATGGAAAATGAGGGTTGAAAGAGAGGTAGGTAATAAGCCATTACCGCCGTTGGGTGGTAATGAATATCCATTACCTACGTCTAATTTAGAGGTAGGTAATAGGTAATTTCCCACCCTCCTATGACGTTTGTAATGATAGCATTACATATATAGTTGTAAATAAAAACAAAATTCTACTCGCTTGCAATCATTTGCCTGTGCGATGGAATACTTTTCCGCACCGAGTGCGGTAACGTTACTTTTCTGCACTGAGTGCGGTGAAGAATAATAAATTAAATTTTTACTAAATAAAATTGATAATCTTGACTTACCTTCCATGTAAAATTTACAGAATCTCACCAAGTTTTAACCAATGAATATAAAGCATATCTGTCCCCTAAAAATAATAAGAATTGGGTATATCTGAATTGTCCTGAGCCCGTGTATTGTATTTTAGTGTGTGCTGTATAGGGAAAATATTTGTTACTAGCAAGAAAACGGTTAAAGGTAATATCATAAAACCTTATATTAACACATTATGTATTCTGAAAACAGCATCATCAAAAGCTTCCATATACAGGATGTCCTAAGACTCAACGTTAACCTTTGGAGGGCTGATAGCCAAGTTCATCACTGACCAGAAGGTCATATAATATGACCTGAGGAAAAACTTAATAGTTTTCAAGATATAGGAACTTATAAATTGGGTGAAAATCCAATAACCGTAGGTCAGTTTTTCGAGTACCACAGCTATCCAAAATTCCACATTATAAGATTCTAAATGTTATTAGTTTTTCAATGTCACTATTGACCAACAGCTGGTGCTAGCTGGTACCAGCTTAATAAGTATACTACAACAATATGGGTATGGCATAAGAGCTGTATTTTTGCGACCTCGCTGCTTAAAGCAGCTTAAAGCGTTTTGATATGTGGCATTTTAGCGAATAAGTGATGACGTAGGTCTTAAAGCTGCTTTAAGCTATAACTAGCGGCCTCGGCAGAGCGCTTATGATGACGCTTATTAAAAAATGATAGTGATTTGAAAGTTAGAAATTATAGGATTTGTAATCAATAATTTATTATAAGATTTCGTCTGTGATTTTCATCTTATATTGATGAATAAACTTAATTTGCAACCACGGGTTTAGTACAATTAAGTATAGAAGTTGGTTCTAAGATCACAACAGTTGAAGTGGATGAGGGAACTACGATAGTTTTTACTCGTAAGTATTTGCTGAATACTGAATATGTTTCTTCAATTTGTTAAAAAAATAGTTGCCTATTATAGAAGATGTAACATATAGAAAAAAGTGGTGCAAAACTGCTGGAAGAACAATTGAATTTGAGCTCAGGCATAAGGACCCTCTTCAGCACACCAGTTTCTGGAGATTGAAAATGAGTAACAGCCACTGGGAGAGTAAACAGATACCTACCTACGTCTTTGGGTGTTTACAATGCAGAAGTAATGTAGTACTTTGGTAGTATATACCGATTTTATATACAAATTTCTCATGAAATTACTTTTAGGATCCTCAAGAATTGATATGGCTATCAAAAAAAAATAAACAACACCAAGAGATGTTTACTACATAGGTATAGGTACAGTGCGTTTCAATAACTTTGACAACATTTTGATTAGCTGTAACTTCTCTGTTTTTAAACATATCGGAATGAAGCAAAAACCATATTGCATAGTTGACTAGCAAGTTTTTTCCTATTGGAAGAAAACAACAAAAGAGAAATGGTTTCGAGAGATCTTAACCTAACTTATATTTTTTTTTTAATGGAACGTCCTGTATATTCTTGGATATATGGATTCTGCTCAAAATTCCAAGTATATTTTATAAAGCATACACTAAACCTATCTTCAACTGTTTCTGAAAAACTGGCGTCCATATGAGTCGGTCATATGCATACAAACATAAAATAATAAATACAAAGCAAAGTAAATTTGAATGGAGGTATTAAACAAATAGTTTTACAAACATGTGAAATTTTCATAAAAACTGCCCTACTTGTCTACCATTTTCCTTAACACATTTTTCATACACTCTAATTGTATGATTTAGCGCTCTTCAGTATTATCGCATGTTGTTTTATACACTAAATTTTTAATGTGCGCCTTCCCCCCCCCCCTCACCCCAAAAGAAAAAATCCATTACTGTCAAGTCTGGACTATTTGTGGCTACAGAATTGTTCCGCCTTTCCCTATCCAACTATTTGGATATTCCACATTAAGGTAGTTTTAAACTTGAATTACGTTGTGAGGAGGAGCACCATCTAAAATGTTCAACGGTAAATTATCAATTTGTCCAGCTTATTATCAATCATCCATATTATTTTGCAGGAGATACAAATAACGTTCTCTAGTCAATTTTTGGCATTTGTGTAAAGTCGACTTTGCACACGCTTCTGTATAAGCGCATGCGCAAAGTGCACGGTGTTGTGTACGCAATATGCGATTTTTAACAATCGAGCCTTAGTATTTTGTTGTGTTGAGGAAAATGGCAGACAATTAGAATAATTTGTATGATAATTTTACATGTTTTTAAAACAATTTGTTTTAAAAATAATACTACCGCTCAAATTTACTTTGCTTTTTATTTATTATTTTATGTTTACTGTAAAACTCGCTGTAAACTAACTTATACCGACTCCATTTTCTCAGAAACAGCTGAAGATAGCTATAGGGTATGCTTTATAAAATATACTTGGAATTTTGAGTAGAAACCAAATATCCATTAACATACAGGGCATTCCATTAAAAAAAATATAAGTTAGGTTAAGATCTCTCGGAATCACTGGTCTTTTGTTTTTTTCTTCCAACAGGGAAAAACTTGCTAGTCAACTATGCAATATGGTTTTAGGTTCTTTTCAATATCTTTAAAAACAAAAAAGTTACAGCTAATCAAAATGTTATCAAAGTTAATGAAACGCACTATACCTACATTTGAAAGCAAGGAAAGATTTAGAAATACAATTTAAAGACCAAAAGGCTATCAAGAATATACTGTGCTAGCAAATAGCTGAAATTTTAAGTAGCCAGAACATTTTTGTAGGCAATAGAGCAGTAAAAGCTTAATGTTCTAGGAAAAAGTTAGAAGATTTCCAAAATACTTACAATAAATAACGGATGTTCAGAAAAAAAATAACTCGCAGCAGCCTGCTTGAGTTTTTTTTTAATAAACACATGTTATAAAGATAGAAAACAACAGACTGATAAGAGACATATTGTCAAACTACCACATTTTGAAGAAGTGGAGAATATCCTAGGAATCAACCAAAAGAATATCAGGAGCTGCTGACATAATAGAAGTCAAGAGAAGAGTTTGAGATAAGTTAGGCCACCGTTAGTCATATATAGTTTTAAGAAACTAGATTTAGAAGTGCATAAACCGAGCAGTATTCTTTCTGCTGAGAAACAACATGTCACACAATCATCAACATGCAAGGAAACAAATTGGTTTGAAATTGTTATAACAACTGTGCGGTCTTAGAAATATAAGGTTTTAGAAGATCTAGTTCAAGTACAAATACTGATACAGCTGAAAGAAAGGAAAAATTATGTAGCTACTGAAATGTTCATTTGAGATAAACTAAAATGTTTCAGATTATTTTATGTAAACACGTGTTTGTTCTATATGCTAAGTTAGAAATAAAATCAACGAAAATATAAGTTTAAAATGTGTTTTATTTGGACTCAAACCAACAGCCCACATTTTTATATTTAAAAATGTTCTGAAGGACCTAATCTAAAGATCAATTATCATTCTATTTTTGACCCAAATTACTAGAGTTAGGGGTAATGATCCCAGTGGTAAATCATAGTTTGTCACATGTCATGTGCACTACGTTGTTGTGGCTAAACGACACTACGTACTCTGCTTTTTCATGACACATATGACTCTACCTCCAAAGGTTTAGTTGCCTTGAGCCATCTCACTAGGTTCTTTTTCCTTAGCAGTTGAAGGGAGTCAAGATTGGGATGATTGTGGACTGGAAATTTCTTTTTTGACTCTCTGCACCTGCGATGAAGTTCTACATACCTCACATACCAAGGAGCATTAACTAGTTTTTAGCAAGCGGGTTTGAAATACTTGAAGGCTGTTGTAATTGCTTTGTCTGGTGCAGTCCATAAGTCAATATTTCGGTTCATATCGGTTTAAACACTTGCTTAGCACTGCACTAGTACTTTGTTTCTAATCAATCTAATCGATAGCTCCGAATTTCTTCCCATCAACCAATACATGTTTTTATACTAGACACACTATTATAAAGCCCACATAACTCAAAGAATTTGTAAAGTATTGTTGTCGCTGTAAACACAACAGGCTTTGAGTTGTCAATGTCAAAAGAAATGACGTCATGTCTTAAGCGGAATTATTTTTGTGTAGAAAAATTTGATGACGTTGCACTTAAAGTTGCTTTAAGATCTGTGTTAAGAGCCTTGTTCGCAACATAACACCTTTGATGCATGTGGATGGTTAGCGACGAGTATCAACAAGAATTGTCAAAAATGCTTGACAGTTTATTTCACTCCATGCCATAGTTCATGGCAATTGGACTTATTCTTAAGATGGATTCTTCCTATGAAGAACTTCCTCAAGAAACAATTGACGCATCTGAAAGGAAGAGGTATTTTTAGCATATTTTAATCGGCTGTCCAAAAAGTATTCCCCTTCAACTTTCTGGTCAAGATACTCTCAAGATTAAGCTCGTTCTAAAAGTAAAGAAAAACATCGATATAAGCAAATTCTTCAAAATTTTTGAAGAAAGCCAATGGCTTAGGTCATGCGTTATGATTTAGCTCTCTTAGCCAATGATTTAGGCCGAAAAAATCAAAGGTTCTCGAAAGAGAAGAAGCAGAACGATTTCTGTCTGAAGCTCCTGACAGTGTATATTTATTGATGAAGATTGCAACAGTTTTCGGAATTGCAGGAGCTTGCCGCAGGGAAGAGCTGATTAAACTTACCATAGATGACATTGAAGAAAAAGATGATGTCTTGTTAGTAACAATCCCAAATACAAAGACCAATGTTTCAAGGAAATTCATCGTATGCAATAATGATGACTCAGAAACACGGTACACTGATTTTTACAATAAGTACAAATCCTTACGATCTGCAAATACGCCACATCGACGCTTCTTCGTAGCATACAAGGATGGCAAATGTTCGAAGCAATGTGTGGGAAAAAATAGGTTTGGCCAAATGCCTTCGAACATAGCAGGATATTTATGTCTACAGAATACAGAATCCTGAGATGTATGCCGGCCATGGTTTCCGGAGGTCCTCAGCAACAATGTTGCCAAACTCTGGCTCAAATATCACCAACATTAAGAGGCACAGTGGGTGGAAGTCGACTTTAGTCGCGGAATTGTACATTGAAGATTCCCTTGAAGATAAAAAGAAGATTGCAGCAAGTATACTTCAAAAACGGCGAAGCAGCAAATCCCTTTCAATGATGTCATTATTAGATGGCTCGCCTAGTAGTCTTAAATTAACACCAACAGCATCGACTTCACAAGAAGCTACTAATATCCAGTGTACAATCCAGGGTGAAATAACATTTATGTTTGCAAGTCAGATTACAGCCGGAGAGCAAAAAGAGATGGATTCCGCAGTAAAGCTGCAATGCGCTACGAATTGTACTTTTAATTTTAATATTTATCGGTCATAATCTTCCTAATAGTGTTTAGTGCTAATTGTTGATAATTAGTGTTTAGTGCTAATTGTTTTGCGTTTAATAACGTTATTCTTTTAAATAATGGAATACTTACGTACCTACTGTTTGCTGACAAACCATGAGCTATGAGATTTCTCTATATTTAAAACACCCAATTCCTTTCCCAGATATTTTTTTACACTGAGTGCGGTAAAGTTACTTTTCCAAACTGAGTGCGCTAAAATTACTTTCCGCATTCGTTAAAATAAATAAAAAAAAAATTTACTTAGGTCAAAAAATGATAAGTTTATATTTAGTTTCCTGATTAAAAATGCACCTCAGATCAAACTGCTCAAATTAAACTTTATTTTTTCTGTAAATTTTAATTCTATGCGCTCGTAGGAAATTAACTATCCACACCGAGGAATTAAAAAGAAATTGTCCTCAACGGTATTCGAAAACACGACCCCATGTTCACCAGCAGGTGCGTGACAATGCATTTCTTTTGTTCTCATGTGTTAAACCAAAATAAGTTCGGATTAATTTCAGTTTGACAAATGTCAGTTTTGGTGTTTTTAAAAATAAATTTACAAAAGCCATTAAAACATATAATAAAAATGGTTTTATCAGACGGAATTTTAGATTCAGCAAATAGGTACGGTCTTCCAGTGACTAACTGTAAAGCGCTAACACTTTAATAAATAATTTCGTGACGTATGACTTACCTCTAAATTAGGCGTAGGTAATGGGTATTCATTACCACCCAAGCACGGTAATGGCTTATTACCCACCTCTCTTTCAACCCTGATTTTCCATGCTTATTTCTTGGCCCCTAAAATTTAATGTCTTTGTTGAATTAGAAAGGTGTCCCTAGTAGCATCGAGATCTAGATAAGATAGTTAACTGGTAATTTTTAAAAAGTTAGTTAAAAATATTATAAATATCTTATACGAAAAATATAAATTCATATTATGTAGGCACAAATTTAAAGAACTAAACTAGGGAAGACGAAAAAGAATAAGAGAAATGGGCTCGTAGGAAAAATATTGTACCTAACACGTGCGGGTAATGCTTTACCCCACTGGATTGATGACCCGCTACGCGTCGTTCGGTCATTGCAATCAGCGTGCGGTAAAGCATCACTCCCGCAGGTTAGGTAAATAACTATTGCATTAACAGTGCGGTATGAGCATTATTACACACACGGTAATTATGGCATGACGACTAACCTAACCATAGTAACTACAGATATAATAATGTGCCCTACCGCACGTAGAATGTATACTGTTACGATTCGCAGCGACGCTGCATCAGAGGCGGGGCAACGCGTGTGGTTGGTGGAGCTTCGCGACCTATCCGCGTTACGTCATTGCTGACACAAGTGATTCATTGCTCTGTTTATCTAGAAGGCAGTTGTTTACAACCTTTTTTTTATGTGAGATTATTCAAGAATTCTTATCAAGAACTTTCTAGGTTTTTCTGTAATTTTAGGATTGTGTATAAAAGGCGCATAGCGTGCGCGGTTAGGAGTAGTCTTATTTTAAGCGAGCTGTAAGTAAGCTAAAGTTCCGAACGATAATAGAAGGCTATAAAGTGTTAAGTAGTGAGTTATTTACTAGTCGAATTGTACCTGTGTGTATTAGTAGTTTATTAGTTATTTAGTAGGAATAAATAAATAGTGTTTTCGTGTTAAATCGTTACACTGGAATTATTGAACCCCGAGTTCGCAAGAATATTTTATTTACGATCACGACTTCTAACACTCCAAATCTTATTCACGTTGTGAGTTATTTTCAATTAACACCTACAATTTGCAGACGAGAAATCCGCAGACGAGTTTAGTTGAGAAGAGAGAGTAGTACTTAAAGAAATTAGTAGCTCGACATGGTAAATCCGCAAGATTTATATTTTTTGTTCTGGCAGCTAACCCGGCCAATCACAAAAAGCAAACTGCTTTAAATATTAAAAATCCTTTTTGTACTCCTTTTTTTGCAAAAATACATTTCCGCTTCACAAGGGGCCATCTAGTGATTGGTTGGATATATTGGCAGAAGGCATGTTTTGATTTTAAATTTTCAAAACAATGTTTACTGAATTCCAGATAAAACTCCTCTATGACAAAATCAATTAAAACTAAACTAGAAAACTCATTTTAACAAAAATTAAGATTCTCAGGATATGGTGAGTGTCTCGACCGGAGAATTTACAAAGAAGCAAGTTTCTCAGGATAGTTATATTTACAGTAAATTATTATCTTTTTGCATTTTGTGAACCTAGAAAATTGCGATTATACGGGATCGGAGTCAAAATTTAAAAAACCGTTACAAGCTCTACATGTGCATCGAAGTCAATGAAGGTCACCCAAACAGCACTGGACGTCTTAAAGATGTCTTTTTATTGGCGAAATTTATTGGAACTTTTAATGCAACTGAAAAAGAAATCGTTAAGATATCTTTTGGTCGTCTGTATAAAGACGAAAATTGATTTGATAAAAGAAGTTTCGTAAAAATAGCATTTAAAATATATGTATTTTTAAAATTTACGACAATTGAAATGTGTATTCTAAAACGATTAAAATTTTAGTTTCTTGAAGCGCCGCAGTTGCCGGTTTTACCTTAATTTACAGCAAATGCAAAATTTAATTCATGGTTTTTATAAATTGTATGTGTAGATTTATTATAATATACTTTTTAATATGTATCTTTTTCATTGAAATAACAAGGCTTTGTGCAAAAAGCAGCGTTAGAACAAAACCAGAAAAAAGCAGTTTTAGAAAAAAAATTTAAACTTTTCAGTTACCTACGTCTGCAACAATTAATTGTGTTATTATTAGGAGTAAGATAAATATGTCATTAGCCAATACTATTATATATATAAAAAATATATATTAAATACAACCTTTTTTTAGCCCAACTTTTTTTTCTTCTTGCGCCTACAGCTAAAAGGATGGCTGTAAAAGTGGTCTTATTAAGAGATTCTTAAGACGTCTTTGATAAGACATCTGAAAGACGTTAGGTTTTGTAATATCGGATGTCTTAAAGACAACTTTAGGCGTGTCAAAGACGTCTTTAAGACAATTTGACATCTTCTAAAAGGCATATTTTAGACGTCTTTATGATGTCCTAGTGCTGTCTAGTGCTGGGCAGTATCAATATTTTTTTGCAATCGTCCGTTTTTGCCTATTTATCGTCACTGTTTTGACAACGGTATGTGACATTTACTGCTAGGTACTACCTCTAACAAGTAATTCATTTACTTACCGTTTAGCGAACTGTATCTGTCACGTTAACATTCAGGTTGCTAAGATAAACAAAACAGATGCTTGGGGTAACCTGATAATATATATGGTTACGTCAACGTTACAAGCCAATTTGGAATAGAAAAAATATATATTTATCTGTCACGTTAACATTCAGGTTGCTAAGATAAACAAAACAGATGCTTGGGGTAACCTGATAATATATATGGTTACGTCAACGTTACAAGCCAATTTGGAATAGAAAAAATATATATTTATCTGTCACGTTAACATTCAGGTTGATAAGATAAACAAAACAGATGCTTGGGGTAACCTGATAATATATATGGTTACGTCCACGTTACAAGCCAATTTGGAATAGAAAAAATATATATTTTTACAATCAAATATTTTACTGATCCCTTCCAATACATTGTCGTCGACCGGTAAACTCTCCTTACTGTTCTTAATACTCAATATATTATATTAAGTCTGCGAAGGCTTTCAGGGCCGGTCAAAATACAATCTAAAGTTTTTCCGGGCTTTGAAGCCGTGGTCCAATGGAATTTCTTCCTGACGTTTCGTCAACAGCTACGGTAGTCATTATTAAAGGCGATGAGGCAATGGGCGAAGTGATCTCCCGTGCTTCCCGACATTGACTGATTCGACTTTCGACTGTGGTGAGCTCCGTGTTATTTATTTCCCCCCCCCCCCCCGACGCGCTGCAGCAGAGGGACTGGGGTGGGGGTAGTGGTGGCGCTATCATTCTGCATTTAAAAACGTAATTTCCTCCCTCCTCCTGAAATTGTTGTCGTGTTTAAAGATCTCACTGGCTTCTCTCGTCAGTCTCGGATAGAAACGCTACGATTGATACAAGATATTTACGTGCTTGAAAAGGAGGTCGTGACCTCCGGAGATAACGTGCTCTGTTACTGCTGACTTTTGTGTTTGTCCCAGTCTGCAACTCCTCTTGTGTTCCGTAATCCTCATGTTGACACTGCGTTTTGTGGTGACAATGTATACCAAGCCACAGCTGAATAGAACTCGGTAAACTCCGGGTGCCGATAGGGAATATCTGCGGTCTTTGGGGCTTCTTCCAGATGCTTCATTTCCCGTTCCAATTTAGCTGGCCCACAAATTCTCTTGACTCTCGCAGAAAGAACCTTTATGACACTTTTCTGTCTGGGATGATGATTCGATCCATTGTTGAGGTATCGGTCAGTATGCGTTGGTTTTCTATCTATAAATGGTGTGCACAAGCTTCCCATTCGGCCTCCTTGATACTAAGACATCCAAAAACGGTTGGCGCCTTTTCTTTTCTAACTCCATAGTGAATTGAATTTTTGGGTTGATAGAGTTAAGGTGTCAGAGAAAGTTTTGAAGTTTTCCTCGCCATGGCTCCAAATAAAAAACATGTCGTTTTAATCGCCGTTGTCAACGCCTTGGCCTCGAAAATTTCCATAAAGTAGTTGGCTACACTGGACTAAGGGGACTTCCCAAATCTACACCATCAGTTTCTTTGAAGATCTTCCTTCCGTTGAAAATATGTAGTAGTTAGGTAGTGTTGGAACAACTTGGCAATATCTTGTGCAAATTCATGGCTAATATGTTCCATGGCTTCCTTAATGCGTACCATCGTGAAGAGCGAAACAACATCGAAGCTAACGAGCATTTCTCCTGGAGAAAGAGTCAAAGAATGCAGTTTTTTCGACAAAATGAGTGGAGTGTTTTGTAAAACTGCAAGTATTTCCTATTTTAGGTTGCAGCAGTCTTGTGAAGCGTTTCGCAATTTCGTAGGTCGTTGACACATCCGGTTTGTCGCTTGTCTCCGTTCTAGGCTTTCAAAGCTCTCCTTTCTGCAAAGGTGAGACTGCTTTTTGGTGGTTTTGCGCGTTGTAGAATTCGTGACGCCTCCATCCTTATCTGTTCAGCCGTCTGAGTTGGCAGCTACCAGGTTCCGCTCTCCACGTACGCTATGATGTTTTCCACAGGTATCCTGGATGGTGTTATGGCAAAATTCCCTCCCTTGTTCAAAACGCTCAGCTCCTCTGTTGACAGTTCTTTGTCGGTCAAATTGACTAAAACTTTGCGTTGACCCTCTTCGGATGTAAGGTTTAATGCGTCCGGCTTATTATTGGTGGCACTTACTGCGTCAAATTTCTTCTTTTGTCGGTTCTTTGCGACGACCTTCCACTACAATCCGGGCTACCTGTTCCTGTGTCAAACGATCCACATTTTCCGAGTCGTTCCATTGCAAGTTGTTAGCTAGTTCTAAATTGACAAATAGTTTTTTATCATTATATGCAAAGTCTGTACGGATCTCATGAATCCTTTCATGTAGGAGAGATTGTTCGGTCCTATTGTGAATCCTTCTCGCTTAACTAGATTTGAAGGTCCTTTTTATCCTCAGGAAGTTTGGAATGTTCTTGGTATCAGACTGAAAAGGCGAGTCATAAGCACTCTGTCAAGCCGGCTGAGTTGCAACGAGAAATGAAGCATCTGGAAGGAGTCTTTGGTTGTAATGTATACAGCAAGCACGCGGTCTGTAGGGCCGTTCATCCAAGGAATTTAGAGCGCCAGGAAGCAACAGCAGAAGAAGATGAAGAAAAGCGCGGATGGACTAGTCTACCATACATCCACAAATTATGGAGAGGATCGGCAAGTTACTAGTAAAGCACAATGTTAAAACTGTCTTTAAACTCACTCGTACAACACAACAGAGCTTAATTACCGAGTTCCATGCAGCTGTGGTTCGGTATACATTGACACCACAAAACGCAGTGTCAACACGAGTATTACGGAACAAAAGAGGACTTGAAGGCTGGGACAAATACAAAAGTCAGCAGTAGCAGAGCACGCTCTTTCAGAAGTTCACGACATCCATTTCAACGAGGTGGATATTTTATATCAATCGCAGCGTTTCTATCTGAGACTGACGAGATGGGCCATTGAGATATTTAAACACTACAATTTTTTCAACAGGAGGAAGGAAATTATGTTTCTAAATGCAGACTTGAAGCGAGTTCTACTATATCTTTTGCCTGCGCCGTACCACCACTACCCCCACCCCAATTGCGGTGCGACGGCGGGGGAATAAATACCACGGAGCTCACCACATTCGAATTTGTCAACGTCGGGAAGCACGGGAGATCACTTCGCCCATTGCCTCATCGTGTTTGATAATGTCTGCCGCAGCTGTAGACGAAACGTCAGGAAGAAATTCCATTAGACCACGGCTTGAAAGCCCCGAAAACACTTTAGATTGTATATTATATTAAGTTAGGTATTGAATTAAATACAAAAATTATGGTTATGAAAGAGTCTCTTTAATTTCTAGACAACAATTGAATAAAAATAAAAAATAAACCTGATGCATTGAATACAATTACCTTTTAATCAAAGTCTAACACGACCCTCATTCAAATAAAAAAATAATTGTGCGGCGGGAGTGACGCACAAGGATGAAGATTATAAGACCACTTGTCGACCAAAAGATATCAAAGTTTACTGTTTCTTAAAGAGACAATAAACCAAAAGTTATTCGGGGTGGACCCTTTTCCCTGGAACATTCTGCATAATTTGTGCTTTCTTCTATCAAATTTTCTTTTACTGCGCCAAACTCTTTGTCTGACGGTATTACAAAAGTGTTTTGATTGAGTTTTTATAGAAACGGAATTTGCAACACTTTGGTTTTTTGAAGATTTGTACTTTGAAAGAACTCAACTGTCCATACTAATCATTTTATACATAACAGCACTTCAAACTTAATGCCGGTCACAATGTAACATTCAGAGAAACAAAAAAATAAATTCGTTGTCACACCGATATGGAAGTAATTGCCGGTCAATATCGTTGCCAGACTAAAACCCTATCGCGCAATTTATCTTACCGTTCCTTATGTAATATATGAATTTTCTGCACGTCTTGGGCCGCCCTATCATTTGTGAAAAATAAGAAGGCAGCCTCAGTTTACGAAATCGTTTTTCTAGCCACGTAATTTCACTAGCATTCACTGTCATTTCTATTCCGATCAATATATTTATCTTTTTAATCCAGTCGTTTTACTTTATTTTGTCCAATTGGACAAAAGATTAAAATACTCACTTAGGATTACCAAAAATTCAGTAACAACAGTGAAAAAAAATGCTTGTTTTATTTTTTTTCTTCGTTATGCAACTAGCACAAAAATATCTAATTAAAATTACCCATTCACCTTTACAATACCGACATTGTAAAAAACTTAATTTAGTCAGATACGTAGGTTGTTTTATTCGTCTTTCTTTGTTGAGTGTATTAACGAAATTTGGGCGTGGGCCTTGGCAAGAGTGCAGCTTCCTCCTTTTACTTTTTCCCGGGGAATGTGTAACATTCGATATGCGTTACATCGGTCGGGGACATCTGTGTAGATCTCACAGTTGTCACTATTAACGCTTATGTATATTATATACACGTTCCAGTCCAATTAACAGATACATACGTACGTCAATTAATATTAATAGCTTTTGAGGTTCTGATTTTAATTAGAGATCATCACTCATCTCTACGCTTGATTTTCGTGATTTTAAGTTAAATTAGCGTTTATAGCATATGAAAGATTTACAGTAAAGCTATCTAATTTCTATACTCTCTCCAGGGTTCTTTAACATACACTTTCCACTTGAGATGAACTGACGTGCGGTGACTCAATCGCCGCAAATTGGTTCCATGGATTAATTAAAGCGAACGATGAAATAGTTTTTAAAAACTTTTTAATAAAAGTTGAACAATTAAGACGAACAGCGTGAGGCTTTAACTTACATACGATTTTTTTCCTACGATCGTTTACGAAAGAATTCACAATAATCAGGGATGGTAGCTCCAAAAAACTAATACTAACACACAACCTTACGTGAGGTAAAACAAATCAATGACGGATAGTGGAATTCCCTAAAAAAGGTAAAAATATAATACTTACCTGGCCTGTACTTTGTACTTGGTTGCTAGACCTCTCTGACTCACATAAAACTATTATTATACGGAAGAGTGGTGAGATGTTGTACAGAGCAAGAGCAGGCGACATCCAGCAGCGTATCAGATCTAATAGTGCATGATACATGGCTCTCAGTTCGAGAAGCGGCACATATTGCTCTGTACCTCGCAGGTTGTCGGAGCCAGAACGAGAGTTAAAGAGTAGGTCTAGCAATTTGTCGATCAACCCATCTGCATATTAGGTTCGAGGTCTAATTAGGTTCGATGTCTACCCCTCGTCAGTACAGCTTTGGCTGGTCGACAAATTGGAGACCGTGAGTTCGCGGCTTAAAACCAAAAATCTACGGAAGAGCGGTGAGATGTTGTACAGAGCAGGAGCAGGCGACATCCACCGGCACATAAGATCTAATACTGCATGGCCGATGGCTCTCCGTTCGCGAAGTATCCCATATTACTCTGCACCTTGCAGGTTATCGGAACCAGAACGAAGTGCGAAAAGTAGGTGGTCACCAATTTGTCAATCAACCCATATGCATACTAGTTCCGGGTGATACTAGTTCGCGCCCTTAGTACAGTCTTCGCTGGTCGAAAAATTGGAGACCGTGATTTCGCGGCTTAAAGCCAAATATCTACGGAAGAGCGGCGAGATGCTGTACAGAGCAGGTGCAGGCGACATCCACCAGCGTATTAGATCTAATACTGCTTGGCAGATGGCTCTCAGTTCGAGAAGCAGCCCATATTGCTCTGTACCTAGCAGGTTGTCGCAACCAAAACGAAATGTAAAGAGTAGGTGGTCACCAATTTGTCGCTCAACCCACCTGCATACTAGTTTCGGGGTCTACCCCTCATCAGTACAGCTTTGGATGGTCGACAAATTGGAGATCGTGACTTCACGGCTTAAATTTAAAAATCTACGGAAGAGCGGTGAGATGTTGTACAGATGTAGTCTCCAATGTGTAGCTGTACTGATGAGAGGTAGACCCCGACACTACTATGCAGATGGGCTGATCGCCAAGTTGGTTTAATATTATTATATATATAAAATTTTTCCATTTACTAACTTTTGAGGCGTTGGCAGCTTAACCCTCTTTCAACTAGGCCAATGGCTTTTCCCAAATTCTCGGCGTTGTTGCTTTTAAATAAAACAGCACAATACTTTTTTTTGACCTTATTTACTGAAAAGTTCACTGTGAAGTGAACTTTTCACTGGCTTACAAGTTTAGATATGAAAAAATTAAGAAAAGAAGCTCAGAGTGTGGAGGGAAAGTAAAAACATAATTACGTTCAACCCTCCTCAACGTCATCTCCTAAACCTTGCTGTTCAAGTGAAGGTAAACACAAAATTAAGTTTTAATAAAGAAAAGTCAAGAGTTATTTTGTGACAATAGCTGCATGGAACTCTTGAAACTTTAGGTGCTGATAAGGAATGGTCCTTGATCTGGTCCTTGACCGATCTCAGGTTCTGTTGTACTGTGCGGGTCGTTTTAAAACAGTTTTTACTTTGTGCTTCTCCAGTAACCTGTCGATCGTGCCCGCGACTTTGTATGTATGCTAAACTAGTCTCCCACGTCATCCTTCACCATCTCCCGTTTATCCTTCCTGATGATCCACACAACTATCGAACTTCTGCATGCTTTAGGAGTTAAATCAGTTAGCAATGTATTAGAGACTAACCAAAGAAGCAATTGGAATATTTAAGCAAGAAGGATTTCGATAGAAAAGGGAAAATTATGCTCCTATATTGACACTGAAAGTGAGTTCTGCGTCATACTTCAAGTTCGACAAAACTCCGCTCCACCCAAATCCTAGCCCCTCCACTACAATAGCGGCGAAAGTATAAATACGAGGGAGTTCGTTTAATGATCGAATCACTCAACGTCGGGACACAAGAGATGACACTTCACCCATTACCCTATTGGACAACAACATCATAGCCCTACAAACACTTCAACATGAATTTTGACTGGTCGTGAGAGCTTTCACAGTGCGATGTTCTTATAAGTTTAGTTATTCTTTTGGGAAAGTCAGAGTCTTCAAACAGTTCCAGGTTTTCCATTAAGTAAAACTAAAAGCCAAACAAATTTTTTTAGTACTTACTATCATATACGTTTTGCGTCCTTTAATTCAGGTCGATAGAAGTGAAAATAGCGGGTGTAGGACAGAAATAACTACTTCACATTTGTGAAAGAGCCAACGTTTCGACCTTTATTGAGGTCTTCCTCAGGGCTAAAATAAAATTACATACATATAGCAAATACAGAGTTACAAGTGCCTATAAACACAGATAATTTATTTATAAAAAAAAAATCGACATTAGAACATGACTAAAATTGAGTTATAAAAAGCAGACAAGAGAACATGACTAAAATTAACCTTACTTTTTTCAATAAGCGAAGTTTGTCAACTAGGAACAACATTCCACTGAATATAAAACATCTCCAGTTTCACGAAAAAAAGAGCAAACGAGCACCATATAGGACGACACAGCCATCGCTAATGTGGTCAACTTTTCCACCCCCTTGTATGTCTAAAACAAAGCCGTGATTTTACGTAGACATTCGCTGCGTCTAGACCTGCGATCGCGGCATGAAGGGTTTTAGTATCGGTTGTTCGTCGGTATCGAATTTGTACGCGCAGTGCATCTAAGAGATTCTATTTTTGTGTATTAAGGACAGTAATTAACTGTGTATTATGGAAGTGGTCTTGAATTTAATTAACGTAAAGATATATTTTAAATATTCATATGAAGAAAAGATGGAATTAAAAAGAAGAGGTAGACCGTTGCCAGATATTTTTATTAAAAAATCTTGTTTAAGTAAAAGAAAAAGTTGTACACGTAAATTAAGTAGAGATATTTATTTAAAAAATTACTGGATATGTGGATGTAACAAAAAATGCTTTGAACTGTTTTGATTGCCTACTTTTTGGAAGCGATAAAGCTTGGACAGAAATAACACTTCAGTTTGAAGATAAAAAGACACAAAAACTCTAAAAGCCATCTTCATAGTTATATAGAATTGTCCTTACTAGGGTCAACTAATATTATGGCTCAGTAGATTCTGCCTATTGGATAAATGCACAAAGACATAATAAAAATGCGTCTAAGAATAAGTATGTTCTATCAAAAATTATTGATTTTGCTTGATCATAGATATTTTTAGATATGTTACGACAACGGGTAGAAGTGTTGAAGAAAATTGTATATAGAACGATTTCCCATGGCGCTAAAACCGTTTTAATTTTAATATAGAGACAATTAATGTTGTGCTCGGAAATAGAAACTCTCCTATTGAGTGTATGGATGAAATAAAAAAAAAATTCAACAACAACACAGTCTTTAATGCAGCCCCCTCTATTCGCCGTACATTAAATAATTCGAACTTCAATTTTTGGCTGATTTACACCATGTAATGCCTCACGTAGATACAACATTCTTTTTAATCAATTGCAGCAGAGAAAGATCGACTACACTGGAGTACAAGACGCTATCGATAATTTTGCAACTAATATTATATAAGTTCGAAGTAATATTGAATATTTCCGCCCTATGTTAAACTGTGCATATGAGGAGCGATGTTTTGGAAAACTTACAACGAAAACAACATTATACAAGCGAAAACACCACACAACACCGAATACTGCATTGTAGCTACGTCACGGCGGTATGAAAGTTTTTCACAAAGAACGTTGGATAGACTTGACTAAAAAATAAGTTTTTTGTTTAAAAAAATGCAAAACACCCAAAAGAAAAAACCACGAGCCGCCACTGCTGGAAGCAACCGCTACAAAAACTTTCCATCTTAAAAATCGAATGGGGGTTAATTGACCCCTGCCGGTATAAACTATAAAATATCAATTTTTTTTCAAGAGCGTTGGGCAAGCTTTATTCACTTTACTCACATTTAACAGGGATAGTGTCTTTACACTATTCTTCGATGGACTGTATACGTATATTTTCTTTAAATAAACAAATACACAAAGGGATGCACTATTTGCATTTATGTAAATTGAAAATTCACTATTAACTAGATTTTATGGCTATCTAAAGTAAATACAACAAAGGGGTTTTAATGGCGAATTAATTATAAAGAGTAAGAGAGAGAGAGAGAGAGAGAGAGAGAGAGAGAGAGAGAGAGAGAGAGAGAGAGAGAGAGAGAGAGAGAGAGAGAGAGAGAGAGAGAGAGAGAGAGAGAGAGAGAGAGAGAGAGAGAGAGACAGAGTCGAGCCGTCGAGACCTAAACACTCGCAGCGTTATAAAGAGAATGACCGTAAAAATTCCATTTTGCCTTATTATTGGGCGTTTGTAAACACACATATGGAATTCCTTGAATTTAAAAATAGACTAGAGAACAGTTCTATGCAAAATTAATCTATGCATTTTAGACCAAAAGAAAGCTGTTTAGTGTACATTTTCCCCCCGCGTTGAAGTCTTGGCTTCAAAACGCCTTTCAAGTAATTAGTTTTCTTAAATTACAATTAAAAATTAAAATAATAAAACTTAGCTAACATTAATTGCAAAAATAATAAAACTTAGTTAACATTACTTGCAAAAATTTACTTATATCAATCGAATCAGCGAGAAATCAATCTAAGAGTTCTTTTGAACAGTTTTCCTTGATACACTCTTATTTATACTCAGGAAGTGGGCTGACTTTAGATATGGATCATTTAAAGATACCAGTAGAAGTTTGTACTTCCACAACTCTTACTTTACCATCTGCTCCGGGATACGTCTTAACTATTCTAGCCAGAGGCCACTGTAGAGGAGGTAGTCGGTCTTCAATAAGAAGAAACAAATCATTAATTTGCAAGTTTTTAGAAGGAGTTAACCACTTGGGTCTTGATTGTAAATGCTGAAGGTACTCTCTACTCCAACGTTGCCAAAAATGTTGTTGTAATCTACAGCAATGCTGATAAACGGAAAGTCTATTCATTTGAACTTCAGACAAGTCAGGTTCTGGAAAAGCAGTTAGGTTTTTTCCAATTAGGAAATAACCTGGAGTCAAACATTGAAGATCTGAAGGGTCAGAAGAAAGAGGACAAAGAGGTCTGGAATTCAAAACTGCCTCTATCTGCCAAAAAACTGTTTGAAATTGTTCAAGAGTCAAATTTGAATTACCAATTATTCTCTTCATATGGAATTTAGCTGATTTGATATTTCCTTCCCACATTCCTCCCCAGTGGGGACTTTTGGGTGGAATAAACTTCCAAGTAATATAAGTTTGAGACAGATATTCTTTATGATATCAAGATTTTTCTGGTTTTTAAGAAATTGGTATACATCGTTGAGCTCATTTCTAGCTCCCTGAAAGTTTGTGCCATTATCACTAAGAATAATAGTAGGGTTTCCCCTCCGGGAAATGAATCGCTTTAATGACATAAGGAAGTGTTCAGTGGAGAGGGAATAGACTACCTCTAAATGTACAGCCTTAGTAATCATACATATGAAAAGAGCTAAGTATACCTTGTTCATAACTGCTTTATGAAGTGAAGATGATTTAATTAAAAAAGGGCCAGAAAAATCTATTCCAACTTGTTGGAATAGCCGAGTTATAGTTACACGAATCTCTGGTAAGTCTGCTCGAAACCGGAAACAAGTCATGCATTCTCGAATGACCTTTTTTGACAGTGCGTAGTCAATCTAGAGGCCAATATTTTAATCTTATACTGGTTAAAACGGTTTGAAGTCCCGCATTACATAATCGAATGTGTTCATATTTCAATAACAAAGCGACAACATAGTTGTGTGATGGCAATAAAATAGGGTGTTTCTGCTGTTCAGAAATAGTTGCATTGCATAATTGACCACCAACACACAAAAAACCTGATTCATTCAAAAAAGGCTTAAAGTGTAATAAAGACTTATTAGAGAGAGGTTTATTTTGTAAGAGCTCTTAAATTTCCTTACTGAAATGCATTAGTTGAAGTTTTTTTACTATTAGGTTCATGGCCACTTGAAGTTCAGTGACATCAAGAGGACCACTTACAAGCTTCTTTTTACATTTATTTGCAATAAATCTATTACAGTATGCTACTACTCTTTGAAGACGTGAAAACAAAGAATACCGATTGAAAAGGTCACTCCAAAAGTCATGTTTAGACTTTGGATATATTGAGATATTTAGTGAAATCTTTCCTCAGGTAAAGCTAATTTCTTGGCCTTTGGTGTGAAAATTTGCTCACAAATCGGATGCTGATGCACAAATTTAGGACCCTTCCACCATAAGTCACATTCAGAGAGAGAAGTAACAGAAGTGCCCCGAGATAAATAATCAGCAGGGTTATCCTTAGTAGGAACGTGATACCATTTATAGTTTGCAGTTAAAGATTGAATTTTACTTACACGATTTGACACAAAGCTGCTCCAACGAGAAGCATGAGAACTAATCCAAGCTAGCGCTATCTCAGAATCAGTCCAGAGCATTACACTGCATATACAAAGTTTTTCTTTGTATATGGACACAATCCTATCCATCAAACTTGCAAGAAGTAACAAACCGCAAAGTTCTAGTCTAGTCAACGAAACTGTTTTCACTGGGGAAACTCGATACTTTGAGCAAATCAAATTGCAACTCACCGAGTTGTCGATATACACTGCTCTTACATATATACAACCACCGGAAGCTTTAAGGCTTTCGTCTGCAAACCATGTAACTAACTCCAAGAATTTAATTTTACTCCTTGTCATAAATATGGGACGGAAAACCTTAATTTGAGACAACCTAGATAAATCTTTAATAAATTCAAGCAATTCTGTGAAGATCGTGCCTTCTAAAGGTGCGTCCCAACTGACCTTAAGCAGCCAAAGTTTTTGTATTAGCAATTTGCCTGTTACCACTATTGGGTTTATCAGTCCTAACGGATCAAAAATACTAGCTAAGAGAGACAATGCTTTTCGCTTTGTCAAAGGGACAGAAAAAGATTCAAGAGCAGGAAGAGCTGAAATTATAAAACTGTCACTCTCAGCATGCCAGGAAAGATCCAACACTTTATTGAGTGAGTCATCAGTTGAACAATTTAGATGAGTCATCGAGAAGTTCTGTCCATTGTGCGCCAAAAATAACTTTGAGTTTGAAGTCCATTTGTGCAATTTTAATTGAGGGGGATTTAGCAGAGAGCGTAGTTCATTGTAAGTATCCTGCAATTCCTGGACACTGTCACACGAGTAAAGAATATCATCCATATAAGTTTGAGTCAAGAGAACTTCTGCACCTAGTGGAAACTTATCTTTAGACGAAACAGCAAGTTCCTGTAGAGATCTAGTTGCTAAATAAGGAGCACAAATAGTGCCGTATATTACAGTTTTCAATTGTATGCATTGTAAAGGATATTCAGGACTATCTCTCCAAATAATAGGCTGCAGAAAACGATGATGAGGACTAATGTTTATTTGCCGATACATTTTTTCAATATCAGCGGTAACTGCAAATTTTCCCAACCTAAATCTACGGAGAATATCAAAAAGATTTGTTTGCACTTGATATCCTTTCAAGGAGACACTGTTCAATGAATAACCCGAGGAAGTCTTAGCTGAAGCGCCAAAGACTACCATCAACTTTGTTGTTAAACCATTTTCTTTTAATACACAATGATGGGGCATGAAATAACGATTTTGGCCTTCTTCAGTTTGTGCTTCCAAAGGAACTATCTCGGCATGATTTAGGGATACATATTCTTTTATAAAGTTTCTATATTCTTCAAAAAGTTAAGGTAATTGCTTAAATCTCCTTTCTAAATTGAGAAAACGTTTGAGTGCCATTGAATATGAGTTTCCAAGTTTCAGATACTCATCTGGAGTTTTCGACAATAAATCAACTTGACACTTTCCATCCTCAAGCAATATGAAAGATGACCTAAATTGTTTTTCAGCTAACTCAATTTCAGGACTAATAATAGATTTTTGTGGTACTTCCTCTAATTCCCAAAATTTTGTTAACAACGTGTCTAATTCGGAAAAATCATTTTCATAAAGATTTTTATCAACACTGGAATTAGTGCAATGTAAACTAGAAAATTTTTGGCTTGTAAAAAGAGAGATACTTTGTTTAGGGAATTGACGTAATGAAGGGGCCGATCCTAGTAGTATCCTACCCAAATGAGTTGTGGAATGGGTTTCTTTTTTCCTAAATTAATAATTTCGGCAAGAATTATGTCTGCATAGCAAGATGCATTTAAAAGTATGTCCACATCGCCTGGGACAAAAAACAAAGGATCAGCTAGCTCAATACCCGGAGGAATGTTCAAAGTCTCTACATCAATAGGTACTTGAGGGAGCTGACATGTTATAGTCTTCATTATAGCACAAGGGACAGTAAAACTTTTAGACCTATCAGTTTTTGAACCAATGGTGATATCAAGCATGCTTTTTGATTTTACAATATTTTGATTAATACCAATTACATTCAAATTCATTTGATATGTTGGTAAATTTAGCCTTTTGCTTATTTTCTCAGAGATAAATGAGGTTTCACTTCCACTGTCAAAGACCACTCTAGCCTGAATAGGTGCATTATTTTCTGAAAACAAAGTTACAACAGCAGTGGCTAAGAGGACGTGAGACTGCTCAGCTGACATTGCCGACGTCTTACTTATAGACCCGTTTGTGTTTGTTAGTAGTGAAGTTATTGGACGTGATGAATTCTGAGAATAATTATTAATCATTTTGTTGACATTAACTGATGTTGACTTTGGTGTACGAGAAGGAAAACTGTTCAAATTCTCCAAAACTAAACAGCGTCCTTCCAATATGACAATATGTCAAAAAACTCATTTATTGTGGGAAGCTGGGATCTATCTCTTTCCTCTTCATAAGTTTTCCCAGAGGCAAATTCTAATTTTCTACTCAAAACATTTACCAAAAATAGATCCCAAGTATCCACAGGAACCTTCAACATTTTTAAGCATTCAATATTTCTCTTACAATTTGTAATAAACTCCCGCAAATTCTGTGAAGTGCATTTTGGCATACTTTGGTAGTCCAGTATGGCATTTAAATGAGTGTTTATAATTGCTAACTTATTTTCATACCTATCTTTAAGCACTTCTAGCGCTATATCAAAATTGTCATTTGTCAATTCCAAGGTGTCTACCAACTTCAAAGGCTCACCCCCGGGATAGCTCTTAAGATAAATACATTTTTGAAGGTTAGTCAAATTACTATCATTTGATGAGAGCTGAATGTAACTCCATAAAAGAGGTCCATTGAGAAATATTACCTGTGAAAGGAGGTATTGAAATCTCTGGTAACTTGACTCTCTGTCTCGGAGAACCTCCCACTGAGCTTAAACTAGGTGTAACACAAGAAGTTGAACTAGGTGCCAAACTATTTAATTTATCAATCTGAGCATGAATTAATCCTAACATCTGAATACATTTATCCTCAATGTCTAATCTGTTTTCCTGGTCAAGATTATCTGTGTCTAAATCTTCAATTTGGTCTTGAACCTGACAATATTTCAAAAAAGCCTTATCCAGCATATCCAATCTAACTTTAAAAACATGAACATTAGTCTCTATGTCTAAATTAGAATGAATCCAAGTTTGAACCCTATTAATAGCCGATTTAGTATGGGTTCTATCTCTTTTTAGAGCATCCATTTTCAAATATTTTACTCTTTACCGAGTCTGTTAATTATCTAAGTATATTCCTTAATTATTTTACTATATGTATCAAAATAGAAGCTGAACAAGAGAATTTACTCAAACATTAAATTTTAAGGAAAGTTCAAATATAAAATATTCACTCAAATATCGAGGTCAATCCAGAGTCAAATGTAGCTCACTCAAACAAAACTACCAACCCAGAGCAAAGAATAACAACTACTGCAGGTACAGAAGCTTGGAAAAATCTTACCAGTTCAGAGTTCACTCTCGGGTTGCACTTTCACTTTTATCACTTACGATGAAACAAAAAGGGTCCAGGTACTTTTTCCTCCAAATGAAAATAGGAGATTGGTTCGGCTTCGTCAAATCCCAAATTCGGTGTGCAGTTCGGTCAAAGCAAACTTTCTTCCTGTCTTTGTTTTTCGAATCTGGGAATCTCTCCAAACTTGTGCTCAAATTCAACTGCGCCACTTCTTATATAAATGAGATTTAATATCAGGTGGTGAAGGACCAAAAATATGGGCAAGCTTTATTAACTTTTACCCACATTTAACAGGGATAGTGTCTTTCCACTATTCTTCGATGGACTGCATATGTATATTTTCTTTAAATAAAAAGCGTCTCGACTAATTTAAATTCAACACTAGGTTATATTTTTCTTTACACAAAGGAATGCACAATTTGCATTTATGTAAATTGAAAATTCACTATTTACTAGATTTTATGGCTATCTAAAGTAAATACAAAAAAGGGGTTTTAATGGCGAATTAATTATAAAGAGTAAGAGAGAGAGAGATAGAGAGAGAGAGAGAAAGAGAGAGAGAAAGAGAGAGAGAGAGAGAGAGAGAGAGAGAGAGAGAGAGAGAGAGAAAGTCGAGCCGTCGAGACCTAAACACTCGCAGCATTATAAAGAGAATGATCGTAAAAATTACATTTCGCCTATTTAAAGTAGTGACATGTGGCTAAGGGAAGACAGACAACGGACCAATTGTTTTCAACAGTTTTATGAGGAATTAATCTATGCATTTTGGACCGAAAGAAAGCTGTTTAGTGTTGTGTTTTCACAACAAGCGTATCCAATATTTCCGAAAAAAATTGTCATAAGACTCCTTCTGTGGTAAATAATTTTGTCTCAAAAAGCCATATCTCAGCAAGCAAGCTGCGATGCTCAATTTATGGTTAAGGCACTAGAAGACAAATTAGCTAAATATCCCAAGAAACATCTATCAAATACAAAAGAAACAAAAATTACAGAAGGTTAAGTACCAAATACAAGTAGCAATCATGTAACCAAAAGTACCAAAAACAAGAGGACCGCTAGCTTTTATACAGTGAAGACGGGTAGGGATCATAAAGTTAAATGCCTGAGCGCCACGTGATTATTTTACAAGTTGCCCTGAAAATCGATGGAATTTGGGTAGTGATATCAATCACGAGATATCACATTACCTGGTTTACAACTGCAATACACTTACTTTTTCCTTTATAACCAATTGACCAGTAGGATAAAAACAAAATTAAATCACTAAGTAAGTATCAAATCTCCGTGTATTAATAAAAAATTCCAATATAGTCAGTACAAAGATAACAAGCTATTTTGCAATTGGTCCAATAAAACAACGCTAATATCCAATGAATTTGATTCAAAACTCTCTTCTGTCTCCAATACGATGCTCACTACAATGGACTGAAAATCACACATTTACTATAAACAACTGGAACTCTTGATGCACATGTAGCATCTATATGCCATTGAAACCAGAAACCAATCTTCTCTAACAAGCGGGAAAACTACATCCACTCTTCAAAAGTTAAAGGTAAAACGAAACCTAAAATAAAACCCCTGATGTTAAGCGGAGTTACCTAGACACGTGTTGCCTCAAATCCTTTAATCCCCCAAGGTTGAGATTGTTATACCAAATCATCAAAACGGAACCCTGAATGCCTCTCCCAAATGAATCATTGTTGCAGGGGCCGTAGAGCATTTACTCAAACTGAAACTCATTTAATTTGCAACCTTAAAGGGCGAAGGTTAAAAAAGGATTAAAGGGCCGTAAAAAGAGAAATTGAGAGTTTTGACAAAAAAAATTCCACAAAAGCGAAAGCTGGTGTTGCCAATTCTACAAATATAGTCATAGACATTCCAGACTTGAAAGTTCAATAACGTAAATTACACGATAATGGACACAATTCGTGAAAAAGAGAAAACAGGACATACAGAAATTTAAGACAAGGCATTGCGAAAATTTGCTTTCATAAGATGTAAAAAAAAACAATTCGAAATCGACATAAAGAAGAATAATAGAAAACGTGTACACTGTGGCAATACCGAATTGAGATACGGCTTCTATGAAAAATAGACCTGACAGATTGAATAAATCATAAAGCTTAGAACATTGGAACAGTACAGGTTAACATCATCTCAATTGGTAAGGGGTTCATGGTACCAGAAAGTAGACCCACATTGCAAAACACGAAGGCTCCTCCAACGATATACAAATCGTTGATCTGGAAATAGTGACGTTGACTGATGAGTTGAAATCGTACTTATGCTGGTAATCCTCATTAACAAAACAAAGTGACTAATTAGCATTTACGCAATAACAAAACAAATGTGAGGATAATCAAAAAAAGTAAATATGAAGTAAGAACCCCAGAAAGAAAACAGGACGGCAATAGAAAGCCACATCCAAAACAGGCATCACCATTTTACAAGGCAGTTTTCCAAATATCTATTATGCAATTATGCTATCAGGCCAAGTAATTGCTAAAACATGCCCTCTATTTACAGAAACCCTTGAATGAAACATAAACAGTTGAATTCTAAATCAATCAATGACCCAGCCAAATCAGCTCATACAACTAACCCTTAAGGCTCGAAAACATCAAAAACTGCAGAAATACTCGAGAGTTAGGAAGACCATGGAAGTGATTGGAACCCCGATGGAGTATGCTGAAGGAAGCCCTTACAGATACCCAGGAGCTAGACATTGGCTATAGACTGAATCGAAGGGTTAGAACAGTGCCGGAAGGCAAAGGAGCGTTGGTTAAAAGAAGGGTGCTTTGAAATCGAGGAACTACAAGATAAGCATGACCTGCTCAATCTCCACAAAAAAATCAAGGAATTTACACGCAGCGTAAAGAGCAGAAGGGTGTTTTGAGAGATGCCAATAACAGAATTTTGGTACGCTCTGAAGAAAATAGAAAACGATGGGAGGAGTATGTACCCTTTTTAACGATGTTCGACCTAAAAAACTCCTGAAGGTGCTCTGTTAATGAGTCTAGCCCTGGAATCACGAAAGAGGAAGTAATACGCGCTATGAGGCTTCAAAAAGCGACAAGGCCGTTGGACCTGACCAGGTGCGCGCGGAAACGCTCAAACTCATTGCGGATGCAGATGGGGAGGACCTAGCGCTCCCCACCTCTCTTTTTAGCTCTTTATATTAGACTGGAATCGACGTTCATCACCATAAACAAAAAACCGAATGCTTCCCAGTGTGATGACTAAGGCATAATTACCTTGATGTTCCATGTCCTCAAGGTATTCCTCGGTATCATCCACACACGTATATGCCAGATGTGAGGGACAGATTGGTAGTACGCAGTTCGGATTTAGGATGGGTACACTCGAGGATCTCTTTACACTCAACGTTCTGACGCATCGGTGCAGAAACATGAATGTAGATATATACGCATGTTTTATTGACGACCATAAGGCATTCGACTGCGTTTCGCACCAGAGACTTGCTGAGGTCTTCAAATCCATTGGTGTTGACGAGGGAGACCTGCGCATTCCCAACTATATTGGAAACAGACGGCGGAAGTCAGAATAGAGGGCGAATCATCTGAAGTGGTGGAGATTAGGAGGCGAGTGAGACAGGGTTGTGTTCTGTCGCCCTTTCTTTTCAATATCTATTCCGAAGCGATTTTTCGTGAAGCAGCGGAGGATGTGGGAGTGGGCATCAAGATCAACGGCATTTGCGTTAACAACATACGCTTTGCTGATGACTGATGACATGATGAACTGTATTGTCGAACATGGTATGCAGCGTGGACTACAAATGAACGTTGACGAGACCAAGATTGTTTTATTCTCCAAGACACCAAAACTAGCAGGCCTCAGAATTAACAACGCGGTTGTACAACAAGTCTCGGCTCTAAAATAACTTGGCGCGCTCGTCAATGTAACCAATGACCCTAAAGTCGAAATTCTTGCAAGGATAGAACAGGCCAGACGCTCATTTACATCAATGAGGAGCTTCTTCGCTTGCCGTGACCTGAGTCTGCAGCTGCGTGTGCGAATGCTATGCCGCTATATCGCCCCGGTCCTTCTATATGGATGTGAAACAACAACGAACAGGTACTCAAGCGGATGAATAAATTTAAAGAACTATTAACAACAATAAAAGAAAGAAAACTGCAATACATTGGTCACGTCATGAGAGGAGAGCGATATGAAACACTCCGCCTTGTTATTGAAGGAAGGATCGAGGGCAAAAGATCTGTGGGCAGACGCCAGAATTCGTGGCTCAAGGATCTGCGATGATGGTTTGGTCGAACGTCTATTGAGATATGCAAGGGTGCAGATTCGCGCTACATTATAGCCTGGATCGCCAACTTTCGGAGAGAGAAGGCGTCATAAGAAGAAGAAGAAGAAGAAGAAGGAAGACCAACTTCTTTTGTGGATATCATCCCAGGAATACCATTACTAATGAACAAGGTAAATTTCCCAAAATCTGAGCAAAATCAAGGACGGAGTAACCTCAGGAAAGACATTTATATCAGTAAAAGTGCGATAGTTCAGAAATATTTTAATGCTAGTGATGTGAGTGTCTCGAAAATCTAGATACCTATTTGTTGCCATTAAAACCTGCTAAGAACCTGATGGAAAGCCTAAATTAATTGCATTTTACACCCTAAGGCCAAGGTAATTCGCGAAATCAGAACTTGTTTTAAAGTCCAATATCTTAAAATCTAATTTTACCGTTACAAACTTCTGCGTAGTCTAAAAAATCGAAAGAGGTGAGTTACCCCTGCCGGTACAAACTATTAAAGTGAGATTATTTTTAAGAGCGCATCCAATATTTAAGAAAAAATTATCAGACTCCTATTCATAAATAATTAAATCACAAAATGCCATCTCTCTTCAAGCAACCGATACGGAGACTTACTATCTCAAAAATCGAATGGGGGTTAATTGACTCCTGCCGGTAAAACTATAAAAGATCGATTTTTTTAAGAGTGCATCCAACAATCTTAGGAGATTACAAACGAGCCATTCCGATTAAAAACAGCGAAATAATTTTCCCGAAATCTTTTTGAAAATGTTTAAAGGGGGGTATTACCATTTTTTCTTCATTCTCAACTTTGACCGCCTGTAACTTGAGATTAGACCGATTGGAGTGAATCCAGGTGTTTTTTCCTCCTCTTGATGTTCTCTATCACGACCCACCATCGGGCGTTCCGTAGGTGGAATATTTTCGGAGATAGACCCTATCGGAAGTCGATTTTTAGGCATTTTTAAAATCGCATTTTTTGACCATTTTTAAACAAATCTCTTTAGAGGTTAATTTCATTCGAATTGTCATCAAGTGAAAGACTTCTTTTCATAAATAATTAAGTCACAGAATCCCATCTTTCTGCAAGCAACCGCTACGGAGACTTACCATCTTAAAAAGTATTTATTAATAAGCACTTAATAGCTATTTATGTAACCAGTTACGAAAAGTCCAATTTTGTGTAACGAATGAATGTTTGCGGGGTGAGCGCAGCGAGTTCCCGCAATTAGAATGAGGTACACAAAAAAGGCTTTTCGTCACGTGTTTCATACAAGATTTTTTCTAATTTTGACTACAAATACCTACTTAGAGAGAGAGTTATTATTATTAAACTTCAATATTTACTTTTTTTTTCAAGCGGACTAAAAGTACGTCATTTGTTTTCTCCATACGCACACCTAAAGCGGGCTTTCAAATCCTGAGACCAAAAAAGTAGCAAAAAAGTCCTAGGCAGTAAAAGTAAAGTCAAAAGTCACCGCTAGTGTCATGGTGGCGCATATATAAACGATTTTCATTCACCAAAATTATTTTAATAATAGATGACACCAGATAAACCGATCTGAGTGTATTGCCATCTTTACATTCTTGTTGAAAAAACAAAGGACAGAAATACTCTCAGAGCACTCAAGAGCACCATCCGAAACCGTTATTTGTCGAAATCGCATAGGTTCTCGAATTCTGAATTCGTCTGTGAAATGTCATGCGCGTCATCATATTTATCTGTCAATGTGACATTTATTAATTTAGTATTGGAAATAATGCTACAAATTCTTAGTTTACCATAATCATTGGTTCTTATTTAATACATTAAAACCATTGAACATTGAATTACATTCTAACATATTCTATGTATTTTACAAATAATATACACAATTGGGTAAGTACCTAGACCCGCATAAAGAGGATGAGAGAAAATTGCAAAACTGAACCACTTTTAAATAGATTTCTTATTTATTGCATGCTTGAAAAAAAAATAGTATATGTTACTCGGAGTAAAAGGTCTTTTTGTGCTTCGCCCAGTTGCAGGCCTCAGCTTCGCTTCGGCCCTCAATCTCTGGGCTCAGCACAAAAAGACCCACTTTTACTCCTAGTGACATAATCTACTATTAAACCACTTTGTGTCTACTTAATACCGTAAAACTGTAGCAACGGTGTGCCACAACCGAAACCTGCAACTGGTGGTGACACGAACTTTTCATCACTAGTTTCGAAAGATTTTACTTTTCGTAACTAGTTACGTAACTAGTTACGAAAAGTAGGACGTTACGTCACTGTCATCAGTATTGAAAAGTGCCGCTTTATATGTCAAAATTAGAAAAAAAAATTTAAAGATGTTTTTAAGTGCGCATCCACTATTTCCAAAAAAAAATGTCAAAACTTCTGTATATAAATAATTTAAAGTCTCAAAACGACATCTCTCTGCAAGCAGCCGCTGCAGATATTTACCCTTTTAAAAATCGAAAGAGGTCAATTGACCCCTTCCTGTAATAAACTATAAAAAACGATTTTTTTCAAGGCGCCTAAAATAATTAAAAGTCGCAATATGCCATCTCTCCTACGGCTGAGGAGACACCACACTCACACACACAAAGAGGTCAATTGACGCTAGAAGAACCGTCCAGTGCTTCTAAGTGTTAATATATCCACTTCAATAATTTTAGTAAAACTGTTGAGTAAGTAGTAAAGGCTTTCATTATGAGCCAGTTTATCTCCTTCTCAAATAACTGCGAATTAATGAACGGCATGGTTAAGGTCGTCTATCATTTTCCCTTCACCACTAACTTTCAACATAGCTCATGCACAACTGCAACCCATTGTTCCGCCTTGAAAGACCACTTTAGGAATTCTGAAATCATTTTATTACTTCTTTTAATATAAACGGAACACGTGCTTAAAAACATCTTGGTAATTGATCGAAAGTAGTTGGCGAATTTCACTGAATATTAGGTGCCAGTCGCTTATTAAATTGGTTTCTGATGGTTATGAAGCAAAGTTACAACTATGCCCGTAAAAAGGTTTTCTCTTTTGTTTTACTATGAACAAAGAGTATGAACAGCGATACTTAATATTTAGCCATTATTAAATTATCACGATGCTATTGTGCAAACCATCTCATATGTTTACGAAAGTCAGAAAGGAGGAACTTACACTTATTGTCAATACATCTTCTCTCTTTGCTTGGGCTTTAAAGAGTATTTTGTCTACACTTTTGCAATATAAGATTTATATGATTTTTTTTTAAAGCAGTACCTATAAAAAAGTGACACTAACTAAATATGTCAGGATGTATCAGTTATGTCGAATTGCTTATGTTTTCATTTAAAGCTAAGTTCTCATACATCCGTTTCATCCAGTGCAGTAAAAAAAAAGACGCAGAAGAGACAGTATAGTTGTTCAGGGTTGTTCACATTAGTCCGTTGCAGTGGTTGTTTTTCATGTAATTTTTTTCAAATTTGACATTGACTATAATATTTTTATGAACGTCAGTATTAAGGTGGGTTTATACACCAAATAAAATAAAATTAGAAATAAGAGTTGGTTTCATGTACACCCCTATTAGCGCTCATGCATCAAATAAGATTTATGTTATTTGGTGCATGAACGCTAATAGGGGTATACATGAAACCAACTCTTATTTCTAATTTTATCTTCTTCGTTATTTTATTTTATTTTGTGTATAAACTCACCTTTAGAATTTTTATTACCCCTATCCACCAAATTCTAATAGTATCATATTTATAACTTAAAGTCTTGAAAGGAAGGGTAGGTAGGCGCCGGTTTTGGATAAGGCCTATTGAAAGGAAAGCACAAGAAGCTGGGCAAAACTTAATTCAGGAGTTGAGACT
Organism: Taphrorychus bicolor; assembly: GCA_951812265.1. Taxonomy (NCBI): domain Eukaryota; kingdom Metazoa; phylum Arthropoda; class Insecta; order Coleoptera; family Curculionidae; genus Taphrorychus; species Taphrorychus bicolor. Next base: position 36,997,832 of record OX638301.1, on the reverse strand, counting down.
GCGAGATTTGCAATATTACACAAATTACCTTCGCTTAACACCTCAGCAATTTGATATCTTGTTGGGAATGGTTGGTCCTAACTTGCAGAAAATGCATGTGGTATGCGTGAACCTATTTCAGCACAGATTAGACTTTAAGACTTGCTTTGACCTTAAGGTAATAGCAGATAAATTTTTTATGATCTTATAGGCTAATGATTCGTAGCTTCTAGATACCTATCTTTCTAGCGGTGTTAGAATGATTTCTTTGCCACTATCCTTGACTTGAAAATGGCTTCAGATAAAAGAGTCAGGGAGGACTATGGCCTTTTACTCTATCACACTGTAGACAGAACCAGTCTGTTACAGGAATTCCCGCCGCCCTTGCTGACTTCTAGTGCCGTAGTTAGACACTGGACGCTTCTTTTGGGTTGCCGGTTTTGAAATGAAACAAATATAATATAGCATCTTAAAATTGCTATATATTTGTAACACTTCAGGTGGGGTTGAGTTGATAGGGGAGGTAATCTCACCGTGGTGAGTGAGAGAAATGTGTAAAGAGCTGGGTAGCACCAGTTATCCACGGTTAAACCCGGGATTTGAGATATAAATTCTTGTTGCCTGGGGTGGGAAATTTGTCCCACTTCTAGACAAAAATGTTATACTTTTAATAGCTCAAATTTAGCAAAAATGCGCTCATTGCAGAGAGCATTTCCTGCATTCGCTGTGCCGCTAGAGTGAGGTCCGGTGACAGTAAGGTGTTTCCTGCTGGGACCTTTGGCTGGCTGATACTTGCTATTGCGGCGGCTGCGTAGCTTTTATTGAGGACTCTTTGGCTGTTCTGTTGTCTTGAGGAGCCTTTCCTGGCTCCTTCTTAGTGGGGTTTTCTTTGCAGCCTCCATAGCTTGCCAGGTGGGGGCCACAGCTTCAATTTTTACACTTGGCTGGAATCTCCCTGCTTTTTCTACATTCTCCTAGGAGCTGACTTTCTCCGCATTTCACGCACTTTGCCACTGATGTGCGATGACTTTGCACGTGCCCGTACCGCTGGCATCGGTGGCATATTTGGGGGCTGTGTTGCATTCTTTCGAGCTCAGCTTTAGCATAGCTTCTTTCAAGTGTTTCTTCACTTGCACAAGCTTAAGGGCAAGGGTTTCTTGCACTGAAAGTGTGACTATGAGCCTTATGCTGTCAGGTCCTGTCGACTTCTTTGGGCACTGTTGGTACGCCTTTTATCACCAGTTGTTCGGTTTTATCCTCCTTTAAAATGAGGACAAAAAATGGTAGGTAGATTTGTGTTACTTTTAATAAGGGCCGGTTGTATTGAGCAAGTTTAAGCTGCTGCTCTTGTAAAAACCTAGCTTATATCTACTAGGGCGTTGTTCAATTGTCGTTTTAGCTATAAGCTTGGTTTAAAGTAAGAGTTAACTTAAGCCTCAATTCACAAATAAATAATTAAACCATCAACATCAAACAAAACTACTGTTTTGCTCTTTAATGAATCACGAAAAGGTAGGAGTTCACCAGGACTTGATGAATTAGAAGGTATCAGTGATGACGAGGAGTTTGTGGAATTGGTTAACATTGTTGTGCGGCCAGAAAGAAAACAACGATTATTTGGAGCGGGAGATGATACGTTCATAAAATACATTGATGAAGACTTCGGAGAACGATTTCGCTTTTCCAAACAAGCGGTAAAAAAATTATGGACGAAATAAGAAATTAAATTGTCACTCATACTCAAAAGTAGGTAGAAAGTACCCAGAGCCGAGAACAGCACTTACAAGCAAATACACAAGGCGTTTGCGGAAAGTTACATGAACTTTTGTAACCTAGGAAAGTAACAGTTAGTAACATCAGAAGCAACAAAGATTATTTAAAACAAAATTACATATTTTGTTATAGTAGTTGTTAACTTGAGTAGGCAGTTATCGAGTTTAATTTTCGAAAAAGCTTATACCTCGCTGAGCCGAAAGCTGCGCTTAAGCGATTATCAAAAGTCACCGGTGAGTCTACCGATAAAGTCTCGTTATATGATGGTCGTCCAGCAATTCAATGGATTAGGCTGATTGAACCGGTGGACACACCACTTATATATACTTTTTTAACAATTCGCACTGTCTGCTTGTCCGCTTATTTTCTACGCTGCACTATCTATATTTCATTTTTGCACTAGAGGTACGTTGGAGACAACTTGGGAGACTTTTCTTTCTTTTTCTGTGAATTATAGAGCCACACCAAGTCACCTGCCTTAGATCCTGCAGAATTCGCCCTTAGGTCATATCTGGCTTTTATCCGATCGTTGGCAATCTTTATCTTTGTCTTGACGTTTCGAGGAATTTCCTTTAGTCGTTCTCAAAATTCATCAGCATAGTTCTAGATATCTTGCACCGGTTCTTCTGGTGATCCGTACACCAAATCTACCGGAAGGCGAAGTTCTTTATCAAATATAACCTTGGCAGGGGTATGTCCTGTCGTGTTGTGCACTACACCTCTGTAAGCCATCATTAGAATTGGCAGAAATTTGTCCCAATCTTTCTGGTTGTCCGCTACCATTTTGCAGAGGAATTGTTCCATGGTTCCATTGAAATGCTCAAACATGCCATCTGATTGTGGATGGAGCAAAGTTGTCCTTGTTTTGCGGATTCCCAGAAGTTCCATGATCTTCTTGAAACCTTCGATTCAAAATTTCGTCCATGGTCCGAATGATGTTCTAATGGTCGCCGAATCTACTGGAGAATTCGTCAAGCAAGACCCTTGCCACGGTATTAGTTTCCTGATTTGGTAGTGCATAAGCTTCGTGGCATTTACTGAAATAATCTATGGCAACTAAGATGTATTTGTTACCATCGTCCATTTCTAGAAAAGGACTTGCCACGTCGATCTCAATTCTTTGAAATGGGGCGCCACATTGTATTGCTTCATTTGCCCCCTAGTCTTTCTTTGGGGTCCTTTTACGGAACAGCAGGTATTACAATTTCTTCACCACTCTTCGACGTCATCTTGGCAATTCGCCCAGTAGTACCTTTCCCGAATTCTATCCAGAGCCCTATTTACTCCAAAATGGCCTCCAGACACTCCATTGTGCATTTTTCGCAAGAAATCTTTCGGTCTACTTTCTCGTACGACAAGCTGAGGCGTGGCACTTTTCTCGTCGGGGCTTTCCCAAGTCCTCTTTAGTAAACCATTCTGAATCGCCAAGGAATTGGAGGAGAAGGAATCCCATTGAGCCCACATAGCTATAGCTTTTACTTCCGGACTCTTATCTGCTATGTCCTTCCAATCAGGTCTTTGATTTTCCAACTTCCATTGACGTATTAACACCACAGCATTATCGGTTGTTGGTTCAACCTTCATTTGTTCAGTGGTCCAATGTTCATCAACGTCAATCCTGGTTCTCCTAATAATACTTGATCCTTCTCGTTGTTCTACTCGTTGGCAGTGTCGACCTTCCCCTTTACAAGGCCTGCGTGATAAAGCATCTGCGTTACCATGAGATCTGCCTGGACGATGTTCAATCTTGCCAGGGATGGTGAGGATTCTTCCAAGCTGTCCAATCCTAATGAACCTAGGGGCTTCCGTAGGGCCAGTCAGCGTTCGCCCGTTCACACTTACTGGTCTTAGACTCCTTTACCGTTGAACGCGAGAGTCCCTTTTAAAATGGCCCATTCTGCCGCAGTTGAAACAAGATTCGGGTTTCTGTAGTTCGGCATTTCGGTCCATATTTCTTCTGTAATCAATGTCTTGTGCCCTGCTCCTTGATTGGTCGAAATATGAAGTCATTTGCTTCTTGAGTTTACGCTGCTCGTCCAACAATTGCTTCAAGATTGAGTTTGGCTGCGGCTCTTCCTGTATGTCAACTATTCTAACTCTGTGGTCTGTGTTTATTTTCGACGCCTCATACTCCAATGCCCGAATTAATGTCTCATTTGCATTGGAAGGACGAGGCAACCTCAAATGGCATTTCATTTCACTGTCGCGAACTCCTTCGATAAACTGCTGGACTGATAGCTGGTCAAGGAAATTAGTGTAAGTTTTCGCCTGGCTTCTGTTGCCTCATCCGTAGTTCTGTCTAGTAGATTATTTCGCAATGAGCATTACCAAACCTCTTCTCTAACGCCGCAGCAATTGCGTTGTAATTACACTTTTAAGTGGTCGACAATGTAGGCATGATATCTGCAGCCTTTCCTCTCAAAGCTACTAAAAGTTCGGTTGCCTTGTCCGAATCTGTCCATCCATTTTTAACTGCTATAGCCTCAAATTGGTCTTTATATATGTTCCAAGAAGTAGTGCCGTCGAAAAATGGAGGCCTTGTAATGTTTAGTCGCTCAGCGGTTGAAGTTGGTTCACTGTGACGTGTTACCCAGATCCGCCATCGTTCTTCTAACTCCGTCATTTTCATCTCTACTTCATGTTTGACTTGATCCACGTCTTGTTAGGCTTAATCTACGCCTTGTTTGACTTGATCTACGTCTTGTTTGACTTCATTTTGACTGACAGTCATTTTGATTGAGACAAGTTCTTGCAACTCGCGACGACCATGTGTTAATGCTTGAAAAAGGCCAGCTTGAATTTTCTTTGTTCCTTTATCTCAAGATGCCTTTGTTTTTCTTGTTCTTACAGAAAATGTCTTTGTTTCTATTAGTTGAGCTGCTTTTCTTCTTCTTTTTCTTTTTTCTCAAGTTGCCTTTCTTGTTCTTCCAGAAAATTCCTTTGTTCCTCTTTGTCCTTCTTCAGTATTTCCATAAGTGCTGCCAGTAGTTCATCCATAATTTTTGTCGTAGATCGAGTATATGGCATGTGTAAAACCAGAAGAGATGTTGTTACTTACACTAAGATTTTATGCAACAGGAACCTTTCTTCAAGTGGTTGGTGATATGAATAATACAGATAAAGGAACAGTTAGCACAGGGGCATTTGGAAGGTTAGAACCGTCATTGCTCAGCTGTACGCTCATTACGATAAAATGCCCACAACTCAGGAACAATTGCAAGCACATGTTAAATTTGTTTTTGACATAAGTAGGTTTCCAAAATGGATTGGTGCCTTAGGTTGTACCCATGTACCTATAATTAAACATACAAATGATGATTCAGAAATATATCGAAACCGAAAGGGATATTTTTTCTTACAATATGCAATGTGTGTGTGATTCCAACAGCATTTTCCCTGATGTCGTATGTCACTGGCTTGGATCAACACATGATTCCCAAATTTTAAGAAACAGCTCGCTGAGAGGTAAAAGGAGCGATTTTGCAGATTATTTATTGCTAAGTGTAAGTGTTATTTCTAGTGGCTACGCAGTTAACAAATGTGTAATCCCACCTTTAGGTAATCCGTTAACACCACCAGAGCAATTATTCAATGAAAGTTAAATACAAACAAGGAAAACTATTGAAAGGACTTTTGGCATCTGGAAAAGGCAATGACCTGTATTAGTTTATGGCATACGGTTGAAAATAGAACAGGTAGAAGGGATTGTGATTGCTATTTCTGTTTTGCACAACATTGCAAAGCGTTTGAAAGAGCAAGAAATTGAATTTACTGCCGAGGACCAAAGTGCTTTTGATCCTTTAAACATACCCGAACTTCGGGTGGCAATTCCAGTTGGTAATAATGTTAAATACTCGAAGAAATCAGATTGTTGAATATTTCCAAGGGTTTCTATAGAATGTTATACATACGACAAAACAACAAAAAACAATAACAAGACTTTTATTTAATGCTTTTAATCGTGCTCGACTTTAACAAAGAGATGATTTTCCTACAATTTTCACAAAACACCAAAATACATTATAAGAAAATTCTATTTTATTGTCTTTAAAAATTCATATTTTTTAGCTGCAGCAACTCACGGTTCAAGGTGTGTTCTTCTTGTTGAATCGCTTCATTTTCCTTCCTCAGAATCTCTATCCTGATTTCGGCCTCTTAACAGTTCCAGTTCAACTTCGTATTTTTCCTTCATTAGTTTGCGTTTCAGCTGACTTTCAGTTGCAAGGCAACTTGATTTTTCCATTTCAGTTATTGTTTTTTTTTAGGGACAGTCACTAATATTTTTGGTAATATTTCCTTCTTTTTTCTCCTTTCTGCTTTTATCTACAAAACATTAACAAAAATATATAGGTAAATACAATCTCTCGGGGATAAAGGAATTCCAGGCTTTAATTTTATGGAGATGGGCTTTTTAAGCTGATCTGGGTTATATTGTCCCCAATCACTGCTATCATCTCCAATTGAAGTTGTAGGATGGCTCGGATGTCATTTTCTCTAACCTCAGAGTTTGGACCTCGCTTTAAATTGTTATGTAGTCTAGTCCAATAGGAACATATTTTAAAAAAATTATAATATATCAAACAGAGTGCCAATTGGGCAATAAGTAAACTATAGATTAAGGTTTGTAGTTTTTCTTTGGTAAAATATTCTATACGGGTCAAAGTTTTAACTGAGGTTTAATTTGAAATAAAGATATTTTTATGTATTTATTTACTATACTCAGACTTGTTGAATAACATCACACACCATATCGGACCCTTTAATACCACCAACTAAACTGCTAACAAAAAAGATCGATACGGCAAACTTTTTCGTCATGTTTAGGGATCTGTATCTCGGAAATGCCTTAGCCGAAATTCATAACTTAAAGAGACGTTGGAAGACCGTTTCTTCTAGAATCAGGGAGGGAGGCTAGTTTTAAACCAAAGTGATTTTCTAAATGAGTTTTATGGCCTACAAGAGAAATTACGGGGGTTTATCAAAATGTGTGCGTTTTCTTATAAGTTGCCCTGTATCGCGAGAATGCCGCTGCCGATTTTAATGACGTAAATTATCTCCAAAAGACAAATTATTGTAAAATCAGCGGCGCACACTCAAGTTTAACAAAACCTTTCTATTCCACGTTGTACAAAAATGGCAAAAAATTTACTGAGAAACTGATCAATATTTTGTTAATAAGGACGTCATGGCGGTTGTTCTAACTTTAAGGCTCTTATTGTAATTATATTTAAGAGCCATGGTCGATATCTCGGGATGTTTTTAGCAGTTTTTTGTTTTTTGGCCAACAAAAGAAATTACGGGGGGTTTTCAAAAAGTGTGCGTTTTCTTATAAGTTGCCCTGTATCGCGAGAATGCCGCTGCCGATTTTAATGAAATAAATCATCTTTTAAAAACAAATGATTCGCGAATCTGTGGCGTACCGTGGGTTAGTAAAACATTTCTATTCCGTTGTACAAGAATTGCAAAAATTGTAATGAGAAACTGATTAATATTTTGTTAAAAACGACGCCTTGGCAGATGCCCTAAATTTAGGAATCTTATTGTGATTACATTTTGATTTGTGATTTTTGTTTTTTGGCCTACAAAAAAAATTACAGAGGTTTTACAAAAAGTTTGCGTTTTCTTATAAGTTTTCCTGCATCGCGATGTCGCGGCCGATTTTAATGAGATAAATTATTTTTAAGAGATTAATCATTCACGAATCAGTGAGGTACCTCAATTTTTAAATTAGTCAGTATTTTAAATAAGTTAATAAAACATTTCTATTCCATGTTGTACAAGAATGGCAAAAAATTTAATTAGAAATTGATCAATATTTTGTTAATAAAGACGCCACGGTAGGTGTCCTAACTTTAAGACTCTTACGGGAAGAGTTACGGGGCGTTTACAAAAATTTTGCACTTTCTTTTAAGTTACAGTGTTTTGCGGGAATACTCACGTCAATAAAATAAAAAACTTTAAAAGTTCATTAATTTTAAAATAATCGAGGCAGATTGATGGTTAGTAAAACGCCTCAGTTTAATTTTATACAACAACAAAAAATTAAATGGAAAAATGAAAATGGAAAAAAATTAACACCTTGAACAATCTGGTCAATTTTAAGAGGAGAGTCTGTCATAAAAATGAGTTGTCTACAATTTTTCGTTTAAAAGTTATAGGGTGTTAGTTTTATTTTAAAAATAAGAAGTTATTGATTTCTGTAAAACCGCCAGAGATATCTCAATGAAGGTTGATAGGCATTTCATTTCCGTAGTTAAACATGGAGACTGGAGACGCTAATAATGTGTAGGCCCACCTAAAACTCGCATTACTTCAGCCAACCTTCTCGGCATACTCTCCACCAAATGTCTTATAAACTCCTGGGGAATAGCTTCCCATTCTTCCCTCACTGCCAGTGCCAATTTATCCACATTTTGAACTTCTTGCTCGCTCTCTTTCGGCTTTAGTTTCATTCTGCTCCACACGTGCTCTATAACATTCATATCGGGCGACCTAACAGGCCAATTCATGCGCTCGATGCCATTCTCTCTCAGAACTTCGTTAATAATTCGAGATCGGTGTGGACGTGCATTATCGTCAACTAAGATAAAATCATCTCCAAAGTTCTGAGCGAAGGGAATAACAATTTCATTCATACACAAGTCTCGATATCTAACTGCGTTCATAGTTTGCCCAATTAAAACCACAAGTCAGTCTTTCCATTCCCCATTACTCCTCCCCACACACTCACACTTCCACCCCCAAATGGCACTCTGGCTTCCATATTTTCTTCCAGGTTTCGTTCATTCCGCCTTCTCCACACTAAAATACGTCCATCTGATGCATACAACGAAAATCTACATTCATCTGAAAACATGCAATTGTTCCACTCTGCTATTCCCCAGTGCAAATGTTCTTCTGCCCAACGTCTTCGAGAAACTCGATGGATAGGTTGAAGCATTGGACATGCGGCACGTCTTCTAGCATGTAGTCCTCGAACATGCAAACGATTTCTGACAGTGGAGGTGCATACGTTGGTCCCCGTTGTTGCTTGCACTGTTGCTTTTAAATATTTTGATGGCATTTAGAGTCCTTGTCCTCCTGACAGACAAATTAATTAGCCGATCTTCTCTAGGGGTCGCAACTTTTGTGCGACCGCAACTCCCACGCATTTTATAAGCAGGAACACCATAATTTTGTCTTCTTTGAAGTGCCCGTTGAATCGTCGACTTAGATGTGCCTACTAAGTCAGCAATGTTGCTTAAACTCAGACCTCGCCGGCGCAACCTGTTTAAAATTATTACTTTTCTTATTCTTGCTATTGCTAAAAGACCTCTAAAGCTTACCTCACAATATTTTCTAATTCTCTCTCACTTAGTAACGACATTTTTTAAATTAAGAAACCAAAAAAATTTATATGTGACAGATAATTTAAATTTATGTCTCTGACATGTCATACTTTGTTTACTTACACATTATTAGCGTCTTCGGTCTCCATGTTGAACTAATATCCCTAATTCTTATTTATCCATTTAAATAAAAAAATGCACTCTGACGGCGAAACTTTCTTAAACAGGCGGCAATAAAAGCTCTCAATGTAAAATCTTTAAAATGCAAATCTACTGACACAATAAAAACAATTAAGTACACAATTTTGTAGATTTTAGTTTACCTTATAAAATTTTTGAATGGTAGGTATGGTAATGGTATTGGTACTCGTATATTTTATTCGGAATCAAAAAAACAAATATCCCCAAAACCGTTACCAGATATTTATCAAACTTATGAAATGTCACTTCACTTAAAATTCTGAAGTCGCAGCAACTGAGCTGAGAAATAAAATGCTAACAAAAAAGATCGATACGGCAAACTTTTTCATCATGTTTAGGGACCTGTATCTCTGAAATGCCACAGCCGAAATTCGTCACTCAAAAAGACTTTGGAAGATCGTTTCTTTAGAATCAGGGAGGGAGGTTAATTTTAAACGTTAAAAGTTAAACGAGGTAAAAAAAAGTGATTTTCTAAAGGATATACAGGGTAAAGAAAGAAACACTGTAAAAAGGTTGCATTTCAACCCACTGCATTTGGTAGCTAGAGTAATGTCAGAACATTCGCTCCTCTGAGATTTGAGAGCAATTTTATTCCCGCAAAAGACTGTAACATATAAGAATGTGCAAACTTTTTGTAAACGCTCCGTAACTCTTCTCGTAGGCCAAAAAAAAAAAAAAAAGCACCAAAAACGTTCCGACATATCAAGCTTGGATCTTTAATGTAATGACAATAACAGCCTTAAAGTAGGGCACGCCATGGCGTCGTTATTAATAACATATAAACAAAATATTGATCAGTTTCTCATTAATTTTTTTGGAAAACTTGTACAATGAGTCTATGCCACCGATTTGTAATCCATTTATATTCTAAAAATAATGTATCTCATTAAAATCGGCAGCGGCATTATCGCGATACAGGGCAACTGATAACGAAACGCAAACTTTTTGAAAACCCCCCGTACTAATTTTTGTAGGCCAAAAAACCAAAAACTGCCGAATTGCTCGAGATATCGACCACGGCTATTAAATGTAATTAAAAGAAGAGCCTTAAAGTTAGGACACCCTCCATGACGGCTTTATTGACAAAATATTCATTTGTTTCTCAGTAAGTTTTCTGCCATTCTGTAAAACATGGAAGAAAAGGTTTATTAAACTTGAGTGGACGTCACTGATTTTACAATCATTTATCTTTTAGAGATAATTTACGTCATTAAAATCGGCAGCGGCATTCTCGCGATACAGGGCAACTTATAAGAAAACGCACACTTTTTGAAAAACCCCCGTAATTTCTCTTGTGAGCCATAAAGCTAAAGACCGCCGAACATGTCCCGAGATATTAGTTAAGGTCCTCAAATCTCATAGGAACGAAGGTTCTGAAGATACTCTAGCTACCAATTGCAGTGGGTTGAAATGCAACCATTTTGCAGTACCTTTTTCTTTACCCTGTATATCATTTAGAAAATCACTTTGGTTTAAAACTAGCCTCCCTTCCTGATTCTAAAAGAAACGATCTTCCAAAGTCTGAATGTTATGAATGTCTGAAAAGTTATGAATTTCGGCTAAGCCATTTCCAAGATACATTTCCCTAAACATGACGAAAAATTTTGCCGTATCGATCTTTTTTGTTAGCAGTTTAGTTGTATTGAAGTTTGTTTAGGTTAGACAATCGAGAACAAGTTCATATTAGTATCACCAAAATGATAGTGCTGCTTAACTAAAATAGTGAAAAAGCAAATGGGCGTTTCAGCATATTCCCGTTACATCATCTCCTCCAAACTCATTGTCGAGACCTTTAATCCGGACTTCACCCAACAAGTCCAATATAGTGTGGTCAGTGTCAGAAATAGAAGTTAGTTTGTGGGGTCCACCACCAGTTCCCATAGTTTAACATTTCTCATCCCCATACTTTCTGTTAGTAACTTTTTTCACATTCCTATATTTCTTCTTTAGGACCAGTGCAGTACGATGTGTCGTACTACTTTGGCTGATGAATAAAGCTTCTATTTGTTTCCAACAATCTGTCTTCTTTCTATTCGCCTCATTTCAGTCTTTCTGTTATCTAGGATGGCCGCATAATTTTGCAACGACAATTTTTTGTTGTTCTGCTACGGTAAAAATTAGGGCTTCGCTTGGAATTCTGTGACCGCTGCATATTATTTAACAAAACTTATTCATTAACTCAACAGGCTTTAGGTCTTTTGACGAAATTTTGACCACAAAAGATCAATTCGGGTTATTCGGAAAAATAAATAACCTTTAACCTCACTTTAGCTATTTTCTTCTATGCTCATGTAACACTTTGGTTTTGCCATTAAAATTATGAGGATAAACTTACCTTCTTGATTGCTCTTCAGCTTCATTACACTTTATAATTATTTGCATTTGCTATTTTCAAGGTTATATTATGATTGGCATGGCTGTCCGGTGTCAGCGCTGCTATTGTCTGAAGTTTGACGTACTGTCGTTTCTCGTTCTCCCGACACAATAGGCGCTTTCCATCTTGCGGTGCAAATAGCTCGGAATAGTTCCGAGGCGTAGGGTTTGTTTTTGTAATTTTCTCGAACACCGTTCCTTTATGCAGTTAAAAAAATCTCAAATCAGTATGGACTTGGCGCTCTCAGAGCGTGGCGCTCAGGTTCTTTATTACAGTTGGAAAGCGGCGAATGTTACATTTTGGGCCTGTCAAATATGGCGGACTTCCGTCCATGAAGTGGGACCGTTTTTAGGAAAGGGTCGCCATTTGTTGTTTCTCCTCAGTCTCTAAGTCTATGACGCATGGTGACTGTACGGACAGTGACTTTTGCCTTCTTGCTTCTGTCATGATTTTTCTATTTCTTGTCTCGGAATTTGCTGCAGGCGTGAAGGGTTGGTCGTTAGAGAAGAAAAGTTGAATTTATATTTTGTCTCGGGCATCTTGAGGATTTTTCAAAATTTCTTGGGGCGAAATTACCTCCGCTTCACTATGGGATTTCACTGACCACCTTCACTTGTGAAACACCTTGCTAGTAAGTATTACTATTACGTTTTTTTTTTATCCCATTTCAAGTAGTTCGTTTGTATTTTAATTTATTAGATTGCGAGTGTTTGAGTGCCGACCACAGTGTTGATTTTGGTGTAGAAATACCAGCTTTGAGAGAAATTGTAGTGATGGTTTGTGTCCTTCTTGGAGGTAAGTCTCCCGGCCTTCCGCAATTTCATTATTAGTATTTCACCTTTTTCTCTTGCGTTTTTCTTCTGGTTTTCGATTATTATAGTTTGTTATAACCCTAGGTACTAGGTAGGGGCTCGAACTGCAGATATTGCGCTTGCTTGGGACTCGTAAGCATACTGTCCCAAAAATTCTACGACCTGTACCAGTGGTCCAACTACTTGTCACATCTTCTTGGGCCCGCGCACAGTGTTGTAGGTTGACTAGAATATATCTGTCAACTCTGACATAAAGCGGGTGAAAATCTAAGAAGTCTTTCGGCCCGACATCTTCTTGGGCCCGCGCACAGTATTGTAGATTGACTAGAATATATCTGTCAACTCTGACATAAGTGGGTGAAAATCTAAGAAGATTTTCGGACCGTCACCTGTCGTCAGATTCTTTTATATTAACAGATCTCTGAATAAGGAATGGACAAACCACTCACCAAATGCTCGAAATGACACTAATTTATTACAATTTTTATGTACAAAATCACTTTGATTTGTTACCTTGACTTGTAAATGAATGAGATTAATTTATCTAAAAAACTAAACTAAATATGGTCAAACTTGAGCAGCATAAGGCTCTAAGCTTATTTACTTAACCTTAAACTAAACCTTAAATTATCTAAACGTTAAATAAACAACGTATGTTAAAAAGAAAAATCAAATTGTGAGACGCCACTGCTCGGTATTCGATATTATCAATAAGACAAAATCCAAACGAACGCCGCTGCGTGTTAGTCAACAGGCAATGTAATTTTGAAAGAACTACTTTAATCCCGTGAAATTACTTTAAAATTGAGGGTTCGTGCTACGTTTGATCAGAACAAATAGGGAAAGAGAGAGTCAATAAATCACAAATCACAGTGAAGCAGCACAACTCTTTGTTCTGAGCATTAATAAATAGATAGCTAGAAGATTCTCACCAATCTTCAGGGTTCTGTCCGCCAGCTTATTCTTCAATTGAGTTTGGAAGCAAGTTTGGGCAATTGGGCTGTAATTAGGTCGAACTATCCTTCTCGAGGGTCCCAGAACTGCACCATAGGGGGGTTTTTGCTTGCTATTCAATCCAAAACACAGCTCCAGGGTCAGTTGGCAGGTGCCGAGTAATTGTGAGAGATTCTTGAAAACAACGCGACAAGAGGGGTTGACAAAACGATGAGACACAAACCAAAAGGGTATTTTGTCAAAACTACGCGAAATTAACTCGTTGGTATGCGAAATTGAGCATAAAAATGCTCGCGATAAGCGAACGACGCGATCCTGTGGTGGCGACGACAGACAGACAGGCATTACTTCGGGTTTTTTTTGCACTGGGGTTGTACCTTGTACGGGCACTGCGTACGTGACGCTTTTGATGTCGCTGTTGCCGGCGACGGTGGGGGGGGGGGGGTTCACAGCAAGTTTTCAGGGTGGCAACAGAGAAAGAGACAGAGAGACAACACAGAGCGGAGCAATAAGTATAGGCGTGCGAATATGCAAATATTTATTTTCCCTGTTGGAGATCATCTCTTCAACACACAGTATTTGTGTGGTTGTCCCTGTTGCTGCTGTGGCTATCATCGTAGTGGCCATCGAGCCAACTCAGACGACTGTGACCACATGACGAGACTGTTACAACCCCAATATCCCTAGTACAATGCCTGTATATTAGTGTTTATTTTTGTGAACTTTTTATATTGGTAAAATTTGGCCGAATTTATATTTTTGTGAACTTGGTAAAATTTGGCTGACTTTATCTTGCCTCATTACGTACGGCCACTCGTATTTTGGAGCAAACTCTTGCTGTGGCTCTAATTTATTGAGATTTCCCTTATATCTGGGAGGCATCCTTGTTGAGCCTGTGAGCAACAGGTGGCGTACCTATTATAGCCGAGCTTTATCTTAGCCACTTCCAAACCTCAATTTGTTGGCAACAGCAAGTGTTCGCTTAAGAGTGCTTTTGGCCACCAATTAGTATTACACCATTACCTCATCACACACCATCCGGAAGGTTAACCATTGTATATTGTTAAATTTGTTTTATTATTAATATATGACCACACCACGTCACACAGTGCTTTCATTGCTATTGTTCTTTTTGGAAAGAATAAATCGTCTCACTCCTTTTACAACGTGGCCGCTCTAGACCGCTCGGACGCTCTGATAGAATTGTCGTCCTCCCTTGCATTCTTATCGAGAAAGCAAAAGATGGAGATGCTTCCAGAGCGTTCTTCAGCGGCCACCTGAAAGCACTATAAGATGATAATAGCCATTTGTGCTTATCCTAAGTTTAACCAAGCCTAGTTTATCTTTTCCTTCTACAACACAATATTTATTTTAAGGCTAGTTTAAGCAAAAACCAAACTTCGCTAGGTGAAAGCTTAAACTACTTTTATACAACCGAAGTGTTATATTGTAACGTCACATTTTGTCTATGATTCGAAGTAGCAGACGAATAAAAATGTAAAAACCTAAAATACTAAAAAAAGTGCCAGAGTAGGCGGCCTGAAAGAAAAATTGTGTGAATAATTTCAAATTCAGGCCTTGCATGCAAATTTTGTTTAAAAAACGAGACGGATCCTCCAGCTTCGAAATGAAACTCCATATAACTTTTAGAAGGAAGGGACGGGACGTGCAAAATTAACGTTTTCTACATTAATGTTCACCGTGAGATTGGCGCAAAATAAACAGAATGTTATAACAGCCACAGACTGGGTTAGTTGCTGATGTAACGAGTCTCAACAAAAAAAAAGACGACACGAGGGCTGCGAGACTAATAATGTATGACGTCATTGTGGGAAAATGGTATTGCCTTGTTACAGTCGTCTACGAGCTAAAGATTGCTAAACTTTGTTTCTGAAACAATGTAGGTGTTTACTTTTATTACCAACAGATGGGTTCCTTAAAAAGAAAAACCGAAAACAGGATGATATTACGTAATTTACGTTAAAAAAGAGTTAAAAAGAAAACATTTACTGCCATTAAACATATTTTTAAAAGATATTTCAGTGACGGACTATTTAACCTGAACTAACTTTCGTTTTGTAAGATGTGTTTGATCTATTGTGTCACGTTTGCGTTCGAAGATATTAATAATTTCTCAAATTTTTGCAATTTCAGAAAAGTACGGTTGAATACGTATTTAACCACTCGAAATTGGGTTGTTATACTGCTTAACGAAATGTTAAGTAAGAAAAGTTTGGTTATGTTTTGGCTTTCCTTCTTTTCTCCGTTTACGGTTTCTTAACATTTTTTGCATTTTTGTAATATAGTTGCTAGATCGTTTTCTTTGGGATTGAGTTTTCACTTCCTTACGTTATAAGAACGAAAAGTTAAAACTGAAATCTTAAATGTTTTTGATCTCAGTAACACAACAGAAAAATGAATATTTGCTCTAAAAAGTGAGGTTAGATAGGGCAAACTCCAAAACTCGGCGGTGCGTTGCTGGTCATGTCTGCCCTCATCTTAATGGATTAGGCAGGTGACCGATTTACCCGGTAGACGCATCGTGAGTCTTGCAATTCACCCATAACTACTGAAGCCATGTTACCAGCGGTTCATTTTTGTTATCAGTCCGTTTGTTATCCGAATCCCGAAATTGCTTGGTGAATAGCTACAGTTTTTAACAAAGTGTTAGCTTTTATACCACCGTTAGCAAGCAATCTGTTAGGTTCATGGTTGTGAATACAAACGTATATGAATATAAATGAAATAAAATATATATGAAGAAAATAAGTGAAAATACTATCGGAATAATAATAGTTCATGTTAATACTCACCTTTAGAACCCATTTATTTCGATAGTAGTAATAGATAGAATAGAGAGCAGGAAAGTGAGTTTTAAATAAAATTTTATTTCATACCGTCCGGTATATACGTCCTACATGCATCGATTTGAGTCCGGTAAATGGAACTTTGCCGGAAAGGTTGCTAGGCAACCGATGCTAGAGAGCTGCCGTCTAATATAAAATTATACGTTACTTAATTTGATTAAGAGTTTGTCAAATGCTCAGTTGGTGACGTCAAAATTTGTGCGGAGTAATTACAACTTTTGATATTACTTGTCATTAAATCAAACCATTAAATCAAATCAACCATCATTTCCTGATATTCGAAACGAGCCTCTAAGTTATTCAGTGAAATTCAAAAATCTCCCCAATGCCCAGGAGAACCGACTTATTTCAAAGTACTACATATATTTGAAGAAACACAAGCACATTGTTGATAATTTAATGCAGACGTCTCCGTGATTTTTCCCATTAGGAAAAGACTGCTCGAAGGGATTTGAGGAACATCCATTAATCGTACATAGTAATAATTTTAATAAAAAATAATTTGAGTTAATAAAGTTTTAAAACTAGTGGCTACATATTTTAAAAAGTTTATTTTGGAACCATAAATAGAGTAACTTTAAATCATTATGCTATAGCTATCGAATTATGAATTTTCACAGTGACAATAATACAGACACCGACAAATGTCAATAAACATAATTCTTACGTGGTCATTTTTTCAATATTTTTTTAATTTATAAATCATAAAAACAGTATGAAATAAAATATAGTTCTATACATGTCCATTAGGTGTTGTTACAGTACTCATATAACTTTCCAGACTCGGCTCTTGACGATGCCTCGTCCGTAGAAACCTCGTATTGTAACAAGTCATCTACTGGACTTGTAAGGTAAATTACTATTATACGTCCGCGTAAAGTCGCCGATCACTTCAATTTCTATCGTTTTGTTTATAATATTTTCATATCAATTATTATGAGCGAGGCGTAAACAATCACTAGCCTACCTTTTTGGCGTGCTACTATGCAGTTGCCTAATAATGTCAAAAAAGATTAAAATATGCCAACCTTTAACAGCTTTAACCAGCAAACGCTTAAATTTTATTCCAACTTAGAGATAGGTACCGACTAAAAATAATTTACTAATACTGCTAAATAAATTCGACATTTAAAACAGGTCTAGACAATGATCATTCACTCTCACATAATCCTGACGGTGGCAAGTATTCCTCAACTAGCAACTTGAACTCGTCCAATGGGCAAAATTCTTCACAGGCTGGAAGTTTGAGTAATCTTGGTGTTGCGGAAGATGTGTCATAGTTCTGGTAGTATATCTGGAAAAATAGTTAAGAATAGTAAATTATATTATACAGGATGATTCACGTTACTCGACACGAAAGATTATGGCTAAACTTTTAGATTTTAAAAAAAAATTGTGTATGGAATGGATGGGGGTCTATTGAAAGTACATTTTAAAATTATTGGCATTGTACACAGGTGGTCCCAAAAGTATAAAATTAATTAAAGTTTTATTTTTTTTAAATGAGACACCTATTATATTAATGTATTTTCGGTACCTACGGACAAAAGTAAAGGTAGTTTTATTAAGGTTTATGGCATCTAAACCGTACTGTTCTTCAGATATTCGTGATTTTGTTGAAAATGCAGCATCAAATTAAATTTTAAAATAAAGTTTAAAATCTCAGCACTTGGTTTCTTTTCAACCACCAAAATTGGCTGGTGGGTTAATAGTACATTGCACCCAACTTATTACAACCATATTATTGCAAACTTCAAACAGTAATAACTCGTTTAATTAAAATTAGACACCCTGTATTTTATAGTATCATTAGATGCAGAATTTAGTTTCCTATCAAAACTATTAAACATTCCTATAGCTTGGTCTTTGCGATTCCTTGGAAAATTTTTTCTGAATTTGAGTTGACATAAATGAATTAAGTAATATACTTTACCTGTTAAAATACCTGATTTTGAGAAAGTAAAATTTATTATCATTAGTACTGGGTGTTCACTAGAAAACTTCATTTAGGAGGCTATAAAATTTTGACAGAAAAGGATGGCATAATGAAAGTAAATGGACTTTTGTTTCTCCAATCTTTTCCTTTGACATTTCAGAACCAACTAGACGAAGTTTTCTAATGAACACCCCGTATTTGTCAGATATTAATTTATGAGTTACAAAATTATGATCATGAAGATTATTTAGCAGTCATCTGAATGTTAAAGTGTCTTTATTTAGCATAAAATATCAAATAAAACAATAAAACATTATATTACAAGAGTTCTTATGAAATTTAGCATCTCTATTACAAAAAAATTAAGTGCAATAATAGTGGCAATTTGAAATACAATAAATAATAAGTCAACATCAGAGTAAAACAAACAAAAACAAACAGTTATAAAATTTGTTCAAAATGACGACCGTCTGATTCTAAACACAAACGTATTCTGTTTTTAAATCCTTCACTCACATTGCGTCACATATAGGGAGTTATGCTTCTGAAGGCCTCTCTGATTCGTTCCTTCATATTTCCTTTTGTGGTTGGTGTACGATTCCTTTCACATATCCCCATAAAAAGAAATCGGGAGGCGTTATGTCAGGGGACCTTGGTGGCCAATGTTGTGCTCCATTCCTTCCAATCCATGGATTTTGGAAACGAACATTTAAGAACTCCCGGACTTCACGATGATAATGAGCAGGTGCCCCATCTATTTGCAGCAACATGGTGGTTTTTATATCTAGAGGAACTTCTTCCAGTAAAATTGGAAGCTGATTTCTCAAAAAATTTGGAAACGACATTCCGTTTAAATGTTCGTCAAAAAAATAAGGTCCAATCAAATACTGTCCCATGATGCCCCCCCCCATACATTTACTCACCACCTATGTTGGTTATTAATAACTCTAAATTCATGGGGGTTAAAATCAGAATAATAATGAAAATTGTGTCGGTTAAAAGAACCATCGTTACGATAAGTACACTCATCACTAAATAGAACTGATTCAAAAAAATCTTCTTGTTCTCCAACTTTTTCTAACACCCACATACAAAAGTACACTCGTTGGCCAAAATGGTTATCGAAGTGTTCTTGATGTAGTTGCATCTTATAATCGTGATATTTATGTTTTTGAAGAATCCTTGATACGCTTGCTTGGCTAATATTTAAGTTTTGTCCAATTTCTCGTTGTCCGACATGGGGATTTTCAACTACAGAGCCAATAACGGCTAATTCAGTTTCTCGGTTTTCTGTAGCTAGTCTCGTTTTGGCAGACGTTTCATACTGAACACTACCAGTTTGCCTAAATTGAACCAACAGTTTTTAAAAAACGGCTCTATTCGGTCGAGTTCGGTTAGGAAACCTTTCAGCATAAACCCTTGATGCTAAAAGACAATTTTGCAAGCATTCTCCTAGAATGAAGATCATATCGACTCCCTGTTAACCACCAATTATAACAGTGAAAAAATATTTAACTTTAAATTAATATGTGACAACTATTAATGACAATAAATTTTGCTTTGTCAAAATCAGGTAACACCTGAACAGACCTGAACAGGTAAATTAGATTACTACATTCGTTTATGTCAGCGCAAATTCAGAAAAAATCAATTTTCCAAGAAAATGCAACGACCAAGCTATAGGAATATTTAATAGTTTTTGATAGGAAACTAAATTCTGCATCTAATGATACTATAAAATACAGGGTGTCTAGTTTAAATTAAACGAGTTATTACCGTTTGAAGTTTGCAATAATTTCGTGTTCATTCTTTTACATTTGGTACACAGAGTTAATATTTAATATACCGCAAAAAATTCAATGTACTAGTAGCCCACCAGCCAATTACGGTGGTTGAAAAAAAACCAAGTGGTAAGATTTTAAACATTAAATTTGATGCTGCAATTTCACAAAATCACTAATATCTGAAGAACGGTACGGTTTAGATGCCATAAACTTTAATAAAACTACCTTTACTTTTGTCCGTAGATACCGAAAATACATTAATATACTAGTTGTTTCATTTAAAAAAATAAAACTTTAATCAATTTTATACTTTTGGGACCACCTGTCAATGACCACCTGTCAATGACAATAATTTTAAAATGTAATTCCAATAGACCCTTATCCATTCCATATACCAAACTTTTTTAAAATCTAAAAGTTTAGCCATAATCTTCCGTCTCGAATAACGTGAATCACCATGTATACATGAAAAAAGTATGCCGTTTTATCAGCGACTAAAAGTGATTAAATCACAGGCGATGAAGTCGAAGAAAAGTAATTTCGAAAAACTATAACGAACATTTATTGTCGTGTGTAAAACTTATCTAGCGCAGAAAAGAGTTATCATTACTCTCATTACTTGTATAATTCAAGAGCAAAAAACCGTATAAATAGGTATTTTTTTTTATATTTCGGTCAATAGTAGGGTTTTCTTTGTCCTAATATAGAGAGAGTGCTATTCCTTCCCAACTGCGCTCAAATTGTCACCCATCAAAAAAAACCTCAATCCGGTCAAAACCCAGATCCGGTGATTTTAAAGGCTTGTCGAGACATTCCCGCCTTCCAATCTGATAACTTGAAAAGTGTTTATCCAACGAGTGGCAAACCAGAAAAAGGTGGTATTCTTGCGCTCAATCTTGCTGGAAAATAGATCATTGTCTCTTCATAATTAAAATTAAATTATGCGAAAATAGACTAATTTCTATAATATATTTATATAAGGAATGTAGGTAAAGCCCACTTCTCAAGTAGCCTTCAGCAAAAAACTGCTTCAATAATACTATTTTTGTCACTAGTCTTGTGATCAAATGGAACCTAGTATTCACCCTTTTAGTAGTAATAACACTTGGGGCGAGGGAGCAAGGCCTTGCAATTAGGCCCTAGGGACTTTGCCGTACTTATGGGGCAAAAGTTCCCAGGGCTACCCTTAATCCGGAGAGTGGTCGTGGGGTAGAAGTTTGCAGATGTCTTTACTAAATGCTTGATAATAAGCAACACCCACTTTTACGCTCCTACGGAAACTTAAAACCGCCCACCGTTTATAATTAAATTGAGAACAAAAGCGGGACACAATAACTGAAGTCGCTTAAGTAATCACGTTCAGATTACTATTTAACTTTGATATTCCTGATATTAAAATATATAAATTTAGATAGTTTTCAGGGTATATCTTTACACTTTTACTATGAAGTTTAGGTGTGAAAAACAAGAGCCTACACTTTGTGAGCAGCATTTTATAGGTACAACATTATATCCGGTATTACTTGGATTATATCCAAGTAATACTAAGGGTGACTCTTACAACTATCAGTAGAACTTCAGTTTGAACATAAAACACCAGTAATGACGTATATTACATTGTTGGTAGCAATGCAGTTTACGTCACTACTGGTGCTTTATCTTCCAACTGAAGTTTTACTGAGAGTTATAAAAGTCACCCTAAGGGCGACTTTTACATGTTCAAGTAAAACTTCAGATTGAAGATAAAACTCCAGATATAACCTACATTGCACTGTTTATCTGTCAGGTAAACAATGCAAAGTACATCAAGTCTGGTGTTCAGGTTAGTCTTCAATTCAGTTCAATTGTCTTCAATCTTAAGTTTTACTTGAACTTGTAAAAGTCGCCCTAAGTAGCAAACAGTTAACTAGTGAATGGGGGTTATACCCATATCAGCCATACAATATACAGGATGTCCCACGACAACCGCCGTTTATCTAGATATAGAAAACTTGCTGTACGAAAAATTTTAGAACAAATTTATAGGAGCTCGGCGTTATCTTTGTTATTCAAATGGAGCCACCAAATTTTTATTCCGAATTGTAGCGATTTTCTAGATGTAAATATACTAGAATGTTCTTGTTTTTTTTTATGGGAAGTAATAAATTCAAATTATTATTAGTATTAATTTTCTTTTTATTTGTAAGTTATAAATAATTAATTTTGCCAAATGAACTGCTTTCCAGAAAATGCAATATGAAGACAGGATTTTTAAACTTTAAAAACTGTAAAACCTAAACAGTTGAGGATATAGCAAACGGCTTGCACTCGTCTATTTTAGTTTTTCATGGCTTTTCAAAAAATACCACTTAAATCAAAGTGTTTTCTGGGTTTTTAAGCAGTGGTCCAATCCAAATTTCTTCCTGACGTTTCGTTCACAATAATCCGTTGATATGAGATTTGCTGTCTTTTCCTAACGCATTACTCCTTATGGAAAAAAATAGTTTTTATTTATTCTTCAAAAACTACTAGAAATAAATGTATTAAAAAGAGCAATCAAACGAATCATTAATATGGGATGTTCATTAAAAAAAAACTGACTGTAGATAATTACTTGAAACTTGCTGTCAATAAAATATTCACCACTGCACCTTTAAATTACATATGAAAAACTCTAAACATTTCTATTTGACTTTTTGTTCTTTTTCCTTAAATAGCCGAGACTGGTATTAAAATACCAAGGCCTTCAAAAACTCCCTACTACAACTTTGTATATACCCAGTGGTTCTTCGAAAAGGATTCAGCCCGGTTTTCTTCCAATTGAATATATACATCGGAAACTGATTCGGACACTGCAGCGTTAGTTTAGAGGAGGAACACATTTTTGAGCAGTTTCAACCTCCTGCCTTTAACACGCCATGGTGGGGGGGAGGGGGAACCTTAAAATTTTTAATGGAAAGAGGGGTCGAGTGATACCCCGTTTCAAAGGTCTTATCATAGTTTGATCGTATGCCAAATTTCTTGTCATTTGTAAATTCATCAAGCTTTTTTTTAAATAGTGTTCATTCTCCTGTTGGATTATGGAATTGAAACTGCTCAAACATATATTTCTTCTCTCTAGAAACTAATGTTGATGGGGGGTAGAAAGGTTGCCAATTTTCGTTGGGCCACCCTGTATATAGAGAGCGTTCGTAGTGGGACACTCTGTATAGTCACCAACTTACTGGACCTAGTGAATTTAATGATAACTCTGACTTGCAGCTGTGAAGGCTTTCACGGCCGGTCAAAATACAATCTAAAATATATTCCAGGCTTTGAAGCCGGGATCCAATGGAATTTCTCTGCAGAGTCTTGCTGCAGTGGAGGGACTGGGGTGGGGGTAGTGGTGGGGCGGGGTTCCGGCACACTTGAACTATTTCGTAGAACTCGCTTCCAGTCTGCATTTAGAAACGTAATTTCCTCTTTCCTGTTAAAATTGTTGTCGTGTTTAAAGATCTCAATAGCCTCTCTCGTTAGTCTCGGGTAGAAACGCTGCGATTGATATAAGATATCCACCTTGTTGAAAATGACGTCGTTTGGAGAGAGCGTGCTGTGCTACTGCTGACCTTTGTGTTTGTCCCAGCCTGCAAGTCCTCTTGTGTTCCGTAATCCTCGTATTGACGATGCGTTTTGTTGTGCCAATGTATACCGAGCCGGAGCTGCATGGAATTCGATAAACTCCGGGTGCCGATAGGGGATCTCTGCGGTCTTTAGCCGATCTCAAACTCTGTTGTATTGTGCTTTTCCAGTAGCTTGCCGATCTTGTCCGTTACTTCTCCCGTTTTTTCTTCCTGGCGCTCTACATTCCTCGGACGAACGGTCCTATTGGACTCGTGCTTGCTGTATTCATTCCTACCAAAGGCTCTTTCCAGATGATTCATTTCCTTTTCCAATTCACCCGGCTCACAAATTCTCTTGGCTCTCACAGACAGAGTCTTTATTCTGTTTGGTATGATGATTTGATCCGTAATTGAGATATCGGTCAGTGTGTGTTGGTTTTCTCTAAACGGTGTCCGCAAGCTTTCCATTCGCTCTCCTTAATACCAAAACATCCAAAAACAGTAGGCGTACTTCTTTTTCTACCTCCATAGTGAATTGAATTTTTGGGTTGATAGAGTTTAGGTGTGGCTCGCCATGGCTCCAAATATTCGCTTCCATGGCTTCCTAAATGGGTACCGTCGTGAAGAGCCGGGTACCGTCGTGAAGAGGCAAATGACATCGAAAAAATTAATGGAGTCTTATGAAGCTCTCAGTATGTCCAATTTTGGGTTGCAGCAGTTTTGTGAGGTATTTCAAGATTTCGTAGGTCGCGCTTCCTATGACGCTCACTATCGATCTCAGTGACACATCCTTCTTGTGAATCTGAGGGTAAACCGTACAGCCTTAGGCTTTTAGGCTTTTGATTTTTTAAGCTGGTGAGTCATTAAAAGGGGAGCCATAAGACTCCATCTGTGAGTACAATGAATACAAAAAGCTCGAGTTCGATAGGGCCGTCCGTCCAAGGAATGTAGAGCGTTAGGAAATAACAACGGGAAAAGAGGAAGAAAAGCGCGAATGGACTAGTCTACCATACATCCACAAAGTAACGGACAGGATCGGCAGGCTACTGCAAAAGCACAATGTTAAAAATGTCTTTAAACCCACTTACACAATACAATAGAGCTTGAAATCGGCCAAAGACTGCAGAGATTCCCCGTCGGCACCCGGAGTTTACCGAGTTCCATGCAACTGTGGCAGTGGATATCTTATATGAATCGCAGTGTGTCTATATGAGACTAACGAGAGAGGCTATTCAGATCTTTGAACACGACAACAATTTTAACAGAAAGGAGGAGATTACGTTTCCAAATGGATACTGAAAGCGAGTTCTACGAAATACTTCAAGTGCACCGAAACCTTGCGCCACCACTACCCCCACCCCAGGGCCTCCACTGCAGCGCAGCAGCAGGGGAATAAATACCATGGAGCTCACCACAGTCGAATCAGTAAACGTCGGGAAGCACGAGAGATCACTTTGCTCACTGCTTCGTCGCCTTTGATAATGTCTGCCGCAGCTGTAGACGAAACTACAGGAAGTAATTCCATTAGACCACGGTTTAAAATCCCCGAAAATACTTTAGATTGTGACTTTTTTCGGTAAAGGGTTCTACGCTGTGTATTAAATGATGAATAATGTGATATGGAGTGAACCTTTGACTAATTCCAGAGTACTCCACCGTCTGCTATATGGTGTTGATGGATGATGATATGGAGTGGGTGAATGTCTAGGTGGCAGGCTACGTCTGTGTGTATGTGTAATAATGGCAGTTGTAGATGGTGAAGGCCATGTAAGATTCAATAACCGTGGAGAGGGTCCAATTGGAAGTACCATTTATTCAGAAGAAATTGGGTACAACAACAACGAGAATAAAGACAAAAAGAAAAAAGTCTGGAACAAAATTATTCAGGTAGTCCCTACCAGTACAAAAGGGGTAAGGGAAAGTAAATTTATGCGCAAGGTTATGTATAACGAGATTGTTGGATATCTATTTTTGGTTATTAAGTGTAAAATGAGGTTTTATTGCCTACCTCATTATATGGCGAATGGACTTTGGAGACTACCATGTGACTCGTATTTTACTGGCGAATAAAATTAGAGTGCCTAAATTGTTCAAAATGAAAAACTCATTAAACATTCCCCACAATATATTGAGGGTAGGGGTAAAGAGTAACTCCTGCTCTGTACAACATCTCACCAATAGTGAGGGTAATTCTAGTTTTAGGGGTAAATCCGCTATCGCAAAAATCTGTAGTTTTAGCTGCCTACTCAAGAAAACAAAGAATTAAAGCAAAATGGCGACTACCACCCTCTATAAGTTCGCAGGTATCAGAGCCATACAAGAAGTTAGAGACAATACACAAAAATAGCAAAAATTTTACTAAATGAATATGGCTACTTTGATCAGATTAGTGATGTCATAATATATCTCTGCTTTAACATTTATGGCCTCCAGCTACTGTGGGGTACTCTGAAGGTATTTGGTACAATAAAAACCAATAGTGAATGAGGTAAGTGTTTGATTTAAAATAACTCCCAATTTATTATTAGCAAAATTTTGTAAAAACTCAGTTTAGAGCCATTCTATTCAATCTAATTCTTGCCAACCATTAACCAAACAATTAGATAATATACTGAAATTCAATTCAATATGCTGAGAAAAACAAGTTTAGAAGCAGTTCCATCATGTCCTCCTGTACTTGACTCGACAAGAAACACAATTCCAACTTTTAATTTACAAAATGTACTCTCCATACTTGACAATATTGATTTTAGCTTATTGGAGTTGCACCAGCTCCATTCTGTTCCAATATTGCTGCGGTAAGTGAATTTTCTTTTCAATTTACGGTTGTTTAAATCCACTTTGAACACCAATTCAATAATAAAAATGCGAGACATTCGCTATCGACGAGTTGAATTTGGTTCGTATTTAAAATTGCATTGGGTTCGAAATTTCACGCTTACGCGAATAAAATGGTGCATTTTTTCGTGGGCACATACGACTGTTCTGTGAAGAAAACCAAATAATATAAAAGTATAAAGAAATTAGATACTAGACATATCGATTTTAGAAAAATCATTTAGTAGCTGCCACGAATAAAAAGATCTAGGAACAGAAAAGTTTTATGAATGGTTATATTTGGTAAAATGCTAATTTAACGAAAAAGGCGTAGTTTGCCAAGAAGGGTAAGTTATACGAAGGTGTAGGACAGCCGGCAATTTTTTTTTTCAAAATTCGAATTTAAGAGTCCCAGTAAAAGCGTTTTTTTTTTGAAGCTGATAAAAATATTTTAAAACTTTTTACTCCGAAGAGAGTGGGAGACCGTGCGCGAGAAATTTAAATAAGTTATCTATAGGAAATTTTTTTCATCATGTAAAATATTAATTCCTTTTATGCCTATGAGTTACTCATCCATTACCGTACATACATAAAGCGATAACTTAAGGGTTGGCAATTTAAAGTGCCTCGATATGCAAATTATAAAAGTACATTTATACCACTCTGCCATTTTTATCTTTGTTTTAATAT
The DNA here is from genome assembly GCA_951812265.1 of Taphrorychus bicolor. NCBI lineage: Eukaryota > Metazoa > Arthropoda > Insecta > Coleoptera > Curculionidae > Taphrorychus > Taphrorychus bicolor. The sequence continues at coordinate 36,970,739 of OX638301.1, read as the reverse complement.
GTCAAGTTTAAATCATGTAGAGGCTAAAAAAACCTTAATAAAAGTCGAGGCATTTCTGACCCGTGAGACAGCTATTTGTCTTGGAATTGTTATGTTGCAATTAAATGTCTGTAAAATCTCACGATTGAAAAGTTTTTTTATATTAAATAAATATATGAGGTGTCCCGTAAGCACCATGGTCAAAAGGGTACTGCGACATTTTCCGGGACAAAAAAAACAGTTTAAAAAAAAACTTTTATTAAGAGAGAATGTGTGGATCAACTTGAGTTAATATGTAAAGTTCTTGAAAAAAAAAGATTTTTTAAGCCGTTTTAGCCCAACTTTAATGAAATTTACTGTAGACTTGTTTCTAAGTAAGACCGACGCGACGTTTTGAGGGAGAAACGACGTCTATCCTGCTTGGTTACGTGTTAAACGACGTCTGCTTGGTTACGTGGTAAGTTCTTCAGTGCCTTTTTACTAACACAGCACAGAACTTTTTACTGAGTAATCTGAATCGATTCACTTTTTATCCGAAGGCTAGTGAGGATTATCAGGATCTCATGTTTTTCAATTTTTGGGCGTATATATTTGGTATTTTTTTGGTTCTGATGCTTATAACTTTTGAACTATTAATTTGGCGGGATTTTCACGCGACGGGCGTAGGTACAGAAACAAACGAGCTTTCCAAAAATGTGGTCGTTTTGGTGGTATGTGCGGTGGGGGCTGAGCAGTAGCCTACCAAAGTAAAAAATGCGGTTTTTTCGATAGCCAAATTTGTCGCGTCTTTACCGTAACTCCTGCGCTACGTGGGGTATAGTAGTCTCCACATGGGTAATTTTTCTCTAATGTGTAGATGATAAATTTTGAAGTCAAATTCCGATAAATTAAATAGGAAAATGTAGAAAAATTATCAAAGTTGAGACGAAACATTTTTTGTAATGGTCAAATTCTTGGCCTTAGATAGACGCCCTTAGATAGACGACTGGGGCAATGAGCATGGTATTAGGGAAAAGAGTATCCAAAATAGTACCTAGTTTTTTTAGATTTTTATGAAAACTATAGCGGAGTCCAAATTCGGTTGTAAATGCATAACTAGAGGACGTTGAAGGACAAAAATCAGTTGTTAGTTTTGTTCTAAATCTTATACCGGGCGAGCTACAAAAGTTTTTCTATGCCACATTTTTTGCCAACTTGAGTGCTATTTTCTCACATTTCACCCTGTAGACTCCACATTTTTTGCAGTAAAAAATTCAGAGAATTAGTACATGTATGTGTCTTATACCCGACCAATATCAATGGCATAGGTTGGAAATTTTGTCGAATGTTTCAACTTTAAATTTAAAAGTGCCACTTTGAGGTCTATTTGTGCCGAGACCGTGCATCCAATCGACTGACTTTCTTTCCCAGGAGATACCTCGGAATGTTTTCTTTTCTTCGGCACCGGGCCTCTTTTTCGCTTGGACGTCGCAAAATGGTCTTAGTTGAATTTTTAAACGAAAGATGCAGATCTTTCAAAATTTTAGCCCAAAATCCGGAAAGGTTCCGAATCACGTCCACCACGGGTTGAATCGGAACCATTCGGAATTTGGCTCCTCCCACTGAACGGCAACTCACAGCTGAGATTTTCCGAAATGTAAACATTAACTTTAAAGGCTTAGACCAAGGAAAATCGGCCGAAAAGCGTGGAAAACTGTATGGCAGAAGAAAATTTAGACATTTCTGGGAAGATTGTTGGCAAAATGCCCGGTCCTCAAAAACGTTTTCGCAAAGACTGGTCGATTTGAAAATTTCGTGTCGGGATTCATGATGGCTGATGACGTCGAGGACCGACCATGCCAAGAGCGGTTACAAATTCGGGCAATAATGTATTATTTCGATTATTCGGCAGACATAGGCGGGGTTAACTTTTTTATATGCTTTTTAAATGAAACAATAGTGATTTCGTAAAAAATAAAAGATAGAGGCGAAAAAAATGGCCGCCGTAGACAGGGTGATGAAATAATTGTGATATCTCTGAACCGTATAAAGTTAGAGAGTTAAAAATTGGTGCGATAGTTCCTTAGGGAATGGACTGCACTGATATGGTTCGAAATCTTCCTTAAGGTACCAAACTCATAGGTACCATTAACGAAATTTTGCAAGCAAGTATTCAGCCTTTTTTGAGTTTGTGTTTCTCACTCAGACTAAATATAATAAATAGACCCAATTATTTACTATTGAGGCTGGCCAAACATAATGGAACCAATCGTACGTTGGCTGATCGTACAAGTAATTAAGTTCGACCGGTGTGTCGGCTTTGTTGTCAAACCTTTAACAAGCAGTCTACTAAAACAATATAATTTACATATTTATAAGGAAACAATATTAGAAGCTTCAGGGCTATTCTCACTTAGAGAGGGTAGTCAGTTAAAAATCTATTCATGATGGTTAAAATAGCAAACTCCGTTCGATTGTTCGGTGACCCTGGTATCTTAAGCTCGACCAACTACGCGTCCGCTGCATAAGCTACAACATTATTTCGTATTCGCAAATTTTGTACCTTATGCAGCGGACGTGTAGTTGGTCGAGCCTAAGATACCAGGGTCACCGAACAATCGAACGGAGTTTGGTATTTTAACCATCATGAATAGATTTTTAACTGACTACCCTCTCTAAATGAGAATAGCCCTGAAGATGACTAAATAAATTGTCGTAACGTCGGCCATTTTCGAATAAAGTAGAGGTGTATTATTTGTCCCAATCCTGCTAACTTCACCAACAACTTGCAACTTAAGGACGTTATTTAGATATTAATTTTGCTCAACCTGGAAACCCCGAATTTCAATTTTACGAAAATCGTAAATACGTCACAAACGAGTAATAGAATGAAACTGTGAGTGATTAAACATTACAAGCTAATCCGTGAAGATCGGTCTCGCTATCTGTGTTGCTTCAACTACCGCTGATGCTCTTGTGTGACAGAGAGAAACATAGTTCCAGTATCAGTTCAACACGATTAATCAGACTGCGGCAGTTCGTTATAGCGTTGCAGCGGCGTTATCAGAGTTTTTACCTGTGTTTTTTTATTAAATTTAGAGGGTTTATTAAACTTTATTCATGGTGTAGTGGTTTTTGTGGTTGTCCAAGGCATTATAATGGTTCGACAATGCCAAGTCTGTAAAAATCTTGATTATATGAACCCCAAATTATCATTCCACAAGTAAGTAAGGCCAGATTGTACAACTCACCCTCAAAATCGGGTTTACCTAAACTCGACTGGTACTTGAATCCGCCCATAAGGATCGCATTAGTGTCAAATTAATTTCATTTGTGACACTTGCTGACAGCAATGCTTTTCTTATGGACGAGTTTAAGTACCAGTCGAGTTTAGCTGAACCCGACTTTGAGGGTGACACATTGAGGGTGACTTGTACAATCTAGCCTAAACATGCAAACCTGCGAGGTGGTGCGAACGATTACAAAGGCATTTCATGTTTGAAATGTTGAGTCTATTTATTATATTTAGTCTGAGGTTTCTCATAAGAAAACATTGGTCAATGCATTTTATATGGGATAAATGTAGATTACGTCATATATAGGGTACTGTTGACGTTACGTGGTTGAAATTCGGATGGTAGGTACTTACAGGGGTATTATTAATTGTGATATAGTTGCTATAGCTATCATAGCTGCCGTAGCTGAGTAACGTTAATATTTATTCACTGTTTATGGTACATAGTTCAACTTTGGATGCTGGGTGCCCATCGGGGTACCATGAATGGTAAACTAACTGACATAGCTGTGTAGCTGATGGTAGCTAGGTTATAGCTATTTAATGAACCGACGGTGATATCAAGTGGAAAATCGAATGGCAAGTTAGCTAACTACAGCATTTTTTAAAATCCAAGAAAACAATTGGCTTTATGCCTATATCTCTGGAACGGTTTGAGCTAAAAATCTGAAATTTGGTACGTGGCTACCCTAAGGGACGATCAAAGGCCTCTAGGGCCGGAACCCCGCCGGGGGTACCAAAGTTTCTCGACTCATTGACACTTTTTTGCTACAACTTAATGATTGTTGCTAGAGGGTGCTGAAAACAATTATATCCGACATTCCTACTTTTTGCTTACTCTACGCCATCATCAGGGTATTCTTTTTTATTACAAATATTGCTTTATAGATGTGCCACGCCCAAAGCAATCAGTTTTTCGTATATGACTGACAAAATAGCTTTAACGAAGGCATTTCGACGTGTGCTGATTAATCAGTTTTATGGCTTCTAGCTTCCGAGATTTTATTGACTAAGTTTCTCATTGAAAGGGGTAGAGTGACATAGGGCCGTTTCGCTTAGTTTTATGACAGTCTCATAGGAAGTGACAAACTGTTAAAAATCTATGAAAATTACCTAATATTTTATTTTGATCGAACATTACGCCAACTAATTTAAAAATCTTTAATGAAAAATTGAGCCTGTATTTTGTAGTCGTGAATGCTCTATTCATTGGTGTCACTTTTCATTTTTTTCACTCATTTCATTCACACACACAATTTCGATAAAAAGTGGAAAAATTACGAATTAGGCGCCATTTTGGAGGGGAAGGAATCTACTGAAAATTCCAATTTTGCATACTTATAACATACTTTTATCCCCTCTTTCATAGGAGACTATTTCTGACAAAATCTATGACAATGGATTTCGACCGAAAATTCAAAAACATGTCACAAATGCTCATGGTACCATTTCACTTCTTTTCATAAATTCTAGCACGTTTTTTACCATTCTTCAAAAGCCTCTAGGTTTGCGAATATGCAATAAAGTATTTCCGATGTCTCGACATTTATGTTTGCAATTAACAATGTGACACATTCAATGCGAAGGTCGTAGTAGTTCACACAATTTACAATTTTTTAATTTAGTGCCATAATATATACAGGGTGATTCACGTTACTCTACACGGAAGATTATGGCTAAACTTTTAGATTTTAAAAAAGTTTTGTATATGGAATGGATGTAGGTCTATTGGAAGTACATTTTAAAATTATTGTCATTGTATATAGGTGGTCTCAAAAGTATAAAATTGATTAAAGTTGTATTTTTTTAAATGAGACACCTAATATATTAATATATTTTCGGTACCTACGGACAAAAGTAAAGGTAGTTTTATTAAGGTTTATGGCATCTAAACCGTACCGTTCTTCAGATATTCGTGATTTTGTGAAAATGCAGCATCAAATTAAATGTTTAAAATCTCAGCACTTGGTTTCTTTTCAACCACCAAAGTTGGCTGGTGGGCTAATAGTACATTGGATTTTTTGCGGTGTGTATTAAATATTAACTACTGTGCACCGAATGTCAATAAATGAATACCAAATTATTGCAAACTTCAAATAGAAATAATTCTTTTAATTTAAATTAGACACCCGTAATTTTATAGTATCATTAGATGCAGAATTTAGTTTCCTATCAAAACTATTAAACATTCCTATAGCTTGGTCTTTGCGTTTTCTTGGAAAATTGATTTTTTTCTGAATTTGAGCTGATATAAACGAATTAAGTAATCTACTTTATGTGTTACAATACCTGATTTTGAGAAAGCAATAGCTATTTATGTAACCAGTTACGAAAAGTCCGATTTTGTGTAACGAATGAATGCTTGCGCGAATGTGTCCCTCAATTTGAATGAGATACACAAAAAAGGTTTTTCGACACGTGTTTCATACAAGATTTTTTCTAATTTTGACTACAAATACCTACTTAGAGAGAGAATTATTATTATTAAACTTCAATATTTACTTTCAAACCACTTTGTATCTAATTAGTACCGTAAAACTATAGCAACGGTGTGCCACAGCCGAAACCTGCAACTGGTGGTGACACCAACTTTTTATCACTAGTTACGAAAGATTTTACTTTTCGTAACTAGTTACGAAAAGTAGGACGTTACGTCACTGTCATCAGTATTGAAAAGTGCCACTTTAGAATTAGAAAAAATTTATTTTCATTAGTACTGGGTGTTCACTAGAAAACTTCATTTAGGAGGCTATAAAATTTTGACAGAAAAGGATGGCGTAATGAAAGTAAATGGACTTTTGTTTCTACATTCTTTTCCTTTGACATTTCACAACCAACTAGACGAAGTTTTCTAATGAACACCCCCGTATTTGTCAGATATTAATTTATAAGTTACAAAATTATGGTCATGAAGATTATTTAGCAGTCATCTGAATGTTAAAACGTCCTTGTTTAGCATAAAGTATCAAATAAAACAATAAAACATTATATTACAAGAGTTCTTATAAAATTTAGCATCTATATTACAAAAAAATTAAGTGCAATACTAGTGGCAATTTGAAATACAATAAATAACAAGTCAACATAAGAGTAAAACAAACAAAAACAAACAGTTATAAAATTTGTTCAAAATGACGACCGTCTGATTCTAAACACAAACGTATTTTTTTTTTAAATCCTTCACTCCAATGTTCCTTCATATTTTCTTTTGTGGTTGGTGGCGTATTATACACGATTCCTTTCACATATCCCCATAAAAAGAAATCGGGAGGCGTTATGTCAGGGGACCTTGGTGGCCAATGTTGTGCTCCATTCCTTCTAATCCATCGATTTTGGAAACGAACATTTAAGAACTCCCGGACTTCGCGATGATAATGAGCACGTGCCCCATCCATTTGCAGCCACATGGTTGTTCTTATATCTAGAGGAACTTCTTCCAGTAAAATTGGAAGCTGATTCCTCAAAAAATTTAGAAACGACATTCCGTTTAAATGTTCGTAAAAAAAATAAGGTCCAATCACGTACTGTCCCATTATGCTCCCCCATACATTTACTGACCACCTATGTTGGTTATTAATAACTCTAAATTCGTGGGGGTTAAAATCAGAATAATAATGAAAATTGTGTCGGTTAATAGAACCATCGTTATGACAAGTACACTCATCACTAAATAGAACTGATTCAAAAAAATCTTCTTTTTCTCCAACTTTTTCTAACACCCACAAACAAAAGTCTACTCGTTGGCCAAAATCGTTATCGGAGAGTTCTTGATGTAGTTGTATCTTATAATCGTGATATTTTTGTTTTTGAAGAATCCTTGATACGCTTGCTTGGCTAATATTTAAGTTTTGTGCAATTTCTCGTTGTCCGACATGGGGATTTTCAACTACAGAGCCAATAACGGCTAATTCAGTTTCTTTCTTTTCTGTAACTGGTGTCGTCTTGGCAGTCGTTTCATACTGAACACTACCAGTTTGCCTAAATTGAACCAACAGTCTTTCAAAAACGGCTCTATTCGGTCGAGTTCAGTTAGGAAACCTTTCAGCATAAACCCTTGATGCTAAAAGACAATTTTGCAAGCATTCTCCTAGAATGAAGATCATATCGACTCGTTCTTCTGTTGTGTAAACCAGCATTTTGATTAAATAAAAAACTCCCTGTTATCCAACAATTATAACAGTAAAAAAATATTTAACTTTAAATTAATATATGACAACTAGAAATGACAGTAAATTTTGCTTTGTCAAAATCAGGTAACACCTGAACAGACCTGAACAGGTAAACTAAATTGCTACATTCGTCAGCGTCAGCGCAAATTCAGAAAAAATCAATTGTCCAAGAAAATGCAACGACCAAGCTATAAAAATGTTTAATAGTTTTTGATAGGAAACTAAATTCTGCATCTAATGATACTGTTACGATCGCAGCAACGCCGCATGGGAGGCGGGGCAACGCATGGGAGCGTGTTGGTTGGTGGAGCTTCGCGACCTATCCGCGCTGCGTCATGGCTGACACGAGTGATTTATTGCTCGTCTGGCTTAATCTAGAAGGCAGTTGTTTACAACCGTTTTTTTTTATATATGAGATTATTCAAGAATTCTTATAAAGAACTTTCTAGGTTTTTCTGTAATTTTAGGATTGTATATAAAAGGCGCATAGAGCGCCCGAGTGAGTAGTCGTATTTTAATCGAGCTATAAGTAAGCTAAAGTTACGAAGCGATATTAGAAGGCTATAAAGTGTTAAAGTAGTGAGTTATTTAGTAGTCGTGTGTAATTGTGGAGTTAATAAATAGTGTTTTCGTATTAAATCGTTACACTGGAATTATTGAACCCCGAGTTCGCAACAACTGGTGTCAGAAGTGCGATTCCAGTGAGAATTTGAGGACTAATATTACTGAACTGTAAGTGAGTGCTTCATTTCCGGACATTACGTGTTTATGCCAGTGACCAGAAGCCAGCATCAAGACATGGAGGATCAACTTGCCGCCCTGCTGTCCCTTATGCAACAACAGAGGGAAGAACAGGAAAAACGTGATCAAGTACAGGAGCGGCGTTATCAAGAACAGGAAAAACGTGATCAAGTACAGGAGCGGCGTTATCAAGAACAGGAAAAACGTTATAAGGAACAAAAAGAAGAGCAAGAAAAACGTTATAAGGAACAAAAAGAAGAGCAGGAAAAACGTTATCTAGAACAAAAAGAAGAGCAGGAAAAACGTTATCTAGAACAGAAGGAAGAGCAGGAAAAACGTGATCAAGTGCAGGAGCGACGTTATCTAGAACAAAAGGAAGAACAAACACGGTTCAAAGAAGAAATAGTGACCCATCTCGCAGCTAGGGAGCAACAATTGGAAGAAAGAATAATGCAATCAGTTAACGAATCCGTTAACAGCGTTAACGAATCCATTAACGGCGTTAACGAAGGACTCGAAGCTGTCAACCAGAGGGTTCTCGAACTAGAAAAGAAATTCCGGGAACAACTTGAGGACGACACCGTGTCTACAGAGAGTTTTAGCACAGCCAACGCTAAAATTAAGCCTCCCGATTATGACGGTACTACGGCGTGGGAAATTTATAAAACCCAATTTGAAGCAGCTGCAAAAGCTAATGGCTGGTCCGAGCCCCAGAAAGCTACATCATTAGTCGTAGCACTTCGTGGAAAAGCGGCTGAGTTACTCCAATCTCTGTCGGCAGCGGATCAAAGTAATTATGCGGCGTTAGTACACACTCTGCAACTACGATTTGGAAATGAGCACAAAGAAACCGTGTTCCAGGCCCAGCTGAGGATGAGACAGCAAAAGTCAGGTGAATCCTTACAAGAATTTGAGGCGGACATAGACAGACTCATTCACCTGGCATATCCATCGGCCCCTGAATCTTTTCAAATGCAATTTGCCGCCGAAAGGTTCATTGAGGGAGTTCGCGATAGTGACATGAGATACCACTTACGTCTAGTAAGGCCCAAGGATATCAGCGAGGCACTAGTTCGGGCCCTGGAATTCGAGGCGTTACGAGTGTCATCTAGTTCAGCTCCGCGTGTAAGAATGGCAAGTTGCAATGAAGAGGAGAATACGTCTATGGCGGAATCCATGGCCAGTTTACATAAAGCGATGAAGGATATGGCAGTCAATATACAAGCCCTATTGGGAAGGACCCCTCGATCAACAGACAATCGGGGCATAAAATGTTTTAACTGCGGCAGACTGGGTCACATCAAGAGTAACTGCCGTAATAGGGCAAGAAGTCCGTCGCCGTCGTTTAGAAGACCAAGCGGCGACAAAGGCCGCCCTAGGTCCCAGGAAAACTAATTCCGGTCAATGCAAGGGGGCAATTGACCGGGGCCGCTAAGACCCCCAGGATCTTTAAAGTCAATAATTTGGGTGGCAAAAGTCTCACAGTGGCCGGACGCATTAAGGAACAGAAGATCCAGATTACCATCGATACAGGAGCAGATGTAACCATTGTAAGGCCAGATAAGCTTGTCGGATATACCATTCAACCATTGCCCAACCCTATTATGTTAAAATCAGTCACTGGAGAGTCTTGCCCTATAGACGGAGAAGCCGATGTCACCATCATTATTGGAGAAAGACTCGAAGTTCGGCATAAAGTGTTGGTTGCCAGGATCAAAGACGAGTTTATTTTGGGAATGGATCTCATCAGGAAACATGGATTCTCCTATGACCACAAACAGAATATTCTCACGTTTGGAGATGAGGAGTTTGCATTAACCAATGGAAATGTGGAAACTAGTATCCGTCTACTGGTGGTGGAAGATGTAAAAATTCCTCCAAATTCAGAACAAATTATCACAGTGACTTCTGAAAATGATCCTGGGTGGTCCATAGGACTTATAGAACCTAACCTGGATTTGACGACTGAAATCATGGTAGCCCGAACTTTGACCGACACGAAGAAGACTATGCCAGTACGAGTTGCCAATATTGGAGAAAGGACCATCAAGCTAAAAGAAGGAACAGTTCTTGCCAATTATGAGCCTGTACAATGGGTATGCAATTGTGTCGAAGCAGAGACATCCAAAATTATATCTTCTAACCAAGCTTCCCCAGAAGTTATTGATGCTTTTAAGCGACAGTGGAGTCACCTGTCAAAGGAACAACTTCAGTCTGCTATAAAATTTGCCATGGATGAATCTGATATGTTTAACTTCAAGAGCAACGACAGTCAAACCGATTTAGTTGTCCATAAGATCAACACAGGAGATGCCCAGCCAATACGACAACATCCACGAAGGGTCCCTCTGGCTAAACAACAGGAAGTTAACAGTTTGCTGAATGAAATGTTAAAGGAGGGCGTCATAGAAGAATCATCTAGTCCATGGTCGTCGCCTGTGGTTCTTGTTAAGAAGAAAGATGGTTCAACGCGGTTCTGTGTTGACTACAGGAAACTTAATGATGTGACCAAGAAAGACAGCTACCCATTGCCACGTATAGACGACACCTTAGCAACTTTATCGGGATCAAAGTGGTTTTCCACTCTAGATTTAAAAAGTGGGTATTGGCAAGTAAAGATTGCTCCCGAAGACAAAGAGAAGACTGCATTTTCTACTGGTTCTGGGCTATACCAGTTCACTGTTATGCCTTTTGGATTGTGCAATGCTCCATCAACTTTCGAGCGACTAATGGAACTTGTTTTGAGGGGGCTGACTTGGAAAACTTGCCTGGTATACTTGGATGACATAATTGTCATGGGACGTAATTTTGACGAGCATTTGAAGAATTTAAGAGAAATCTTCAGCAAGTTACGGAATGCTCACCTGAAGTTAAACTACAAGAAATGCAGTCTATTCCAAAAGCAAGTCGACTACTTGGGGCATACTATCTCAGAACAAGGCATTCAAACTAGCCAAAGTAAAATATCTGCCATTAAAGATTGGCCAGTTCCCCGAGACAAACACGAAGTAAGGAGCTTTTTGGGACTATGTACTTACTACAGGAGATTTGTAGAGGGATTCGCCGACATCGCAAAACCGCTGCACAAATTAACAGAAAAGAAAACACCCTTTTTGTGGAACCATGATTGCAGTCAGGCATTTGCAAGGCTTAAAGCTGCCCTCTGTTCTAGTCCAATCTTGGCTTACCCTATAAAGGACGGACTGTTTATTCTGGACACGGATGCAAGTAACTGTGGTCTAGGTGCAGTACTCTCTCAAACACAAAACGGGCAAGAGAAGGTCATTGAGTACTACAGTAAGACTTTAAGTAAGCCAGAAAGAAACTATTGTGTCACTAGAAAAGAGCTATTGGCCATCGTTAAAGCAGTCGAACATTACCATCGCTACTTATATGGAAAAAGGTTCCTGATTAGAACTGACCATGGAGCCTTGAAATGGTTATTACAGATGAAAAACTCTGAAGGTCAAATAGCCAGATGGATAGAGCGCTTGCAGCAGTACGATTTTCAAATTGAACATCGACCAGGAAGGTCTCACGGAAATGCCGATGCATTGTCTAGACGGCCATGTAAAGAAGATTGTCGGCATTGTCAAAGAACTGAGCAGCGTGAGGGACTTCCTTCTGTAAGGAGAACGTCGGTAGAAGTAAACGATGGCTGGACCACACAGACGCTTCGAGAAGAACAGTTGAATGATTCAGATATTGGACCCATTCTCTCTGCAAAGACTGACGACAAGAGACCAGAATGGCAAGAAATCGCTGGTAAAAGTCCAAACCTGAAGGCGCTATGGGCCCAGTGGCACTCTCTCAAAATAGAAAATGGACTACTGAAGAGAGCGTGGGAGAGTCCGGATGGCAAGTCCGTAGTCAATCAGTTGGTTGTTCCTGGTAGCAGAAAATCAGATGTACTACAGGAAATGCACAACGGAACAAGCGGAGGCCATTTTGGGGTCAATAAAACATTGGCCAAAATTAAAGAGCGGTATTATTGAGTGAACTATCATGAAGACGTCGAATCTTGGTGCCGCAAGTGCGAAGTTTATTGTGCCACAAAGGGACCTCGAACAAGATCACGGGGCCGAATGGTGCAGTACACTGTAGGTGCTCCATTCGAGAGGGTAGCAATTGATGTCGCGGGACCATTTCCTCAGACTGAGTCGGGCAACAAATACATCTTGGTCGCCATGGATTACTTCACTAAATGGCCTGAAGCATACGCCCTACCTAATCAAGAAGCAACGACTGTGGCAACGGTGCTAGTAAATGAAATGTTCTGCAGATTTGGAGTCCCTCTCGAACTTCATTCTGATCAGGGCCGAAATTTTGAATCGGCTGTTTTCCAGAAGGTCATGGAACTTCTCGGAATTCGCAAGACCAGGACAACTCCTTTGCATCCACAGTCGGATGGGATGGTAGAGAGGTTTAATCGGACCATGGAACATTACCTGTCTAAAATGGTGGCAGATCATCAGCGTGATTGGGACCAACATCTACCTCTCATGTTGATGGCATATCGAGGCTCTACGCATGAAGCCACTGGTTATACTCCGGCGAAAGTGATGTTCGGGAGGGAAATGAGGCTTCCTGCGGATTTGATGTATGGAACACCAGAAAAAGAGTCGCTCAGCTCTGAGAATTTTGTGGAGGAGCTTAAGGAGAGGCTGAACAATGTTCATGAGCAAGTCAGGAATAAACTGCGGATATCCAGTGATCGAGCCAAAGCAAGATATGACTTACTAGCTAACTCCCGCGGCTTCCAGGATGGTGATTTGGTGTGGCTATACAATCCGAGACGAAAGGTGGGGAAGTCGCCCAAACTTAGCCAAAATTGGGAAGGACCTTATACAATTATAAAGAAGATTAATGATGTGGTGTATAGGATCCAGCGGACCCCTAGGTCAAAGATGAAGGTCGTTCATTTGGATCGATTAGCACGATACCATGGAACTCTATCTGTTCGGGACGAACAGACTTAGGAGGAGGGCAATGTTACGATCGCAGCAACGCCGCATGGGAGGCGGGGCAACGCATGGGAGCGTGTTGGTTGGTGGAGCTTCGCGACCTATCCGCGCTGCGTCATGGCTGACACGAGTGATTTATTGCTCGTCTGGCTTAATCTAGAAGGCAGTTGTTTACAACCGTTTTTTTTATATATGAGATTATTCAAGAATTCTTATAAAGAACTTTCTAGGTTTTTCTGTAATTTTAGGATTGTATATAAAAGGCGCATAGAGCGCCCGAGTGAGTAGTCGTATTTTAATCGAGCTATAAGTAAGCTAAAGTTACGAAGCGATATTAGAAGGCTATAAAGTGTTAAAGTAGTGAGTTATTTAGTAGTCGTGTGTAATTGTGGAGTTAATAAATAGTGTTTTCGTATTAAATCGTTACACTGGAATTATTGAACCCCGAGTTCGCAACAATACTATAAAATACAGGGTGTCTAATTTAAATTAAACGAGTTATTACTGTTTGAAGTTTGCAATAATTTAGTGATCATTTTTTTACATTTGGTACACAGTAATTAATATTTAATACATACCGCAAAAAATTCAATGTACTAGTAGCCCACCAACCAATTTCGGTGGTTGAAAAGAAACCAAGGGCTGAGATTTTAAACATGATGCTTCATTTTCACAAAATCACGAATATCTGAAGAACGGTACGGTTTAGATGCCATAAACCTTAATAAAACTACCTTTACTTTTGTCCGTAGATACAGAAAATACATTAATATACTAGGTGTTTCATTTAAAAAAATAAAACTTTAATCAATTTTATACTTTTGGGACCACCTGTATATCAAAACTTTTTTTAAATCTAAAAGTTTAGCCATAATCTTCCGTGTCGAATAACGTGAATCACCATATATAAAGTTAATAAAAATCTGTGACAGACAGAGTTTGACCTAGTTTGACATAAACTTATAAAACTCTAAATTGTGTGAACTACTATACGTTCTTCTCTGTAAATGTGTAACATTCGTAAATAGCAAGGATACAGAATTTTTATCACCATCAAGATTTTACCAAGAGCCATAAAGTTTCGAAAAAACATGAAGGTATCAGATTCCGACGGAAGAACTTACCACTTCCCCAAGGCGGTGGACGCACTTTCTCCATCAACAAGTTCGCCAGATATCACACAAAAATATAATTTTATCCAAGAACTTTGACTATCATTAGCAACCTTTTTCCTTAATGAAAGTTTGATTAAATCACTTCTTTTTGAACCAAAGAACGCCGCAAAACCCCGTTTGATTGTGTGCTTACGAGACACAATGTATAGCAACTTTACTCTAACAAAAATATTGACGATCCAATATGCGAAAAACTTTTGAAATGTTCTTACATGTATCAATGTAAATAAAATTTATCCGAGGATTACCTTGGTTATGTTAAAAAAAGATGGATTTATCATTCTAATGCAAATTAAAAAAAGTAACCGCGCTACTTTCTAGTGGCGATCAAAAGTTCTATTTGAAAAGTTAGTGCAAATGAAGTATAAGTTCTTAAAAACGAAGATTGGTTCTTTCTTTCTTTCTTTCCTTTACGCAAAAATTTGTTTTTCTATGTACTTCGTTTCTACTTGGTATAGTTGTAGCGTTTTCTGGTGAAGTATAATTTCTTCTAGGTTTGTCCACAAATACCGCGGAATTTATCAAAGGCGATGTGGAAATAGGCGAGGCGATCCTTGTTGATTCTTTCCATTAAACATTCCGTGGTATTTATACCTTCGCCGTCTCGTTGGAGTGAAGGAGCTGAGATCTGCTCACATGATGAATGCGGCAGAACTCAGCCCAAATTCATGCCCGTAATTTTCTGTTTTCTGTTGATATTGTTCTGGTGCTTCTAGATCTCAATGACTTCTTTGGTTAGTTTCGGATACTAACGTTGCGATTGATATGAGATATCTATCTCGTTGAACAGGATAACATGACCTCCAGAAAGAGCATGCTCTGCTGAAAATCTGAACTCCTTTAGTGTTCTGTAATCCTCGTGTTGATAGTGCCTTTTGTGGTGCCAATATATGCCGATCCACTGCTGCGTGAAAACTCATGCTCTATTGTGTTGTGCAAGTTATTTATCAATATATATCAAGATTAGAAAAAAGGTGTTTACTTTGTGCTTTTTCAGCATCCTGCCTATCTTGTAAGTGACTTTGTGAATGTATGGTGTACCACTCCAACCACGTTTTTCGTCATCTTTGATTGTTGTTTTCTGTCAATTTACATTTCTGGAACGAATGGCCATGAGAGTTATGTTAGTTGTTTTCGTTAATTGTATTGGGTTTGGTACAAAAGATAAATTCCGACCCATCGCAACTGGTAGTCATTCCGTAGGGAACCAACGTACCAGACTTGAACTTCTTAACTTTATTCAGTTCAGATATATCACATTTTCGAATCGCCTTGACTAGGACGGCCATTTATTTTCGCGTTCATCTTTTATTTATGACGAAAGCAATGTTGCACAATGGGTTCTTAAGAAAAAAGCCGAAATGGTGATAAAATAATATAGAAGAATATAAAAATATTGGTAACGGCCATTCTCTCTGAACATTCTTATATTCAGCAGAACCCTTACACTGTGTTTGGCCCGAATCCCGACAGGAATTTTTAAACATTATCTTACTTCAGAATTTTTCCTTCTAAAAAAATACGACCAGATGAAATGTGCGCAAAGTACACAAAAATCGGCGAAAATTTTTAAAACCTTGAACAATTCTAGCTCACCTAGTATAATAGCCATGCCAAAAGTGAGCACCGCGTTTTGTTATCATCACCGAACCCACAAAAAGAAAATTGAACGAACCTTGGCCGTCTTCAACTTCTCCGAAATAATTAATAAAAACTTAAACGCTACGAGTGTTTGGCGTTCCAATAAACTAAGTAGTAGGTGGATTACATGGATGGTTTTTATCAAGAGCCTTGATAAAGACCACAATATATGGTCGAAACGTTGGCAATTGAAAAAAGCTGAATTGTCGTTATTAGTCCCCATCCCGCTAATACACCTACTAAAAACTTAAACTTTTTCATGTTTTTTTTGTATTTTTTTAAAACATTTTTTACCCAGCACTTTGCAAACCTAACGGTTCGATTAAATCAGATGAAATGGTTCCAAGGGAATAAACCCTTCCAGCCATCTACGGGGGTCCAGCACACCGTAAAGACCACTCTTACACTGAAAAATGTTGAAACTATGACGAACCTATGGAAGCTACGATTTCGCGCAAAGATCATCGAAGTTGCGCACCGAGACTCTACCGACCCTGAAAGTTTCAACTTTGTGGGACCATCGTAGCTCAAAAATTCGAATTACATACGACGAATTTTTATTTTTGCAAAATTTTGACTTTGGCCTTTAGCTCGGCCTATAGTAGTTGGGCAGCTTTGGAACAACCAGAAATGTCTTGAGGAAATTCTTGATAAATATCGTCCCGTGCTTTGCAAGAATTGCAAGCATTGCAGCTTCCCTTGCAAAGAATATAATTTTTCGACAAAATGGGTGTACAAAATCTTCTATAAATCTATTATTTTGGCTGCCCCCTATATATGACTTCAGGCCTCTGGCTTTAATAGGTTTGTAAGGTGTTTTGTAGGTAGGGCTTCCTATGTTGTTCGCGATGAGTCTTAAACCAACATTGAGTATGTGGATCTTTGGCAAACCGTACAGTCTCGGTGGAAATTCTTCCGATTTTTTAGTTTTACTTATTACTACCGATGCTACGAGTGTTGTAAGGCAATCGACTGTTTAGATTTATAGTGCACATTCCTCATGGTAAAATAATGAAAGGCTTGTCTGGAGATTATGTCGCTCAGTCGAGACCTTTCTCCAGTGACTTTGGAGACTCCTTGTTGAGAGAGTCTTAAGATTTGCGCAAGGCTTCTCGCATCAAAGCACCAAGGAACTTTATCTTGTCACTATAAGGCATTCCATATAGAACTGGCCAACAGTCTATCGACATAGAAAAATTAAATTTTTTTGTTTTCAAATCAAGGCAACATCAAACGTTTTCATTAATTAAGAGATTAAAAGTTCAATGTGTTCAAAAGAAATAATATCATTTTAAGTTATAAGGTACATACAAGTACGTTAATCTGTCTACCTGTCTTACCTTAAATCCGTAGGTTTCATTGATATAGTGGACTTCAAAGAGAACATATGTTCCATAAGTGGGAATATGTGGATATTCAAATAAGTCTAACGTAGCAAAAAGCTGGCCAATATTATTTTCATGAGCTGAATATAGGAATAGTTTCGTGTCGTTGTTTTCGTTGCTTATTCTCCTCTCAGTGTCGTCAATAACTTTCTGTATAAAATAACCTAAAAAGAAATCATAAAAATGTTATATTGCAATATGTTGACTAAATGCTTAACTTCTTCGCTACCTGCTGCCATTTGTTTCAGTTCTGTCGTTTTAGTATAAATACCATATTGTTTAAACGATATATCATTAACAATGTCTGGCCATACGCTCTTGGTCCATTCTGGCAGCTCTAAACCGTATTCTTCCTCAGTCGAAAGACCAAAATATAAATCATACACGTCTTGAAATATGGTGACATTTAAACCAGTGTTTTCGGCTATGTAGGTGAAGTTATCTCGGTATTCATCATATTCGGTAATAACTTCTGATAGTGTATGCACTTCGTCGTACAACTTCAGATATTTAGGACAGGATATTCCATACAAAACTGCATCATAAATTTCTGTAAAAAAAACACAATATCTGGATAAGTCACAAAAGAAAATTTCTCAAATTTTATTACTTTTAATAGATAAATCATTCACAGAATTTTTCAGCATTATCTCGTCAATGTATTTTTGTGAAAAGTTAATAATGCTCAAAAACTTGTAAATGAACTAATAAGCAATGAATTTATTATGAGAAGAGTTGTCGAAGGGCCGAATTTCTTTAAGAATATAAGATGGAGAGATTAACTGTAAAGTAAAACATGTTTGGAATTGAACAATTATAAATAACAACCACAGAATACTGGGTGTCCCAGCCGATAGTGACCCATTTTAAATGCTTATAACTTTTAAACTACATGTGATAGCCACCTGCGGTGTACGCCATTCATTTTCTCTAGGCCTAAAGTTTTTTTCTAGTTGGCAACAAATTTTGTAGACACTTATACAGTGCGAGCAAAAAAAACCCTTTTTTTCGACATCAAAATTATCAACTATATATATTGTGACGCCACAATTAAGAGTCATGATCAAGGTATCCAAGTACCAATAAACTTCGGACTTAAAACTTGAAGTTTTAGCTGTAAAAAATTAAAATAGAAATCGAGTTAATTTTAATAGCTAAGAAATTAGAGCTTGATTTTCTTTGTTTAATTAATAATTAAAATTGACAAAAGGAATATAAAACTAAAAAGAATGTTGAATACAGGGTGGCATTTTTGAAAATATGATATGATTATACAGCAGTTTTGTTAGTCTTTATTCTTTCTTTATTAATTTATCAATATCGGCCCAATCCTTTTGTAAATATGCTAATAAAATTTGCATAATTAAAAATACGCCGATATCTATTGTTTTTTTTTTCAGCTGAAACTTGGTGGTGTCACAATATACAGGGTTTTCCATTAAAAATAGCTGAGAATTTTTATTTTGAAAAAGGGGATTTTTCTGATCCCACTGTATAGGTCTACAAAATTTGATGCCAACTAAAAGAAAACTTTAGAACTAGAGAAAAGGAATGGCGTAAACCACATGTAGCTGTCACATTTGGTTGAAAAGTTATAAGCATTTAAAATGGGTCACTCTCGGCTGGGACACCCTGTATAAAGCGGGTAAGCCAAATGTGTGTTTAGTTCTATAATAAATGTTTATGATGTAAGTGTTAAAAGTGCAACTTTAAGGCACTCATGTGAAAGTGTGCAGGACGAGCGAAGCGAGTTCTGCACTTTGCATAAGTTCTTTAGAAGCACTTTTAACACGAATACATTCAAAATCATTCTATGAAAATCTAAGTAGTTTTACTTAATATTAACAACCGTATTAAAAGTAATATACTTTTAACACTACTATTAAAGAAAAGTCTACTTTTAACACTAGTGTTAAAAGTAACTTAAGTAACACAAGTGTTCAAAGTAAGATAAAACTAACTTACTTTTAACACTAGAGCCTTAAAGTACTATTTTTAACAATTCATTAACGTGCTAAAAGTTGAATTTTTAACGCTTTTGTAGAAAAATTTGGTTTGCAATTCGACTTAACTTTATCTTAGTGATCAAAAGCCGGAATAGAAAGTTCTTTTGAAATATTCAATCTGTAATGTTTTAGTGAACTAATCGTTAATAAAATATCTTCTTGTCCAAAACTTGACAAATTAATACTAACGACATTGATGGGAATAATGGGTCTCCACCTCATAGGTGTTGGAGGTGCAGCACATCCACTCAGGATGGCGCCTCAGGAACGACGCCACGATTTCGCCCTTCAACAAGATAGCACGGAACACAATCATTTTTCGTTAATTGAAGAGTGTTTTCTGGGCTTTGAAGCCGTGGTTCAATAGAATTTCTTCCTCACGTTTCGTCTACAGCAGCGGCAGACATTATCAAAGGCGATGAGGCAATGGTCGAAGTGATCCGCCGTGCTTCCCGACATTGACTGATTCGACTGTGGTGACCTCCGTGGTATTTAGTCCCCCGTCGTCGCGCTGCAGTGGAGGGACTGGTGTGGGGGTAGTGGTGGCGTGGAGTTTCGGCGCACTTACAGTATGTCGCAGAACTCGCTTCCAGTCTGCATTTAGAATTTCCTCCTTCCTGTTGAAATTGTTGTCGTGTTTAAAGATCTCAAGGGCCCCTCTCGTTAGTCTCGCATAGAAACACTACGATTGATATAAGATATCCACCTTGTTGAAAAGGATGTCGTGACCTTCGGACAGGCCGTGCTCTGCTACAGCTCACTTCTGTGTTTGTCCCAGCCAGCATCTCCTCTTGTGTTCCGTAATCCTCGTGTGCACACTGCGTTTTGTGGTGCCAATGTGTACTGAGCTACAGCTGCATGGAACTCAGTAAACTCCGAGTGCCGATAGGGGACCTCTACGGTCATTGGCCGATCTCAAGATCTGTTGTGTTGTACGAGTGAGTTTAAAAACACGGCAGGCTACTGGAAAGCACAGTTTCAACGTTGTGCTTTTCCAGTAGCCTGTCGATCTTGTCCGTTACTTTGTGGATGTGTGGTAGACTAGTCCATCCGCGCTTTTCTTTATTTTATCGAACTCGTGTTTGCTGTATCTATTACAACCAAAGGCTCTTTCCAGATGCTTCATTTCCCTCTCAGCCGGCTCACAAATCCTCTTGGCTCTCACAGACCGAGTCTTTTGAAGTTCACCCTCGCCATGGTTCGAAATAACAAAGGTGTCGTCCGCGTATTGGAACCAGCACTTTGGCCTTTTATTTGCCGTTGCCAACGCCTTGGCCTCGAAAACTTCCATAAAATAGTTGGCTATTACTGGACTAAAAGGCTGCCCATAGCTACACCATCAATTTACTATACAACGGGTGATCCGTTATAAAACGTCGCCGTTTTATATTCGGCTCTAAGTCGCTCCTATTCTAGAGTCATCCTCATAATCCGAAAAATAGTGTGACGCTTTTTCGTGACCGGGTGGTCTATTTAAGTTGAGAAAATGATATATTTCGAAATAGACGTAATTTATGAAAGTATAATATGTCTAGTAGAAGATGGTAAGCGTCGAGGGGCAAATACAGTCGTGTTGCGGGTTTTTTACATTATTTTCAAGGTATTAGCGAGGTTAACTTTTGATTTTCAAATGAGGTGCTATACATTTTTCCTCCAAACTTTAAATGAGTAAAGAACTAAAAACTTTTTAATGCAAGATTTTTCGTTACTTACTACAGACTGATTTTGACGACTTCGCTTAATATGGCAGCAATTTTTGATGATTGGGATGATTCTTGACGATTCAAAATACGCCCTTAGAAAATGCAATTTTCACACACAGACCTCGGTTTCCATACAGTTTTAAGGCCACCACAGATATCGTTCTTTTTAAATGGTTTTATTCGCGCAGTTAGGTTTATGACTCCTTATGAAAATTTTATCAATATTTTTATCATAAGTCTTAGAGTTAAAAGATATGATTTTTATAGAAAAACGTAAATATATAATGAACCAGGCAAAATAGCCAAAAAACACCAAACATACAATTTAAAATGTTTTCCGGGCTTTCAAGCTGTGGTCAGGTGTTTCGTCTTGTGTTCCGTAATTTGGGAGGAGCTGCAGGCTGGCCCAAACACAAAAGTCAGCAGTAGCAGAGCACGGTCTCTCCGAAGGTCACGACATCCTTTTCAACGAGGTGGATATCTTATATCAATCACAGTTTTTCTATCTGAGACTAGCGAGAGAGGCCATTGAGATTTTTAAATACGACAACAATTTCAACGGGAAGGAGAAAATTACGTTTCTAAATGCAGACTGGAAGCGAGTACTACGACATACTCCGAGTGCGCCGAAACTCCGCATACCACTACCCCCACCCCAGTCCCTCCACTGTAGCGCGAAGGCGCCATCGGGGGAATAAATACCAGGAAGCTCACCACAGTCGAATTAGTCAACGCAGGGAAGCACAGGAGATCACTTCGCCCATTGCCTCATCGCCTTTGATAACGTCCACTGCTTCAAAACCCGGAAAACACTTTAGATTGTATTTTGATTGTCCGTGAAAGCCTTCAAAGTCTTATAACACCAAACATGTCTTGAGGTTTAACGTTTTTCTATATACTCCTGTAACGAAACTTTTTTTCGCAAAATTAATACTCGAAAAGTTTCAACGAATGTATATTAAATTTTGTTGAACCTGGTATTAGCAAACCTGCAAATCATATAACCCGGTGTAAAAGCTCTTAGAGCAATCTATGCATTGATCCAGACACCAAAATGGCAACGCTAACATAAACCGATAGAGAGGCTTTAGAGATATACAGTTTAAAAATTCATTAAAAATTTCAATTGCGTCCTAGGTTAATACAAGCTTTATCTACATGGAGCTTCCGATTTACACTACCTGTCATCATCAAGACCACAGTTGAAGAATAGAAACAGTTCAAGCTCTCCTTTCGCCTCTGCAAAATACCCACAATGTTTTGCTGTTGCGCTTTCAGAAGGAATACGGGGGTCTGAATTCCAAAGCTAACATGAGTGAAGTGGGTTTTACGTACAAGCGCAGGTCGATGTCCTACTTATCGCGTCGACACTGTACGAAGTCTGTTCAAAAAGTATCGCGAATTTTATATTTTTTCAAAAAGTATTTATTTATTCATGAATATCTAGTTTGTCCCCTTCAAATTACTTCCCCTCGGATATAATTCAATTATGTCAACGTTTTTTCCAATCCTCAAAGCACTTACAAAAAAAAATTTTTGTGATCTTGTTCAGATCCTCCTTCGACGCCGTCTTTATCTCCTCAATCGTGGCGCAGCGTCGTTCTTTCATGGGCCTCATCAGTTTTGGAAACAGGAAAAAATCACAGGGTGCCAGGTCTGAGGAATACGGTGGCTGCGGCGGCATTATTGTGTTGTTTTTGGCCAAATACTCGCGCACAAGCAACGATGTGTGAGCAGGGGCATTATCATGGTGCAAAAGCCAGTTTTTGTTCTTCCACAAATCCGGGCGTTTCTGGCGGATTGCTTCGCGCAAGTTGCGCATGACTTGCAGGTCATATTACTTATTGAGCTTTGGTTGCCACGTCATAACCATAAACCCATGATTTTTCACCAGTTATGACCCTCTGATGCACATTTGGGTCGTCACAGATCGAGACCAACATCTCCTGAGCAATGTTAACGCGATACTGTTTTTGGTCGAAATTGAGCAATTTTGGCACTAATTTCCAAGTCATTGGTTAAAATCGAATGGCACGAGCCAATCGATATGTTCAGGTCCTCAGAAAGTTCTCTAGCGGTGATTCGACGACTGGCTAATACGATTTTCTTCACTTTATCAATGTTTTCGTCTGTTGTTGACGTGCTCGGGCATCCGACACGCTCTTCGTCGTTCACTTCTCCGTCATCTTCTTGGCCCTCTGAGAACATTTTGTACCATCGATAAACGTCGCGTCGGTCCAAGGTAGCTTACCATATGCCACAGTCAACATTTGAAATGCGTCCGCGCCCTTTATTTTGTTTTTCACACAAAGTTTGATACAAATTCTTTGATCCATTTTTTGGAATAGGCAAAAATCGAAGACGAGCCAAAACACATCCAAGCAAAACAGCTGTCAAAAATTAACAAAACATTCAAAATGGCCGACCTTGTCAGCATAAGTAAAGGACATGAGTACCAACATAACGCTACAAGAAAATCAAAAATCAAATATACATAACCCGCGGAAATTCAAAATTCGCGATTCTTTTTGAACAGACCTCGTATATATTGCACTGCTAGCCAGAATAGAGATTTTGGGTAGAGAAGACGAGGGCAGAAACGTTCGGCGCCAACCGTCGAGTGATCGTACTTCTCATATTACTGAACGGTGTCCAGATGGGATCAATTTTTTTTTTTAATCCTGAATAAAGAAAACATTTTTGTATTTGCAACACTCACACAGAGTGTAAATTCTATTAACCAGATTAATTGTATTAGAGCGAGAGATTTGAAGCTTCTGAACATTTGATAATTCCGCTTTGGATCTCTACTAATTCAATCTACTTTTAGCTTTTCCACCAACAAGCCATATTTTAACCTTTTCTTGGTTTTAGTAACGTCCTACAATCAAATTTCACATTACTACAGAAGAAAAATATAGTCTTTCGGAGCTAAGATGAAAACAATGTACCTATTACCCATCCACTTATTTTTGCCATCTAGTCACCTTTGGAACCTTCATTTTTTTATACCTATCTCCTTTTAGTACATCTTCAGAAGATACAAAAAAGATGTCAAAGTCAAATTTCCAACGCCTACTTGATGACAATAGTAAATTAATGGCTTATACTCGAGTCGACTCCACTGAAAAACTATATTATTTGTAACCGCTTATAGCCAACACATTCAAAACGGACGGGAAACATCAAGCTTGGGGGAATCAAGCTTTTAGGAAGGCCTTGGCTCTGTAGACTTGGGGCTATTAGATTTCCCTCAGAGTTGTTAGGTTTTGCATATGGGGTTTTCATTTATGTGTTTTATGAAAAAGGTTCATCTCGAATAACTTTTTGTTAATTTTCGCGAGTTGCAAAGCAAACAACATTACACCTCGCAAACACTTAGAATACCCAAGATATGGAAACCTTTACCTGGCACATAATT
The DNA here is from genome assembly GCA_951812265.1 of Taphrorychus bicolor. Taxonomy (NCBI): domain Eukaryota; kingdom Metazoa; phylum Arthropoda; class Insecta; order Coleoptera; family Curculionidae; genus Taphrorychus; species Taphrorychus bicolor. The sequence continues at coordinate 36,946,281 of OX638301.1, read as the reverse complement.
GTATGGAACAGGTTGCCAATTCAATCCCGGCTGCCACACTTCGGAACATCGTGGAGGAAACAAGCTTGCCAGAACCAACATGAGTGACATTTTGGTCCTATTTCTGTCCGTACTTCTTGCATCTATTAAATCGGGAACGTAGTACTGTCCTAGGAACGTGTCATATCTCTCCCGCAAGGCTGTTCCTATAGAATATTCCCTCTGCTTGCCTACCTGAAAAAGGCGTGTGAAAAGAAATTTGCTCTGGAGAATATTCTCTAGGAAGTAAATTTTAAATAAACTGCTAACGGAATAGATCGATACAGTAAAATTTTTTGTCGTTTTTGGGGGTCTGTATCTTGTAAATGCCTTAGCCGAAATTTAAAAGCTAAAGAGATTTTGAAAGCTCATTTCTTCTAGAATCACGGCGGGAGATTCAAGTTAAATAAGTTATTCTCTAAAGGATATACAGGGTAAAAAAAGCACTGCAAAATGGTTGCATTTCAACCCACTGCATTTGGTAGGTAGCGTAATTTCTGAACATTCATTGTTATGACATTTAATGGCGTTAGTTGGTATCTCGGGACATGTTCGGCAGTTTTCGGCTTTTATGGCCTACAAAGTAAATTACTGGGTTTTTTCAAAAAGTTGACGATCTTTTGTAAGTCACCCTGTATCGCGAGAATGCCGCAGCCGATTTTAATACGATAAATGATCTCTAAAAGACAATTGGTTGTAAAATCAGCGACGTAGATCATAGTCAGTGAATAAAACAATTTTATTCCATTTTGTACAAGGACGGCAAAAAATCTAATAAAAAACTTATTAAAATTTTGTTTACTACGATGTCATGACGCGAGCCTTAACTTTAAGCCTCTTTTTGTAACGACATTTAAGAGCTATGGTCGATATCTCGGGACGGTTTTGGCGGTTTTTTGGTTTTTTTGCCTACTAAATCAGTTACAGGGCGTTTACAGAAAGTTTAAACTTTCTTGTAAGTTACAATACAAAGTATCCGGGAATTAACTGGGAAATCCCTAGGCTAAAATATTCTCGGAGACGAAGCGTTTGCGGGTTATGTTTGTATGAATATTGTGCCCTATTTTTGCCTAGGGATTTCCCAGTTAATTTCAGGATACCTTGTATTGTAACTTCCAAGAAAGTTCAAACTTTCTGTAAACGCCCTGTAACTGATTTAGCAGGCTAAAAACACATCTCTTGACCAAATGTAATCACAAAAAGAGCCTTAAAGTTAAGGCTGCCGTCATCACATCGTAGTAAACAATTTAATATGTTTTTTATTAATAAATTTTTAATCAGTTTCTTATTAGATTTTTTGCCATCCTTGTGTTATATCCTTTAGCGAATAACTTATTTAAGATCAATCTACCTCCGTGATTCTAGAAGAAACGATCTTTCAAAATCTCTTTAGGCTTTAAATTTCGGTTAAGGCATTTCCGAGATACCGACCCCCAAAATGACAAAAAAATTTACTGTATCGATATTTCCTTTAGCAGTTTAGTAAATAGAAATATACTCATGTATATAGTTTTGAAATGTTCACATAAATAAACTGCGCACCACTCCAAACAAATCGCTGTACTACACTGCTGGACAATAGGTTCGAATAGTGCAAATTTGTAAGGATATTTTGAAATCAGATATCTTCTAGACGATGTGGAATATCAAAATCCATTTTTCAGATCTTTTTGGAAATGCTATTGGTAGTAATTGGTCTTAACACCAGTTTTTCATTGTCCTTACCAAAGGCATATACAGGGTGTATATTCACAAAAAATCAAAATTTTTTCTTAACGAAGATTTAGAAAAACCAAAATGGATTCGTAATTTCTATTCTAGGTCTAGGGTAATCTATCGATTAATGGAAAAATACGTATTCGGCCGATTTTTGATATCTCGCTTATCTTTGAATATACGAGGTTTTTACTAAAATTAGCACACCTTTTTTAAAATGTACCTCTACCTTTTTTAGAGCAATGCAAGTAATGGTTTTTTTTCTTCTTATCAAACATCCTTGCCTACCTGTAACTGTTCCTATTCAGAAGTGTAACTGCTTATACAGGGTGGCTGGAAAAATTTGTAATAAGCTGCCTGCCTCACAAAAAATTCGTGAATTTTAATAAACTGTCTGCTGTGCGCTATATAATTGAAAAAGAGTGATAATTTTGAAGTTTTGAAACTGTGTAGAGAAAACCTGGAAAAATACCCCAGATTAAACAGTGACTAAGATTAAACAGTAATCATTGACATCTTTTTTTTTATGTTTGTCACTAAAAACACAAAGAAAATACGCTTTCACAATTTGACAAGTTAAAATCACAAAAAAACTACCTACCACGTAAATTACCATGTCATTATTTCTTTAGTAGACGTAGTTTATATGTATTTTTTTATTCTGTTGTTTACAGGTAATTACGAAGGCGTAGAAGGGCCAACAAGATTTTTTTTTAATTCCGAGTTCATAGTCGAAATTTAGTTAAATTCCAAGTTTAAAGTAATTATTTGAAAATGATTAAAGTAATATTTGACTGTGTCAAAGCCTCACTGACGAGCCATATACGGCAAAACTACACCATTTTCACAGTTTAGAAAGTATCATTGGTATTTTAGAAAACGTGACTTGGACTTCAGATATATCACTTGTATTTCAGAAACCATCACTTGTATTTCAGAATAGTCAGTTGAATTTTAGAAAGTGGCATTTAAAATGTAGAAGCGTCACAGGTATTTCAGAAACCATCAGTTGGAATTTAGATAAATCATTTGTATTTCAGTAAAGTTCAGATGTATTTCAGAATTCGTAATTTAAATTTTAGAATATGAATGAATTACATATTATCTTCAGAATCGGATTGAGAAATCATGCATGCAGCTACAACAGAGTTTCCTTTTTTTAAATGATATAAGTTATACTTGATGTACACATAAAATTTAACAATGACAACAATTTACTCTTCGCAAATATAAAATTTAGTCCAACTGGTATATCTTCCATTACTAAGACGGCAGCATTAAGAGAAATGCTAAGTTGTGCGAACAAAGTCCAATTTTTTAGAAAATATATTGTGTTGAAGTGGTTTTTGAGTCCATCGCTTTTGCACTGTACTTACCTTTTGAATAACTCCTCACAAATGCAAATAACAAACTCTGTTTCCAAAACAATTTTCTGAAATTCAAGTGATATCTTCTAAACTACAATTGACGCCTTCTGAAATACAAGTGATATAGTCTAAAATCTAAATGATTGTTCTGAAATTCAAGTGTAGTTTTCTGAAATACAAGTGACTATTCTGAAATACAACTGAGGATTTCTAAAATCAAAATCACTATTCTGAATTACAAGTGATATATTCTGAAATCCAAGTGACTGTCCTAAAATAAAAATGATACTTTCTAAACTACATGTGAAAATGGTGTAGTCTGGGGATGAGCACAATTAGAGCTTGCGAAATGATCGTTTATCAGTCGTTTAAAAGGCCGAAAACAACGTTTTCATAGTACCGACGCCTAAAAATTGATTTCTGTATTTTATATTAATCTGCATCACTTTCTGGAAAACAAATATAGCCTTCTAAATGATGTTTTCTAATGAGTATTCCTTATATTAATAAAAGTCGCAGAATGTACCTAACTCCGTACGGAAAATTTTTATTTTCCCTACAAAATTTTTATCAAATTCCTTAGGAATTTCAAGATTTTTTGCCTGACTCGTTTAAAGTGGCGCGCATCTTATACTTACAGTTTGAAATAAGCAAGCCAACTAATGATAGACTTGAAGGAGAACCAGGCCAGTAAAGCGCTCTATAACTTACCTTCGTGAGCTGTCCATGTGTTAGAGGATAATAGGAGTAGTTTAAATACGGGTCCAAAGGGTATAGCTCCGATAACTCAGGGGTCCGGTTTCCATGTCTGAATAGCTAAAAAAGTGTTAATTGAGCGATACAGAGTAAATTTTGAAATTATTAGATTTGAACTACGAAACTAAACGTTTATCGACGTTGTGTGAATTTTAATATTTATCATTAACTTTTGCTCTCTATAGTAAAGTTTTGTGTGACATGTAGGATAGTGCAGGGTAGACCTGTATGTCTTAGGAGTATATTTAATAACTTTAGAACAAATTTACATTTATGCAAGTGCGTCTTTGTATTTCATGAACCGAGGAAAGTTTGCACTTACCACAACATAACGCTCGTTAAGTAGAACTGACTTTTTGTAAAAATACACACTAATCTGTGTGTAAGAGCTGGGCGCAAAACAAACCTTTACATTATCTATGAAACGTCAAATTTTGAATAAACTCTAGAATCTCCCATTTATATGTAAAGTTTTTCAATTTTTCTTTTCAATATGTGGTTTTTCAATATATTTTACGCTGTTTGCGTCAATCAGAACCATATAAGCGGCTTTCATTATAAGTGATTCCTTTAAAACAACGTGCCTGCATTTCAATATAAATCTTAATCAGAGATAGCAAAAGAGCGGAAACTAGATTATTAATTTAAAATAATACGGTAAAATGGAGAAAACAGGATCTGTTTTGCTCTTCTTTTATCTAAACCGACATGCTGTGAAATGTATCTATTGTTTTGTTTTAAATAATCTTATGTCTCTATTTCTCTAATCTTACGTATGTCTCTAACAGAGACACACAAATACGTTATCTCATGCCATCAAAACATTCAAACATTAACCCTAGATCCAAAATGAGAAGAAAATTCGTAAACGTTTAAGGTAGTCTGCGGGGGGAGGGGTGGGATCTTGGGTAGTGGTCCTTTGATGGATGGGTGAGAAAAAAATAGTATATTGTTTAACGAGTGACGAAAAGAGCATTTTCTCTCGAGCGATAGAAAATGCTTTTTTGACGAGCAAAACACTATACTTTTCTTAGACCATGCTAACATTGTCTTCATTAACTTTAAAAACAATCTCTATAGAGTATTTCTTTCAAAAAATAAAGCGCGTTATTGTCAACATGACACCTCGACTGTCAATGAGTTCAGTTTGGTCAAATTTCACACTTTGATTCACTTTTCTGAGGCCCGGGCAGGCAAAATATACATATTTTTGTATGATATCACCATTTTCCATGGTGTGTTATAAGATTAGACCAGTTAAATCGCATTTAATTAGCGATATACAGGCGAAATTAGAACAACTTACTTTCGTTATGGGATTTCCTCTCATTAGAGACGAAAGTTACGTTTTCGGCTAGGACAAGGTATGACGGAAGTTGTTTATTTTTACATGGATGTAGAAAAACATTTTTTTTCGATACCAGAATGCTTTACTAAAGTGTTAGTCTATCATAAGTAGACGAATTTTTGTTGTATTTGTTTTACGAGTAAATAAGTAATTTTTAATAAAATTTTGTTGCATCGGAATTTTTCGAACCCCGAGTTTGCAACTATTGGTGTCAGATGTAAGATTTCAGGACCGAGAATTCGAGGACCAAATAGAGTTGAACTGTAGATGGGTGGTTAACCACCGGACATAGGGTATTTATGCCAGTGACTAGAAGCGACCATAAAGCAACGATGGAGCAACTTGGTGCTCTGTTTGCCCTTAGACAACAACAACAACAAGAGCAGGAACCGCACGTTATAAAGAACAGAAGGAAGAACAGGAGCGACGTCATCAGGAATTAATGGGCGATTTCGAAGGTAGAGATCAACGATGGAAAAAGTAGATGTTGTTAAGCAGAAAGTTTCCGAGGGGGAAAGAAAATTGCAGAAAGAATAACTTGAGGATGACAACATGTCTACGGGGAGTTTTGACACGTCTATCGCCAAAATTAAACCTCCTAATTACAATGGTAGTACTTACGGGAAAATGTATAAAACCAACTTGATGCAGCTGCAAAAGCCAATAGCTAGTGCGAGCCGTAGAAAGTCACATTATTAGTGGTAGCACTCCGTGGCAAAACTGCTAAATTACTCCAATCACTTTCGGCATCATTTCAAAGTACTTATACCTATATCTCTGATACATAGACATAGACCGACTTATTCACTAGACATACCCCTCAGCGCCTGAGTGTTTCCAGAAGTAGTTAGTCGCCGAAAAATTTATCGAGGGAGTTTCGGATAGTGATATGAAGAACCACTTACGTCTCGTAAGCCTCAGGATTCAGCAAAGCACTGATTCGGGGCCCCGTGTTTGAAGAGTAACTCAAAGTAACTGGACTAACCTAACTAACGGAAAAACAAAACTAAACTGACCTAAACTCACCTAACCAAAAGATAAACAAAACTGAACTAACCCAAAACGACCTCACCAAGGAGGCAACCTATGAAAATGAGAAGCTGAACTGGACTAACTTAACCAAAAGAAAAACAAATCTGAACTAACCTTAAACGACCTCACCAAGGAGGCAAGCTATCAAAATGAGAAGCAGAACTGGACTAACCTAAACTGACCAAACCAAAGGATAAATATAAATGCATTAATCTAACCAAATGAGAAACGGAACTTGTCTAACCTAAACTGAGCTAACCGCAGGAGAAACATAACTGGACTAAACTGAGCTAACCTAACCAAAGGAAAAACAAAACTAAATTAATCTAAAACGACCTCACCAAGGAGGCAATTTATCAAAATGAGAAGCAGAACCGGACTAACCTAAACTGACCAAATCAAAGGAGAAATGTATAGTCGTTTTCAGGAAGATATTCATCTAGCCACCCATGACATTGTAAACGCACCTTTTAAAAACAATTGAAAATTTACCAGAACAGTTACTAGATCGGAGAGTGGTGCGAATCGAGCTTAACGAACGAATTTATCGGGTTTTAACCTCAAATTTTGTAATTTTCAAACATAACTATTTCTCAAATTTTGCTCAAATCCAATTGTTATGCTGCGTTTCTAATGTAGAAAAAGTAAACTGGCTTAATAAGCCACTAACTACCACACAGAACTATTAACACAATTCATCGCATGATCCAGAAAACTCATCTGCAACCTGCAACCTCCAACTTCTGCAAAATAAGATACCAGAGTAGAGTTACAAAAATTGAGACAGGAAGACCACATTCAAGCAGTTATTGATGAGAGAAGGACTGAACTGGACCATCAATAATGAACAAGATTTCCAAAAGTACCAAATACACTCACCCAGAAATTACCTTAGTGTCCAAATGCCCTGGGAATAGACCATACATTTAACTATGCTTATGCCTATGTCTTACATAATGTTATATAGTTTACCAGTTTCCAACCTTAAAATCAAATGCAGATTGCAGTTAAGTAAAAATTGTTCCAAACACAGCAACATCAGCTGAGAAAAGATTATGTTTCTGCCAGACTGAATTTAAGTACTGGTACTGCCATATGATTTGGATTGTGTGATTAGGATCCGTGGTGAGAGTCCCAGTGGCCTTTTCATATAGGTTACCTATATGCCATATGCCATCCATATTTCCTATATCCATACACCATCCATAATGTTCCTCGATGATCACTATGGATCGAGTTAATATTAGTCGAGATTATTCCCCATCATAAAGAAATAGTTATTTATGTATTAAGAGCGAAAAGTACAACTTTTTTGCTCGGAGAGTGAAGTTTGCCGCTCGACGCGAAGCGGAGAGCGGCAATCACTCGAGAGCAAAAAAGTTACTTTTTGCTCGTAATGCATACAACGTTTTTTCTTCAAACGATCAATTTCAAATAATGTGAATCACAACTGAGCATAACTGAAAACACAATCTGAAAATTTAAATCAAAGTAACAATGACGTTTTTAATAATTGGTTGAGTGGTGGTAGTTGCTATTGACAGCAAGCGAAAAAATCTTTTTCGCTTGCTGTCCTGGGCAACGCGCGGAAAAGTAAACTCACATTCTGATCCTCAAAAAAGGCTAGGTTTTCGTTTGTCAAATGAAAGCGTAAAATGCGTCATTATTTGACGTTTGTAGAAAAAGAATATTTCCTAACAGATGAATTTACTGTTAATCATTTCAGTTGTCATTTGGGTATAGCTCCATTATTGGAGGTCAACTTATAAAAGTTGACCTTTTCAGTTGTATGTGTCGGTACTTAGAGAAGTGTATTTTTGTTTGTTAACTATATATGATTATTGATTTTAAGTTATAAATTACTTACACAAAAAGATGTCTTGCGTAATTGAGCATTTAATTTCTTAAACTACCTAAATATCAAGAAACTAAAACATTTGTGTAGTGATTCAATATGATGTTTGGTCCAACATGCTAGAGAACCATTAAATGAGATTGAAAACGAGCAGAAATTCCACTGCTCGAAACGTCGTGAAAAAAACTCAATAAAGACAATGGAAGTCCAAGATGTTTCATTTAATAATACATGATTGTCTACCACCTTTAAACAAATGCTAGAGAACCATTGCAGAACCTTTAAAAAAATCATTTTGGCCAACTCACTAGCAAACATTTCAAGTTGAAATGAGGAACCATCTTGACGTTGGCAGAACCACTCTGGACAAGCACATTGTTTATTTCAATATCATATTAGTGAGTTGTCAAGAATGATAGATCATTCTGGAATGGTTTCTTGGTGGAATGGAACAACTTTTCAACTAAGAGAGCTACAGTTCTTTAAAACTAAATGGCATATAAGCTGGGGCCATTTCTTATAAACTCAGTTGAAAATGTTTCGACTTATATGCATAGAATTTGAAGCAACTTTTAGAAACAAGTAAAGGCTATTTATTGGTTTGAAATTAAGAACCCCCTTGGCAACTAACTTACTATACCTGGAATAAAAATGCTGTTGAAGTTGCAAGAACTTTTTTATTTTATATACAAAGCAAAACAAGTATAGTGTGTTTAATGGAAAAACTCATTAAGTTGGCTGTAAATTATCAGGAGATAAGAATGCTGGAGTAATAAAGTACCAGCTACTTTCATTGTTCTATCCTATTCTATGAAAACTTCACAACCAACCTATACACATTTTGGAAAATATTTAAAAAATTATAACACACATATTGGTAGTTTTTATTGATTACAATATAGTACAAATATTTTATATTGGATATTATGACTTTACTTTCCACTACAGGACGTCTACCTTAACATGATTTCGGAAGTGTATAGAGCAGGTCAGGGTCCCCGAGTCCCCGAGGCTCTAGGACATACCTTGGGCTCAAAAGATGCACTTGAGAGTTTGTGATTTGGATACAAACTTTCAAACTAACTCGTGTATTGTTTTGGAATTTTTAATGAAATGAGTTATGAGAAAGAACCATGACATGACATAAAATAAAAGGTTTCTACTTTGTTTCTGTTAAAATCTCAAGTATAATTAAAAATTATATTTGCAGAAGAAAATAATTCCATACACATGCCGCTGGCTTTTTTCTAAGAATGGAAGATCCACTTCAAAGGCACATTAAGGGTCTTTGTAGTAATACATTATACAAAACACTTAAAATGTATGGTGATTTAAATTTTAGAACCCAGGATTGTAAACTTCAAGAGGCCCCTTTTGAGGTCCAGTCCTTAGCAATCACAATAGCAAAAAATGAATATATCTAATATGATCTGCAGGAGTATGATAATATATAAAAACTTAGTGTTATTTTGACAAATGGTGAGATGTTGTACAGACCATCCATAGATTTTTGGCTTTAAGCCGCAGACACATGGACTCCAATTTGTTGAGAAGCCAAAGCTGTACTGATGAGGAGCAGACCCTGAAATTAGTATGCAGATGGGTTGATCGATAAATTGGTGACTACTAACTCTTTAACTGTTTTGACAAATGTTATATGCATCCTTCGGAGAGATTAACACTTACATAATTAGCACTCTGTACAACTGAGATCACAATGGTCACCCTCAAATTGGTTCCCACACAATCACTTAACAGAACACTTAATTTATAAACGGAAACACATTTTTTGTTCAGGTTAGTTCATCCTTCCTTTGGTACATTCACAGATAATTGAGATGGTCAAATGATCAATCTTTCTTTGGATAATACAAAATCATTCAGTAGCACCTTGAAGATCTCACTTGAATATTGGAAACTGGGCAATTTTTTTTTCTTTCTTTCTCAAGCATCGAGCACTTTGCTTACGCAGTCGATGCATGCAGCTGCAGCTCTGCTACTGGAGTTAAGAAAATTGTTAAAAAATAGCTTCATTCTGTACCTGACCTAACCATAGGAGAAACATAACTGGACTAAACTGAACTAACCTAACCAAAGGAAAAACAAAACCGAACGAATCTAAAACGACCTCACCAAGGAGGCAACCTATCAAAATGATAATCAGAACCGGACTAACCTAAACTGACCAAACCAAAGGAGAAATATAACTGCATTAACCGAATCAAATGAGAAACAGAACTGGACTAACCTAAACTGACCCAACCACAGGAGAATCTTAACTGGACTAAACTAAACTAACCTAACCAAAGGAAAAACAAAACTGAACGAATCTAAAACGACCTCACCAAGGAGGCAACCTATCAAAATGATAATCAGAACTGGACTAACCTAAACTGACCAAACCAAAGGAGAAATATAACTGCATTAACCGAACCAAATGAGAAACAGAACTGGATTTACCTGGACTAAACTGGACCCAACCACAGGAGAATCTTAACTGGACTAAACTGAACTAACCTAACTAAAGGAAAAACAAAAGTCAACTATTCTAAAACGACCTCACCAAGGAGGCAACCTATCAAAATGAGAAGCAGAACTGGACTAACCTAAGCTGACCAAACCAAAGGAGAAATATAACTGCATCAACATAACCAAATGATAATCAGAACTGGACTAACCTAAACTGACCCAACCACAGGAGAAACATAACTGGACTATACGAACTAACCTAACCAAAGGAAAAACAAAACCGAACGAATCTAAAACGACTTCACCAAGGAGGCAACCTATCAAAATGATAATCAGAACTGGACTAACCTAAACTGACCTAACGACAGAAGAAACATAACTGGACTAAAGTGAACTGACTTAACCAAAGGAAAAACAAATCTGAACCAACCTAAAACAACCTCACCAAGGAGGCAACCTATCAAAATGAGAAGCAGAACTGGACTAACCTAAACTGACCTAAACAAAAGAGAAGCATAACTGCATTAACCTATCAAAATGAGAAATTGAACTGGACTAACCTAAACTGACCTAACTAAAGAAGAAACATAACTGAACTAACTTAAACTCACCAAACCGAAGAAAAAATATTACTGCGTTGCTGACCAAACCATAGGAGAAACATAACTGAACTAAACTGAACTAACCTAACCAAAGAAAAAACAAAAGTCAACTAATCTAAACCGGCCTCAGCAAGGAGGCAACCTATCAAAATGAGAAGCAGAACTGGACTAACCTAAACTGACCAAACCAAAGGAGAAATATAACTGCATTAACCGAACCAAATGAGAAACTGAACTGGACTAACCTAAACTGACCCAACCACAGGAGAAACATAACTGGACTATACGAACTAACCTAACCAAAGGAAAAACAAAACCGAACGAATCTAAAACGACTTCACCAAGGAGGCAACCTATCAAAATGATAATCAGAACTGGACTAACCTAAACTGACCAAACCAAAGGAGAAATATAACTGCATTAACCGAACCAAATGAGAAACAGAACTGGACTAACCTAAACTGACCCAACCACAGGAGAAACATAACTGGACTATACGAACTAACCTAACCAAAGGAAAAACAAAACCGAACGAATCTAAAACGACCTCACCAAGGAGGCAACCTATCAAAATGATAATCAGAACTGGACTGACCTAAACTGACCAAACCAAAGGAGAAATATAACTGCATTAACCGAACCAAATGAGAAACAGAACTGGATTAACCTGGACTAAACTGGACCCAACCACAGGAGAATCTTAACTGGACTAAACTGAACTAACCTAACTAAAGGAAAAACAAAAGTCAACTAATCTAAAACGACCTCACCAAGGAGGCAACCTATCAAAATGAGAAGCAAAACTGGACTAACCTAAACTGACCAAACCAAACGAAAATATATAACTACGTTAATCTAACCAAATGAGGAATAGAACTGAGCTAACCTAAACTGACCTAACCGCAGGAGAGACGTAACTGGACTAAACTGAACTAACCTAACCAAAGGAAAAACAAAAGTCAACTAACTTAAAACGGCCTCACAAAGGAGGCAACCTATCAAAATGAGAAGCAGAACTGGACTAACCCAAACTAACCATACCAAAGATGATATATAACTGCATTAACCTAACCAAGTGAGGAAGACAACTGGACTAACCTAAACTGGCCTAACCACAGGAGAAACATAACTGGACTAAACGAACTAACCTAACCAAAGGAAGAACAAAACTGAACGAACCTAAAGCGACTTTACCAAGGAGGCAACCTATCAAAATGAGAAGCAGAACTGGACTAACCAAAGCTGACCAAACCAGAGGAGAAATATAACTGCATCAACCTAACCAAATGAGAAACAGAACTGGACTAACCTAAACTGACCTAACGACAGGAGAAACATAACTGGACTAAAGTGAACTGACTTAACCAAAGGAAAAACAAATCTGAACCAACCTAAAACAACCTCACCAAGGAGGCAACCTATCAAAATGAGAAGCAGAACTGGACTAACCTAAACTGACCTAAACAAAAGAGAAGCATAACTGCATTAACCTATCAAAATGAGAAGTTGAACTGGACTAACCTAAACTGACCTAACTAAAGAAGAAACATAACTGAACTAACTTAAACTTACCAAACCAAAGAAAAAATATTACTGCGTTGCTGACCAAACCATAGGAGAAACATAACTGAACTAAACTGAACTAACCTAACCAAAGAAAAAACAAAAGTCAACTAATCTAAACCGGCCTCAGCAAGGAGGCAACCTATCAAAATGAGAAGCAGAACTGGACTAACCTAAACTGACCAAACCAAAGGAGAAATATAACTGCATTAACCGAACCAAATGAGAAACAGAACTGGACTAACCTAAACTGACCCAGCCACAGGAGAAACATAACTGGACTATACGAACTAACCTAACCAAAGGAAAAACAAAACTGAATGAATCTAAAACGATCTCACCAAGGAGGCAACCTATCAAAATGACAATCAGAACTGGACTAACCTAAACTGACCAAACCAAAGGAGAAATATAACTGCATTAACCGAATCAAATGAGAAACAGAACTGGAGTAATCTAATCTGACCCAACCACAGGAGAATCTTAACTGGACTAAACTGAACTAACCTAACCAAAGGAAAAACAAAACTGAGCGAATCTAAAACGACCTCACCAAGGAGGCGATCTATCAAAATGATAATCAGAACTGGGCTGACCTAAACTGACCAAACCAAAGGAGAAATATAACTGCATTAACCGAACCAAATGAGAAACAGAACTGGATTAACCTGGACTAAACTGGACCCAACCACAGGAGAATCTTAACTGGACTAAACTGAACTAACCTAACTAAAGGAAAAACAAAAGTCAACTAATCTAAAACGACCTCACCAAGGAGGCAACCTATCAAAATGAGAAGCAGAACTGGACTAACCTAAACTGACCAAACCAAACGAAAATATATAACTACGTTAATCTAACCAAATGAGGAATAGAACTGAGCTAACCTAAACTAACCTAACCGCAGGAGAAACATAACTGGACTAAACTGAACTAACCTAACCAAAGGAAAAACAAAAGTCAACTAACTTAAAACGGCCTCACAAAGGAGGCAACCTATCAAAATGAGAAGCAGAACTGGACTAACCTAAACTAACCATACCAAAGAAGAAATATAACTGCATTAACCTAACCAAGTGAGGAAGACAATTGGACTAACCTAAACTGGCCTAACCACAGGAGAAACATAACTGGACTAAACGAACTAACGTAACCAAAGGAAGAACAAAACTGAACGAACCTAAAGCGACTTTACCAAGGAGGCAACCTATCAAAATGAGAAGCAGAACTGGACTAACCTAAACTGACCTAAACAAAAGAGAAGCATAACTGCATTAACCTATCAAAATGAGAAATTGAACTGGACTAACCTAAACTGACCTAACTAAAGAAGAAACATAACTGAACTAACTTAAACTCACCAAACCGAAGAAAAAATATTACTGCGTTGCTGACCAAACCATAGGAGAAACATAACTGAACTAAACTGAACTAACCTAACCAAAGAAAAAACAAAAGTCAACTAATCTAAACCGGCCTCAGCAAGGAGGCAACCTATCAAAATGAGAAGCAGAACTGGACTAACCTAAACTGACCAAACCAAAGGAGAAATATAACTGCATTAACCGAACCAAATGAGAAACTGAACTGGACTAACCTAAACTGACCCAACCACAGGAGAAACATAACTGGACTATACGAACTAACCTAACCAAAGGAAAAACAAAACCGAACGAATCTAAAACGACTTCACCAAGGAGGCAACCTATCAAAATGATAATCAGAACTGGACTAACCTAAACTGACCAAACCAAAGGAGAAATATAACTGCATTAACCGAACCAAATGAGAAACAGAACTGGACTAACCTAAACTGACCCAACCACAGGAGAAACATAACTGGACTATACGAACTAACCTAACCAAAGGAAAAACAAAACCGAACGAATCTAAAACGACCTCACCAAGGAGGCAACCTATCAAAATGATAATCAGAACTGGACTGACCTAAACTGACCAAACCAAAGGAGAAATATAACTGCATTAACCGAACCAAATGAGAAACAGAACTGGATTAACCTGGACTAAACTGGACCCAACCACAGGAGAATCTTAACTGGACTAAACTGAACTAACCTAACTAAAGGAAAAACAAAAGTCAACTAATCTAAAACGACCTCACCAAGGAGGCAACCTATCAAAATGAGAAGCAAAACTGGACTAACCTAAACTGACCAAACCAAACGAAAATATATAACTACGTTAATCTAACCAAATGAGGAATAGAACTGAGCTAACCTAAACTGACCTAACCGCAGGAGAGACGTAACTGGACTAAACTGAACTAACCTAACCAAAGGAAAAACAAAAGTCAACTAACTTAAAACGGCCTCACAAAGGAGGCAACCTATCAAAATGAGAAGCAGAACTGGACTAACCCAAACTAACCATACCAAAGATGATATATAACTGCATTAACCTAACCAAGTGAGGAAGACAACTGGACTAACCTAAACTGGCCTAACCACAGGAGAAACATAACTGGACTAAACGAACTAACCTAACCAAAGGAAGAACAAAACTGAACGAACCTAAAGCGACTTTACCAAGGAGGCAACCTATCAAAATGAGAAGCAGAACTGGACTAACCAAAGCTGACCAAACCAGAGGAGAAATATAACTGCATCAACCTAACCAAATGAGAAACAGAACTGGACTAACCTAAACTGACCTAACGACAGGAGAAACATAACTGGACTAAAGTGAACTGACTTAACCAAAGGAAAAACAAATCTGAACCAACCTAAAACAACCTCACCAAGGAGGCAACCTATCAAAATGAGAAGCAGAACTGGACTAACCTAAACTGACCTAAACAAAAGAGAAGCATAACTGCATTAACCTATCAAAATGAGAAGTTGAACTGGACTAACCTAAACTGACCTAACTAAAGAAGAAACATAACTGAACTAACTTAAACTTACCAAACCAAAGAAAAAATATTACTGCGTTGCTGACCAAACCATAGGAGAAACATAACTGAACTAAACTGAACTAACCTAACCAAAGAAAAAACAAAAGTCAACTAATCTAAACCGGCCTCAGCAAGGAGGCAACCTATCAAAATGAGAAGCAGAACTGGACTAACCTAAACTGACCAAACCAAAGGAGAAATATAACTGCATTAACCGAACCAAATGAGAAACAGAACTGGACTAACCTAAACTGACCCAGCCACAGGAGAAACATAACTGGACTATACGAACTAACCTAACCAAAGGAAAAACAAAACTGAATGAATCTAAAACGATCTCACCAAGGAGGCAACCTATCAAAATGACAATCAGAACTGGACTAACCTAAACTGACCAAACCAAAGGAGAAATATAACTGCATTAACCGAATCAAATGAGAAACAGAACTGGAGTAATCTAATCTGACCCAACCACAGGAGAATCTTAACTGGACTAAACTGAACTAACCTAACCAAAGGAAAAACAAAACTGAGCGAATCTAAAACGACCTCACCAAGGAGGCGATCTATCAAAATGATAATCAGAACTGGGCTGACCTAAACTGACCAAACCAAAGGAGAAATATAACTGCATTAACCGAACCAAATGAGAAACAGAACTGGATTAACCTGGACTAAACTGGACCCAACCACAGGAGAATCTTAACTGGACTAAACTGAACTAACCTAACTAAAGGAAAAACAAAAGTCAACTAATCTAAAACGACCTCACCAAGGAGGCAACCTATCAAAATGAGAAGCAGAACTGGACTAACCTAAACTGACCAAACCAAACGAAAATATATAACTACGTTAATCTAACCAAATGAGGAATAGAACTGAGCTAACCTAAACTAACCTAACCGCAGGAGAAACATAACTGGACTAAACTGAACTAACCTAACCAAAGGAAAAACAAAAGTCAACTAACTTAAAACGGCCTCACAAAGGAGGCAACCTATCAAAATGAGAAGCAGAACTGGACTAACCTAAACTAACCATACCAAAGAAGAAATATAACTGCATTAACCTAACCAAGTGAGGAAGACAATTGGACTAACCTAAACTGGCCTAACCACAGGAGAAACATAACTGGACTAAACGAACTAACGTAACCAAAGGAAGAACAAAACTGAACGAACCTAAAGCGACTTTACCAAGGAGGCAACCTATCAAAATGAGAAGCAGAACTGGACTAACCAAAGCTGACCAAACCAAAGGAGAAATATAACTGCATCAACCTAACCAAATGAGAAACAGAACTGGACCAACCTAAACTGACCTAACGACAGGAGAAACATAACTGGACTAAAGTGAACTGACTTAACCAAAGGAAAAACAAATCTGAACCAACCTAAAACAACCTCACCAAGGAGGCAACTTATCAAAATGAGAAGCAGAACTGGACTAACCTAAACTGACCTAAACAAAAGAGAAGCATAACTGCATTAACCTATCAAAATGAGAAGTTGAACTGGACTAACCTAAACTGACCTAACTAAAGAAGAAACATAACTGAACTAACTTAAACTCACCAAACCAAAGAAAAAATATTACTGCGTTGCTGACCAAACCATAGGAGAAACATAACTGGACTAAACTGAACTAACCTAACCAAAGAAAAAACAAAAGTCAACTAATCTAAACCGGCCTCAGCAAGGAGGCAACCTATCAAAATGAGAAACAGAACTGGACTAACCTAAACTGACCCAACCACAGGAGAAACATAACTGGACTATACGAACTAACCTAACCAAAGGAAAAACAAAACCGAACGAATCTAAAACGACCTCACCAAGGAGGCAACCTATCAAAATGATAATCAGAACTGGACTAACCTAAACTGACCAAACCAAAGGAGAAATATAACTGCATTAACCGAACCAAATGAGAAACAGAACTGGACTAACCTAAACTGACCCAACCACAGGAGAATCTTAACTGGACTAAACTGAACTAACCTAACCAAAGGAAAAACAAAACTGAGCGAATCTAAAACGACCTCACCAAGGAGGCAACCTATCAAAATGATAATCAGAACTGGACTAACCTAAACTGAACAAACCAAAGGAGAAATACTGCATTAACCGAACCAAATGAGAAACACAACTGGATTTACCTGGACTAAACTGGACCCGACCACAGGAGAATCTTAACTGGACTAAATTGAACTAACCTAACTAAAGGAAAAACAAAAGTCAACTATTCTAAAACGACCTCACCAAGGAGGCAACCTATCAAAATGAGAAGCAGAACTGGACTAATCTAAGCTGACCAAACCAAAGGAAAATATATAACTACGTTAATCTAACCAAATGAGGAATAGAACTGAGCTAACCTAAACTGACCTAACCGCAGAAGAAACATAACTGGACTAAACTGAACTAACATAACCAAAGGAAAAAAAAAGTCAACTAACTTAAAACGGCCTCACCAAGGAGGCAACCTATCAAAATGAGAAGCAGAACTGGACTAACCTAAACTAACCATACCAAAGAAGAAATATAACTGCATTAACCTAACCAAGTGAGGAAGACAACTGGACTAACCTTAAGTGGCCTAACCACAGGAGAAACATAACTGGACTAAACGAACTAACCTAACCAAAGGAAGAACAAAACTGAACGAACTTAAAACGACCTCACCAAGGAGGCAACCTATCAAAATGAGAAGCAGAACTGGACTAACCTAAGCTGACCAAACCAAAGGAGAAATATAACTGCATCAACCTAACCAAATGATAATCAGAACTGGACTAACCTAAACTGACCTAACGACAGGAAAAACATAACTGGACTAAAGTGAACTGACTTAACCAAAGGAAAAACAAATCTGAACTAACCTAAAACAACCTCACCAAGAAGGCAACCTATCAAAATGAGAAGCAGAACTGGACTAACCTAAACTGACCTAAACAAAAGACTGCATTAACCTATCAAAATGAGAAGTTGAACTGGACTAACCTAAACTGACCTAACCAAAGGAGAAACATAACTGGACTAAATTGAACTAACCTAATGAAAGGAAAAATAAAACTGGACTAACCTAAACCGACCTAACCAAAGAAGAAACATAACCTATACTGGTGGTATCCAGTCCTCATCCACGTGAAAGAAGCAACTTGCAATGAAGAGGATCTACATTTTTAGTAAAAATTTACTTAAATTGATGATGATTATGGCAAAAGGTTGAGGGACTGGAGTGGAAGCAGTAGCAGCGCGGGGTTTCGGCGCACTTGAAGTATGTCTAAGAACTCGCTTCCAATCTGCATTTAGAAACCAAAATTCCTCCTTCCTGTTGAAATTGTTGTCGTGTTTAAAGATCTCAAAGGCCTCTCTCGTTAGTTTTGGATAGAAACGCTGCGATTGATATCCACCTCGTTAAAAAGGATCTCGTGACCTTCGGAGAGAGGGTGCTCTGCTACTGCTGACTTTTATGATTGACCCAGCCTGCAACTTCTCTTGTGTTTCGTAATCCTCGTGTTGACACGGCCAATAAGCAAGCACTGTTAGAAAGAAAGCCTCGTTCGACAGACTACCGGTGCATAAAATAATATAGTTGCGGCTGACTGGAACATGTCCAGAATTACTGTTATTGTAGGGAACCTAGTCCATCGCCGTTATTCAGAAGGCGCATCTATGACCAGCGCCAAACAATATCCCAGGAAAAGCTGGGGTATTGTTTGATTCTGGTCAATTGGCAAGGTAATTCCTGTCATTGTAAGAGGGTAAATGATCAAGTTTACTAAGAAATTAAAGCAGAAAGTCTTGAAGCAGACATGACCATTGAAAGGCAAGATAAACCTATATAGCATTGTTCAGGAAGGTTTCACGGAAATGCCTATGATTGCTGTTATTTAAACGTTTAGAGGTATATTTTTATTGTTCGATAAATGTTCGGGAGTTTTTTAGTTTTTTAGTTTTAGGTATAAAAGGCAGGAACTTTTGCGGATCTAGTCAGTCTAATCCTTAATCAAGCATCAGAAAGTTAAAATAACAAGGCCAAATGGAAAAAGTGTCAATCAAAATTACTTCAGGAGATAGCACAAAGAGACACTGATGTTGAATAAGATTCATCCTTACAAAATGTTAACTTTTCATGAAGCTGTAGACGACGACTCTGGTATTCCTGGTGGTTCATTGAACTTGTTTATGAAACGAGAAATTATGTGAAAAAATGTGTCAAATCGAGGCTAGTCACTGTCAAGAAGCAAATGGAATGGTGTTGCATGCTCGACTTTGTTTTCAAAGGTATAGGAAGGTAACTTCGGTTTTATCAAATCGAAAGCTTAACATATATTCTTGTAAACTTTATAAGCAGCAAAAAAACTAGTATTTTTACTATCTCTTTCTTTTTACAACATTTACAACATTACAATAAATTAATGTATAAGTTAAGAAATCACATGATATTTGAGTAAATAAGCACGAGGTTTTAATATTATATTTATACATTTTACATATTACATTCAAATCTGCTTGTCACCTCGAAACACAAAAGATTCTTGATTGCGTAAAATAGTTTCCCTTTCAAGATGATAGGATTTCTAATTATGTGAATGAAGTGTGGTAGAAATATTCCGTGGTTTACAACGATCTTAATAGTGCCAATAAAAAAAGTCTAGTGGTTCTAGATCCGATGATTTCACAAGCCAAAATAACTCACATCCTCGTTCTACTAGAATGAACAGGGGAGTCGCGATCTAAGGTTTTACTTAAGGATTTCTAGATAGTAACTACTGGACTGACCATTAAGTTCTTGTAAATAGCTACGTTAAAATCATGTAGCGATATAACTTCAGAGAATATGGATAATATAATTATATGATTTTATAATACACTAAGTCATTGTTTAAAAGTTAATGGAGGACATTTCGAGCATTTGATTTTATTTTTATTATTCCAAATTGGCCTGAGATTTACTGAATTGTTTTTCTGTGGTTTAAAGCTATAATCTTTTCCATGAAATAAGTAGAAATATTTATTAGGTGTTTCGGTTATTACATTCTTGTAAAATATTTATATCAATATTCTGGACGAATATTCTGAATTATTTGAAATTATACATAGATTTTAATCAGTCAGGGTTTACTCGGCTGAATAAAGTGTCTGTTTGTATCACTGATACAAACAGATAATTTACATTGAGTCATCAACCCACTACCAAAGCGGTGCAATGTTTACTTGGCTGAATAAAGTATCTATCCTGGGTCTAGAGGGACTGTTCGTTTTTAATGAATTACTATCTTTCTTCATAGAAGATAACCTTGAAGAAGACTAAATTTAGTCGAAACCTCGGCATTCTGCAATAGAAGATAGAGAGTTTTTTTTTGTCCTCTACCTGCTACCAATCCCAATCTAATTTACATAAGGACGCTACTACACTCAACACGTTTTTCATTTCCTTAATAATTGTCGAATTCAGGTTTTGCCAATTTGCGATATTATTCAATACCACCTTTCAACAATTTTTTTTAAGCCTACTCGTAAATTTAACAAAAACTGTAATTTTGTAACTATGCAAAAAAAACAAAAAGTACACAGGAGACGCGCCTGTGACGCAATTTTTAACCGTTTGATCAAGTACTCAGCAAGTTCAGCCGGTGAAAACAGCTGGTGAAAATGTTGACACAAGTTAAATAGTCTGGAAACTTTTATTCTTAATGCCAGAGTTTTATCAAGCATCGACAACGGCAATTGACATTGTCTTTAGTCAGAATTCAAGTCAAGATTTGAGTCTTGGCCAAGTGCAAGCTATTACTGGAAGAAGCTTTATTGTTAATGAAAAACTCCAACCCAAAATCAGAATATGGTAGTTCTTTGAAAGCAGTAAAAATAGGGATAGAAATGTCAGGAACACCTCACAAAGAAGCTCCAAAAAATGTTGGTCACCCAACTCCACATAATGTACATGTCACCTTCAAAGCCATCATTGTAACCAGATTAACCACAAAAGAATAGAAAGTCGTCAAATCAGATATCATGACAATCAACCAAGACAATATGTAAAAGAGCGGTTTCAATCTAGAAAAACTAAAAGAAGTCCATCAAAGGGAACTTACTATGAGCAACAGCATGAGCCTGAAGATGACAGTGGAGTATCCTCTATAACCGAAAAAAATGGAATGGAAAATGAAGTGGTACTCACAAACATTTCAACTAATGGGAATAATCCTGTAGTTAGCTTTGTTTTGGACAGCGCAACAACTAGCTACTTGTTTGCAGTGAATTTAGTCAATACTTTGACCGTGCCAAGTATGTATGCTATAATATAAACATGGCAGAACAAGAACATTCAATTGTTGCAGAAAAATAAGGAATCTATATATCAATAGCAACAGGCAATTCAGTCAGCATCAAGGTTGTTTGGGTATGTAAAAACTTAAATTATAGCAGCCGGGTACCCCATTTGGCCGGGTACAGTACTATTCACTTTTATTACCCGCCCCAAAAAAAAATATAGAGGATATTTGTATGTATCTGTGATGTATGTATCTACAAAGTGTTATATTTAAGAACAAATAAGCTCTCAAGGAAAAATTGTCGTGTGCCGTTTGGTTTTATTTTCGAATACATTTTGACCACACAAATCCACAACAACAACAAATCCTAAAAATTCAGAATTCACTAGTAACATTTAGAAAAAATGTGGCCACTCTTTTATTACCACGCTAACCGAAACTATAAGGGTAGTTGTAGTAGAAAACAATGGGGGGGGCGAAGCTTTGCGACCAGGCCTTAGAGGCCCTTTTCAAAGTCCCCCGTTCCACCCATCCCTACTCCACCAGGGCCCTCATTTCCTCCACGAGTCGACCCGTTCCTCTAATGAAGGACAGAATCCCGTTCCATTTCAGAGTCGGAAGGTCCCTCGATGAAGCCTCCAAGTGCCCTATGGCGCATTTGCGCCCACCTATGATCACTCCCAGAAAGTGGTATGACGACTCTTCCCTTACTCCACAGTGGGTGCAGAGTAGACTGTCAGCCATTTCTAGGAGGTGTATGCGCCTGTTTAGTCTGCATGTCCAGCAAGGATTCCTATAAGGTCTCCCAGGCACTGCCGGCTTCCCCCAAGAAGCCACTAGGCTTTGAATCTATCCGGGTTAGAATAGATTTCCTTGGCCTGTCTACATATTTCTGACTGTGTCCAGTTTGTCCTTGTGCTCTCCCATGCCAACTCATTTAGAGTGTGAGAGACGTACCTTTTACTTACTCCTAGACATGTTTCTGGTCCAGTAAAGCATGTCTGGGAGATACGTTTGGCCGATTCTTCGGCACGCTGGTTCCCCTCAATGCCCCTATGTCATCTAGCAGCCCATCCCAGAGTTACCCTTTTTGTTTCTGCCTGTGACTCTAGACCGTCCTTGCGGTCCTGAACGAGCTTTGAACTCGTTCCGCTTCTTAGATAGCTTGCAGAGCGACTTGACTGTTAGAGTAGATGTAGATATCCTGCTCTGCTCCATGTCTGACTTCTGTTCGTGGCGGCCACCTCGACTATTGCAAACACCTCCGCCTGGAAAACCGTCGCGTGGCTACCCAAGGTGAAGCCCTCGCTCTCTACATGGCCTGCTTTGTATATTCCAGCTCCTAACGACTGTGTTCCCAAAATGGCTGTTTCAGTCTCAGCTGATCGCGTGGGCGCCCCTCTGAATTCCCGCTGAATGAAACTGGTGATCTGCATGCAACCACTCCGTCCAGCTCTATCCTTCCACTGGCCGCAGCAATCCATCCTCCTGCAGGACGCTATCGCCTCCCCCTTAACCCAGATTGGAAGCTCCGGCAGACCCAGTAAGGCAATGAGTGATGCTCCCGGTGTTGTTCTAAATGCACCGGTTATGGCTAGGCAGACTGTTCTCTGCAGTCGGCCTTAGGCCCCACTTTCTGGCCACTGTCCTGCGTAGTTACCATGTCAGTGCTGTTGCCTTATTGCATGCCTTCTCCACGTGACTTTTCCAGGTTAGAAAATTTTTAAGGGTAGTCTGACGTCTATACAAGATGTCCCACCACAAATACCGTCTGTCTTTGTACAAAAAAGTTGCCGTCAAAAAAAAAGTTAAAAAATGTGTTTATTTTGATAAGTTGTTATGCCCAATTTAGGTAAAATATTGCAGGAATTTAGTACTTTTGATAGAGAGTACTAGGTGGTCGATCAAGGCGTCGCCAATAAATGAACGTAAGTGGATAACGTCAAGCCAAGCTCATTAAGGGGCTATAGTTTTTTGTGATCCTACTACTAACAAAATATTAAACTTTGATATACTGACCATATTTGATTTCAAAACCCGTATTTTTTTACTCAAAATATATATCAGACCTTAAATTTTTACAACTCGGTAACCAAGTCGTATACAGAAAGTTATAACATGTTGTTGGAAAGCTTATTACCTCCCTTATAGTTCCATTATGTCAGCGATACTATATTTTCATTTCCGATTGAACTCTAATAGAGATAGGTATTAAAAACAAAACAAAAATACTATTATTATACCATTATATCCACGATGGTAAATGGATAGGGTTATGCCAAACTTATCATGGGGCTACAGTTTTCTGTGCATTTGCTGCTAACGAAAATAAGAAAGTTTGAAATATCGTCCATATTTGATTTCAATACTAGTTTTTTTATTCAAAACGTATATCATAATCCATGAAGATAAATGGATAAACGGTCATGCCCAACTCAATATAGGGCTACTATTTTCTGTGCAATTCCTTCTAACGATAATATAAATCGTAGAAACACTGTATAAAAACAAAATGTATATAATAATTTAGAACTCGGTAACTAATGAAGGAAGTACGGGATGTTCATTATAAAACTTCATCTAGCAGGCTATCAAATTTTGACAGAAAAGTATGACATAATCAAAGTAAATGGACTTTTGTTTCTCCATTCTTTTCTTTTGACATTTCACAGCCAACTAGATGAAGTTTTATAATGAACACCCTGTATACATTAGGCTACAACCTGTTGTTGGAAAGCTTATTGACCCATTCACACTCCTGATATAGCAGTGATACTATATTTTCCTTCCCAACTAAACTCTAATAGCGGGATATAAGGAACTAAAGAAACACATATTTTTTATTAAATTTCCATTAACAGAGAAATGGTATTGTCATTATATCTATGAGAATAAGTGGACACGCTCATGCCAAACTCGTTATGGGGCTATAGTCTTCTTAGGTAGTAAAAGCCTCATTCCACCCTCTAGTTTAGCCGGTTTGGCCGGGTACTAAAAACTACTACCCGTTATATCTCTATTTATAACCTGCTTTCTGTTGGAAAATTGCAAGAAAACCGTTTCACTGTACTTTTTGGAAATAAAAGAGTTATTCATCATGAGGAAAGGAAATATTTTATGTGAAGGAAAATTGATTGGCATTTATACGTTATTAAATTTAATTTCCCAAATCTGCCAGCTGAACAATTGCTCGCTGATGTAAGATTGGAAAGCAAGGAGCTACATCACAGAAGAATGGCACAATTTAATATTTTCATCACCTAAACCTTGTAAAATTTGCATCAAGAGCAAACAATCTTCAAACTTCAGTGGCGACAGAAAACCTGAAAGAGTTCCGTAGAGATCTTGCATATAATGATAAAAAACTTTTATTTGACAATTTAGAACTAGCTAACAGCTTGAAGTGGAGCGACTGTAAAAAGAAAAAAAGGAAGAAATTTGACGCAGAATTCGCCGCACACATCAAACATCACTTTCTTTGTCGATCAGTTTGATCAACAAAGAATTGTCAACAGACAAGCTGAGCATTCCGAGCAACCGACATTTTGCCATAAACCATCAAGGATAAATGTGGAAGACATCATAGCAAACGTGGGGAGCGGAATCTGGCAACTGCTAATTCAGACGGCTACAGGATGGAGACGTCACGAATTCTACAACGCGCCAAACCACCAAAAAGCAATCTCACCCTTGCAGAAAGAAAAACTCTGAAAGGCTTGAACGAAGACAAGGATATTCTCATTTTACCAGCAGATAAAGGAAACGCAGCAGTAGTAAGGTCAACATCGGATTGCGAAGGAAAAATCAAGACACTGTTAGATCCCACCATCTACAAGAAGCTAACTCGTGATCCAACTGCCCGGATTCTGACGGCCACCAACAATTTAATCAAGGACGTGTTCTAAGTTCAAAATATCAGAACCCACCATAGGAAGCTCGATCTACGAAATCGCGAAGTACCTCACAAAACTACTGGAACCTAAAATAGGAAATACTGACAGCTTTATAAGCTCATTTTGCCAAAAAAACTGCATTCTTTGACTATTTCTCCAGGAGGAATTCTCGCTAGCTTCGATGTTGTTTCGCTCTTCACGATAGTACCCATTAAGGAAGCCGTGGATCATATCAACCAAGAATTACACAGACTTGTTCCAACACTGCCTAACCACTTCATATTTTCAATAGAAGGAAGATTTTTAGGAACAAACTGATGGTGTAGCTATGGGCAGCCCCCTTAGTTGGTTAAAGATAAAAAAGCTTACCGTTTTTGGATTCATGTACCGCCTTAGTATCAAGAGGCCAGAATGGGAAGGTTACGCACAGCGTTTATAGAAAAGTGACCGATAGCTTAATAAATAATCAAATCATCATCTCTGGCCAGAAAAATGGAGTCATAAAGACTGAAAAGTCAAGACGATTTCTGAGCCGGCTGAATTAGAACGGGAATTGAAGCACCTAGAAAGAGCCTTTGGTTGGAATGGATACGGAAACGCGAGTTCAATAGGGCTGTCCGTCCAAGGAATGTAGAGCGCCAGGAAGGAACAATGAGAGAAGATGAAGAAAAGCGCGGATGGACTAGTCTATCATACTTTCACAAAGTAACAGACAGTATTGGCAGGCTACTGGAAAAGCACAAGGTTAAAACTGTCTTTAAACAATACAACAGAGCTTTAGATCGGTCAAAGACCGCAGAGATCCCCTGTCGGCACCCGGAGTTTACCGAGTTTCTTGCAGCTGTGGCTCAGTATATATTCACCAAAAAACGCAGTGTCACCACGAGGTTTACGGAACACAAGAGGAATTGCAGGCTCGGACAAACACAAAAGTCAACAGTAACAGAGCACGCTCTCTCCGAAATTCATGACATCCTTTTCAACCTGGTGGATATCAATCGCAGCGTTTCTATCTGAGACTAACGAGAGGGGCCATTGAGATCACACGACAACAATCTGCAGCGCGATGGCCGTGGAATAAATACCACGGAACTCACCACATTCGAATCAGTCATCGTCGGAAAACAGCCTTTGTTAATGTCTCCCGCAGCTGTAGACGAAACGTCAGGAAGAAATTCCATTGGACCATGGCTTCTAACTCCGGAAAACACTTTATATTGTAACCTGAAAAAATCCTGAAGGTGGTATCAACTGATGTATGTGACTTTTATAGACAAATTTTCTCACTTTACAGTTTGCTATTTACTGTCGATGAAAAGTGAGGTGCTAGGCGTTTTAGAAAATGTGCTTTTTGTATCACGTGTCCTTGGCCAAAGATGGTTTAGAGGTGTTCAGAACCAGTACACTGCAGTCTACAAACCAGAGCAAATTGGGTAGCTGAAAGACTCATTAGGACTGCTGGAAAAGCCACGATGCCTAATTTACAATTCTGAGGAGTACCGTTCTTAGATGGCCATAATAGTGACGTCTGATAGAACTGTCTTGTCACTGTTGACAGTTCAAAATTTTAGTTTTTTTGTAGATTATTTTCCTTTCTTACTTGGTGTATTCTTGGCAATAAAAAAGTTTGCACTCTTGTAACTATCTCTGAAAAATAACTATTGAAATGTCTTCTACTGAACTGTATACCACGGCATGTAGCATTTGGTATTATTCAGGTATTTTGAATGTATTTAAAATTTTTATTAAAAACTGGAAATGTTAGCAAATTAATATGAATTCGGACATAAATCTTTAAATGTCATGCATACTGATATTACCTAGGTATTGCATAAATTATTAGTTTGGATAATTCAAGGTTTGCACATTTTGTCATTAGTCATTCCATGACATTATTCTTTCTGCCTTTATACAAATAGCAGTGTTGAATTTAAGAAAAAAAAAACAAAAAGTTTCGAAAATTTGACATGGATTAGATTTGTAAAAGCACTGTTATTATAAAAATGAAGATTGATATGTAAAAGAAAATCAAGTGCAGGATCTGCAAGATGATAATTTGAAGGTATGTAGGGTCAGTGAGAAACAGCAGATACGTTTAAATTTAAAATAAATTTTTTTTGTTTCCAAATTTCTCTGCCAAAAACGAACAGTCGTGCCGATAATGAAATTATTATAGCATACCACGACATTCCACACAAAACGCATTATATGTATATTTCTGCTAAAAAATTTCTCTGAAATAATACCCTAATTATGTTCAAATTGCCCGTAATACAAGGGAATTAATAAATTTGAAAAATGTGTGCCTTGCATTATTTTAAAACAGAGTATTTTCACTTACTGCATGTGATAACACAAGAGTGGACTCTGCAGGATCGCTCACTCCATTTCTAAGTTTTCTGTTCAGTTTACTAGAATGAGGCCTTAGAACGAATCCATTGGATAAAGCCACTATTAAAACGACAGAAACCAGAGCCCCGTAGCTTAACATCGCTACTGAAATCGCTTTTGGACTACAAAAGTTAGCAAAAAGGTTGTACTTATATATGATAGACTGGCATATAATTATTGACTCGCATATAAACAAATGATTTGAGACACGTATTATCTCGCTTTTTCGCGTTACCTGGTTGATAAAACTTATTTTCATACGAAAGTGGGTTATATTGGTACCATAAACTTTCGGAAAATGCTCCAATTTATACCGGCAAGGTTAATTGGCTCAAATCTTCAGTTATACAATATTCGGCTTTTGGCTCAGGTAGATAATGAAATAATTTTAAGTTTTTGGTCGGTCAAGGACAAATTTACTTATGCAATAGTTTTATTGCAGTATTGCATTATGCAGGATGTTCCAAACTGGTTTTCCCTGTAAAGAGATCTCGGAAACTCTAAAAGCTTCACAGTCGGTTAAATGGGAAAAGATTGAGGTAATTTTGCTAGTAGCGCAACTGCAAAAACTAGTTGATCCTAACCAAACAAGTTTGAAAAAAAAACATAATGGTGCGCTTATGGAAAACCTTTAACCCCTTTATTCTAATAGACAATCAAAATCTGTGAAAGCATTTCTAAGGCAGCTTTTTAAAAAGAATACACTTGAAAGTGAAAATTAAATTTCAATTCAATGTTTCGGCTTGCTGATATTATCATAAATTTCTATTTGCTGCTATCATAAATTTCTATTTGCTGATATTATCACAAATTTCTATTTGCTTTTGGTGGCCCTATTGGATTTTTCGGTTTTTGGACGGATGGAGTGCGTTACATTTATATATAACTATCCTACCAAAGATTTAACTTTCTTTAGAAAATTATTAAAAGTATATTTTTTAGTAGTATTTGTATGAAGGCTTGAAGTGAATATTATTGTTTAAAAAAAATAAATAAAATATTGGCACTTTTTCTGATCCAAGTGCAACAAAATACAGCATACATGAAAATGATCCAACTGAAATACAAAACTTTACAATTGGGTTAAAAATATCCGTTAAAGCAATTTAGCGACATAGGAATCAAATGGCGACGTAAGAATTTTGAAGGCTTTTGAAGGTACATTCCTAGGAAGGAAAGCAGGACCACAGACTTTTAGATGTTGACATTAGCAACACAATTTTGGATGTTGATAATAGCAACCTCAAAGCACTCAGAAATGGAGGCTCACTTATAAAAATTAAATTATTTTTTGTTTTTAAATTTTGATATATGTTATGTATGACTAAAACACATTCTTTGCTCTTTATCGAAAAATGTATGTATAAATTCGATGAGGCCTCCAGAAGAAAAAAAAGAGTGGACGATGCTTCCGCAAAATAAAAACATTGTATTTGAAATTTCATGTTTGCAGGTCTCTCAAAACGTTGTTTGAGAAATACGGATTTAGGGTATCTTCCAAAATAAAAACGAAAAATTTTTCTATAAATGCACTATTTTGGTTTTTCAAAAATTTCTCAAAAAGCTGAATGTATGAGCCACTTGGCTTTTGTCGTTAAGTTACTAATATGAATGTTCAGTAATTTTCCATATGTAACCGATATCGTAGCTTCTATAGTTTCCCAGATCTTTTATATTTGTCGATTTCCATTACTAACGTGATTGATGGCTCAATAATATAGACGAATTCTGGTGTGTTTGAAGTTATGAGATATTACACTATAAACATTTGTATACAGGGTGTTACAGGAGGAGGTGTTCTAACTTTGTTTGTGTATTGTACGTTCGAAAATAACCATAATTATTTTGTAAACTATACTCAAATAGTTTTCCGTTAAAGATACACAGGGTGATCAATTAAAAAAAAAATGCAATACCATAAATTTCTTCATAGAGCCTAAATATATTTGAATAAAATTGTGTCGGTATCAATAGAGAAAAACCGCACATTTACTGTGTATTGTTAGTAGTTAGGTAGTATATATGATACGTTTTTATTAATAAAAATGTTGTTTATTGTTTTTAATGAATTATAATGATTTTTAAGATTGTGAAGGCTTTCACGGGCAGTCAAATCACAATCTAACGTATTTCCCGGGCTTTGAAGCTGTGATCCAATGGAGTTTCTTCCTGACGTTTCTCTCTGTTGCTGCGGCAGACATTATCAAAGCGATGAGGCAATGGGCAAGTGACTTCCCATGCTTTAGGTACCCCACATAGGGGTATTTACAGTAAAAAAGCGGACAAGATTATAATTAACATAGTTTAGTTTTTATTTTAAACATTCTTATTGATTTTTCTGGTGTAACATAAACTTATAATAGATATTTTCAGTCCTAACAATGTGTAATATTTGTTTTACATGGTACAGGGTGTAGCGTTATACATTCTTCCCGCATATAGCTTTTCTGTTTAAGACTTTTAAAAGTTTTACATAAAACTGTTAGGCTTTTTTAGAAAATGAGAGAGAAAGAGAAAGAGAGGAATTATTCTAAATTTCTTAATATTTTATAATTGAATGAAGATTTTGTCCCAGAATCAAATCAGGATATAGGGAAAATCGGCGGAATTGGAACAAGGAAGTAAAACAAACCACTACCTCTTCGTCAACGTTTCTTCTAATTAAGCATTTAACTTGAAGTGATGATCCGCCATCTCTGGTGAGACCTGATGAAGTTTAATGCTTAATTAGACAAAACGTGGACGAAGAGGTAATTGTATGTTTTGGTGCCTTGTCCCAATTCCTCCGATTTCCCCTACATCATAATATTATATTTTAATTAATGATTACGAAAACTGGTTAAGTACAGGGTTGAACAGCATATGTGGACAGCTTCAGGTAAGTTTATTATAAGAACTAGAAAAAATACAAACATTGTCGGATTTCTCTTAAATTGTCAGAAAATATTCAAAAAAACAAAAAAACTTTGCAACGTTACGGAAATATACAAAGTTGCTAATTGTTGATGGAACACCATGTGTTCAATTACTAGTTTTCCAAAAGAAGGATCTTGAAAGATCAGTTTTTTCTGATTCTGAATATATATAAAAAGTTGACATTTTTTGGTTCACCCGTTTTCGAGTTATTTGCATTTAAAAATCTAGATATTATTATATTTACTATAATAAACAAACGACGACCTCACTACCGTTAACGAGAGGTTTATTATTGCATAATGAAGATTTTTAAATTAAAAAAATTCAAATATGGCTGAACTGAATGGTCAAATATTACATAGAATGAAAAAAATATATTACGTTATGAAACGATATACCTACAGGATGTTCCATTAAAAATGTGACATCTGCGTAAATTTTAGTAACCTTGCGATGTTGTTTTGTTTCTTTAGATAATATTTTCTGCCGATTTACGAAAAACCTTACAAATTTATCGATTTTTCTTTCTCTTTTAATTAACCTTGCTAGTAGAAAAACTGAACTGCCTAAATAATATACGGACCAACCGAACCCTTATACTTACTACCCGAATACTTACTTCCTCTCCTTAAAAAACACACATCTTGCTGTTGCGTTTATTCGTTTGTTTTTCAAGCTTGCTTGTACCGTTAGCATGCGCTCTTGCTTATTTTGAATATAGTTTTTCATAATTTTTCCAGGCCTTCTAGGTTAAGGGCAGTTTGCACCAAGCAATTTTTAAGTACACCTAGTTAAGGCTTATTATTATCATGGCTACTCATGCTAATAGCTATAGTTTTGGAGTCTTTAACTTTAGATTTTCCTAAATTTGCTTGGTGCAAATGGGACATGGGACTTACTTTATTTGGTTACCAAATCTTGGTAAACTCGATACAGGGTGTTCATTATAAAACTTCATCTAAGCAGGCTATGATATTTTGACAGAAAAGTATGACATAATCAAAGTATATATGACATTTTAACATTTTGCAGCCAACTAGATGTATTGTTATAATGAACACATGAGACTAAGATTCCTGAAGTGCTACGTCTGGTCGGTGCTTCTTTATGGGATGGAAGGTTGGACCCTCAAAGTAAACACCATCAACAAATTAGAAGCGTTCGAGATGTGGTTGTACCGCAGAATCCTCAAAATACCCTGGACAGCAAGAATAACAAATGAAGATGTGCTAGCATCTGTAAACAAAGAGCGAGAGTTGTTCACCACCATCAAAAAGAGGAAAACTGCATACCTAGGGCACGTCATGAGGAACGAAAAATATAAATACTTGCAATTGATAATTGAGGGTAAGATAGAGGGTCGGAGAGGAGTAGGAAGGAAAAAGATGTCTTGGCTACGGAATATTAGACATTGGACGGGAATGCACAACATACAGACACTGATTCACACCGCTGGGAACAGGGATGAAATGAAGAATGTAGTCGCAAACATCCGTTAACGGATAGCATGAGAAGAAGAAGAATGAACACATATTATGATAAAATTTGACTTCATGATTATTTATAAGACACACACCTTGAGAGACAAAGTATTTAGGACTAAATAAATGCTTTAAAAAGCACAAAGTAATCATTTAATCCGCGTTTAATAAAGTTACGCCCTATATCTAGATATTGTAGACGCGACTTTAAGTTGCTTGCCGTAGGAAAACCGCAAATATCCGCAACTTTTTTAAACGGGACAAATGCAGAAAGCCTCACAGAACGAGGTGTATTATAGGTAGCTAAGCTTGAGTAAAAAACGATCAAAGTCGATAAATGTACGCAACACTAACGTAGCAATAACATTCTAAACAAATACTACTGAATTACTTAATGCAACCTAGTTCGTAATATCTTAAAGTTTGACGTAAACTTGAATGCCTGTAATACGAGCAGGAGAGCTGATGGCCATGCCTAGGTTTTCCTCATTTTTTCTTCTTTTATTTGATATCGTATCAATTTAAATCGACTTTTTGAACTTGGCTGGTTTGGCATGATATATCTTGCGGGAGATGTGGCCCTCCTTCTCGGGCGGCGTGTCGTAGGTACTGTACACGTAAAGTATGTCGTCAAACTCGCTTCCAATGTGCATTTAGAAACGTGATTTCCTACTTCCTGTTGAAATTGTTGCCGGGTTTAGAGATCTCAATGACCTCTCTCGTTAGTCGCGGATAGAAACGCTGCGACTGATATAAGATATCTAGTATACGATACAACAGAGCTTAAGGTCGGCCAAAGACCGCAGATATCCCCAATCGGCACCCGGAGTTTCACGCAGCTGTGGCTCGATATACAATGGCACCATAAAACGCAGTGTCCACACGAGGATTACGGCACACAAGAGGAGTTTATACATAAGTTCACGATATCCTTTTCAACGAGGTGGATATCTTATATCATACGCAGCGTTTCTATTCGAGCCTAACGAGAGAGGCCATTGAGATCTTTAAACACAACAACAATTTCAGCAGGAAGGAGGCAATTACCTTTCTGCCAACTGGAAGCGAGTTCTACGACATACTTCAAGTGCGTTGGAACCCCACGCCACCACAACCCCCACTCCAGTGCCTCCATTGCAGCGCGACAGCGCCGGCGGGGGAATAAGTACCAGAGCTCAAAACAGTCGAATCAGTCAACATCGGGAAGCACGGGAGATCTCTTTGTCCATTGCCTCATCGCCTTGAATAACGTCTGCCGTAGCTGTAGAGCGAAACGTCAGGAAGAAATTTCATTGGACTACGGCTTTAATATAATAAACCCCTTTGCATAATTTTTGTCGAATACGAAAAAGCGTTCGACACACTAGGCCAGCATAAAATGCTGTGGGCTATTGCTGATTGCCATATCGATCATAGATACACCGAGATCAAACACGGGTCCCTAAGAGCAAAAGCTTGTGTCAGGCTGCAGGATGATTCCCAGGTCTTTGATATTGCGCGAGGTTTACGTCAGCGAGATGTCATATTGCCAAAGTTATTTACAACCCTCCTTTAATATAAATTCAAACAGGCCAACTTTGGTGTCATGGCAATGAATATAGATGACAAAAAGCTAAACCATCTGAGATTCGCCGACGATATTTTAATTATCGCATGTAGTCTGGACGAAGCAAAACAAATGCTACAGGGAGGCATCGAACTCTGTTGGACTCAAAATCAACACTAACAAAACTCAATACATGGCAAATCTTGTTATGAGCGAGGCAATCAAGAGAGACGGAGTAAGCATAGAACAAGTAAGGTCATATAAGTAACGAAAACCTCTGTTGGTAGAGAACCAAAGTCGTGAAATATCATGAAGAGTAGGCCTAACATGGGCTGCCTTTGGAAGGCTGTGCAATATCTTTAAATCAGACATTCCAATGTGCCTAAAAAGAAAAGTATTCGACCAGGGCGTACATACGGAGCTGAAACACTTACCCTCACAAAGAACGCTATATATAGAATAAGTATCGCGCAGAGGAAAATGGAGAGGTCGATGTTAAGTATATCGCTAAGAGACAGAATCCCAAATATAACACTAAGGGAGAGGTCCGGAGTGACGGACGCGGTTACTCGTATAACAAGCTTAAAATGAAACAGGGCCGGACATGTGACGCGATTTTCGGATAATCGCTGGACATAGAGGATACTTGAGTGATACGCGCCAGGACGCATACAAAGGTAGAGGCCGTCCACTAACAAGATGGACAGACGACATCAAAAGGATAAAGACCACCTGGATAGAGGCAGCAAATGATCGGGAAAGATGGAGAAAGCTACGGGAGACCTATGTCCATGGACGCGATTGGTCGATTGATGATGATGACCTCATAACAAAAACCCAAGAGTGTTTTTTATTCAGGCATGAACTGCGAATTCATAACTAAATTTCCCAAGAACAGTCGTACCTTTTTTCTCTTCCAAAATAATCGATAACATAAATAAAAGTATATTGTACAAAAGAGTGGATGTGATGGCCATATCGAACGCGGACGGAACCTTCTAGAACGACGCCGAAGGCGGAATGCTAAATTGGCCGTGCGATATATACACTGTAATCGAGTTGTACAGTTTTTTTTACGCCTAATTGAAAATATATCAAAGTTTAATAGTATTAAATTATCATTTTTTGCACATCTCCACGTTAAATTTAGTTGTTTAGTTGGACATTGGCATTTTTAACAAAATGGTTAACCCGTTCGTGTCGCACAGCTAGAATTGCCCATGGTTGGTCTATTTAATATATCATAGGTAGGAATAGCTGTTAATGCTTACGTTCCGTCGACGGCAGCAGCTTAGAAGCTTAGTCAAACAGTCGGGTGAACGCAGTGTTTTGATACGCAATATTAGAATATGGTCAGCCCTAAATTATTGCGCTTAGAAAATCACTCAACCGCTGACTGAACTTCTCAGCTGCTGCCGTCGGCGGATCGTAACCATTGTTTCAGTTCATATCGCACAGATATAATTGTTCATATGATTGGTCTATTTCATATCTCGTAGCTAGGAGTTTAGGTAGCTGCAAATTTCTCCTTATCCAATCTGTTAACTGTTAAGAAAACCGAAAATATCCCTATAGGAGTAGAGTACAAACAATTATGTGAATTCTCATGCTTTTCTAGTCATTTCTTGGACACGTTTTTGTTAAGTCTGCCTGGTTTATTGCCCAGGCTTATAATTATATGCTTTCCTAAGCCATTTGCATAGAAACCCGCACCTGTACTTACGGTTGTCTTGGTCTGAACTTCTTGCGTAGGTGGTAGTCCTGGCTCATCAAATGGTAGATATCTGGTAGGTATCCGGATCTACTGATTTGGTTTCTTCAAGAAACTATTGTTGCGAACTCGGGGTTCAATAATTCCAGTGTAACGATTTAACACGAAAACACTATTTATTTATTCCCACAATTACACACGACTACTAAATAACTCATTACTTAACACTTTATAGCCTTCTATTATCGCTTCGTAACTTTAGATTACTTATAGCTCGCTTAAAATAAGACTACTACTTAACCGCCGCTCTATGCGCCTTTATATACAATCCTAAAATTACAGAAAAACCTAGAAAGTTCTTTATAAGAATTCTTGAATAATCTCACATAAAAAAACGGTTGTAAACAACTGCCTTCTAGATTAAGCCAGACGAGCAATAAATCACTCGTGTCAGCCATGACGCAGCGCGGATAGGTCGCGAAGCTCCACCAACCAACACGCTCCCATGCGTTGCCCCGCCTCCCATGCGGCGTTGCTGCGAATCGTAACATTGCCCTCCTCCTAAGGCTGTTCGTCCCGAACAGATAGAGTTCCATGGTATCGTGCTAATCGATCCAAATGAACGACCTTCATCTTTGACCTAGGGGTCCGCTGGATCCTATACACCACATCATTAATCTTCTTTATAATTGTATAAGTTCCTTCCCAATTTTGGCAAAGTTTGGGCGACTTCCCCACCTTTCGCCTCGGATTGTATAGCCACACCAAATCACCATCCTGGAAGCCGCGGGAGTTAGCTAGTAAGTCATATCTTGCTTTGGCTCGATCACTGGATATCCGCAGTTTATTCCTGACTTGTTCATGAACATTGTCCAGCCTCTCCTTGAGCTCCTCCACAAAGTTCTCAGAGTTGAGCGAGTCTTTTTCTGGTGTTCCATACATCAAATCCGCAGGAAGCCTCATTTCCCTTCCGAACATCACTTTCGCCGGAGTATAACCAGTGGCTTCATGCGTAGAGCCTCGATATGCCATCAACATGAGAGGTAGATGTTGGTCCCAATCACGCTGATGATCTGCCACCATTTTAGACAGGTAATGTTCCATGGTCCGATTAAATCTCTCTACCATCCCATCCGACTGTGGATGCAAAGGAGTTGTCCTGGTCTTGCGAATTCCGAGAAGTTCCATGACCTTCTGGAAAACAGCCGATTCAAAATTTCGGCCCTGATCAGAATGAAGTTCGAGAGGGACAAATCTGCAGAACATTTCATTTACTAGCACCGTTGCCACAGTCGTTGCTTCTTGATTGGGCAGGGTGTATGCTTCAGGCCATTTAGTGAAGTAATCCATGGCGACCAAGATGTATTTATTGCCCGACTCAGTCTGAGGGAACGGTCCCGCGACATCAATTGCTACCCTCTCGAATGGAGCACCTACAGTGTACTGCACCATTCGGCCCCGTGATCTTGTTCGAGGTCCTTTTGTGGCACAAAAAACTTCGCACTTGCGGCACCAAGATTCGACGTCTTCATGATAGTTCACCCAGTAGAACCGCTCTTTAATTTTGGCCAATGTTTTATTGACCCCAAAATGGCCTCCGCTTGTTCCGTTGTGCATTTCCTGTAGTACATCTGATTTTCTGCTACCAGGAACAACCAACTGACTGACTACGGACTTGCCATCCGGACTTTCCCACGCTCTCTTCAGTAGTCTATTTTCTATTTTAAGAGAGTGCCACTGGGCCCATAGCGCCTTCAGGTTTGGACTTTTACCAGCAATTTCTTGCCATTCTGGTCCCTTGTCGTCAGTCTTTGCAGAGAGGATGGGTCCAATATCTGGATCATTCATTTGTTCTTCTCGAAGGGTCTGTGTGGTCCAGCCATCGTTTATTTCCACCGACGTTCTCCTTACAGAAGGATGTCCCTCACGTTGCTCAGTTCTTCGACAATGCTGACTATCTTCTTTACCTCTAGACAATGCATCGGTATTTCCGTGAGACCTTCCTGGTCGATATTCAGTTTGGATCTTCTGTCCTTTATTGCGTCCGGCCTCTGTAACACTTTTGCCAACCAAATTACTGCCTTGACTTGATTGGTTGACTTGACTGATCCTGGGGGTCTTAACGGGCTCGGTCAATTGTCCCCTTACATTGACCGGAATTGGTCTTTCCTGAACTCTGGGGTGGTCTTGGTTGCCGCTCGGTCTTCTAATCAACGGCGACGGACTTCTTGCCCTATTACGGCAGTTACTCTTGACGTGACCCAGTTTACCACAGTTAAAACATTTTATGCCCCGATTGCCTGTCGATCGAGGAGTTCTTCCCAACAGGGCTTGCATACTGACTGCCATATCTTTCATCGCTTTATGTAAACTGGCCATGGATTCAGCCATAGACGTATTCTCCTCTTCACCGCAAGTTGCCATTCGTACGCGTGGCGATGAATTAGATGACACTCGTGACGCCTCGAATTCCAGGGCCCGAACTAGTGCCTCGCTGATATCCTTGGGCCTTACAAGACATAAGTGGTATCTCATGTCACTATCGCGAACTCCCTCAATGAACCTTTCAGCGGCAAATTGCATTTGAAAAGATTCAGGGGCCGATGGATATGCCAGGTGAATGAGTCTGTCTATGTCCGCCTCAAATTCTTGTAAGGATTCACCTGACTTTTGCTGTCTCATCCTCAGCTGGGCCTGGAACACGGTTTCTTTGTGCTCATTTCCAAATCGTAGTTGCAGAGTGTGTACTAAAGCCGCATAATTACTTTGATCCGCTGCCGACAGAGATTGGAGTAACTCGGCCGCTTTTCCACGAAGTGCTACCACTAATGATGTAGCTTTCTGGGGCTCGGACCAACCATTAGCTTTTGCAGCTGTCTCAAACTGAGTTTTATAAATTTCCCATGCAGTAGTACCGTCATAATCGGGAGGCTTAATTTTAGCGTTGGCTGTGCTAAAACTCTCTGTAGACACGTTGTCGTCCTCAAGTTGTTCCCGGAACTTCTTTTCTAGCTCCAGAACCCTCTGGTTGACAGCTTCGAGTCCTTCGTTAACGCCGGTAACGGATTGCATTATTCTTTCTTCCAATTGTTGCTCCCTAGCTGCGAAATGGTTCACTAATTCTTCTTTAAACCGTTTTTGTTCTTCCTTTTGTTCTAGATGACGGCGCTCCTGTATTTGATCACGTTTTTCCTGCTCTTCCTTCTGTTCTAGATAACGTCTTTCCTGCTCTTCCTTCTGTTCTAGATAACGTCTTTCCTGCTCTTCCTTCTGGTGTTGATAACGTTGCTCCTGTACTTGATCACGCCTTTCTTGTTCCTCTTTTTGTTCCTTATACCGTTTTTCCTGCTCTTCCCTCTGTTGTTGCATAAAGGAGAGAAGGGTGGCAAATTGATCCTCCATCGCTTGATGCTGGCTTCTGGTCACTGGCATAAAGACGTAATGTCCGGCAATGAAGCACTCACTTACAGTTCAGCAATATTAGTCCTCAAATTCCCACTGGAATCGCACTTCTGACACCAATTGTTGCGAACTCGGGGTTCAATAATTCCAGTGTAACGATTTAACACGAAAACACTATTTATTTATTTCCACAATTACACACGACTACTAAATAACTCATTACTTAACACTTTATAGCCTTCTATTATCGCTTCGTAACTTTAGCTTACTTATAGCTCGCTTAAAATAAGACTACTACTTAACCGCCGCTCTATGCGCCTTTATATACAATCCTAAAATTACAGAAAAACCTAGAAAGTTCTTTATAAGAATTCTTGAATAATCTCACATAAAAAAACGGTGCCTTCTAGATTAAGCCAGACGAGCAATAAATCACTCGTGTCAGCCATGACGCAGCGCGAATACGTCGCGAAGCTCCACCAACCAACACGCTCCCATGCGTTGCCCCGCCTCCCATGCGGCGTTGCTGCGAATCGTAACACTATTTTTTCTATTTGAATATTTTTCTTCAAACAAATATTCCTAAAATCGTAACTACCTTCATCAGCAGATATTTATCATCTGGTGCACCCTTCAAAAACTGATCAATTTGGTCCCTAGTCCATATCTTTGATTTTTTGGGTTGGTAACTTTCTCCTTGGCGCTTTAAATACGCGATGAGTTTGAAATGCTTTGTGACATCTATGTTGTTGTTTAAACGTAGCATAGCCTTGATCATCGACTAATGCGACCACGGGGATAAACTTTTCCATACCCTCGACTTTTCCTCAAAATATGCCAGGAATACATTTTCGTTATACTTCTCTTGAACTCCTATCTCCTTACATCACTTTACAAACTTACTATAAGCAACTTTATACTGAATTCTTGACTTCCTCAGCAACAAATCGAGCATGGTTCGAGAAGCTGCTTTATTTACGTCATTAAATGGTTCTACTCTCATATACAATGTAATTTGAAACTATCTGCTTCCAATTTATAAAAAAAAATAATATCACTCTGTAATTTTGTTATCTAACAAGTTTGTAGAAAAAATATTATATAGTATTTGTGTTAAAACTGCTTTTGTCCACGACCACCTAATAATATGTTGATATTCAGCTCATATAGCGTCAGAGGGATAAATGAGTTGAACACAGCGGGAATAATATCATTATTCCCGCTCGCCATTTAAGTTATGGTTGCCTTGGCAACCACTAAGAGTAGACAACAACGCAATATCAAATGCCGCAGCGTAAAAAATCCACTGGTTGTGTTGTCCCAACTCCGCTAACACAACACAAAAGATGTTTAGATGCAGCTCACTGAACAAAATTAAAATACGAGTCAAATATTTTTGCAAAATTTATTGAATGATATTTACTCTTAATATTGGTTTATGACCCCATTTTCAGGTCGGTATTGATTTTTCAATCAACCCAAAGAAAAATTATACCAGGGACTAGTCTATGAACTCCTCAAATTTTACATATATTTAAAAAATTTAACATTATATAAGTATCTTTAAACTAAGGTATCACGAGACCACATTTCTTTATTAAAAATATCTTCGGGCTTTTTATGAATGTCCTCATTAATAACAAATTTTTCTTTATTGACTATTAGAATTTTTTTCAGGCCTCCAGACTAAGTTAATCATCATAAATTTTCAATTTATGATGATTAACTTAGTCTTCACAAATCCGCATTACAAACACAATATTAAAGCGCAAATTTGCAACAATGCAAAAATGCTTCGAAACTGTAAAGGGAAGAACTAATAATATCAGTTTAGACGATAAACCAGTACTATTTAGGAAAGTATTCATTCAAGCGTGACTTTTATGATACACATTCCGTGTTCACGTGGCAATTTAATATCATTGCGACCATAAAAATCTGATCGTTAACGATTAACTTTATGAATACGTCAGAGCAATTTTGTTGCTTTATAAAGCGATAGGTCGAACTAAACAAATTGCATTAAAGTCATCAAAAGTTATTTTTGGAATTTAAGGAAATCATTTTCGTGTGTAAATTGGTAGTTTATATCTAGAGGGTTACATTGCCAAAGTTTTCAGAGTTACACTGCCCAAAGCCGAGTGTGGAAGAAAAGTGATGGAAACAAAAGTATTTCTATTAAAACTTAATGGAATGCCCCTAACTGTAAAATCATATAAAATCAAAACGAAGCACTTACGGACCCATGTTCATATAAACCTTTTTTCATAGTTTGCCGAAAGGAGGTTTTTGCTGTTTCATTTATAAAGCACCTTGTAAAAGTAAGTAATTAAGGAAGACATTTCGTAGTCTGTGTAATGTTCCGAAATGAGCAAGTCCAACTTGAGTAAATTTTTTACCTCTTTTTTTGGTGAAATCGAAAAAAAAATATTATTTTAAACACGTTTTCGACCTTCTTTAAACGACTGACGACTTCACAATTTATTTGCTTTGTAAGGCACATTTCTTGGAAATGCCTTTCCAACGTTTAACTTATCAATATAAATTATTACCTTTTGCTGAAGTTAAAAATTATTAACTTTGCTATTGGAAAATTTAACTAAATAGGCTATACATACAATTATCTCTAAAAAAAACGTCATTATTATAATATATCTAGTAATTTGCCTATTTGGGCGAGGGGCCCTTACTGGTCATTAACATATTTGTTTTTTTCACGATAGCGGCTGTTAATTTCACTTAAGCTTAAAACATCAATTTACCACAAATAACTATATATTAGTTTACGTTTTTTTTTCATTATTGCGTCATCTTATTTTAATATTAGAGAAAAAAGTTAAGTAGAGAATTGCCAACAAAATTTAAAAAGCTATCTATTGATTAAGAAACCTTTTTCTATTAGAAATTATTGCAATCGATAGAGAGGTAGGCGTTACATTTCATAAATTATTTGGTCCATTTAAAATTTTCTTGATGAACTGTTAGATCTCCTTTTTAACATTATATATCTAAAGGATCTTCAAATAAAGAAGTCCATTTATGAGCCAACCGAGCACAACATTACAGATGACACCAAAAACCGATCTCCACAAGATTTTTAAAAGATAATAAAAACTATATTTCGATGCTTAATAGTATACGACTATAAGAAAGATGAAAAACTAAAGTTCGTGTTTTAATCTCGAGGGGAACTTAGCTAAGGATTAAATTGATGCTAAGACTTTAATACGCTATTTGTTAACTGTTTGTAATTCCTGATTTCGTAAAAAAATTGATTCATGTTTTACTCTCTTGAAACCGAAAAGTTCAAGTCCTGAACAAAATCTTCATTATAACTTGATAAACGCCTTCTACGAAGAAATGCGTCAAATAGAAGGAAGTTCTTTTCTAAGGGCAAATAAAGTGATTTCGGCTTTGATCTTGATTATGTTTCAAGACCATAGCGAGATTGACTTTGGATCTTTAAATAAAAAGCGATACTTTTTCTTCTATCAAACTATTAAAAAGTCAAAAACTAGTAAGTTTTACACCAGTTTTTTTATATTTTTATTTTCAACTGAAGATAAAAAACTTTCTCGATGGACTTTATGGGCTATTGATAAAACCCTAATAGATAGACGAAATCTAATTACACAATGTCGACTGTGATTTTCATGACAAATTTAATACTATCATTATTTCACGGCCAGCTTGATTCGTTTTCCGAATGCTGGACGTTTTTGAAAAAAACCTGCACTTTTGACATGGTGCTATATCTTGATAAAGAGTCACATAGAAATATTTTAGCCTTTATCACACACTATTTAGTGGTGCAGTTTTCAATTTGTTATTGGTAGGGATTTCCAAGTTATGATATAAAGTTAAACGTTTTTTTTTAATAAGACACCCTATATATGATTATCTCGTTTGAATTGCTGCTTTCAGCTCATTCGAATGATGGAAAGTTTTATACCTTCAACTCTAGTGGTTTTCAGAAGGAAGAATTAATATATTACTAATTTTTTCTATAAGGAGTCATGTGTCGGAAAGAAACAGCAAGTCTAACAAAACAAAATGAGATCAGCCGTCTCTAACACATTACGCTTTATGAAAAAATGGGTTTTTTATTAATCGAAAACTACAACGAGATAAAGATCTGAAATATACATCGCTCGAATCAGCTTAAACAGAGCTATCGAACGATCTAATAATATACAGAGCGTCCCATTTAAAAAAACCTAACTTTATATCCCTTTTTTTTATCAAAATGAGACGATTTCAGTAGGCTATGCACGTGACAATCGTAATAAGATTGAAATCAGTCCTATAGTTAGTTTTTTATTAAATGTCCCGAAAGCGCATTTTGAACGACTCCTTCAATGGGCCTAAAAATGGCCCACTGAAGGAGTCTACCTCCGAATCCATTGAAACGAGGGGACTTCCGTTTGGTAGGTGAAAGGGGCCGGTGTCACGTGAAAGAGGAGACCAACAAGCACAAACGTCTGTTGGATATACTCCAATCGATCCACTCATTCTATAATAATAGGCTATCAGGTTATGAACATAAAATTTCCCCACTATTTGGTAATTTTCGAAATTTTTTAAACTTTTTTGTTATGCCGTATTTGATCGAAATGCGTATGACGATTTCAATTCCTTATGAACTTCACAAACTTAGGGCGAGTGAAATTAATCCCATAACTGTTTTTTTTTTTATTAAATGTCTCAAAAGTACTTTTTAAATGCCCCAACAAAGGGGTCGATCTGTGAAACTATTGAACCGATCGGACTTCTGTTGATGAGACCTGAAAGAGGACATCGAGAGGAACAAAAGTTGTTGGACCCACGTCATTTGGTCCGCCCGTGCTAAAGTTATAGGCCATCACAGTTGGAAACCGAGAAAAATTACCCCCCCCCCCACTCCTTTGGTCATTTTCGAAAAATTTTGGGTTTTTTTGTTATGCCGCATTTGATGAAATGGGACGGGTTTATTCCCTATGAACGTAACAAACTTACTGCGAGTAAAATTAGTCCCCTAACTGGTTCTTTTTTTATTAAATATGAACCGATGGAAATTCTGTTGGTGGGAGGTAAAAGAGGACATAGAGCGGAACCCAAAAATGGCTGTACACACTCCAATCGGCCTACTCTTTCTAAAGCTATCGGCCGTCAAAGAAACTGAGAAAAGAGAAGGAATACACATCCCTTTGGTCATTTTCGAAAGTTCTTGAAATTTTTTATATGTTGTTTTTGATCAAAACGAAACGATTTCAATCCCTTAGGAGCGTAACAAATTTACTACTAGTAAAGTTAGTCCCATAATTGTTTTCCTTTAATGCTTCGAAAGCACATTATTTTTATAAGAGTATGTAGGCTTTCACGGCCTCAAAATACAATTTAACCCTTTCGGTTCTGACGGGACTTATATGTCCCATGGCATGTTGGTAAATCACTGATGGA
Organism: Taphrorychus bicolor; assembly: GCA_951812265.1. NCBI lineage: Eukaryota > Metazoa > Arthropoda > Insecta > Coleoptera > Curculionidae > Taphrorychus > Taphrorychus bicolor. Next base: position 36,901,582 of record OX638301.1, on the reverse strand, counting down.
TACTTTGGCCAGTAAATATCGCTTAAGCTTGTCCCAATAGTGTCTATAGGCTATTTACTTGTTGTTAGTTTAGCGGTTGCGCCATAGATGTCATTGAAACCAACTTATCAGAACAAAACAATGTGTGGTACAGTTTAGTCACATGTTGAGCGACATCGAGTGCGGTTATGCCGCCCGTTTTTCTCCTAGAATTGTGCTAAAACTGGCCAAAAGTGATAAAGCAAGTTAGTGAACATGAATAGGTAAGCTTCTATCACAATATTATCTAATACACATGCCACAAATTGAATATGTACACTAGTAAAATGAAGGTGGGACATATTTGTCCCATTAGAAATTATAAGTGGGTTTATATGTCCCAACAGTAACAGAACTACGTACAACGTATTTGTCCCAATAGTAATATAATAAATTTATTCCACTAGACGGGACATATTTTTTCCACTAGTTACTAATAAGTGGGTTTTTTATGTCCCAACAGTATCCATCCTTATTACTTTTAGGAGAGCATTGACACAAAATGAACTCCAACAATGCATCGATAACTTAGACCTAGATTCAGAATCAGATCCATACGCTACTGATGAAGATTCTGACTATGATCCGTCTGATGATTCATCTCACGAGGACGATAATTTGGTCAGTAACGATGAGCATGCACAGGTTCAAGAAAATCAACCTCATGGAATCAAAAGAAAATTGAGTCCAGATCTAGTTCACGAAGGGGAACCGCAACAATCAGACATAGAAGATGAAGCGGAACCTCCTAATATAATATGGACTACGGTAGATAATACTTTTTTACCAAGGAAGAAAATTCCCGATGAAAAATCTCCCATTATTTTGGCTGACCTAAACCGGGCTTCTTCGCATCTGGACGTGTTTTTCAAGCTTTTTCCCAAAAGTTTGTTTATGTTCATAGCTGACTGCACAAACGAAAGACTTGACATTCTTAGGCGCGAGAAGAAAAATAAGCAAACAACTCCAAACACAGACCCGTATGAGATAATGACAGTTGTAGGATGTATGATGGTAATGTCATATAACCGAGTTCCTAAAGTTCATATGTATTGGTCACAAAATACATCATTGAGTAATGTTACTTTGAAAGCAGCAATAAGCAGAGATAGGTATTTGCTCTTGTCATCAAAACTCTATTTCAATAAACCTGAAAAACCAACTAATGCCGGAAAAACTTATTATGTGGACGAATTACTTAGTTGCATGAAAACATCATTTCAACGTACTCGAACGGATTCAACCTTTCACAGTATAGACGAAACGATGGTGAAATTCAAAGGCCGTTCGGCTATCAAGCAGTACATGCCAATGAAACCAGTCAAAAGAGGTATCAAGTTGTGGCAGCGTTGTGATTCTAAGACAGGATATGTGTATGACATGAATGTATATGCTGGAAAAGAAACTGTGCCAAAAGAGATTGCTGGAACTTTAGGGGAACGGGTAGTGAAGAAGTTGTGTGCTACAATAAAAGATCCGGATGTTGTCATTTGCTTTGACCGATTTTTTACTTCAGTGGAACTAATGAATAAGCTAGAATTTGCTTGTGTGGGTACCTGCATGAAAAATCGGAAGAACGTGCCAAAGTTTGAGAAACTTCACCAAAGGGGAGAATCACAGATCGTTTGTAATAAATTTGGTTCGCTGGCAATTTCTTGGCAGGATACCAAAGAAGTCTTGCTTCTTAGCAATTGCCATGAAGCAACCATAGTAAATGTTTCCAGAACAATGAAGGATGGTACAAAGAAAAATATTACGTGTCCAGAAGCTATATCCTTCTACAACAACTACATGGGAGGCGTTGATTTGGCTGATCAGTTTTCTGCGTTATATGATCCGAATCGAAAGTCGGCTAAGTGGTGGAAAAAAGTTTTCCAAAAGCTTCTAATGACTGCTGTTGCAAATAGTTGGATTGTATATCAGGAACTCCAACACAACAAAACACCCTTTATAGATTTTGTTGTAGTTCTGGCAGAGCAACTGACAGGTTATGGTAAAGAAAGAGCAAAATTTCAAAGAAAAGCTGGGTCAGGTATGAAACGTCTTCATTTGCGTCATAACTTCTAAGATATTTTTATATGTTTTAGGTAGGCCATCACTTAGAGCCAAAGGTATGTTCAACGTTGGGGAGCACTTGCCCAGGGAAGGAAGAACTAGACGTCGGTGTACTTCCTGCACAAAACGTAACATTGAAAAAAGAACACGCACTCTTTGTGTCGCTTGTAACGTCCCGTTGTGTAAAGATTATTTCTTGAACTACCACAAATAATCAGTTTGTAATATTTCAAAAAAACAATTTTGCACTGCAGATATACTAGCAAGAGTTTATTTTCATGATTTGGAGGAAAACATATATTGGGAATAAACTTTTTCCTCTGGTAATACCCTAGTTTTATTACTATTGGGACACAGATGTCCCACCCCTATTTTTCAAAAACTAAAAAAAAAAAAAAATTCAAATCGTTAATATAGCTTCATATGATCATGTTTAAGCCGTCTATAAAGCCATATTAATTGTAAGATTCAAAAATAAAATCCGTACCGAAAGGGTTAAAGGGTTTTCCGGGCTTTGAAGCCGTCATTCAATAGAATTTCTTCCTGACGTTTTGTCCACACCCGCGGCAGACATTGTCAAAGGCGATGAGGCAATGGGCCAAATGATCTTCCATGCTTCCCGACGTTGACTGATTCGACTGTGGTGAGCTCCGTGGTATTTATTCCCCCTTCGTCGCGCTGCAGTGGAGAAACTAGGGGTGACGTAGTGGTGGCGCAGGGTTTCGGCACATCCACAAAGTAACGGACAGTATCGGCAGTACAACACAGTTTGTGATCGGACAAAAACCGCAGAGATCTCCTATCGGCATCCCGAGTTTACCGAGTTCCATGCAGCTGTGGCTCGGTATACATTGGTACCGCAAAACTCAGTCTCAACACGAAGAGTACGCAACACAAGAGAACAGGCTGAGACAAACACAAAAGTTAGCAGTAGCAAAGCACGCGCTCTCCGAAGGTCAGGACATCCTTTTCAACGAGGTGGATATCTTATATCAATCGCAGCGTTTCTATCCGAGAAGTCATTGAGACAATTTCAACAGGAAGGAGGAAATTACGTTTCCAAATGCACACTCGAAGCGAGTTCTAAGACATACTTCAAGTGCGGCGAAACCCCGTACCACCACTACCCCCACCCCAGTCCCTCCACTGCAGCGCGATGACGAAGGCGGGGGAATATATATCAAGGAGCTCACCACAGTCGAATCAGTCAACGTAAGGAAGTACGGGAGATCACATCGCCCATTGGCTCATCGCCTTTGATAATATCTGCTGCAGCTATAGACAAAACGTCAGGAAGAAATTTTATTGGAACACTGCTTCAAAGCCCGGAAAACACTTAAGATTGTATACTATATCAAGTTAGGTATTGAATTAAGTACAAATATGATGGTTATGAAAGAATTTCTTTAATTTGTAGACAATCATTGAATAAAAATAAAACTTGATCATGCATTGAAATCATAAATTGAAGTTAGAACTTCACGTTTAGCGTTTTGAATGGATCTAATCGTTTGGAACTTTGTTAATAATTTACTTACGTGTGTCATTTTATGGAGATTATTTGCACTACAATCTCGATTCTCTTTTGCATCGTGTCAACCATTTTGTTTCATTAAAATCAGAAAGAACTACAAACTTTATTAAATAACTGAAAAGTTTTGAGACTGAATATCAATAGAACAATGTCTTTGTCATCCATAATATGGCAGTCTTTGTCATCCATAATAAGACACCAATCCATAATATGGATGACAATGGGTGATCTGTAAAACCTCAGATACCTTGTAAGATTTAATTATTACAATATTTTATATCTCTAGACAATCAGTAAATAGAAGTACAAATGTGGTCATGTAGTGAATAAAACTATAGTTTAAAGAAGGTAGGCCAACCTTAATTTCAATGGGTTTCGTTCACATGACGTCATTTTGCCAGAATTTTAGTAAATATAACCTCACTTTAATAATTAATTATATAATGTTTGCATTATAAATGGTCTTTTTGCATTAATTTTAAATCCTACTAAGGCTTTTTTGGGGGATACAAACTTTAAATTTAGTTATGTTGGTGCGGAAGCCCACAAATACAACATATTTTTTGTTTTCAACCAATATAGTCACGTGCCGCACGAAACCCATTAAAAAAAATCAATTAGAAAGCTCTCGGGTGCAGAAAAATTAAGATTATAAGACTACTACACCGAAAAATGTCCTTCTCGATATCAAAGGTGAGGTGTTTTGCCATTTTCTTAAAATGACGATAAACAAAAAGTTATTGGGCTTCGTCCCTTTTCCTTGGTACACCTGGTCTGGTAATTATTCTTATAGTTTGATCTCTTTAAAATAATATGTATAAAAAAGTTTTGTCCACGACCGCTTAATAATATACTGATATTCAGTATAACCTGAACAACCAGTAGGAGTAGGCAACACTGGTGGCACCGGTTTTGCCGTCAAACGCGAGTGTCACTTTGACATTTCAATTATTTTCTTTACACTACCCATAGATTATCAAATAGATGAAAAACTGACATAGGGGGCTCTGAAGGAGGAAATTTGACATTTCAAAAAAAACTCCCAAGCCCCCACCCCATCTAAAAAGTCCCGGTGTTGGCCGATTTCGGCGATTTCTACGCGGAAACAGCCGAAATGCCGAACTCGATTCGATTTGTTTGTATCGCAAAAATGGCGTCGTTTTTGTATTCATGAATATTATAACCTTTTAGTTTATTTCTGGTTTTAAATATAAATTTAATACAAAATTTTCGGGTGTATCACGTTATTAAGTGGTTTGGTGTGATATGTGGGTAATGGTGATGTTCCTACCTAGAAAATAAGAGGGGCAGAGGCAGTGGCTTATCAACCATACCGCCGAGCCCCGCGACGGCGGGGGGCCCGCTATACAGTCTATAAGGGGCCCTAAGCGAAGCCGTTACGTGGTTGATTGAAACATTGATTTTAACAAGGCACAAAAATCAAATTTGGCGGGGGATCCCGCCACAGTAATCCAGATCCTTCTTGAGAATTAAAAAAACGTCAAAGCAATGTCCAGTGTAGCAATGTAAGTAGGTTTGGAGCAGTAACCACTAAAGCTAATCTCATGCATAATTTTATGCATAATTGTAATTTGAAAAAACAGTTTTGTTTTGTGTAGGTATTGGTGATTGTGATTCAAAGAACTACTTCTATGCAAGCAAGAAGGGACTGCAAAGCTATAATTAACATGGATTGATAAGTCAATAGCAAACAGAATAGTCCACTTTAAAATTTGGTTGTCTCTGCCATGCTGTTTCTCAAAGGGTTGGACTGTTCACAAAAATCCAGAGGCAAGATTAAAGTAAGTACAATAGATGATTTTTTTTTTGTTTTAGTAACTGCAGCTTTATCAATTAATAATAGAAATTTCTACTTACTTTCCATGCAATTTCTCGGAGAATTTGGTTACTTTCCTAGTAGTACACATTATACATGCATAGAGAACTAATTAAAAAAAAACATGGAATGCTTTTTTGTGGTAGGCTGAGTCTATAGTCTATAAAGTTATTAAAAAGATGCATGAAAAAAGGTCCACAGTTTGAATGCAAATGTGGAGATTTAAATTTGCTATAACTTTGCCCCTGGACCCTGACTTTGTCTCTATAATAAGTTGTGGCTTCTTCATTAGGCTTTACATGTTGTAACGAAGTTACTAAAATTTATTTTTAAGAGGAGACCGAGGAATGGTTTTTAATAAGGAAATGTAACTAGTTCAGTTTACATGTAACCTATATGATGTCAAATTTAGATTAGAAGGTTCATAGTTTTTGGTTATTTAGTATTTCAATGTTTTAAATTTCAGTAATTTGTCAAATGCTAAACCTGTCTAGTTGGATTAAAATAGTTTGGCAACCTTACCCGATAATACAGGACCAGTTTCTAGAAATTAGGCAGTGGGCTTGTTAGGATTGTTGAACAGATATAAAAGATGAGAGCATGACAGCCGAAACACATTCCATTGCTAGCAGTTGAAAAATAAAGAGCTCTCTAAAGAGTTAAAAGTAAAGAAAACTGTTTAACCGAAATTCAAACACACAATCACTACACGGGGGCTGGCATTAGTAGGACTCCTCAAACATTCACTACATGGGTGCCTGGCAGTAGTAGGGCCCCACACACACACACACACACACAATCACTACACGGGAGTGTGGCATTAGTAGGACTCCTCAAACATTCACTACTTGGGTGTCTGGCAGTAGTAGGGCCCCACATACAAATATTACACAGGTGCCTGGCATTAGTAGGGCTCCTAAAACATTCACTATATGGGTGTCTGGCAGTGTAGTAAGGCCCCACATACAAACATTACACAGGTGCCTAGCATTAGTAGGGCTCCTAAAACATTCACTATATGGGTGTCTGGCAGTAGTAGGACCCCATATACACATTCAATCATTACACGGGTGTCTGGCAGTAGTAGGGCCCCACATACAATCATTACACGGGTGCCTGGCATTAGTAGGGCTCCTCAAACTCACACCGTCGGAACTAAAAGTAGCAAAGCATTAACGGGTTATTCAAGTATTACAAATTAGTAGTTTAGCCATTTGATAGTAGGGCCCCATTCCGTACCGTTATCATTTATATTCTCCTCCGATTTCCTCACCCATACCCTTCTCTTTCCGAATTAGACTTTCTGTAGATTTATTATAGAGTTCAAGAATTTCTTATCTGCCTAGTTGGAAATACTGTGATAATAAATTATCGATCTTGATTACTAAATCTTTGAATCTGTTGGTGGACTGAATGCGTGTTGTGTGACTTTCATCTCTAAGAATAAAACAACATATCCTGGGAGTCATTCTCCACTGTTTAAAGGCTTAGCCCTTAGGCATTTCTTCTGTGGCCCCTCTACCACATAAACCCATAGAGGGTGGCGCCCGAGACACTTCTTTTTTAGGTAATTAAAATAACTCAAAATCCTCATACTAATCCTTCAAAGAAAGAACCCCCTTTTTCCTTTTGCAATGTATAAGGCAAAGTATATTACTCCAATGTCCTGTTTAATAAATGTGAGTTGCCTCTGCCCCAACAGTTAACTAGGAGGCAGCTGTATTTTTTCCCTATATTTTTTTAGGACTTGGGGCAGAGTCACTTCTAAATAATTATAATTATAGAACATAAAGGTGATATTTTAGCTTTAAGCTTTTTCAATTATTAGAGACCCTATTGTAAAACTAGAGCAATTTTTATGTCTGATGATTGGTAACATTTGTGCAGTTTGGTATGTTTTATTGGAAAAGTGATGCAGTGAGTTTTTCACAGTGCAACATTTTCAGCATGAACTCTAGTAGCTATTTTTTTTTAGATTGATCTTAGTGCAATCTCATGTTTTAATGAGAATGTACTGGGGCTATTATTTGAAGAGACTGGAAGTGCACTGTTGTTGTCTCAGTGCAACACTCATTTTTCTAATAAAAATTGCTATTAAAAATTATGTCATAATTGCATATAGCTAATGAAATATGAAAGTAATCCTATTATACATGACTTCAAATACTATAAAATTTGCAAAAAAAACCGTTTGTTTTAATTAAAAATAACAAAGATCAAATATGTTTAGGTACATAAGTAGGAAACCTCTTTTTTGTGTCCCAACTTCAAGTACAGGGGCAAATTTTATTAAAAAACAAAAAAATTTCCTACTCTTTAAAATTGTTCCCACATGTATGGGGTGTTCAATATAAAACTTCATTTAGCAAGCTTTGAAATGTTTACAGAAAATGATGACGTACCTAATCAAAATAGGTGAACCATTTGCAACCTCGGTTATGATTAGCTGTTCTGTTATTTATGGTAATCCTGTGAATCCTGAAAACCAGTTATATATGGAATGGTGCTTCCGAAAATGGTACGTCAAGTGTGTCTCTGAAGCTACCAAACATCAGTCTTCGGTTTTCTCAGTTAATCTGTCAACATTGTGTGTTTTTTTAACTGTTTATGAAATTTGGATTGTTTTTCATGGTTTATTAGATATCAGGTCTCAAATATAAAAATAGTAAACCCAAGAGTAAACCATTTGTTGCTGAAAAGAGAACCCTGTATCCTGTTTTCTTTCTTTTTCTTTAAGATTGTATGACAGCTAGTCACTGATGGTAGTGGTGATAATTAATTTTGTTCCGAAAATAACCAGGTTTTCAGGAACCTTTGTATATCAAATGTCAAATCAGTTATTTACCAGGTGGTTAACCAGGTCTGGAAACAGTACAAACATGCCCAAAGTAAAAGGACTTCTGTTAGAAGTCTAATTTCTGTTTCTCCTTTGTTAAATTTTTAAAAGGCCACACTTCAATGTCAAGTTCGAAAATATTACATCGTTTCTTCCTCAATTTACTTTATTTATTACCTATGTTACTACAGCAGTAGTGAGCAGTCATCATATGGCCCAACAGTTATGCAATGCCTATTTTTCTGTTCATTCATCCAATGTTCCATTATGCACAATATGTCCATGGGACTTTCTGCAAGGAAGGACTTGATATAATTTTGTTTATCCCCAGCAGTTTGACGCTGAATGTGTAGAGTTTTCAAAGTGGAGCTCCTGACTGATGAAGATTTCAATCTCCCTAAAGAGTTTTGGGTCTCGCTACTCTGTTTGAGTCTGTACCCTTGTACAGCTCTGGAGGTGCAGAATATGGTTAAACCATATCTCACCATGGGCTATAAGTGACTCGCGTGTGTTGTTGACTTGTCTAATACTTAAATTTTCTTTCGTTTAACTTTACTTTACTTTAAGTTTACCCTTGAGATGTAAAAGTGATTCTTAATGGCTGTAGAACACTCTACTTCTACAATAACTTAAGGACCAACATATCTTTATTTGTTATTACTTAAACTTTTAAAAAATGGACCGACTACTTGTAATCTGGATAGACAAATTATTTTAAATCATTTTATCTTTTTTTGATGAATCCATCATAACAAAAAGTCACGATTTTTTGACACAACTTTTTGTTAACTAAGGGCATAGACAGAATTAAAAACTTAAGTAATAAGTTTTATGCATTTTTCCTCATTCAGTTGGTCAAGAGCAATATTTTGGCCAATCAGTTTAAGAAAACCCTTGAAACATAAAACCTATTGCTTAAGTTTTTAATTGTGTCTGTGTCCTTTATGTTACTTAAGAATAATGCTTTATGGGCCATTTGCACCAAGCAATTTTTAAGTGCATCTAGTTAAGGCTTCCTTTATTGGCCCACTTAATGCCCTACCATGGTTACTCATGCTTATAACTATGGTTTAGGGGTCCTTAACTTTAGGTTAACTTAAATTTGCTTGGTATAAACATAGTTAAGGGCCATTTGGACACCTTTTCTTAAAAAATTTAGTACGTGACAGATCGAGTGATATCAATGCATTATATATGGGAAATTTGAAGTTCCACCTTAGATCAACACTTTGGGGAAGGTGTGCAAATGGCCCTAAATGGAACATTTTACTGTGAAGTTTAAGCATTTTGATAATAAAAATCAATCCTCAAAATTTGAATTTGACGCACTCAATAGGTTTTTCGATATGTCCGCAGCATCTTGGGGGAAAGCAAAGCCCTCCCCAATATTCTCCAATAAATGGCTGAACTTTCATTACAGAAAATTGATAAACATTTCTTGACTTTGCCCGTTACAGTAGATAATTTTGAACTAAAAGTCAAACAACATCTACTCATTTTATTTTTTGCAATATGGAAACACATTGTGTAACTATCAAGTCAAGTGTTAGGGACGTAAAACTATTAGTATCACAAAATCACAATATTTCATATTTATTTCTTAATGTGTATGTTTCTTTTTTTAGAAAAGCCCAAAAAGAAAACACTTTGTTCTTGATAATTCAGTCGGACACAGAGAATAATTTTAGGTGTTATTTTTAGATGTTTATGTGTTTATTTGCTGATAATACAATTTAAATAGATCTTTTTTCCCTTTTAAGTTATATAAAAACGTAAGTTGTATATAATAAGGCCTCAATGTTGGTGTATTTTAATGTTTTAATAAAGGGTTGTCGTACATAACAGTTTATTCTTTTAATAGAGCAGGTAAGTAAGTGGTTTTTGAAATTAAGGCCATTTCAAATTGATATTCATCTAGCTGGCTGGAAAGTTATGTAATATTCACACAGTCTACTAGATGAATATTTATTTGATATAGTAGACATTACCTGTGGATAAAAAAAACCTATATATGGACAATTGTTACGATTCAGGTGGGTAAATAATTAAGTTCATCGCTAATGGAAATGCAATGCAAATGCGCTGTGTCACTTGTCAGCAGTGGCAGCTTTGGTTTGGGAGCAAAATTTGGCCTGTCATAATCGTCACTTCAGTTGATTGACTTTGACACTTACATCTAAATATAATTCTCTTATCTATGACACTACTTATAAGATTTTATAATTTGTAACTATTAGACAATGGCCGTGGACAAAATATAGTATTCTACTCGCTTTTTATGGCCATTATTCCCAGGGAAGACTTGCGGCTCGTGACGCAAATGTCCCCCTAAGGGAATAATGGCTATCATAAAAAGCTCGTTTAATTATATTCTATTAAATAGGAGTATTATAACTGTCTACATAATTATTACTTTTTTATTTTTAGGACGGTCGGCGGTTAGAGGAAGGTTCCTTCAACGTAAGCGCTGATGGAAATGTAACCACAAGTATTCTTCAACTTATCCCTGAAGCGAGTGACCACGGCCTAACTCTAGCCTGTAAAGCGTCGAATCAGCGAATTCCCTTCAGGTAAGTCTCCAGCGCTTTGATAAGCACAGATATATGAGCCCAAAAAGTGGTGAACAGCAAACCACTAAAACGTCGTCAAACTGTAACCATGAAAGGGGTAAACAACAAACCACTAAAAGGTCGTCAAACTGTAACCATAAATAGCAGTACACAAGTGCATTTACCCTCACATTAACAATTTGACGCATCAGTAATTATCGTAATTATTATTCTAGATTTGAAGAATTGATTTATTCCTACCTTTAGCAGGAGGTATTTATACCGGTCTTCCTCCTTAAGTTATTAAACACTACAAAAACAACCAGTTAAGAAACCTGAAAAATATTAGAAAATTAAGTATAGAAAAAAATAAGTCCAAAAGAGGTAGGAACTAATTAAAATATTTCAATTTTTGGGCCAACATTATCTGGAAATTCTAAAAGCTTTCCTGCAAATTTCTTTTTTGGACCACAGTTAAAATTAAAACTTTTTGGCTTTTTGGTAAAGTTCTATTTCGAGCCAGATGTGTATAAAATAAAAAAATATTTAATTTAATTAATTAAATAAAAAATATTTAAATAAAAAGCAACGAACAGCATCGAAAATTAAAAAAAAATTGATAGTTAAGAAAATAGAGAATAAAAGTGTGTCTAAAATAGACAGATAAGTATTTATGTGGAGGCTTAAATTTTATATATTTTTAATATAAAAAAGTCTCTTAAAAGCTTTCAAAGTCAAGACTTTTATTTTTTTCAATAAAAATTGATTTTTGACTTGATGAAGAAGGTCTATTTCAGACCAATACGATATAAAAAAGCTGAAAAGTTGGGAATCATTAATTGTAAAAACAATCATTTTCGGACCAAAATCGCATCACAAAAAGTGGTCACTCGTGATCGGATGAACTTTTTTTTCACAGTTGCTGGGGTTTGGTGTATACAGCATTACTGTCGTACTGTATATGACGTCGCGTCTAATTTCTTTTCTGTAACCCCACCTTTTAATTGGGGATGCAGCTTACGGGCTATGGAGGTAGTAGGGTCAAGAACCAAGTATTGTGGTGCCTTTTAAGAAGATATTAAGGATATCACTTGTAAATGATGGTCATCATTTCCCGATGTTTATTGTTTTTACAAGGTGATTCACGTTGATGGTACCTTAGACGATAAAATTCTGAGTGGCTACAAATGCGCGTATTAGTATATTGTTTAACGAGTGACGAAAATAGCATTTTCTCTCACAAGATAACAGTTTACCAACCGAGGCGAAACCGAGTTTGGTAATGTTCTCGAGCGATAGAATATGCTTTTTTGACGAGACAAACACTACACTTTTTCTTCGACCATGCTAACATTAAGTCTTCATTAACTTTAAAAACAGTCTCTATAGAGTACCTATTTCTTTAAAAATTAAGGCGCGTCATTGTCAACGTGACACTTCGATTGTCAGTTTGGTCAAATTTCAACGCTTTGATTCACTTTTCTGAGGCTCGGGCAGGCCAAATATACATGTTTTTGTATGATACCACCATTTTCCATGGTGTTTTATAAGATTAGAACAGTTAAATCGCATTTAATTGGCGATATACAGGCGAAATTAGAACAACTTACTTTTGTCACTAGAGACGAAAGTTAATGTTATGGGATTTTCTCTCACTAGAGACGAAAGTTACGTTTTCCGCTAGGGCAAGGTATGACGAAAGTTGTTTCGTCATACGTTTTTCTCTATTTTTTAAATAATTTCACATTTGCGATGTTGCCGGTTCAAGCCGAAACGGAGTACTAACTTTCGTTTTTTTAATGGATCACCATATATTAAAAGATATTTTCGGATTCCTCATAGATTTTTTAAGATACCATTTTAACATTGATATACCTATCTCACACCGCTTCGCAGATATTAAATAATTTATTGTTTTTGAAATCAAAAATAGGACTCCAAATAATAATTAAAATCTTACAACCCGAAAGATTTAACTATATGAATGCGGGGACTTTGTTAGCCAGAACCATGTGCTTGAATACCACATGGACAGTTAGTTACGAAAACCTACAGGGCGGACCAAAATTAACTCTCACTTATCAGAAAAGAAAAATTGCCAATAGTTTGTTTTTTTTTTTAATAGAACCACCTGTGGATTGTACCTTGAAAAGGTTATTCAATTTAAGACAAGTCGGTGTATTTTTTATGATACATAAATCCGACAGTTTTTGATTTATAATCATTTATTTCGTCAAATCAAATTCAAAAAAAGGCCTCAGTCCGATGCACCCCTTCAGTGGGGAGAGGGTGTGAAGAATCCCCCCGTACACAAAATTTTTAATATACAATAGAGTAACCAAAATCGCTACATGCAACGTACATAGTCTTTTCTCAGCTGCAGAATTGGCCAACGTAGTCATGAAAGTGGATCGGCTACAAATAGAAATTCTTGGCCTGAGTGAGACGCGATGGCCCGGAGCCTGGAAAATAAAAACAGGTAATAACGACCCGAACCTCTACAATGGCGTGGCCATGCTCATATCCTCCACAACTGATAAATCGGTCATCGATGTCCTTCCCACCTCGGACCGCTTAATGGCTTTGAAGATCAATACCTCTCGTAGAGTAATAAACATTATACAGGTATATGCTCCGAAAAAGGATAAAGAAGACAACATGGTCGAAGAGTTTTACACCGAATTAGAAGGGGTTATGAAATTGACAAAGGAAAGCGAGATAACAGTCGTTATGGGTGGTTTTAACGCCAAAGTTGGAGCTGGAGCAGAAGGTAATTTTATCGGAAATTTTGGTCTCGGAAGGAACAACAGAGGAGACCATCTGGTGCAATTTTGCTTGGAACAGCAACTATCTGTGTGGGGATCACATTTTTTAAACTACGTCCTTGCAGTCTGTATACGTGGAAGTCTCCTGCCGACTGTTAAGAACATCGAGTCAGAAATCAGATCGTGCTCCATATTAATAAATACAACATTCGATATGGATAATAAGATTATCCAGGATTTATTGGAAAAATTATTTGGTCGGACGAATCCAATTTTTCTCCCCAAGCGAACCAAAAACAATCTTTTTGAGCAGAAGAATCCTCACTGCACCAAGGAATCATGATATCAATTTAAACTTGTTTCAATGTTTTTGTTTAATCAGGGATAATCAAATTCTCTATTTTATTAATGACAAAACTTGGAATTTACGGAATTATTTGCGTATAATTGAAACAGTCGTAGAGGATTTCCTATACATTCTTCCTCTTCAGCAATAGGCCTCATGATGGGGCTCCACCACATTGTAGATACACAGCAAGACAGGGGTTGTACATGATTTTTGATGACCGATGAGGCAGTTGGGGTCATGAAGTTGAGCTCCTAAATCGCCCGACCTTACCTAACTCGACTTCTATGTTTGGGGTACCATCAAAAACATTGTTTACAAAGCTCCAGCAAACACTATAGAAGAACTAAAAAATCGGGTGGTACAAGCTTTTCGGGATTTAGATCCTACGGAAATTAGGCACGTATGAGACGGTATTATTACTCAAGTACAATGTCTGCAACTCAATGGAGATGAATTTGACCATTTATTATACATATAATTATTTGATTGTACCGTTTAAATTATTTTATATTTGGTTTTAATAAGTTCTGTTAAATTTCCTTTTACAATCTAAAGTGTTTTGCGGGCTTTGAAGCCGTGGTCCAATAGAATTTATTCTGAAGTTTCGTCTACAGTTGCAGCAGACATTATCAAAGGCGAGTGTGGTGAGCTCCGTGGTATTTATTCCCCCATCGTTTCGCTTCAGTGGAGGGACTGGGGTGGGGTTTCGGCGCACTTGAAGTATGTCGTAGAACTCGGATCAAGTCTGCATTTGGAAAAGTAATTTCCTCTTTTCTTTTGGAATTGTTGTCGTGTTTAAAGGTCTCAATGGCCTCTCGTTAGTATCGAATGATATAAGATATCCTCCTCGTTGAAAAAGATGTTGTGACCTTCGGGGAGGGCGTGCTCTGCCACTGCTGACTTTTGTGTTTGCAACTCCTCTTGTATCCCGTAATCCTCGTGTTGACATTGCGTTTTGTGGTGCCAATGTATACCAGGCCACAGCCGCATGGAACTCGGTTAACTCCGGGGCCGATCTTAAGCTCTGTTGTATTAAACAAGTGGGTTTAAAGATAGCTTTGTCATTGTGCTTTTCCAGTAACCTGCCGATCCTGTCCGTTACTTTGTGGATGTATGGTAGACTAGTCCATCCGCGTTTTTCTTCATCTTCTCCTGTTGTTCTTTCCTGACGCTCTACATTTCTTGTACATACGGCCCGGCCCTATCGACCTCGTGCTTGCTGTATCCGTTTCAACCAAAGGCCCTTTCCAGATGCTTCACTTCCCGTTCCAATTCAGCCGACTCGTAAATTCTCGTGGCTCTCACAGACAGAACCTTTATGACTCCCCATTTCTGTCTGGGATGATGCTTTGTGTGTGTTGGTTTTCTATAAACGGTGTGCGCAAGCCTCCAATTCGGCCTCCTTGATCCAAAAAATGGTAGGCGTCCTTCCTTTTATTTCTCCATGGTTAATTGAATTTTTGGGTTGAGAGAGTTGAGTTGTAAGAGGAAGTTTTGAAGTTCGTCCTCGCCATGGCTCCAAATAACAAAATTGTCGCCCAAGTATATGTTTTTTTTTTTTATATATTGATAATATAACATTTGCTAAGTAGTAGGTGGATTAGCGGGATGGGGACAAATAACGACAATTCAGCTTTTATCAATTGCCAACGTTTCAACCATATATTGTGGTCTTTATCAAGGCTCTTGATATGCCGAAGTCCTGTACATTCTATTCAAAAACGTGTCCATTGTCCACGTCATGGGCAGAGCTTCTCACGATGACAAAAAAACACCAATAAATTAACATAAAACAATAACGAAAACTCAGTACGGAGCAGGCGAGCGACGAGCAACAGGACGACCACAAAACCATAGCCAACCAAAGCTATGGTCTTGTGGTCGTCCTGTTGCTCGTCAGTCACGTCACGTTTTAAAAATTGGACGTCTAATTTTTTTTGCTCTTTTCGAGTCCTTGTGTTTCTTATAAAGCCTACTACTTTGAGGATTTAAGAAAACACGCTAAGTTCATTCACTGCAGAACTAGAACCCAACCTAATCCATCCAAAACTTTTACACATTAACGCATTGAAACACACAAGCTGTCGACTGGAATTACAGGACAATAATATGAGAAACCAGAGAGAGTAAATGTTAGGAAATTATAACAAGAATTCACTGTGACTACCTTCTCTTAGAATGATAAATCAAGTCAACCAATACTAAATTTGTTATAAATTATAATTACTATTTTTTAATAAAAATCAATTTTCTAAAAATGCATATTTAATAAAAGGAAACTAAAAATTATTAATCAGATGGTTTACATTAATTTAAATCGTCCTGGCAACCCTGGAACCAAAAATTATGACCTCTATAATCATCAAATAATCGAAAATATATGACAATGCCTGTCATAATATAATGTCAAATTTACATGTACATATTTACATTACAAATAATAGCTCGGCTAAATCGATTTAAAAGAGCCGTCAACATTAGTGTTTTGCTGAATATCTAGTAAGCAATAAACTTTAAAAAATCGAAGTGGTTTCGAATTGATCTGCTAAACCGGCAAGTTTTTTCCTTATTTAACATTTTATATGAATAATTTGAAAACTATTAAAATACTTTAAAATACGTTTAAAACTATCAGGTCCAAGGAGGATTTGTAAGTATTTGTGTTTTTGAGTTTTTTATATTTCCTAGAACTGATCCCTTTGTTGGTATGTGACCTTTTAATCAAAATTGAAAGTCAAACCTTGTTCTTCAGATTTATTAGTCTAACTGAAGGACCATCTGCCGCTTAGCGAGTGTAATTCGTCAAACCTAAAAACTAATACTGGTAGGACAAGAATGAGAAGTTTCAGTTGCACAGTCATAGATGTCTCCGCCCCCCGACAAAACAGACCCAGATCGGCAACCCACCATACCGTTTGTTTATCGTTATTTCGAAAAAAGAAGGGTTAATGTAATTTGTTGTTATTTACTTAATTCAAAAGTCTTTTATGCAGGGGAACATACAACCTGTTGAGACTCACTTGCACGTTAAGACATTCGGGATTCGTCCTCAATTCCCCGTCAATCTCCCAGTCCTCCGTAAAATCCAATCTCTTCATATTTTTTTTATTGATGTTAAGAATTCTAGAATCCGTTTGGGAATTAAACATATAACTGTGCTCCCTTAAGTGATTTCCAAAAGATGACGTAGTTTTAAATATGTACTCTGTGATGCGTGTGAAGCATGATGTCAGGCAGTCATGGCAATTGAGTTTGTAGATACCAGTAGAGATATTAAGGGAGACCCACCTCCTCCGAATTTTTAATGCGCATGCTTAAGCTTCTTCCGGGCACCCTATGGGGACCGTCCTCCCCTTCAAATTTTTAATGCGCATGCGTAAACCTCCTTCGGGCACCCTATGGGGGAGCAACCTCCTCCGATTTTTGAATGCGCATGACGTTCTCCTTTGGGTTACTACTTCACACTTATCACAAAACCCCACCACAAAACCAACACCACTACTACAAAACTGCCAGCAACATATACTTATAGGCAAGTTAAGACACAAGTTGACATACCAACTTCAAGAGTTAGACAAAACCGCCACCAACATATACTTAAAGGCAAGTGAAGACACACGTTAGCGTACAAACAAGTTTAAAATAATATGGCAAAATATGAGTGAACTAGTTCATTTGACATCATTAGTTGATGAATTGAGACAGGATAAGATACAGATAGACAGGAGAAGATACAGACAGGTTTTTGTCTACACCTTATCCAAATGTAGGGTTACCAAGGCCGAAGAGACTACGTCTAAATGGGGCAAAACATACTCATTGGTTTTTTTTTTTTTTTTAACAAGTGCCACTTTCTGAAACATTTAAATTTATCAACAACCACTACAAACGTTCAGATGACTTAAACTACTGTGATCTTTTGTGTGCCGTGTGTAATAAAAGGCTCTTTCTAATATCACATCCAGTAGCGTGTATTTTTTGCAATTCTTCTGAAAACCGAACAATGGCCACAAGGCATTTGTTTATTAAAACGCAAATTAGTAAGCTGATAAGCACTTTATCTGTATGTTTTTCTTTGTGTATGTTTTATTATAACCATTTTAGAATTTCTTTCATTTTGTGTTGGACTATTGTGTTGTTTTATTTTCCATGCATTTCCTAAACTAAAGAATTGCTTAAAACTAGTTCCTACTTAATAACCTTTTCTCATTGTGAAAGTGATGTCTAATTACTTTCTTTTAAATTTCACTCAAACATATATCTATTGCGTCAATAGGAACATTCTTTTAATATTGATGATAACAAACAACGTTCATATGTCCATCTTGTAATACATTGCAAGCAAAATGTAAGATTACAACTATTTGGGTAACAAACTTCATTCACTTCTTCAAAACAAATAATACAAATCACTATGTCTTCTTCAATTTGTTGTTCCTTAGTTCCACATTCCATTTCAAAATCGTTTTTGTCTCCCCCACTTGGATAAGGTGGAGTGGAAAAGATGCTGGAAAATTCCTGTAATGGAATTTAGGAAAAATGCTCAGGACATTTGGTAGTTTATTATTGTATAGGGTTTAGGTTGGAAGGTTGAGTAAGAACCACTGTTGGATTAATACTGACTTTTATTTAACAATTAACAACTATTTATATAAAAAAATTTCAAACGTCATAAACAATATTAAATGAATTAAAACAAAAAATTGCTGACAAATATTGTTCTGTGCTCCACATTAGAAGATTGACTGATTTTCTTGCTGACGCTGCGTCTGGTACCTAGTTGTCTGGTGTTTACTGGTGACCTACTGGCGGTGCGTTGGCGGCAATAACCTAGTTAATTAATTTTGTATTGTTTCTGAAATATATAAACTGAAATTATTTTTATGACTAAATGTGAGTTTAGACATTCTGGGCAGTCTATTGCCGTGCCATCAGTGTTCAGCGCCGTCATCGGGATATACTGGTTCGAGGACAATCGCTTCTGTGGGCGGCTGGGCAGCTCTGATTGTATTTAATAGAGTGTCTGCTGCATCTCTGTCTCTTTTCGTATTGGAGCTGCTAATCTGTCGACGTTTGTAGAAGCCGAATAGCACCATAAGTGCGATAACAACAAGTATAGTTATTATTGTACCACTGAGGCTTGTGACCAGGAGGTGCTTTTTGACTGTCACCCAATGCGTGGTTTCAAGTTGTCGTTTGATGTTCACTTCTTCATTCCTAACTTCATTAAGCTTGTTGGATGCATCAATTACAGGTTCGTCAATTGGCGTGGTTTCTCTGTCGTGCATAACAGGGATTAATGATATATTTTGTAGTATAGGTTTGGAGAATGCCTGTAAGACTACCTGTAAGACAGTGACAGTGTCTGACCTCTGAGGCGTTAGGATGTTCTTCTTCGTTTGGATGAGGCAAGTTGAAGTTGTTTCTATAATAGCAGTCTGATTTAGAGACACATCGTCTCGGTTTCCATCGCAAATAATGGCAATTTTTGTTTTTTCAGGCGTAATTGCTAACCATGAATTTGGAGTGTGTAACCGCTTCCATTTTATTGATGATATGGAATGCTGTATGATTTTGCATGAGGTATTTTCTTCTCGCTGGTATATTTGGTCTATTACGCAATTTGGACTTGTCTCTATGCCTCTTGTTGTGGTGGGTGAACATACGAAGACATTTTCCGCAATGTTCAGACTGTTGTTCAACTCATATTCAGAAATTTGGAAGCACAGCTGTGAATCATAATAGATTGCGACCACTTCGTTTGGAATATCCAGGATCCAGTATG
The DNA here is from genome assembly GCA_951812265.1 of Taphrorychus bicolor. Classification (NCBI taxonomy): domain Eukaryota; kingdom Metazoa; phylum Arthropoda; class Insecta; order Coleoptera; family Curculionidae; genus Taphrorychus; species Taphrorychus bicolor. Next base: position 36,881,854 of record OX638301.1, on the reverse strand, counting down.
ACTTCTTTTCTGTCTTCAGTGGAATTGGAGTCGATCTGATAAGCATAAATTCGTTGTGTTCTATCAGCACAAAATATCCATAGACGTGGATAAATTCTTCACTGTGTTCCACTTTGGACTGCAGCACAGGATAGGATATTATCTCTATGTTGGAAGGAATCTTTCTGGACACAGCTGCTATTATCTCTTCAAGGTGGGTCGGAGATATTAAGTCATATATGTGATCTTTGTGGTAGTGAACATCTAACAATCGTCTATAATAGTCTAAAAGTTCATCTATGTAATTGGAAACCACTTGATATGAACTAAGAACGTGGATTGTCAGCTTATTTGTATCCACCGTTCGATACCATGCTTTCATTTCATTTATTGAAGCAATGCTTTCATTGATTTTCTCCCGGAGTCTTTTGAGTTGATTGTTGATTCTGGATTCGGTGTCATCAAAAGTAGATAGAGCATGTAGCATGAATTTGGTTTGGTGGTTGGATGCCTTGATTAGCTCCTTCTGGTTTTTGTCTTATTCGTCAATATTCGTGTAGATCTCATCATTCACTCCGAATATAGCGGTAAGTAGTTTTCCCAACACTCCTCTTTTTTCACGTTTGGATCCCACAGTGTGTAATCCGTGTCGTATCCATTGAAATTGGTTTTCCTTCTTTTTTAAATGATGTATCAATGATATGCATTGTGTGTCCCCTGCTATTGATTTTGCTCGTTGACAGAGGTTGTCTATCTGATTAATTGCATCTTGAACGTTCATTGAGTCATTTCTATCTCATTTCAGTATTACTAACTTTGTCAGGTGACTCGCATATGGTAAGATAATTGCTATCGTAGCTTAACATTGAATTTTGCAATCTTCCTCCAACTCGTCAAACTCCATTGTCGTCCAGCCATGGAGTAAGATTGAGTATTTTGCTACTACTGTCTAGTTGAGAGCTCTTTTTTAGCTTTTGTATTTCTAGCTTGAAATGTTGGATCTGATCAATCTTTATTAGGTGTGTTAGGGTGAGTTATGTTCGAGTCCAGCCCTGTCTCGTTTAGCTTGCAAATAGACAATTGCAGACGAAGCAACTCAGCCCCGGCAGTCCCTGATCGAAGCAACGACAAAAGGACAGAATTGGCATAGACGTTAGAGTAGAAGATCGCTTTATGATTTCATTTTTTGTTTCACTGTTTTGAGTTGTAATTGTAACATGGTGGCACATTCTGGCCTCCTCTGTGGTGACTTCTATTTGGTTCGTCGGCGTTACGATCGTCGATTTTAACCACGATGGACCAGACCACCACATTGTATGGTTTTTTAATAGAGTTGGGCTTATTCCCCTTGATATAATATCAGCTGGATTGTCGTCGGTTCGTACGTGGTGCCAATGTTGGTTTGGAACTAGTTTGGTGATTTCTGCTACTCGGTTGGCTCCAAATTCTTCCACCTGGACGGGTCCTCTTTTATCCATGATAGTGACAATGTAGAGTCTGTCCAGGCATGTATGGGGGTATCTTGTATTGATAAGGTTGTCGCAGTCTTTTTTATTAGATGTGAAAGGAGCACGGCAGCACATAACTCTAGTCTTGGTAACGTAACTTTCATTCTTGCTGGTGCAACTTTGTATTTGGCAATTAGCAGAACTGTTTCAGCTTTTTCCTGGGAATTCTTCACTTTCATGTAGACTACGGCTCCATATGCCTTTTCGGAGGCATTACAGAAACCATGTAGTTCCACTTGACTGCTTTTGACTTGGTAGGTCCACCTGGATATAGTAATTTTTTCGACATTTCTTAATTCTGTTCGGAAAATTTCCCATTTGCTCTTAATGACGGGTGGCACAGGATCATCCCAATTCAGGACTTGCAGCCATAATTCTTGGACCAGGAGCTTCGGTCTGATGATTGTTGGTGCTAACCGTCCTAGTGGGTCGAATAACTTAGTAACTTCTGAGAGGATGCTTCTTTTAGTAATGTTATCACTGGTCAATATTTCGATTTTGAATCTAAATGTGTCATCATATGGAGCCCAGTGTATACCTAGCGACTTCCTTATGTCATCTTCAGTTATTTCCAATGCTGAATGATCCTTAAGTTCATCTGGAAGATTTTGTAGTAACCCTGGTTTGTTGCTGGACCATTTCCGCAACGTAAATCCTCCTCGTTGAAACATGTTGATAAGTTCGTCTTGTAGTGACAGAGCTTCTTTTATGGTGTCAGCACTTGATAACAAGTCGTCGACATAAAAATCTCTCATTGCTGCTTTGGATGCATTTGGAAAGTTGTGTCTCTCATCGTGGGCAAGCTTTTGTAACGTTTTAATAGCTAAGTACGGTGCTGCTGTCGTCCCATAAGTTACAGTCGTTAAGCAATATTAATTTATTGGTGTGTCACTATCAAATCTCCATAAGATTTTTTGATATTTCAGGTCGTCGGCGTGAATCTTTATCTGCCTGTACATTTTTTCAATGTCGGCTATGATTACTACTTTCTGTGACCTCCAGCGTAGCAGTATGTCTGACAGTTCTGGTTGTAGTCTGGGACCTGCATACATGGTATTGTTGAGGCTCAATCCTGATGAAGTTTTACTGGACGCATAACAAACCACCCTTAATTTTGTTGTAGTGCTGGATTCCTTGAATACAGGTTGATGTGGGATAATATATTGATGTTGTAACTCTGTATGTGGAAGCATTTTCATGTGACCAAGATTTAGATATTCCTGCATGAATCAGGCTCGTCTTCATATCTACAGTGATCAAGTGGATAAATTTACTTGGCTTTGGTAACTCTACATTTGGATAAGGCCTACATTTGGATAAGACCTCAAATCAAATAACTGATTATTTTTTAAGTCCAAATCTAATGACTCCAAATCTAATGGTGTCATATCCGTTAATTGACTCATAGACAGATCTATAGATACAATTTGTTCAGTTAGTGTTGTCATCTCCATTAATTTACTCATGTAGAAATCTGTGGGCAACAATTCTTCAACTAATGATGTCAAACAAACTAGTTCACTCATATTTTGTAATAATATTTTAAACTTGTTTGTATCCCAACATCTGTCTTCACTCGCCTATAAGTATATGTAGGTGGCGGTTGTGTGTTACTCTTGCAGATGATATTTCAACTTGTATTAACTTGCCTATAAATATACTGGGTGATTCAAAATTCAGGACAAAGATTTTAAGGGCATATTTGTGGGGTCAAAATAAGACGTTTTTTTCCTATAAACATGGGTCCTAAAATGAACCCCCTTCCCCCTACGGGCGCTGAAAGTTGGGAAAGGAATTTTTTTTTTTTTAATTTTGGCCATATTTTTTCATGAAAATTCTTGAAAATTTGTACATCCCCGTTTCTCAACGGGGATTTTTTCATTCCATCTCTCACAAATGGCGAAATTATAAGTATTCGCAGTTTTTTTGGTCATTAGTTCAATCATTATGATGACAAATATTGTATGTTTCCCAGGAGTTTTGTTAAATTCATGGTCACTATCCAGTAGGCCAAACAAATATTTGTAGTTTTGACTTCTTGAAGATTTTTGATTAAGCTAACCGTTTTCGAGAAAAACTCCTTTGACTGAACGGCTGAAGTACAACATCATAATAAGGAAAAACATAGGAGGCTGGGACTTCGTAGTTATGGCAACTGTTGTTTTTTATTTATGCTGTCAAATTGTTAGTTTTCAAGAATTTTCGTGAATAATTATGGCCACAATTAAAAAAAAACTTTTTATCCTTTCCCAACTTTCAGTGATAAGTGTGAAGCACTAATCCAGAGGAGGACGTCATGCGCATTAAAAATTCAGAGGAGAATGCTCCCCCAAAGGGCGACCAGAGGAGGTTTACGCATGCGCATTAAAAATTCGAAGGAGGAGAGTCCCCCATAGGGTACCCAGAGGAGATTTACGCATGCGACTTAAAAATTCGGAGGAGGAAGTTCCCCCATAGGATTCCCGGAGGAGGTTTACACATGCGCATAAAAAAATCGAAGGATGGGTCCCCCTAATATCTCTACTGGCATCTACAAACTCAATTGCCATGACTGCCTGGCATCATACGTGGGCCGCACATTCTGCTCTATTAACACACGCATCACACAGAACATAAATAAAATTACGTCATCTTTTAGATGTCACTAAGGTCCGATTGTATAAGTTGATTTTAAATACAGGACCTCTTCATAAATCGCAAATTGCCGTAATGATCGTTGTATAAGTTCGTTTTAAAACGTAAATTAGACTTTAACTTCATCTTAAGATATGATGTGGATGAAGCAGGACTTAAGCTTTAGAGGTCGGTTTTAATTTAAGAACATTAACAGTTTTGTCATTTTAAATGTTTGTGTTAGTGTTAAAAATTGAAATGAATATTTTTGGAATTTTTTAAGAAATAGGAAAAACTGCTTGCACAACTTTCCTCATAAAGTTGATCTGGTGGACCCTAAAATATGCCATACGGAATACATCGCTGTCAAGCGATCTGTCACTTACCAATTTTTCGGCCGCAAGACATTGTATATGGAAAATTTTAAGTTTACTTTAGCTAAAGACTTGTCACATAAAGCCACTATGGGGAAAGTGTCCAAATAGCACATAATGTCGGACGACGAGGATAATGTAGATATATTTCTTACAAACCACATATGGCGTCACAATTCGACATCCATCTTTTCTTTAATTTAAGCTCTACTTATACAACGTACATCCACATAGATCAGAAATTTCGATGTAAAAAGGATTGGGAGTTTGACCGGGAATAGAGGGCGAATCCCGAATGTCTCAAAATGCAGGTGAGTCTCAACAGGTCGTATGTACCCTGCAAAAATGACTTTTGAATTAAGTAGTCTGTTTTGTCGGGAGACGGGGACATATACGACTGTGCATCTGAACTTTCCCATTCTTGTCCTACTTGTACTAGTTTTTGGGCTCTGACGAATTGCACTCGCTGAGCGGCAGATGGCGCTTCAGTCAGACTAATAAATCTGAAGAAAAATGTTTGACTTTCAATTTTGGTTAAAAAGTCACATATCAACAAGGATGTTACTTCTAGAAAATATAAAAAACACAAAAACACAAATACTTACAAATCCTCCTTGGACCTGAGTTTTTAAAAGAATGTTACTTGTGGTCTGTTGTTGTCAAGTACATGTTTTTTTAGCATTTTTTATATTTAATAGCAATTTTTAAACTCACTGTTTCTGGGGGAGCATTGGCGCGATGACTCCTTACCCTTCACTTCCCCTCTTTTTGACGAGCAAGTTCTTAAAAAAAATAAAAATTTTATATACCTATGTTGGCAACCATCACTATTCCTATAACGTTACTCGTCATTAGATTTTTGGGCGCTGATGATGGCCTGTGCGCCGAAACCGGTCCGCCAATAAAGGATTTTTGAAGCAAATGCACGAAGTAAACACCTTTCCACATCTACCTAGTTATTTGTTACCGTGCACAGGGCAGTTAACTTTTAATATGCTTACAGTACCTGCATTGAATATAGGGTAGTAACTATTTTTAATAATATTGCAGTGAAATTCAAAAGACGTGGATGCTGAGAGTGCAGTATCCCCCAGCCGTAAACATGACTCTCGGGCATGGCCTAGACTCCGGAAATATACACGTGGGTGCTGATGTATATTTTGAATGTCATCTTATAGCTAATCCATGGGTGAGTATGTTACATAACATATATTACTAATAAACATAAACATTAAGTATAGTACACTTTTTGGCCCTCTGAATTTATTTTATTGCAGTAAATATGAGAGCACGTGATGGCTTAGGTTTTTTGAAATACGTTATAAAGTTAAGTGAAATCTCAGTGAAACCAATAATTGAAAACAATAGTTACATAAACCGAAATAATATACTCACTACAAACTACGTATTTCGAAGTAACATCCTAGGGAAAATCATCTGAAAATGTAAGCCTTAGGGGATTCGAGAGGTTTAGGGAAATGTACCCTTTTACTTTCTATTGTTACACTGCTGACTTGGTGAAAGGTACACAAAGCGTATTTACTAAGGATAAATTTATGCTGTTATTGTTTCCCAGTCATTAGACATTGTATTTAATGAATCGCTAGCTTAACCTAAAATAGGGATAAACCCTTGAAACAATAATTCTACTACAGAAATGTTTCTATTAATTAGGTTTTCCGTAAACGGCCTCCATAAGGGAGAAAGAAATTATTCCCTAATAGAAAATAATTGTAGTTTGCTGAAGTTGCCATTACAACCGTGCTTTTGTGAGACTGGCAAGCTACCAAACTAGAAGAAGTAAAAATAATTAATAATCTTTTGAATCACTCGGGGCTTGATGCTGATTTTACAACATTATTTTCAAGTAGTCTTATTGAAATTATATTTATACACGGTGTTTCATTAAGGGTGGCCACCGGCCATATCTTGGAAACTAAATGGCTTAGAAGCTAGACAAAAAAGTTTTGATTATTAAAGTGAACACGAGAAAATCCTGGAAATTATTTGCAAGTTCCTTATTTTGCCACAAGAGGACGCAATTAGAAACCAAATATTACAAATCAATTTTTTTCCGAAAATTGTCGTTTTAAGATGTATCTTGGGCAACATTATTAGAAAGATTGGACAGTCCTGCAACATTTTGACCCGACTCTCGTAGATGTACTATGCTTAATAAAAGTGAGGGAAACAATTGATAGTGAAATAATCAAAATCCTTGTAACTTTCAAGCCTCATAACCGATTTTAGTAAAGTTGGTCTTGTTTGAAAGATAATTGCCATTACTTTAGATAGTTATTAATGAACGTGCTAGAGGGCGCAATTTCAAATTAAAGTGGCTTTTTTGGTTTTACACCAAAAAGTTAAATCATTCGGTATAATTTTGAATCATAATTGGAAAGTAGATTAAATTTGCAACAAAAAAGTTTAAGATCCCAATACGATATCTTTATTCGTCCCGGAGTTATTTGTGCAAACATAACTTTTTCCAATTTTATTAGAGAATATTACTAAAAAACTTCATAAATGTTAAAAATGACCCCCGTTTTCCCGAATACAACTATTTATTCTCCCTCTGATACTGAATACAGACGTTTCAATTTCAGCTCGTGAAATCGAATTAACAGCGTTCGTAATTCGCTACATCATGTCTTCTCGTGTGGTCGGTCGCGTTGTATAAACAATGTCTTTTATTCTTCCCCACAAGTAAAAGTCTAAAACAGTTAGATCCGGAGATCTAGGAGGCCACGGAAACACACTAGCCCTTCCAATCCAGCGATCAGGATAAGCTACATTTAAAAAATTGCGAACTCTCTGAGCAAAATGTGTCGGGCATCCATCATATTGATACCACATTGAAGCTCTAACATCGAGAGGAATATCTTCTAAAAGGGTAGGCAATTCATTCTGTAGGAAGTTTAAGTACGCTTCGCCGTTTAGGTTTCCATTCAAAATAAACGGTCCGATAATTCTGCCTCCTAAAACTCCGCACCACACGTTTACACTCCATCTATTTTGCTGATCCACTTCACGCATCCAGTGAGAATTTGTAACTGACCAGTAGTGCATATTGTGTTAGTTAACTGTGCCACAGCTTGTATAAGTAGCTTCGTCACTCCACAAAATCAAGGGGAGGAACTCAGGATTTTCGTAACACATCTGTCTTAGCCAATAACAGAAATCTAGCCGTCTCTCTTAATCTGATTCTGATAAGGCCTGGTGTAATACTAAATGGTAAGAGTGAAGTTTAAAGTTTTTTAATATCCGAAACACCGAAGTGGCACTTATACCGATGTCTGCGGAAATTTCTCTTGTCCTTGAATGCGGATTCAGTTCCACGTACGCAAGAACATTGATAATACTGTCCTCATGCCTTACAGGACATCTTCTGAAGGGAACTGGAATGGGTCGCACACTTCCCGTTTGCCGTAAACGTATTGCCAATCGGCGAAATACCTTTCTGCTGTGATGCCTTCGTACTGGATATCTAGTAGCATATGTACGTTCCCCAATAGGTGCATTTTGCAAACATTCGAAATATACGGCAAGCATGTCGAAAGCCTCGGAATTGGTATATGCCATGTTTGAAGGATGAAGTGGAAGTTTTGATAATAATAGCCTAGCTATGAAGAAACTTAAAAGGAATCAACAAGAATGAATTTTTTTCAACGCAATATGAAACTTGTCAAAATTGAATCAACTGACAACCAATGTTATTTGTCTCCATGGATACCTGCCTATTTTGTTTTATAGCTATTTAGATTGATATTGTAAAACATTATATTAGAAGTATGCTTAAATTAGGTAGAAGTTTTCAATAATCAGATATGTTTAGGAAAAAATAGTGACATATTTTATACTGAGTGACAAGCCTACAAAACTATCATGTTTTAAAACAATAATTGTTGTAACGGAATATTTTATTATGGAATTATGAAAACAATCATTTATTCAAATTCGTAATAAAAATCATTCTTGAAGTGATAGGTCTGAAAGGTGAAAAAATATGTTATTGGAATGTTAGCATTTTTTGTTGCAAATTTGGCCTACTTTCCAATTATGATATCAAGATTATACCGAATGATTTAACTTTTTGGTGTAAAACCAAAAAAACCACTTTAATTTGAAATTGCGCCCTCTAGCACGTTTATTAAAAACTATCGTTTAGCACTGGATACCACAGTTAAGAGTAATGGCAATTATCTTCCAAACAAGACCAAGTATACTAAAATCGGATATGAGGCTTGAAAGTTACAAGGATTTTGATTATTTCTTTCAATGGTTCCCAACTCTTATTGAACACAGTACATCTACGAGAGTCAGTTCAAAATGTTGCAGGATTGTCCAGTCTTTCTAATAATGTTGCCCAAAGTATACCTTAAAACTACAATTTTCAAAAAAAAAATTGATTTGTATTATTTGGTTTCTAATTGCGCCCTCTTGTGGCAAAATTAGGAACTTGAAAATAATTTCCAGGATTTTCTCATGTCCACTTTAATAATCAAAACTATTTTCTCTAGCTTCTATACCAATTAGTTTCCAAGATATCCGGTGGCCACCCTTAATGAAACAACCTGTAGATAAAAAAAAACGTATTGCCACAGAATAAAATATACAGAAGCCTCACTCTCCCAAGGTCGCAAAATAATGCATAACCTAAAGTTTGGATACCTTGGCATGGCGTCATTCTGACATTTTGCAGCGGCGGAGTGGAAATAATTTAACACTAAGTATGTTTATTGTTGGCAGGTAAGTTCTGGTAAAAGGTGAGCAAACTGTCCAATTTGCTAGATGTCTGTCAGTAAAATTAAAATTTCATATCTTATTCAGTCAAAAATTGTTTCCGAATCGAGCAATATAGGTAGAGCAAGTGTATATATATATAAGGAAAAATGGCGTTGAGTTTTACCAAGTTAGCTGGAGTGGTATGTGCAGCAAAAAACTGTAATATAAGCAGTACAACCCGAGTCAATCTTTCTTTCGATTTCCTCAAGATAGGAAAACGTAACTTCTGCAAATCGAAAAGATTTGCTTCGAAATTTGGATTCGCTTCATGGCATCAATCGGCTTTGTGGGTCTCATTTTGAAGAGAGCATGTTCATCGTTGGCACTCACCGTAGAGGTGGCGATATGGAGCAGTTGCAACGATTTTTCCTCAATTGGAAGGGATATCAATTCTTAGCGGTGAAAGAAACAACAAAAAGAGACGTTCAGCTTCTGAAGATTTAGGTGAACGATCAAAGAAAATGTGTCGTGTGGAACATCAATTAGGTATTTTACTCTCAAAGATAGATGTGGTGCAAATAATTCAAAATTGCTAAATTGTTTCAGAGCCAATTTCAAAACGCTGGTTGTGTACCGAAATTCCAAGCGTAGACATCTCAGTATGTTGCCAAATTAGTGAATCAAATATAAAACCATCAGAAACGTATTATCCATTAATAGCGTTAAAAATGACGTGAAAATGAAAAATTCTAGTTCTAGAACAGTTCATTGTTTCACCATTAGGTAGGTAATACCGGGTGTCCAGCAGAATCCTGGACATAGGAGATTAACATGGAAAATCGGTTTTTATATTTTTGCGCCTGTCGGTTGCTTTGATTAAAAAACTTTTAAGAGTAAAGTTGTAGAGCTTATGGTCAGCTATCATCCTGTAATTTTTTCAATACCACAGTTTTGGCTGTTTTTTTGGAAAAACACCTCGAAAAATGCAAAAATTTGAATTTGGCGCGTCACCCCCGCCATGCATCTGCAGTGCCTCCAACATAATAATTTCTTATGTCAGAGTCAGAGCCGATATTCCTTTCTTATTTATTTTGAGGGACTATCATGTAGTAATTAACGTGATTATGCAGTGAAAATTAACCGAAAACCTGACGATAATGTTCTTAAATTATACGGTAAGTAAAAGTTACATTTATAATTATCATAATTAGTAAAATGAAAATCATTCCAATTTGTATAAGGCTGGTTGTCTGGCTGGTATTAAAAACTTCTCGACGTTGGTCTTGGTTGTCCTGCACTGTATGTGGATTTTAGAGAGTCCAAACTCATTCATTTTGTTGATTTGAGGGACCAATTAATCCAAATTAACATTCATTGGTGGAACAAATGTTTATAGCTAACAAGCAAGACCAGTAAGCATATAGCGATGGATGTTTGATCTGCTAAGACCAATTTCTTTCATGCTTTATCTATGTATCTGGAGACTATAGTGCCTGTGCAAAAAACTCTTTTCAGTGACAACAAATCTTAATAAAGGTAATAGTGTTTTTATAGGAATAATTGTTGTTACCTGTGTTATTACCTAAATATATGTTACAATTCTTTTTCATGTCCACTTGTTAATTTCTTCCGTTAAGAAATTTATGTATAGATTGATAATGGAAATATACTTATTTTGGTACTTGTTGCATCCAGTTTTACACACACAATTTCCCCGAAATAAAAATTTAATGTATACATAAAGCTTGTATTTATTGATATTAAAGGTTCGATTTTCATTTGTTCACTTTGACAGCAAAAAACAATTGAACATCGAAATTAGGAACCATTTTGTTGATACGGTCTAAAATTTTATTTTTATTATTTCTTATTTAAATGTTTCATTAGTTATGAATTTTGAGGAGAGAAAACTTGTTTTAAAACAATACTGGGTTGGTAATTCCTTTGCTCAAATTCGAGACAACATTGCTGCATTGTTTCCTGAACGACCAATACCAGCATGCAGTTCACTTCAGGCGGTGGTTGCTCGTTTTGAGGAAACTGAGCGTATTAACCCGATATGTTCCTGTGAGCGAAAGCGACGACTTCATGCTGGTGCGGATCCAGAGGATGAAAATGTGGCAAAACTTGTTGTTCTTGCTACAGTAAACGATGATCCTTCCGAGAGTATTCGACAGATTGGCCAAGAAACTGGACTTAATAGATCGACCATCCATAATTATCTGCAAAAAGAAGGTTTTAAAAGCTACAAAAAAGAGAACCATCAAAAACTCTTACCGGCCGACCTTTTCCCCTGAATAGAGTTTTGTGAAATCCTGACCGAAAAAATTATTGCAGCCCCAAGATTTGTTAGAAACATTTGTTTCACGGATGAATGCTCATTTGGATTGACTGGCTCTTCGAATCAACAAAATGATCGGATTTGGGCACTCCAAAACCCACATACATGACAATCGGGACCAACGTCGAGCAACTGTAAACGTGTGGATCGGCATTTTGGGGCGCCATGTTATAGGTCCATTTTTCATTGATGGCAGTTTGAACGCCAACAAATATGGCAATATGCTTCGCAATGACATTTTGCCTGCTGTAGAAGCCATCCAGCCATTAGAACGGGTTTTTTACATGCAAGATGGGGCTTCATGTCATACTGCACTGCAAAATAGACGTTTTTTAAACGAAACATTTGGTGATAGGTGGATCGGAAAGTTTGGAGCAATTAATTGGCCACCTCGCTCTCCGGATTTGAATCCCTGTGATTTTTTGGTTGGGGATTCATTCAAGATCGTGTCTCCCAGAGAAATAAACAATATGCAAATGTTCTAGAGTTGAAACTTGCCATTCAAGAAATTTGTGGTCAAGTCACGGTGGTGATGTTGGACAATACATGTCGCAATTTTGAACAGAAGCTTGCATATTGACCTCTGCAGAAGGTGGTCATTTTGAACAATTTCTCTGATGTGCCACATCTAGTCTTGTATTTTATTTATTTGTTTATTGTTCTTGTTTACCTCTGTGTTTGATGTTAAACACATGGGTGGTTATTCACTTTCTTTGTAGTATGTAATTAAATGGTTCTTTTAAGAGTCGCCAATCCGTTTTTTTTTCGCCAATTCCACGATAACTCATTTGTAGAGTACAACCACATTTCAAGCTTGGTTCTTGGTTTGCTCAACAAATGTATCCACCCAACTCGCCGTCCTTAATAATACTTAACATTAACCTAGCTTTTAGCTTTACCAAAGACAAAGACAAGGGATATATCGTCGATCCGTTGTCTGTTGCTAATCTAAAATGAATTAGACAACCAGCCATACACAAATTGGAATAATTTTCCTTTTACTAATTATGATAATAATAAACGTAACTTTTACTTACCGTATGATTTAAGAACATTATCGTCAGGTTTTCGGTTAATTTTCACTGCATAATCACGTTAATTATTACATGATAGTCCCTCAAAATAAATAAGAAAGGAAAATCGACTCTGACTCTGACATAAGAAATTATTATGTTGGCGACACTGCACATGCATGGCGGGGGTGACGCGCCAAATCAAAATTTTTGCACTTTTCGAGGCGTTTTTCCAAAAAAACAGCCAAAACTGTGGTATTGAAACAATTACAGGATGATAGCTGACCATAAACTCTACAACTTTACTCTTAAAAGTTTTTCAATCAAATCAACCGTACAGGCGCAAAAAAATAGAAACCGATTTCCCATGTTAATCTCCTATGTCCAGGGTTCTGCTGGATACCCGGTATATTGGTACCATAACATAAAACTTTGTAAAACTGCTTTATTTTAGGACGAATTACAAGCATTACAAGAATATTTCCATCTTTACCAGCATCCCATCTCGAGGGCCATGCCATGCCCCACAATAGATTTGTGTCTTTCGTAATGGTATTAGAACACCTCTTTAAAACACATTTTAAAACATTTGTCCTGCAGAAATATATTTCTCAAATATATAGTGTTAGCAGAAATATTTCTTTACAACATCCCTGTGTTAATTTCCCTTGAGAGTAAGCAAAATTGTATTTTACATTAAAATGTATTAACAGAATTTTTACAGCTGCTGTTCTAAATTCTCACAAAAACAGGCAGCATCAATAAATTGTATGCATTGGATTTATTTGATGTAATCAAAAAGTCAAAAAAATATGAATTTTTGAAAAATCGGTAATTCAAATAATTCTGATTATATTATATCTACTATACCGGGTGACCCAAATCCAATGTACATAGTCCGATCTCAGTTGCTATTACAGATAGAAGTTTAAAATTTGGAACATCAATATAACATCTTGAAACTAAAAGTTTGCTGTTATGAAATGTCATATGTCAGTTTAGGATTTGTCGCAATTGACACCATCTTTTACTTTTTAAATCTCAACTTGCATTTTTTACTGCAAATTCGAAATCGGCCCAAAATTACCTTTTCAACGACCCATCACACTTACCAATATTGGTAAATAAATTCGCCATAAATTGACATTTTATGATAATTAAACTTTTGGGTTACTCCCGGTATACCAGTCGAAATTCGCTATGCTGACCACGATTCTTTTATTGTTAGAATATGCGCATCAAAACAACATGGGTTAGATCATGATACAAATATTTCTGACAGATACACCTCAGTTTAAATTATTTTCAATTTTCCCGTTTTTTAAATACGAGAAAACTAATTTCTTTGAATAGAAACCTAAGTTTTTATTTACATAGATTGAAACAGTTGATATTGAAACAGGAAAAGAGTTATTCTAATTGCTCAAACTGCCGGCCATTTGCCTCGATACAACGTCTCACATTTTCGGTGCATTTCCTCATGACATTTCTAAGTTGATCAGCAGTGATTTCATTAATGGCCCTTCGAACCCTTTCCTCCAAGTTTTCTCGATTTGGTGCTCGTGGATGTAGGAAAACCTTGTTGTTCACATGTGCCCAAACAAAAAACTCCAGAGGTGTCAGGTCAGGCGAGCGAGGGGGCCAGTGAACCGGTCCAATATTGCCAATCCAGTTGTTGCCAAAAGTTTCATTTAAGTAAGGTGTCACTTGGCGGCAGTTATGTGGGGGTGCACCATCTTGTGGAAAATATATACTAGCTCTTTCTGCTAACGGTAAATCATCCAAGAAATGATCAAGTTCTTTACGTAATAGTTGAAGAAATCTTTCTCCCGTTAAATTTTTATTAAAAATGATCGGCCCGACTAGCCTTGTACCTAGAACTCCTAGAAAAATGTTGAAACCAAATCTTCCTTGGTGTCGTCCTTCCCTAAACACGTTGTGGTTGCCTTGTGACCAAAATCTCAAATTGTTTCTGGTGAGACAGCCATTGTTGGTGACTCGCGTTTCATCCGAATATAAAATTAAGTGGGGAAAGATTGGGTTCTCGGTTTATTTTCGAACTATCCAACTGCAATACTGTAGACTTCTAGGACCATCATCTTCATAAAGATGTTGGTGAATTTGGTATTTATATGGGTGATAATTATGTTTTCGTAGCACTCTTCTGGCAGTCTCCCTTGGTACACCTATGTCATCTTCGATTTGCCGTAACGAGATTGTATGATCAGCTTTAACAGATGCTAAAACTAGCACCTAAACTTCTTCATTTACAATAAAATGGTTATTATTTCCATTGTCGTTTGTTCTTAATAGTTCTTCTAATCTTCTAAAGTAGTTAACACTATAACGATCTGCATACCTTCCTAAATAAATTCGAGATGCGCGTATAAATAAAATAACTTTTAAATAATAATTACTCTAGTTTAGTTAAATGGTCATAACTGGTCATAACGTTTTGCCGTCAAACGTCGATATTTAAGAGAACACCCTTAATTTTTTTCATGGCTGCCTGCAATCAAATAGGATACACTCCATAATTGGCCAATGGTATAGCCGGATGAGGACACTCAATAAAAAACTTCTACTTCACGCAGAAATTGCCGATGTTTCGACATTTATTCTCATGTTTTTCAAGGCTATTCTACAGGATGCGCGAAAGTTTTTTCGTCATAAGCAAGGAGATACATTTCTTGCCCAAGAACAACTACGGAAGATCATGACATGGACACATATTGGAACGAACACAATCATGAGCTCCAACAGTTGGGGCTCGTGTGTGCTGGGCCTGTTGTTGTCTAGAGGTTCAGACGACGTCTCATGATTGTGTTCGGTCCAATGTGTGTCAATGTCGTGATCTTCTGCAGTCGTTTTTTGACTAAAAATGTATCTCCTTGCTTATGACGAAAAACTTCCGCGCAACCTATAGAAAAGCTTTGAAAAAGATGTGAATATACGTCGAAACGTCGGCACTTTCTGCGTAAAGTAGAAGTTTTTTATTGACTGTCCTCACCCCGCTATACCATTCGCCATCATTATCCAAAATGACGCTAATCAACTCCACTATACACTCCATAGCTATTACTGCCTACTGGGAGTAGGAACAAATGGAAGTAGCACGAATTTAGAAGTTTCTTTTAATAAACAATTGTCGTTGTAACGTCCCTAGTACTATATTTAGGTGCCAACATCCTATTTTCGCAATAAAAAGCATAAGTTTGGTATTTTTTCGTATATAAAAGACGGGAAAATTGAAAATGCATTAACCTAATATGTATCTGTCAAAAAGAGTGCTGTCATGAACTAACCGGCGTTGTTTTATTGCAGATACTCGAATAACAAAGGAATCATGGTCAATATTGCGAAATTGGAGTGGTATACCGGGGGCAACCAAAAAGTTTAATTATCATAAAATGTGAATTTATGGCTAATTGACTTATCAAAGTGGTAACTGTAATGAGTCGCTGGAAAGGTAATTTTGACCCGATTTCGAATTAGCGTAAGAAAATCTAGGTTGACATTGCAAAGTTGGTGCCAATTGCGACAAATCCTAAACTGTCATTTGACATTTCACAACAGCAAAATTTTAGTTGCAACATGTTATAATGATGTTCCAAATTTCAAACTTTTATCTGTAACAGAAACTGAGATCGGACTATGTACATTGGATTTGGGTCACCCGGTATGTATGCCGTCTCAAATTATTATGGACTGGGGTGTGCCATGGAAAACAGATGTTTTGCCCCGGTATAAATTTTTGACAATGACATTACGTGAATTTGGCAAGTAAATGAGGTTACAAATTCGACAAATGTCTAAATTATTTGTAAAACGTTGCCAAATTAATCAAAAATTAAGTATCAATCATCCTCATACTGAGCCTGCCATAAGTAGGCAGTATGTGTAGTAGAAAGAAAGGGTAGGTAAAAAACCCCCAGGGACTATTGAAGGACTTCTTATATAAGCTCGAACATCCGAACATCATTATATTTTGGTGCTAACTTAATAGACAATTAAAGAAATATGCAGAAGCACATCTTTCTTAAGAAGATAGAAGTAATGAGGTAGACATATTATTGTGTGGATTCACAAAAATGGTAATAAAGTTAACTACATCTTCAGATTACATATTAGTTATTATGAATATTATGTGAAAAAATATTTATTATTTAATTCTTCTTCTTCTCTCCTAAAGAGGCCTATCTTCTTATGATGTTGGCGACCACTTTGGCCCATCTTATCCTATTCACTGCAGCCACAGTATAAAGAATAATGCATTATATCAGTATCGTCAGTTCGTGTCGGCACTTTTGATATTTCCAAAACTAAAGCGTGCCGCGCGAACCTGCACCCGACGATTTTCTCGAGTAGTTACGAGGGGACCAACACATGCGATGCACTGCCAAAACGTTGCCAAAACCGGCCTAAACCGGTTTGGTGGTGCATCGCCGGCGGCCGGGCGGACGGGGCAAGGGGAGGGAAGCTTCAATTTTTCGATCGACTGACGTTACTGATATAATATTATTATTCTTTATACTGTGCTGCAGCTCGGAATAAGTCGGCTGATGTTAGGTCAGTACATTTTCTAAGGTTGGCCAGCCAGGATATACGCCTGCGTCCAGGGCTGCGCTTGCCCTCAATCTTGCCTTGTAGGATTAATTGTAGAAGTCGGTACTTATCATTACGAATAATGTTGTCAAAGTAGGCCAGTTTTCTGTTCTTTGCGGTAGTAATGATTTCCTTCTCTTTTCTGAGCCTCTCGAGAATCGTGATGTTAGTTGCATGGTATGTGTATGAAACCCGTAGCATGCGTCGGTAGCACCACATTTCGAATGCTCCTAAGCGTTTGGTGGCAGCCTCAGTAAGACTCAAGCTTTCTACTCCATAGAGGAGAACACTAAAGACGTAGCATCTGAGAATTTTTATGCGTATATTGATATTAAGAGACAGGTTACAAAGAACTTTCTTAAGGCGGTTAAAAGCGCTTCTGGATTTTTCAGTTCGAGTTCTTATGTCATAACTATGATCCCATGTATCACTGATATTGCAGCCCAGGTCGCATATTTTCTCTACTATTTCCAATGGTGTATCGTTTACCGTAAATTGAGCGTTTATGTTGGTGTTCTTACTGATAATTTCTTACATGTCAATTATTTCACTATTGGATTCTGACAAGGAATCACTGCTAGCCAATTTTAAATCAGCCTACTAATGTGATAATAAATGGAGAAATATTATCAAAAGGTGTTCCACTCGACTATTCTTCTTTAGTCCGCCAAAATTAGATCGTTACTGCACAACTTGTCAAGAGTACAATGTTCTTGTTGTAGAAATTCTTACAATAAACCCTTGCCATTTGTTTGTATGATGACATTGACAATGATAATGGAGTAAGTTTAGAACCTAATAACCATGATACAGTAACTATTAAAGATAAGATGTTGCACATATGGGAGGTGGCCGTAGCCGTCGATTGTGTAGGAACAAACATTTGTGGACAAAATGGCGAAGGCGAAATTTCTCTCATATTTTTAAATGCTCAATTCAGGCTACTATACAACAAGCTAACATACCTCAATTGCCCAGATTTCCCCCTGTAGCGAATCCACACTGCCAGACATTAAGTATCTATTGCAACAATGTTAGACTACCTATGCAGAGTTTGGGATATATAAACAAAGCTGAATGCAAAACACGAATTAAAAGCATCAGAAAATGTTGCTTTTAAACCAAGGTGAGAACTAAGAAATACTTCTTGTCGCTTCTTCTGATTTTAAAATTTTACCTGTTTAGGGTCACAAACGACTCTAAATTTAGCAAGAGAATTGTTTGACATTCCTGCACAAATGTGATAATAAGATTTCATGCAGATATGGTTTGTGACTCATTGTGCAAATTGGTATTGGCACCCCAAATTCAGTATTAACAAACGCAGAGAATTACGGAACAAAAAAGGTGTTGCAGGCTGGGATAAACACAAAAATCAGCAGCAGCAGAGTACGCTTTCTCTGAAGGTCAAGTTATGCCTTTCATCCTTTTAACAAAATGGATTTGTTCAATCATCAACCGCAGAGTTATTATCCGAGAGTAACCAGAAAAGCCGTTGATACCTTTAGGCACAAAAACATCTTTGACAGAAAAGAGGAAATTGCGGTCCAAAATTCAGACTGGAAACAAGTTCTGCAAAAGCATAAAATAAAAAATTCTTTGACCACCACATCAAAAATCGGAAAACAATTTAGGAGGGCTGAATTTGTTCAAATGCCAATTCTGTTTGTTTTATGTTAAACGCCAAATTATGATGATGTTCTAGCGTATTCCTATGTCTATTTTTTTTTGTTTTTCAACACTTACTTAAATAAAAAAGTGTTTTTACCCCAGGTATTTATTATTGTTTCCTGACACCCAACTACCTAGTTTTATGACTAGACTCATAACATCTATGCTTATAACGAACCTATAATAATTATCAATTTTGGCATTTGGCAACTGGAGCATTAAAATTACATAGATAAAATAAATTTGCCCAGCTCCTAAGCCACGAGATCCTGCACAAATCCCTCTGAACAGTATTACTGAAGTGATCTTGTTATTGTTGTTTTAAGACAATATGATGTTAGTTGCGTCCGTGATCCAAGGCAAACAGTGCGCCAAGTGTCTGGAATTATTTTCAAAACCAAGAGCCAGAAATTCCATAATAAAGCTACATGAACAGACACTTATTTGTACTAACCAGGAAAGCTCTGCTAGAGCTGCGTTACTAACCAAGAATTTTTAAAGTGATTTTTGATTGTGATTGTTTAAAGCCTCACAAGTGCGATAATTGCCAGTCCTGAACGGGTGACCAGAGCAGTCTTCACCAGTATGTGATATATGCGATCATAAAATAAAATAATAGCCGAGGCGCAAAACAGCAAAATAATAAAAATTATTTACTTTTTTTAGAATGAGTTGTAATTTTTGTTTGACAGTTTGACTTTCTTTCCAGCTTGCACCTGCGAACGATTCTAACTTAAAGTTAAGGGCGAAATAAGCCGCGGAATTTCTAGGCTTAGACAAGCCACCCGTAAACTGATGCTTATTATGTGATGCAATGGTATTGCTTGTTTATGTGCCAATTAACCTTAAGTATACTTAAATTTTCCTTGGTGCGAACGGGCATAAATGCTTCTATTCATAACATTAGTCTGGCAACATTTCATAAATGAACTAGACATTTGTCAAATTTGTAACCTCATGTATTTGCCAAAATCGCTGTCAGTCATTGTCAAAAATGTATACAGGGGCAAAAGTCTGTTTTCCATGGCACACCCCAGTCCATAATAGTTTGAGACGGCATATACGTACTTCTACATCTAAGCTCTGTTGTTACAGTTGGGCAGTGGGTTACACAAATAGGTTAAGTTTAGGGTAACCTCATAATAAAATAAAATTAGAAATAAATTTTAGCACGCCTCTGAAATTTATACCAAGGTAGTCAAGGTAGAAAAGTGAATGTTTTTTGAAAGATCAAAACACAAAAGGACCGTCACCGAGTAGGCTTTCTGCATATTTTATTCTGTGGTATTGCTACATCATCGTTCAACCAGACCTAGGTACTTTATTTTTAATAGTCGTTGTAGAAAATATATCATGTTTCAAATGAATTTTTAGCTGGTCCCATTCTTGTCACGTCAGCATTGCGTCACAGGGCGGTAGACTTTAGTTTGAAGCCTTAGTTTGAACCACATACTTCCATTACATTTAGGACATTGCCTATCCTTTACATTCCTGGCCTTGGACTGCAAAAGGAGGGGATGGACACACAATACCTCGTAGTTTGCAATTTCTGCACATGCCGAAAAATGAGCGCCCTTTTGAAAGTGGCGCAGGTAGACCCACGTGCAGTTAGATACACGTACTGTCCACGAATCACGAACTAGGTCGAAAGCACTGGGTTTGTGATTCGTGACATCCAGTGTTGCCGGTATTTTCACGAGTTATTCCGGTTACTTGACGTAAATGGGTGTGAGGGAAATTTATTCGATATGTGATTCGAACCAAATACATTTCGCGATTTGGCAACAACTCACGGGTACGCGCACAGTGATTCGGATCCCAGTCCCCATATTTTGGCATCAAGGTCACGGAGGATTGTCCTGTACGTTATTGACGTACTTGGTTTGAACATCACGTTATAAAGAGTAGAGTGAGCATTTTTCTTCAATTTAATTTTCTGTTTTATGGTATCAGTAATATAAGGTTTAGGCATGCGATTGAATTGTGTTGTATTGATAGGTGCATAATTGTCGAATTTTTCGGTTAGAATGAAGTTCACTTTATCAACACTAAAATCAGATGTTCCATGGCATAAGCATCAAAATTTATAGTTGCCATGTCTGCGTGAAAATTTTCCCTACTAAAGCCACTAAAATCTCTATAGGTGATCATCCTTACAGATGCCCTAGGCAGAGTCAACTTCAAGTTGGCATACACCAATCTATGATGTGACATGTTATACAGTTCCAATTTTATTAATTTCCTGGTTACTATCTACTCAAATAACATCGATAAGGCTATCACTATTTCTTGTAATACGCGTCGGCGTCATTTATGACTTGGTTTAAGTTAAAAGTACCAAACAATGCCTTCAATTAGTTTGTTTCACTGTTTTCCGATAATAAGTTTATATTTAGGTCTCCTAGCTGAAAAGTAAAATCATACTATGGGGATAAACTGAACATAACATTTTCCACTACCTCCAAGCTTTTATAGCCAATTAATGGTGACTTTTACAACTATCAGTAAAACTTCAGTTTGAAGTTAAACACCAGTAATGACGTAGATTTCATTGTTACCTGACAGATAAACAATGCGATCTACGTCATATCTGGTGTTTTAACTTCAAACTGAAGTTTTACTGATTGTTGTAAAAGCTGCCTTAATGAAGCTTTATATATATCCTCAATCAAGCCTTTTAAACCGTAGAACTGTACTTCACACCATAAACACTCTAACCCAGCGATGTTCACAGGTGAATGATCCAATGTAGGATCGATCACTTGATTATAGTGAGTACATAAAGAGCAACCCCTCCTCTGCTAGCTATTTTACCTTTGCGGAACAATTGATAGCCGTCAATATGAACGGCAGTATCTAAATAGTCTGCATCTAGCCACGTCTCCGTTAGTACAAACAAATGAAAACCTTCTGAGAGAAACAGGTTACTTCGTTCACCAAAGGAAGAGATCAAAGATCTTATGTTTACATGGCCCAAAAAAAAGATTATTGTTGGACATTATATTAATTTGTTGATGCATTTTTGCCTTTCGTTGCCCATTGTCACCTGAAGGAGTTTTCAGAAATCTATTACTTACTTTTTGACAAAAAAATCATTTGTAGTCTCCAACAACTGCTTGTATTTCTTGAACTTGAACCTGGTAACTCCAACATGTCTTGGCCAAAATTCTGGATTGTACAAGTCGCCTTTTTTCGATAAAGAGCTGTCACCAAAAATCGCTTAAGAAAATTGGGTTGAGATGGAATTTCCTTGACAGTAACAGGGACCTCCTGGAAGTTGTCTTTTTTCTTTAAGTAATTAAGGATGCTATCTTCTGAGCACTCCCGCCTTACTCTGTAAACATAGAGCCAAGCACGTATGTCTCCTCCAGCAAAGTCACTATTTGGATCTGGTTGAGTATTACCCAGACTTTTTTTAGAAAAACGGAAAGATAAATGGAGAACCACCATCGTTCGGTTCGCTTATGGCCGATTGTTCACTTTCAATTCCTCCCAGCGACCTTTCCCGAGAACCAAACGGCCCTGGTAACCTCAGCTGCAATCTGTTATGTCCATGAGGCCTCGCACTTTCTCCATTCTTTCGTTGACGTTTCTCAATTATACTTCTATTTCCACGACGCTTCCCACTTTCTGCCCCGAGTCATTTGGAATTTACACCTACATGGGCATTACCGACAATTTTGCGCATCTCATAGCTCTGAGAAATTTCGCTCGTTCCGGCAACATTGGATGGGCTCGATTCATCACCCGAGTATAGCGAGTAAGGAGCATCAAAGTTTGAATTATTGTTGTTTACGTTTTTTTTCTGCATTTTTGTGCCGGTACCTCGGAAATATTTAAGACGGTGTTTACAGCATCACAACACTATTACGTGTAGAGTCAATTATTTCCGCATTTCTAGCGGCTTACTTTCTATATCTCGGATCACAAATAACTGCAGTTTAAATTCCTATTTTAGTCGATGCAGGGAATGATTTGCCTTCAGAGAGTTCAGAGATTGCGATGTGTTCGTGGTTTTGCGATAAACAGATGTTCTAAAGTGTTAGTTACCCTTTCACCAACTCACCAGTTCATCCACGAATAGTGAGTGACCACAAACAGGGAGCCGTTTTCTTCAATTTCTATTGTTATAATAGAATGTAATTCAATGTTGTTTAAATAAATCAATTAGTAGTCTGTCATTTCTGTTCTATTTAATAAAAGAGTCATCGACGTACTAAAACCACACTTTTCGTATATGTGCGTTAATTTTAATAGCGTTTGATTCAAACCACTATGTGTTGGTCACTATTAGTGGCAATGGTGAACCCATCGCAAGGTGGTGCTTCTGTTCAAAGAGTTGGCCTTTCATTTGAAAGTATGAGCTTTTCAAGCAGCATCGTAATGCGCTCATCACTCCACCGCCAAAAATATTCTGCCTTTCGTCTTCACATCCGCCCTCAGTCTGACTTCGAGAATTTCTAATGTTTCCTCCACTATAATATTCCTGTAAAGGCTTTCCACATCAATCGTTACCTAATTCTACCCTCTTAAGTATATATTTACAAATTTTTCGAAGTTTTAGAGTTCCCAGCCAAAAGTTGGATAACTTGAAAATAAAATATCGTCGGACCACTTGTCGGAGTGTCTCTAGAACTTCAAATGTGTGTTTATTGGTCAAAGTGTGATTATTAGATGAGTGTCATTTTATATTTTCCTTTCGTCAGAACGTTCTATATCTTAGAGTCGCAGAATTCAGAATCCATAAGGATTTTCATTTCTGTAGTCTGCTAGAAAGACTTTTATAACATTTGTTTCTTTAAGGTTTTCTAACAAAAGTGAATTGATTTTTCATTTCTATTTCTCATTATCTGATCCCTGAAACACCGTACTTCTACTGCACTTGTTATGTCGATAACTGCAGTTGCTGTTGAAATAACTGCAAACTTAAGGCCTTTTCTCTTAAATTTTTTTTTGGTATCACCTAAAATTACAATGATATACAGCAAAAGTAACAAAATTTACAATACTTGTATAATGTTATAAAAATACCACGGAGTGAACTTAAATTTTACATTTCCACTATTATGCCATGGCAAAGAACCGTTACAAAGAAAAGTAATAAAAACATGAAAAGTCCATAAAAACACATTTCCTTTAGGTGGTATTGTGGACCGCAACGCTAAATATGGTTTTGATTGGGGCTTTTGCCGTAAGCCTATTGTGCAGTGAGACACGTCGCCCTGGGATTTAAAATTCCCTGAAATAGCGGAATTGAGTTCCGCTGTATTATAACGTTCCATATGTATTGCCGTATATTCGATGGGCAAGAATTTAGATAATTTCTGCATATTTTACAAATGCGACTTTACTCGAAAAGACCTTTTATACAGATGCCTCGGAGCTAATGGCCAAAAATAATAGCGCGTGCACAGAAACATAAAAGTACTGCAAGTATTACTTATAATTTATTACTTTAGATGAATTATTTTTCAAGTTGCTTCATTTCTAGGTGAAAATGAATTGTATCTATAAGAACTTTAATTCGACTTTTTTAACCTCGTGAGATTTTGTTACTAGGAAAACATGTTGGTCAATCTAACTCTAAAAGATTGTAAGTAAGTTAAAAGAGAAAAGTGATAGTAATGAGCTATTGTAACTTATTAGCGATGGGCTATAAGGAAATAGATTGGGTTTGCAATCTAAAGGGTTTTCCGGGCTTTGAAGCCGTGGTCCAGTGGAATTTCTTCCTGTAGTTTTGTCCACAGCTGCGGCAGACAATATCAAAGGCGATAAGGCAATGGGCGAAGTGATTTCCCGTGCTTCCCGACGTCGACTGATTCGACTGTGGTGAGCTCCGTGGTATTTATTCCCCCGCCGTCGCGCTGCAGTGGGCGGACTGGGGTGGGGGTAGTGGTGGAGCGGGGTTTCGGTGCACATGAAGTGTGTCGTAGAATTCGCTTCCAGACTCCATTTAGAAACGTAATTTTCTCCTTCCTGTGGAAATTGTTGTCGTGCTTAGATCTCAATGGCGTCTCTCGTTAGTCTCGGATAGAAACGCTGTGATTGATATAAGATATCCGTCTGGTTGAAAAGGATGTCGTGACCTTCGGAGAGAGCGTGCTCTCCTACTGCTAAATTTTGTGTTTGTCCCAGCCTGCAACTGCTCTTGTATTCCGTAATCCTCACTGCGTTTTGTGGTGCCAATGTATACCGAGCCACAGCTGCATGGAACTCGGTAAATTTCGGCTGCCGTTAGGAGATCTCTGCGGTCATTTGTCTATCTCAAGCTACGTTGTATTGTACAAGTGGGTTTGAAGACCGTTTTAACATAGTCCTTTTCCAGTAGCCTGCCGATCCTGTGCGTTACTTTGTGGATGTATGGTAGACTAATCCATCCGCGCTTTAATTCATCTGCTGCAGTTGTTCCTTCCTGGCGCTCTACGTTCCTTGGACTGACCTTGGACCCTATCGAACTCGTACTGACTGTATCCATTCCAACCAAAAGCTCTTTCCAGATGCTTCATTTCCCGCTTTAATTCAGCCGGCTCACAAATCTCTTAGCTCTCACAGACAAAGTCATTATGACTCCCCTTCTCTGTTTGGGATGATGATTTGATCCGTTATTGAGGTATCGGTCAGTGTGTTTGTTTTCTATAAACGGTGTACGCCTCCTTGATACCAAAACATCCAAAAACGGTAGGCTTCCTTCCTTTTCTATCTCAATAGTGAATTGGATTTTTGGGGTTTAAGAGGAAGTTTTGAAGTTGGCCCTGGCCAGGGCTTCAGATAACAAGAGTGTCGTACACGTCTCGGAACCAGCACTTTGGCCTCTTATTTACCGTTGCCAATTCTATGTACTAAGTGGGCTGCCCATAGCTACATCATCAGTTTGTATGTAGAAATCTTTCTTCCGTTGAAAATATGTAGTGGTTAGACAGTGTTGGAACAACTTGGCAATATCTTGTGGAAATTCCTGGTTGATATATATAGGATTTCTCCTGGAAAATGAGTCAAAGAATGCAGTTTTTCAGCGAAAAGAGTAGAGCCTTTTATAAAGCTGTCAGTATTTCCTATTTTAGATTTCAGCAGTTTTGTGAGGTGTTACGCGATTTCGTAAGTCGGGCATCCTATGTTGCTCACTATGGGTCTCAGTGGCACATCCGGTTTGTGGATCTTTAGCAAACCCTACAACTTTAGTGGCCGGGCTTCTGATTTTTTAAGCTTAGTCATGTCATCCGATGTCCCGTCCTTGATTAAATTGTTGGTAGGCCTCAGAATCTGGGCGGTTGGATCACGAGTTAGTTTCTTGTAGTTGGTAGGATCTAACAGTATTCTGAATTTTCCTTCGTAGTCCGATGTTGATATTACTACTATTGCATTTCCTTTATCTGCTGGTAAAATTAGAATACCCTTGTCTTCGTTCAAGGCTTTTAGAGCTTTCTTTTCTGCAAAAGAGAGATTGCTTTTTGGTGGTTTTGCGCGTTGAAGTATTCGTGACGTCTCCATCCTTATCAGTTCAGATATCTGAATTGGCAGCTGCCGGATTCCGCTCTCCAAGTTTGCTATGATCTCTTCCACTGGCATCCTGGATGTTGTTGGCAAAATTTCCTCTCTGGTTCAGAACGCTCAGCTTGTTTGTTGACTGTTCTCTGTCGGTCAAATTGACTACAACCGTACATTGACTTTTTTTGAATGTGAGGTTTAATGTGTCCGGCAAATTGTTGGTGGCACTGAGTGCGTCAAATTTCTTCCTTTGTCGGTTAGTTGCGATGGCTTGGACTGCAATCTTCCGTTCATGTGGCAAACGATCCACCTTCTCCCAGTCGCTTCAATGCAAGTTGTTAGCTAGTTCTAAATTTACAAATACATTTTTTTATCATTATATGCAAGATCTCTACAGATTCCATAGATCCTTTCACTGAGGAGAGATTGTCCTGTTGTAAATCCTGCTCGCTTGACTAGATCTGAAGGTTTATTTTATCCTCGGAAGTTTGAGATGTTGTTGGTGTTACGGCATCGTATTAGAAATTCCAGTGAACTCAGGAATTGTGATCCTTCTTCGGAGGTTCTCCAGTTGTTGAATCAGTCTTTATGTATCCTCCCCGTAGAAAAGGTTTATAAGAATGTGAAGGCTTAATATGTTTTCCGGGCTTTGAATCCGTGGTCCGCATGGAATGTAGAGCGCCAAGAAGGAACAACGGGAGAAGATAAAGAAAAGCGCGGATGGACTAGCCTACCATACATCCCCAAAGTGACGGAAAGGATCGGCAAGCTACTGGAAACGCACACTATTAGAACCGTCTTTAAACACATCAACGACCGCAGAGGTCCCCTATCGGCACTCGAAGTTTGCCGAGTTCCATGCAGCTCTGGCTCGGTATACATTGCGCAGTGTCCACACGAGGATTACAGAGCACAAGAGGAGTTGCAGGTTTGGACAAACCCGAAAGTCAGCAGTAGCAGAGCATGCTCTCTACAAAGGTCACGACATCCTTTTCAACAAGGTGGATATCTAATATGAATCGCAGCGTTTCTATCTGAGACAAATGAGACAGGCCATTGAGATCTTTAAACAGGACAACATCTTAAAAAAGTTAGAAAAACGCAGTTTGGTTCAAATGTTATACAGGTAGGAGGAACTAGAATTACCATATTTTGGTTTTGGCGCCCAATGGCACCCAACCTCAAAATTTTAAATGGCATCACTTTTCTGATACTTCAAATTAAAGGTCCTTTTGATTAGTATTCACCTGCACT
This sequence comes from Taphrorychus bicolor, assembly GCA_951812265.1. Lineage (NCBI taxonomy): Eukaryota > Metazoa > Arthropoda > Insecta > Coleoptera > Curculionidae > Taphrorychus > Taphrorychus bicolor. Next base: position 36,854,286 of record OX638301.1, on the reverse strand, counting down.
GTATGTGTGCAAAAGTACAATTAAAATAAAGTAAACTGTGTTTTTTATGAAATGCTATTTTATTTAATTAGATGCTAAAAATTTATTCCATTTTGAGCTAAACAAAAATATAATATAATTTCAAACTCATTTCTTACATTCTGAATCACGTATCTCGGAAATGTAGCACAGTCAGTAATAATCCGTTTCCGAAGATCATCCAGTGAAGCTTAGTGTTTTAAATACAACAATTTTCAAGTGACCCCAGAGAAACAGGTCGAGGGGCCTTAGATCTGGTGATCTTGCCGGCTGTTCTACTGGACTTCTTCTCCCAATCCACTGATGTGGACGTATCCTTTAAAAATTGCCTCAAACCAAGAACATAGTGAGGTGGCGCTCTATCTTGTTGAAAATGTATTAAACCTGCGTTTAGGTTGTCTCCTAAATATCGCCATTAAGGTTATCATTAATAAATAAAGGCCCAACAATAGTATCACACAATATTCCCGCCCACTTCTTCTTCTCGTGCCTTATTCTCAGTGGACGTTGGCGATTACTATGGCCCATCTGATTTTATTTGCTGCAGCCCGAAACAGATCCATAGATGTCATTCCTGTCGATTGTCTCAGATTTCGCAGCCATGATACTCGTCGTCTTCCAGGCACTGTTTTGCCGTCAAGCTTGCCCTGCATAATAAGCTGAAGTAGGCTATATTTCTGTTTTCGCATAACATGTCCGAAGTATGAAAGTTTGCGCTCTTTGATTACGTTTAAAACCTCTTTCTGTTTTCTCATTCGCTGTAGGACGGCTTCGTTGGTTACGTGGTAAATCCATGATATTCTAAGCATGCGTCTGTAGCACCACATCTCAAATACTTCCAGACGTTTACATGCAACGTCAGTCGGACTGACCAAGCTTCTACCCTATATTAGTATTGAGAAAACGTAGCATCTAAGAACCCTGACTCTGAGCTGCAAGCCTATATTTAAGTTGCACAGCACGCTTCACATGAGATTAAAAGCTGTTCTACTCGTCTCAAATTGTATCTTAATTTCATTTATTTGTTCCCATTTATTCTTAAGAAATGTGCCCAGGTGGTTTATCGATGTAACCGTTTCCAGTTGAGAACCGTTTGCATACAACTGGCCATCAATATCTTGTTTGTTTATTATCATAACCTTTGTTTTATTTGTGTTTAGGCGCATGCTGTAGATTTCGCAAACTTCTGTTACTCTGTCTATTATCCTCTGGAGACCCTCAGCTGTGTCTGCAATTAGGACTGCGTCGTCAGCGTACCTTAGATTATTAATAAGTACACCGTTCAGCAACATGCCGTCATCTGTGCTCTCCAAAGCCTCCCCAAACAGTCAACCAAAGGTCCCCAAACAATACATCCACGGGGTTGCTAGTCCCCCCATTTCCGCCCACACTTATTTTTTCTGGGTACTGTGTGTGTGTCCTTCCCTGAAAACATGCGATTTGTCATCACTCCAGTATGTACAGTGTGTTTATTTGCAAAACCATTTAAAGAAAATGAGGATTCGTCGCTAAAACAACTATTTTTTAGCAACCCAAGAGTAATGCGCAATGTCTCTGTCATTTCCTGATTCTCTGTCATTCTGTGATTTCCTGAAAAATTATATTGTTGCGAACTCAGGGTTCAATAATTCCAGTGTAACGATTTAACACGAAAACACTATTTGCTTGTCCCACAAATACACAAGTACAATTCGACTACTAAATAACTCACTACTTAACACTTTATAGCCTTCTATTATCGCTTCGTACTTTACCTTACTTAGAGCTCGATTAAAATAAGACTACAAAGTGTTAAGTAGTGAGTTATTTAGTAGTCGAATTGTACTTGTGTGTATTTGTGGGAAAAATAAATAGTGTTTTCGTGTTAAATCGTTACACTGGAATTATTGAATCCTGAGTTCGAAACAATTGGTGTCAGAAGTGGGATTCCAGTGGGAATTTGAGGACTAATATTGCTTACAACAAAGGGAAGAGCTGGAAAAACGTGATCAAATACAGGAGCGACGTTTTCTAGAACAGAAGGAAGAGCAGGAATAACGTTACAAGGAACAAAATGAAGAGCAGAAAAAACGTTATAAGGAGCAAAAAGAAGAGCAGGAAAAACGTGATCAAATACAGGAGCGACGTTATTAATTACAGAAGGAAGAGCAGGAAAAACGTGATCAAGTACAGGAGCGACGTCATCAACAATTCAAAGAAGAATTAATGAACCATCTCGCAGCTAGGGAGCAACAATTGGAAGAAAGAATAATGTTAACGTTAACGAATCCATTAACGGCGTTAACGAAGGCTCGAAGCTGTCGACCAGAGGGTTCTCGAGCTAGAAAAGAAATTCCGGGAACAACTTGAGGACGACAACGTGTCTACCGAGAGTTTTCACAGCCAACGCTAAAATTAAGCCTCCCGATTATGATGGTACTACGGCATGGGAAATTTATAAAACCCCGTTTGAGGCAGCTGCAAAAGCTAATGGTTGGTCCAAGCCCCAGAAAGCTACATCATTAGTGGTAGCACTTCGTGGGAAAGCTGCTGAATTACTCCAATCTCTGTCGACAGCTGATCAAAGTAATTATGCAGTTTTGGTACACTCTCTGCAACTACGATTGGGAAATGAGCACAAAGAAACCGTGTTGTGTTCCAGGCCCAGCTGAGGATGAGACAGCAAAAGTCAGGTGAATCCTTACAAGAATTTGAGGCGGACATGACAGACTCATTCACCTGGCATATCCATCGACCCCTGAATCTTTTCAAATGCAATTTGCCGCCGAAAGGTTCATTGAGGGAGTTCGCGATAGTGACATGAGATACCACTTACGTCTAGTAAGGCCCAAGGATATCAGCGAGGCACTAGTTCGGGCCCTGGAATTCGAGGCGTCACGAGTGTCATCTAGTTCTTCTCCACGTGTAAGAATGGCAACTTGCAATGACGAGGAGGATACCTCAAGGACTGAATCCATAGCAAGCTTACATAAAGCGTTGAAGGATATGGCAGTCAATATCCAAGCCCTGTTGGAAAGAACGCCTCGATCAACAGGCAATCGGGGCATAAAATGTTTAAACTGCGGTAAACTGGGTCACGTCGAGAATAACTGCCATAATAGGGCAAGAAGTCCGTCACCGTTGTTTAGAAGACCGAGCGGCAACCAAGACCGCCCTAGAATCCAGGAAAAACCAATTCCTGTCAATGTAAGGGGGCAATTGACCGAGCCCGTTAAGACCCCCAGGATCAGTCAAGTCAACCAATCAAGTCAAGTCAATAATTTGGGTGGCAAAGTGTTACAGAGGCCGGACGCATTAAAGGGCAGAAGATCCAAACTGAACATCGACCAGGAAGGTTTCACGGAAATGCCGATACATTATCTAGACGTCCATGTAAAGAAGATAGTCGGCATTGTCGAAAAACTGAGCAACGTGAGGGACATCCTTTTGTAAGGAGAACGTTGGTGGAAATAAACGATGGCTGGACCACACAGACGCTTCGAGAAGAACAATTGAATGATTCAGATTTTGTCAGATATTGGACTCATCCTCTCTGCAAAGGCTGACGACAAGAGACCAGAATGGCAAGAAATTGGTGGCAAAAGTCCAAACCTGAAGACGCTCTGGGCCCAGTGGCACTCTCTTAAAATAGAAAATGGATTACTGAAGAGAACGTGGGAGAGTCCGGATGGCAAGACCGTAGTCAGTCAGTTGGTTGTTCCTGGTAGCAGAAAATCGGATGTACTACAGGAAATGCACGACGGAACCAGTGGAGGACATTTTGGGGTCAATAAAACCTTGGCCAAAATTAAAGAGCGGTTCTACTGGGTGAATTATCATAAAGACGTCGAATCTTGGTGCCGCAGTTGCGAAGTTTGTTGTGCCACAAAAGGACCTCGAACAAGATCACGGGGTCGAATGGTGCAGTACACTGTAGCTGCTCCATTCGAGAGGGTAGCAATTGATGTCGCGGGACCATTTCCTCAGACGGAGTCAGGCAACAAATACATCTTGGTTGCCATGGATTACTTCACTAAATGGCCTGAAGCGTACGCCCTGCCTAATCAGGAAGCAGCGACTGTGGCAACGGTGCTAGTAAATGAAAAATTCTGCAGATTTGGGTTCCTCTCGAACTTCATTCTGATCAGGGCCGAAACTTTGAATCGTGTGTTTTCCAGAAGGTCATGGAACTTCTCGGTATTCGCAAGACCAGGACAACTCCTTTGCATCCGCAGTCGCACACTGGTCCATTTGCGCTTAAAGGTGGCAAAAAATGGGTGTGTGAAAAATTCGCAAAAATATTCCTCAATAATAACATAAAATGCGTGTAGGATGCATTTATATATGACATCAAGTCTTTAAACCCAGTTAGAGCAACACTAAGAAAGAGTCAAGTAAAACGTCAATATACCGTTTAGGTACAAACAAATTTAGTTAATTGTTATTCGTGATTTATTTTAAAAAAAGCGATTTTCAAGACATTTGTCCTCCATATTACATCTTTGACAAAAGCTGACACATTAATTTTATTCTACCTCCATATTAGGAGATATATACAGGGTGATAAAAACAAAAAACATCAAATTATTTGCGAATACTTAAACATTCAGTAACATTAATTAACTAATACTTATTTTGCTAATTATTAACACTCCAAAAACTTATATTTCTCTACGGTAGAAGATGTTACTAATGCTTAATAAAGAGTATCTTAATGTATATCGGTTGTCTCAATTTGTATTGTTTTACCTCGCATCTCGTTTACTAATAAAAGTAAAATAAAGCGATTTTCGCAAAATGTGCTTTTTATGTAACAAAATATGCCGATGGTACAATAGCTATTTATGTAACCAGTTACGAAAAGTCCGATTTTGTGTAACGAATGAATGTTTGGGGGACGAGCGTAGCGAGTTCCCGCAATTTGAATGAGATACACAAAAAAGGCTTTTCGTTACGTGTTTCATACAAGATTTTTTTCTAATTTTGACTACAAATACCTACTTAGAGAGAGTTATTATTATTAAACTTCAATATTTACTTTTAAACCACTTTGTATCTACTTAATACCATAAAACTGTAGCAACGATGTGCCACAACCGAAACCTGCAACTGGTGGTGACACGAATTTTACATCACCAGTTACGAAAGAATTTACTTTTCCTAACTAATTACTAAAAGTAGGACGTTACGTCATTGTCATCAATATTGAAAAGTGTCACTTTATATGTCAAAATTAGAAAAATAGTTTTTTATGGCTCTCGGTTTTTATAATAAAGGGGCAATTTCACATTTTGGACCCAACCTACTAACTCAATTTTCAGAATAAAAACGCTATCTAATATTTTGTACAAAGAATTCAGTAGCTACATACAAACAGCATTCGCATTGAAAACTGAAATGCTTGGTGATTGAAGTTAATTAAGTGTTTCAGTAAATAACCTTTTTACTTTTTTTTTTGGTAATTTAAGTAAACTTGAAATAAAAGGGTCCGAAGAGACCAGTAGGCGATGCATAACATCTGTTAAGCTTTTCCTTCTAGACATTTTCCTAGAGAAATCTTTCCTATATTTTTTTATATCTTTATTTCTCGCCTCCTGTGCTTCTTCGGACATATGCCCTATAGGAAGAAGAAATGAATTTATGATTTCATGCCCATGAATTAAAATTTTATGAATTGTAGTGGACATTGGGTACCAGGGATATAAAGACACATAAAGTTTTGCCGTTTTCAACTAGTACTCTTTAAATTTAGTTATATTAATATCAAAACCAGACGATAAGCTTTGTAATATCACATGAAATCGATGGATAATTTCAATATTAATTTTGGTAATTTCTGAAACTATTACGCAATTTGCAATGATGCCTTATTTCTAGAGATCCAGTTTTATGTCTCTTTGATCTCTCACTTGAGTCCATAATAGTTATTTTCCTAACAAGTGCGCAAAGTAACACTTTCGCGCACGCGACGTTCGTGCAGCAGTCAAGTGCGCGAAAGAAACTTTGCGCAAGAATTAGGAACAATATTTTTGCTGCAACCGTATAAAAGTCCACCTGTCACTAATATGGGACATCTTTAACGATTTTATAAATGATTAAGCTTCACAGATCTTTTCTGTTACCCCTGTATTGACGGCGTGCGCGAAAGACTTTGTCGCACGTGTCCTATGGCAACCAGTAACTTTTTTTACGCTGCTATGGGCGACGTGCGAGAAAGATAACAATGAAAATATGTACCAGTTTGCATACTGTTAGTAATGCGCGAACCGTGTCATATTTTGATGTTTGACGGTTGTAGAAAATTGTTATTTTCGGACGACCTTTGTTTCTCTTAACATTATCAGATTTTTCATTTCGAAGAAATCTCTTCAAATTTTAACCATCTTATATATTTCTTAAGAAAAACATTCTTTTTACTATAAACTCGATTCCATTTTGTCTTAAAGTCACATTTAAATCTGGAAAGGGTCTTTTTGGATGTAGGTGGAATTTTTTCAAAACCCAATAGTTCTGCTACGTGACTTTCTAAATAACTAATTTTTTTTTTCTAGATCCTTTTTTTACACAATTTTGTAGGATATCGAAGATGTCCCTATAACTTAAGAATATATCCTCATTCATATTATCTGTAAATAGAAAAATATCCGTATAACACAAACGAGACCGTATAACAATTTAATATGTTGGAGAAGAAAATAGCATTCACAGCCTGATATTATTGCCGGTATTTGTCCTTCTAGAAGATGGAACCTAGCCAAGTCTACTAAAAGATTTTTTTATTGTAGGGAAGATTTCAGTATATTGCAGATATGCATTACGACTCCTGTTTGCGCTGTTAAATGTATTTCGTCCCTCACTTATTGTTGTTATTGTTATTGTTATTATATTATTTTATTGTTATTTTGAAATTTGAAACGTATGCAACCTGTAACTCAATAATGAAAGTTGTAAGACCAAATCTTTATCATAGTGGCTTTATTTTGAATAATTAATCCACAAATAAAAACTTTGTACTTAAATGTGACATATCTTGTTGTTCATTAATTTATTAGTGCATCTGCAAATATCCGCAAGATTTTATTTTTTCATCAAATATGGGAAAAGTTAGGGAATTTATAAATGTAATAAACTCAAGTGGATTTTGGGTGGAACATAAACAAAAAGCTTCCAAATAAATTCAAAAACTAAAAAACTAGTTCTACGCGATCGCTTTCTTTTTATGCATACACACAACAGCCGAATATATATAAATTCATAATAGCACGAAGCCTTATACCGGGTGTCCAGCAGAACCCTGGACATAGGAGATTAACATAGGAAATCGGTTTTTATTTTTTTGCGCCTGTACGGTTGATTTGATTGAAAAACTTTTAAGAGTAAAGTTGTAGAGCTTATAGTCACCTATCATCCTGTAATTTTTTCAATGCCCCAGTTTTGGCCGTTTTTGGGAAAAACGCCTCGAAAAGTGCAAAAATTTGAATTTGGCGCGTCACCCCCGCCATGCATGTGCAGTGCCGCCAACATATTTTCACTGCATAATCACGTTAATTACTACGCGATAGTCCCTCAAAGTAAATAAGAAAGGAAAATCGGCTCTGATTCTGACATAGGAAATTATTATGCTGGCGACACCGCAAATGCATGGCGGGGGTGACGCGCCAAATTCAAATTCTTGCACTTTTCGAGGCGTTTTTCCAAAAAACAGCCAAAACTGAAGTATTGAAAAAATTAGAGGATGATAGTTGACCATAAGCTCTACAACTTTACTATTAAAAGTTTTTCAATCAAATCAACCGTACAGGCGCAAAAAAATAAAAACCGATTTCCCATGTTAATCTCCTATGTCCAGGGTTCTGCTGGACACCCGGTATAGCGCTATAATTATAATTTAATTTTAAAACTTACGTTTGCAAACAAACGTCTTTTTCTACCTAAAAATCTGCATGCGTCGTTTATCTCTCTTAATTCCAGTACACAAAGTCTAATCTTTGACGTTTTGTCGCCATAAGAAAACATTAGCGATATGTCAAATTTCATGGCCAACTAATACTTTGAGGTGTCTACTTTCAAAACCATAGTAAATCACAAACAACTTTTGAAAATTATTTTGGAACTTTTTGCCGAGGTTTTTCAAAAAAGGTCCAGTGTGAGTCGGATGGGATGGTAGAGAGATTTAATCGGACCATGGAACATTACCTGTCTAAAATGGTTGCAGATCATCAGCGTGATTGGGACCAACATCTACCTCTCATGTTGATGGCATATCGCATGAAGCCACTGGTTATACTCCGGCGAAAGTGATGTTCGGAAGAGAAATGAGGCTTCCTGCGGATTTGATGTATGAATCACCAGAAAAAGAGTCGCTCAACTGTGATAATTTTGTGGAGGAGCTCAGGAAGAGGCTTAACAATGTTCATGAACAAGTCATTAATAAACTGCGGATCTCCAGTGATCGAGCCAAAGCAAGATATTACTTACTAGCTAACTCCCGCGGCTTCCATGATGGTGATTTGGTGTGGCTATACAACCCGCGGCGAAAGGTGGGGAAGTCTCCCAAACTTAGGGAAATTGGGAAGGACAAATTGGGAGGAACCTTATACAATTATAAAGAAGATTAATGACGTGGTGTATAGGATCCAGCGGACCCCCAGGTCAAAGATGAATTTTGTTCATTTGGATCGATTAGCACGATACCATGGAACTCTATCTGTTCGGGACGAACAGCCTTAGGAGGAGGGCAATGTTGTGATTCGCAGCGACGCCGCGGGGCAACGCGTGTGGTTGGTGGAGCTTCGCGACCTATTCGCGCTGCAACATGGCTGACACGAGTGATTTATTGCTCTGTTTATCTAGAAGGCAGTTGTTTACAACCTTTTTTTTTATGTGAGATTATTCAAGAATTCTTATCAAGAACTTTCTAGGTTTTTCTGTAATTTTAGGATTGTCTGTATAAAAGGCGCATAGCGCGCGCGGTTAAGAGTAGTCTTATTTTAATCGAGCTATAAGTAAGCTAAAGTAACAAACGATAATAGAAGACTATAAAGTGTTAAGTAGTGAGTTATTTAGTAGTCGTGTGTATTTGTGGAATAAATAAATAGTGTTTTCGTGTTAAATCGTTACACTGGAATTATTGAACCCTGAGTTCGCTACAGTATTCTTCGATCAGGGTCGTCTTCACGCAATTCCTGAAATATTTGCATTTTGTGTTGATAGAAATGCGAGAACTTAAGTATCTGACGAACAGATTCATAACTAATTCCTGATATCCATAGACCTTGGCGTAGAGCCATTATAGGATCTATAGCAAAATGTTCTCATACTTCTACTTGCTTCTACTGCCGCTTCATCAACTACTCTAGACTGAACTCTTTTTTTGTTTTCCACCGATCCTATTATTATCTACGACCAAGATTCTGGGTTTCCTCATATATGATAGGTTATAGATGCCACAAAGATAATTCATAATTTTAAAACCACTACCACGACTGGTTTCGCTAATCGACGGCGCGACGTTTGATGCGTCGATAGATGACGGTCAGGGTGGACGATATAAAGGGACATTAATGCAAAAGGTTGTGGCCTGGAAACATCAAAATCTCCTCCAACAACATCATTACACCTTTCTAACAAAATATCTAGGAATGCGTGACCTTATGGAGGTAATGGGTTCTTCTCACGCTTTAGTAAACTACTGACATCATACTGAATGTCTGATCCAACTTTCGAGAGTGCAGACTTTCTCAAGTAACAGGTTGTAGCTGTACTGGAGAGCTGTTCACTCCGCCTATGCAACCAAAATTAAAAAGCCACAGCATGCTACAGTGATCTGTAAATAATATTGAATACAAAATTGTAAAAGTATAAATTTTATTAATATAGTAGATATATAGGTAATTTTTTTATATCAAAGCAACCTAAACTACCCTGATGAGGCAGCACAAGAGATATATTCACACTGAATAACAGTTTTCTCCTGTTCATTGATAACAGCCATAACCTAGTGATTTGATTTATGTATCTTATGTTCTGGAGTGATTTTTGCCTTTACTGTGCGCAAACCATGCTCTCTTTTAACTTGAACGTATCCAATAGCATTATGATGATCTAGACGAGCTACAAAGTACAAAATGAGGTGTCATAATATTATTAACTTTTTCTAACTTTGCTCACACATTGCACATTTGCCTTTTTCTTATAGATAAGTACGGCGTGTTCATTATAAAACTTCATCTAGCAGGCTATGAAATTTTGACAGAAAAGGATGACATAATCAAAGTAAATGGACTTTTGTTTCTCCATCCTTTTCTTTTGACATTTCACAGCCAACTAGATGAAATTTTATAATAAACACCCCGTACTTACTGTTGGGTTTTCGTATGCTTAATTTCAACTTGATGCGTAACTTTGGTCCTATAAAACTCATCAATCGTGTCCACATCCAAATAAGTCAAATTATCAGAAGAACTTTTTATAAAACTTTTTCAACCATTTTTAGTAGGTAAGCAGGTAATTTCGGGAGTTTCATTCCAGAGCAAAAAGCAAGCTGTCTAATCGCACAAACAGAAAGCAAGTTTTGAACATAAATATTAAAAAAGTCAGAAAACGTAACCTAGAAAACGGGACATCAGAATGCAGATTGACGCCAGAAAAGCCTAATGCAACCTTGTCAAGAGTTTGAGCTAAACTTTAAGAAGTACACAAGGATTTACTTCTTTATTTAATAAAGGAAGATGTATTGAATATTAGTATATTATACAACAAGCATTTAGTGAGAGTCATTATTCACGAAGGTAACTTTTGAGCCCAAGAGCGAAGCGAGTGGCACAAGTTACCCGACAGAATAACGCTCACTAAAGGCGAGTAGAACACTATAATTTATCCACGACCAAGATTCCGGGTTTTCTCAAATATTGTAGGTTATAGGTGCAACAAGATAATTTGCAATTTTAAAATCACAACTGGTTTCGCCAATCAACAGCGCGGCATTTGATGCGTCAGATAGATGACGCCGATGACGGTCTAGTTGACCGTGCATGTTCATTTCAATGTTACGGGTGTGAACGATAAACTACTTAATTCTATGGCCTATTTTAAGTATTTTTTTAGTGAAAAGTACATTTTGTAGTGAAAAGGAAACGCTGTAACCTACATTTGTCTCAATATATCGTAATAGAAGGATAATTAATTGAATGAACATCATTCACAAGTGAATAAAAATTAGCATTGATCTTGAGAATGTACAAGAATAATGTGATAAAAAATATATGCATAGTAGTGCAAAGTAACATACAAAAGGAAAGTCGCAATTTTTTTATTTCTAAAGCCGTAAAGAAGACAAAATTTTATTCTACAAAAAGTAATTCAGAAACCGGTTGGAAAATTTTGCAGTACCGGCAACATCGTAGGAAATAACCCTCTTTCCTGATCAACCTTATCTTGTCAACGGCGCTGCAGCTAATTGGTTCCGAGTATAATACGTCACCACGCTAGCGGGTATTTTAAACAAAAACGGAAAATCGTAGTTTGCTTTAATTTTTCCAAGTGTTTAAATGGCGATTTTCAAAAATAAAAAAGTACTTGTTATCTATTTTGTTATGAACTCTCAAAATAACAAATATAAAAAATATGTGGGATAGGCCTATTCTAGTTCCCCCTACCTGTAAACATTTGCACCAAATTGCATTTTTCTAATTTGTTTTACTTTCAGATATATTTGCATTGAAAGTTTTCAATTTGACGCCCTGTATATATGTTAGTTTTTAGTAGTAAGTGGTAAGTAATAAAAATTGAAGTACCAAATTATATCTCTATATTTTAATTATCAAAAAAATAAACTACCTTTTATTTTTATAAATCAACTTTAATCAAACAGTTACCCAGGTAGCCCACTACGTCGTATGGACGTCCAAATGACGACATGAAATTCGATCCAGGACGTCCATTTGTTGGCGATCCTACATATTTAATATATCAAGCTGTTTATTTTATCATAAAAAAAATTCATTACATATTTTAAACATGTTTTATTGGAAATATAATACTAGTGGTAAAATAATACTCTTCTTTATCAGAACATTGCCAACGTTTCGACTATTTATTTAGTCTTCCTCAGATCTACAACGCAAGAAAAGCTGTGTGTAACAAATCCCTAGGCTCAGCACATAATAGAAATACATGTTTATTTAAGATGATAGAACGCAAGTCTTTTCCGTCGAGCATTATCTAACTGAATTAATATATAAGATAAATACGAAAGTGTAAATACTATACAAGGATTTAACATTTCAAATAATAAACAAAAAGTAAAAACGAGTGAGTACCTAGCTACCCCATGGAAGCAGAAATTAACACTTCTGTTTCCATCACTGGTACGTCTCACACTTGTTTAATTTTTGTTTAGCATTCCGAAATCTTAAATCCATGTAGTGTTTACACTTTTCTATTTATCGTATATGAATTTAGTTAGACAATAATCGATGGAAAAGACTTGCTTTCCATCATCTTAAATAATCAGGTATGTCTATTATATGCTAAACATATTAAAGATATATCATTAGGTACCTAGATACCTACCTACTAGTCAGAAGTCTGAGTCAGAGTCCACTGAACGTCCATCTGTTGCGGTCCATTGGACGTCAAAAAGTTGACGTCTTCGAGACGTCCTGCTTAAATGCAAAAATGACTTAAAGCCGACGTCCAGCAGACGTCCAACTGGTCAGTTGTGCTACCTGGGTACTTTTAACAACATTGGTTGGTAGCACCATAAAAAAAGTTACAACTTTGGATATGACACTTCAGAAATAAAGAAGTAGGGAGAATATTCCGAAGAAATTGTCAATATTCCTAAAATTTGACAACCCAGCTTCAGCGGCTCGTATTTAAAAAGAATATTCTGAAAGTCAATGGTTTCAAAAACAAAATAGACACTGATTTGACAGAAATTGAACACAGTGATTAATGGTAGATACTAAGGTTGGCGACGCAGAAGAAACTCTTCTCTAAAGCCATTTTATTTAAAATCTACGCAGTAAAAATTATAGTATTACTTCTTTATTCTTTATTTTTACCTGTACTAAAAGAAAATTATGAGGTTCAAAATCTCGGAATAGTAATTATTCTCCTAAAGTAAAGAATTATGCTGTTCGCTGAAAGTCACCTGCAGTGATTTATCAGGCGATTCCTAGTTCTCTATTGGACAATGAACGAAATCACTGCAATTGCAATTTATCTTGTAGGTGAATGCTGGAGCGGCGCTATACGGGTTTTGACTCTATCAGCTGACCGAAATCGATTTCTCTTGTGCAGACGTTTTGAAAGTAGGGAAACATTAGACGTTAGAATATATATTACTCGGGAACACCCAATTTATTTTATAGCTCGCTAGTGATATTCCGTAACCTATATTATAATGCGGGCTTATTACACGACCTATTTTATTGAATATATTGATGATCTCAATAATGTCGAATTTGCATCAAAGAGAGATTTGGAGATGCATCAAATAGAGAGATTTGAAATTACTGTATGCTTTTTAGCATCTTCATATATATTTTGTTGCCAGGTGTAGCATTGACAAGTCCGTGAGACAAAATGTTAGAAAATATAGATCATGCAGTAACTTAATAATTAAATAACGATTACGAATTAAAACAAAAATAGTAAACACAAAATAAGGAATTGGAGCTTGCTTCAAAACAGTCTAATGTGCAATGTAGGTGGCTGATGGACTTATTTTCTCTTTAAGTGATGTTATATCAATAGTTTTGTGAAAATGGGTGCAACGTATTTGTCGGTTCTGTTACTTCGTCTTCAGACATATGTTACGATAACCCTACTATTGTTAAGCGTATTGTAAGTTAGTTGTTAAGAGACTATGGAAGTTTGAAATAAAAAAAAAGTAGTGAAGAACGAGAGGTAACATTCAGTCGTCGCAGAGAGGTTTATCAAGGAAAAATATGGCAAATCCAATGGTGATGTGTATTTATTAAATAAGAAAATGTATTTTTTGCCTATATCACCCAAGGATAAGTTGTTGTTATTGTAGATAAAAGTGCTGATATGTAGCAAAAGATCTATATTTGCCGTTGTTTTTGTTGATGAACATGATATGGTGGTGTTTTTTAGGTAAAACGAACAAAATTATGAGAATAGTTTTGAAAAAGAAAATAACTAAAGCATATACATTAGTGAAAAGTTAAAAAAGTGTATGATAATATGTATGAGTTTATTTTGCTTAGTCCATCGGTGTCTGTTTTTGCTGTTGTTGCTTTCTCTTAAGACCATTCCATGAAATTTCCACTTTTATCAAATTTTAATAAACTGCTAATTGAAAAGATCAATACTGCCACATGAACAGTCCTTTATTTACAAAACTGTCTGGCATCATATGATAAGGGTCGCTGCGATGTTGCCCGCTCTCAAGGTCCGACAACACGACAGATGTGTTTACAACTTTACATGTGCGGTACACAGCAGTTACAGCATGTTTCAAAGCAAAGGTTGAAAATCTTTGTAATTGACGAATTGGCAACAATACGGCCAGTCGTGCGTACTACAAGTATGAGCTTTTTGTCCTCTTCCATTCATAAACGCGTTTTATTTCTGTTTGGTGTGAAAAGTGCTTGTGTACCGCCGAATCGGGAAATTTGCGGTTCGGCGGCCATTTTTTGATACCCCTCGCGATGCGCGCCCTCTTTGCTCCATGTACATGTTGGAAGTAAACGAACTGAGAATTAATGAATGACTGGCGGGGTCTATCTATAGTTTTAACGTCTATGGATACTAGAGAAATTTTTCGTCATTTTTCGGAGTCTGCATCCCAGAAATGCGCTAGCCGAAATTTCTAATTTTAAGAGATTTATAAAGTATCTTCTAGAATGCAGCTGGAATGCTGACCTTAAATGAAAGTTATTGCTTAAAGGTTATACAGGGTAAAGAAAAAACGACTGCAAAATAATTTCATTTCAATCCACTGCATTTGGGAGCTAGCGTAATTTCAAAACACTCGTTGTTATGACAGCCTTACTATTAACCTACCAATATTGTTCTACTACGGTGATCACTTATATTGTTTCCCTTAACAAATTATATGTAGATATTTTGTTAAGATTGTGTTTGTTATGTTATCAAGGGAAATCAGTAACCATATTGCTACCTATAGACATTAGGCATTGCATTATTCGAAACAAATTGTAAATATAAAGCTTTATTTGTATTAAAATGATTGATTCGGGCATACTCTTCTTATTAAATGAAATTGAGGATGATGAAGAAAGGTAAGTAATGTAAAAAACAATATATAGGTCGTACATTATAACTTTACGTGCGCAGGCAGCCATAATAATATTTTTCCATTAGATTGGCACTTCTGAATTGTTAGCTCTTGTTTGCCACCCTGCTTCTTTAAGCCGAGTCCATAACCACCAAAAAAACAAGCCGAGTCCATAACCATAACGAGGTGCGAAATCAAAATCTTCCAATAAAATTGATTTTTGACAACATTCAACCAATCGTATTCAAAGAATCTGTTTACCTATGAAATTAGCTTAATGTCAGTGTCAAAGGGGCCACCAGCAACCGCTTTTTAAAAATTGGACGTTGTCTAATTTTTTGCTCTTTTCAAGTCTGCGTGTTTCTATATAAATTCTACTAATTTGAAGATCTACCGTAAAGTATTCACTTCTGTTTGGTTACCCGGAAGGTAGAACTAACTGGGAAGACCTGGAAGGAAGACCTAATAAGCCCGATCACTTCAGAATTATGTACCATCAAATGTATTATTCATAGTGAGCAAATCGTTAATGTGTGGCATGAGAAGTAAATACTGTCGAACTGTCAAGAAAATCAGCTTCTAATAATCTAAGTAAACTACAAAACTGATTCCTCTGACCCAAACTAGGCAAGAGGTAGGTGCAATTTTCGCGAAAATTATGAATTTTACAGTTTCAGCTAGTAACTAGAGTATCAAGGGCTTGGAGACTGAAACGAAAGAGGAAAATACGCTAAGTTTGTTCACTCCAGAACCAGATCCTGATCCAGATAGAATTTCCACATATTAACGTATTGAAACACCTAGAGCTGTCGACGGAAATAACGCGATAATAATATGAGAAACCAGAACGAGTAAATGTTAAGAAATTACAACCAGAATACACTGTGTCTACCTTCTCGTAGAATGATAAGGTCAATCAATACTAAGTTTGTTATAAATTATAATTATTATTTATCAATAAAAATCAATTTTCTTTAAAATGCATATTTTATAAAACGAAATTAAAAATTGTTAATCAGATGTTTTACATTCATTTAAATCGTCCTGGCAACCATTGAACCAAAAGTTATAGCCTCTTAAGTCCTACCTATAACCTAAAATATATGACAATGCCTGTCATAATATACAGGGGGCAAATTGTCAAATTTACATGACCTACTGCGCAAGTAAAGTTATAGTGTACGAACTATATATCTCAATTTCACCAAGACACATTACGTATACAGGCCCGAATTACGTATAAAAAGGCGATATACACTCCGTTCAAAAAATTATGGAATATTCAAAAACGTGTATAAAATTAAATCTCAAATATTTCCCTTAAATGTTGTTCGATATTATTTTTTTTTCACCCATTGAAAGAGTATTCCTTGTTTAATAATACAGGGATCAAACAATGAAAAATAAATCAATGGTGTACTGGGAGAGACAATAAATTTAAAAGCATATCGAAATCATTTCTTTTAAAAAAATCTGTGGCAATAAAGAGGAGTTAAAACCTTGGCTTCTTTATCTGTATTAGTTACCGCATGGCTTCCCCTACTAATAAGGGTAATGGTTATGTTAAGTTACATCTTTAACTCGTTAAAAAAATTTTAACTTTTCATTGTGACCAACACTAAGACTTTTGGTTACAATACAAAGACCTGCTAGAGGTACATTTGTCACTTTGACAATCATACTTTCGGTTTAATAGACACACTTTCAATTGTATTAAAATAAAATGAATCTATTTTTAACTGCTGAAGAATGCGCTTATGCTTGGGGCTTACATGAGCAAGGAAGAACCCAGTCCGATATTGCATTGGATTTAGAAAAAGCCCAAAGTGCTATTTCCAAAATTCTGGCTAGATACAGAGAAACCGTTGCGAATAAAAGAAGAGAGGGAGAAGGAAGAAAAAGAATTACTACACCAGAACAGGACCGATTTTTAAGACTACAAGCTGTTAGAAGCAGATTCACTTGTAGCGTTAAATTCCAAGCGGAATTTGCTGCAATTCACGACAGGCGCCTGAGCAAACAAACAGTTTTAAGGAGATTAGCAGAAAATCAGCTGAGACCATATAAAGCGGCAGTCGGCCAAAACTTCTACACACCCTTCTTCCCAACACAAGCACCAACGGCTCCATTTTGCTAGGAACCATTTCCCCTGGGGTGAAGAACAATGGGGTAAAGTTCTGTTCAACGACGAGTCTCGTTTTTCGCTCTACAGCAATGACAGACGCCTTAAAGTTTTTCGTAGACCGGGTGAGCGATACGCTCAATGTAACTTTAAGAGGTCTGTCTGTTATGGAGGTGGTTCGATTATGGTATGGGGCGGAATTAATTTAGAGGCAAAAACGGAACTTTTCTTTATAGAACGGTTGACTGCTGACCGATACATCAATGAAATCCTCACACCTCATGTTCTGCCATTTGCTCCATTCGTAGGCAATGCTTTTTTATTCGATCGTAGTGATAATGCAAGGCCACATGTAGCAAGAATTGTGCGGGAGTATTTCACCGAGGTGGAGATTTCAGTTATGGATTGACCAGCTCGAAACTCTATGGAGCAGACCTTAACCCCATAGAGCACTTTTGGGATCAAATGGGTAGAAAAGTGAGGAATTTGAACCGGCCTCCGCAAACCTTAGCAGAATTAAGAAATTCGCTACAGATGATATGGGAAGAAACAGACCAGGATGCTATCCGAAACCTGATATTAAGTATGCCAAACCGGTGCGTGTCAGTTGGAAATGCTAGAGGTGGAAACACGCGCTCTTAATCCTTTTTAATTGTTGTTTGCTATTGTCAATTTTTATTTTTCAATTGTTGATACATTTTTGATACCAACTAAGTGGTTTTCATTTCACCCTGTATATTAGTTTTTGTAACCCCATGTTGATGTCAGTTTTCAAACAAACATTGTAAGACGATAATTGGGTTGGTTAACAAAAATCATGTTTTCGACAGACATTTACGAAAAAGCTAAAATTTCCAAAAAATTTAAAAGTTGAAACACAACGATTAAACGTATTAGTAGGGGAGCCATGCAGTACCTAAAACAGATAGAGACGCCAAATTTTAAACTCTTTTAAGGAAAATATTGGAGATTGAAATTCATATACGTTTTTGAATATTCCATAATTTTGGTGGGAGTGTATTAGGAACTTTGAAGATCCCTTTAGTATGCCTGAAAAGAACTTTGGAGCAATATACTGATTATCAAGGGAAATTGCACGAGATCTCATCGATGAAATAGCTCCTTATGAAGAAACAGCAATACCAGTCATTCACAAAGTGCTGGCTACCCTTCATTTCTTATCACAAGGAAGTTATCAAAAAAGTGTTGGCCGAGATATGTTTGTGCCGCTGGCTCAACAAACTCTCTCAAAATGCCTCCCTGAAGCCACCGCTGTAGTTAATAGTCAAAAATTTGGTACATTTTATTCAATTCCCTATTAGAGAAGGACAGACTAGAAGGAGCAAGGATTTGTGGAGAGCGGAGGATTTCCTGGTATATTGGGAGCTATAGATTGTACTCACGTAGCTACTTATGCTCCTCCATTCAACAATCATGAAATGCCCGGAATTATATTCTTAAATCGAAAGGACTTTTAAAGCATCACTCCATGCTTCTGCAATATGGGGTACCTTATCAGTTAAAAGATTTATGAAAGACAGGTTCCCTGAATGGTGGCAGACCCTATTAACTTGATTAATTTTTTAATATAAATATGCGCAAAATCAGCGTCCTCAGATCAGTTTTGTTCATGGCAGATCGATTGCTTTCATTCTCGTTCCAAAGCAAATATTTTGCTTGGAGCATTTTCGTTTTAACAGTAGAGGCACTTGGAGATTTTATCCTCAGTTTCTTCTTCTACTTTAAGACAATCCTCAGACCATGCGTGTTTCTGCAAAATTATTCTAGTCTATGATCATTTTCGTAACTATAATTCGTAATTTAGTTCCGCACAATTTAAGTAGATATCTATATTATTAAGGTTTAGTGCAGGCGGTGGTCAGTCCTTCCCTGGCAATAAATGGGTTTATCCTCGACATCGCCGTTCGTAATTTCTTACCTTGTTTACGCGACTTTTAGGGTTATTTAAACTTTTAGCGGTATTCTTTGATTGCTCGATGAATGTTAGGGAATCTTCTAGTTTATAAACTTTAGGTATAAAAGGTAGCAACCAATGTTAGGAGGCAATTTACCACGTTCACTAAGATCTTTGATAACGGTAAAGTCAATAAATATATGTAACTATTAAAAAGCCAAATAAAATTATTGAGTTCAAGGTCTCACGGTTATGCCGATGTATTGTCTAGAAGACCGTGATATAGAACTGATTGATGGATGGATCACACAGGCACTTCGAGATGAGCAAACGACCTTGAGCCCACCCGCTCAGCAAAAATTATGAAAAACAGCAGGGACGAGATAATGCTGATGTGAGTCCAATGAGTCCATTATGAGCTCAGTGGGACTCTCTTAGAATAGAAAACGGATTACTGAAGAGAGCACTGTTAAGTACGAATGACAGAACCATAGTCAGCCAATTAGTTGTTCCTGACAGCAGGGAATCAGATGTACTAAAGGAAGTGCACAAAGGAACAACTGGTATTCAATTTAGAGTGAATAAGTATCTAGCAAAAATTAAAGAACGTTTCTACTGGATGAAGTATCATGAAGATGTCGACTCTTGCTGCAGCAATTGTAAAGTCTGTTGGGCTACAACAGGACTTCCAATAAATTACGTGTTCGAATGATCCTGTACAATGTAGGTACCCCATTCGAGAGGGTAGCAATTGATGTCGTCGGACGATTCCCATAGATTGACATAGGCAACAAATATATCTTGGTCGCCATGCGTTGTAACACTAAAAGGCCTCCAGGGTACGTCTTGCCTAATCAAGAAGCATGGTGGTAGTTCTGGTAAATGAAATGTTCTGCAACGCGAGCTATTGGTTACAGTCCAGTAAAAGCAATGTTTTAAAGAGATATAAGGCGGATTTAATGTACAGAACACTAGAAAACGATTCTCTTGACTCTGAGAGTTCTGTGGAAATGCTAAAGGCGTTGTTCATGAGCAAATCACGAGTAAACTGCGGATCGCCAGTGATCGAGCCAAAACAAGATATGACTTGCTAGCTAACTCCCACCGTTCCTAGAAAGTTGACTTGATGTGGCTGTACAATCCGTGACGAAAGGTGGGAAAGTCGCCTAAATTTAGCCAAAATTTGGAACGCCCTTATATTAGTATAAAGGAGATTAACAACGTGGTCTACAGAATCTAGCGGACCCGTAGGTCACAGATAAAATGTTTTCATCTGGATCGATTAACGAAATTCCATGGAAATCTATCTGTTCGAGACGAACAGTTTTAAGAGAAAAGGAATATTAGAGATTGGTGCAGGCGGTTGTCGGTAGTTCCCACACGCTACTTGGACCTGTCAACTCGAAGTCACCTAGCGTGAGTTTATTACTTTACAAACTGGTTACATTTACTGGTTATTAGGTCTTACAGAATGATAAGTTATTGTGAGCGAACGGTAAGTGAAACTTATTAGTTCGAGTAGGTTATCCCATCAGTCCTGGGACATAGCATTGCTCCATTTCTGGAGTTCAGCATTCACGAGGAGTATGGGATTCCCAGTGCCGGCTCCGGCCTACGAATGCAGATCCTGCTGCCCTCCTGGCTAGAGAGTCGGCCCTCTCATTGCCTTCGTTACCACGATGGCCCGGGATCCATACCAGTGTGACCCTGTTCACCTGCGATAGGGTGTTCAGAGTCCTGTGGCGGTTCCAAAGAGTTCTGGAATTGCAGCGCAAAGACACAAGCGCTAGAAGCGCTGCTCGACTATCCGAGCAAATTTTTTATTGTTCTATTGTGTCCTCTCTCCTCTAATAGGTGTCGGGCACACAATTCAATGGCATGTATCTCTGCCTGAAAAACTGTAGTGAATCGGCTCAGGCTCTCTGTTATTCAGATGCCATCCGAGCTCTCGTACACTCCGGAGTCAGCCTCTTCGTCGGTTTTGGATCCGCCCGTGTACCAGGTAGTTCCTGCCAGTTACGCAATTTCGCCTCGTTCCTCCCAGTCTGCCCGCGAGGGAACCCTGACGACGTAGCGAGTGTCTAATGTACGTTTTGATGCCGTTAGGTCGGAGACCATGTTCAATAACGCAAGGCCTTCCAAGCGAACCTGGGCATTATTGGTCTCAACATCGACTGGCTGCGTGCGTCACTTGTTACAGCCGGTAAGTCGCCTTCATTGCCTCTCGTTCCAGGAGTATTGGAAGTGAAAACAAGTCAAGCATGCTCTCCATTGCTGCCGTGAGCGTCGTTCTCATTGCCCCCGTGATGCAGAGACATATTTGTTTTGCACAGAGGACAGTTTAGCTTTGATAGAGCTCTGTTTGCTCTTTCGATACCGAACTATGGCCCCATACGTGATTATCGGTCTTATGACCGTCACATTATAGCAACATAGTTTGTTGGGGTCCCATCCCCCATGATTTGCCACACAGGTTCTTGAATGGCCAAAGGGAGAGCTGTGCCTTCCTAACGATATGACGTAACAGTACGAGTTATATGTGGGGTCCATGTGAGTGATTTGTCCATTGTGACTCCTAAAAATTTTACTTCGTTGGTAAACGGGATTATTGTCCCGAACAAGGATGGCGGTTTCAAGAAGTCCAGCCTCTTCCTTCGGGTAAGTGGCACAATCACCATTTTCTTAGGGTTTATTGCTAGGTTTCCATTTCAACAGTAGTTATGTACAACATCCAGCACCTCTTGCAACGTGCTGGAGATTTGTTGGTCTGGGTGGTTTCTTATAAGGATAACAATGTCGTCCGCGTATGCTTGAACCTCGACTCCCCATAGTTCCATAGTAGCCAGAAGGTCTTCTACTAGTAGGGTTTACAGGAGTGGTGAAAAGACTCCACCCTGTGAACAATCTCCCGCTGTTGTGAGTCTGACAGTGTCATCGTTTAATGATGTAGTGATCAGTCTGGATTCTAGCATGTTGTGCGAATCCAGTTGGTTATTGTTGGTTCGACCCTTCTCGCTTTACTGGCGTTGAGGAGGGAGTCTGTAGGTGCATTCTTAAAGGCCCTTACGATATCTATAAAAATACCAGCTGCAACACCCTTTGTATTGAGGATATCTTGGATTTTCTCCACCAGATTGTGGAGGGATAGTTCTGTTGATTTGTTAGCCTGGTATGCATACTGTTCCGTATTAAGGGGGTACGTTGTTAGTGCTACCTCCCTCATGTATAGGTCTAGCAGCTTTTCCAAGCTTTTCAGCAGGAACGAGGTTAGAGTGATTGGCCTGAGCAATTTTGGGTCTTTTCCCCTACATCCCATCTTTGGTATGTAGACGACCCTCACCCTGGACCAGCACTTTGGAATAAAGTTTTATCCTCGCTCTAAAAAGCTTTGTTAATAGAGCTCCGAGTTGATGTGGGCCCTGTTGTAATAGTGTCGGGAACACTCCATCCTCTCCAGGAGATTTCTGTTGAAAAACCATAATCGTGGATTTTAGCAGGGTTGGCCTGACCACTTTTTGGATAGCTCCCATTCTGTCCTGTTGGGTCGTTTAACCCTTTAAGTACGGAGTTTCTTATCATCGAAATTTACAAGTGCTCAAATAAATTTCTTCTGGAGATGACACATTTTACATAAAAAAAATCGTTTTTTTTTAAGTCGTTGTTGCAAACTTAAAAAAAAGACGTTGCCGCACGGCAACGCCAATCCTTGCGCAGCAACTGAAACTTTGTGCAACTAGTGTCGAAAATTGCACTTTTCATAGGAGTGTGACGGTTTGGACACTAGTCGTAGGCGAGTGATACAACGTCACAAGAGTGGGAAGAGTGATTTTCGTACGTGTTGCACACGATACTTTTTCTACGACTGTGATTTTTCTTTATAAATTATCATTCATATTATAAAATATATGCAAAGCCTGTGCAAAACAACCAGAAGCGTGTGCAAAGTGCACTTTACGCGCGGTGTTTGCAATATGCAATTTTCCACGGTAGTTAATAGTGCGCATTTGCATATTTTCGAGGCAGTCGTAGAAAAAGTATTATTTACTCTGCTCGAGGAAATGCTGTTGCTTGATGTCGATGGTCTTCCTCCGATTTTGGGTGCTACACTGTAACGACCAAGACATACTTGCGCAATCTCTCTTTGAAAGGACAGCTGATCGATATGTTTCTCGGTTTTTCGTCGCAATATCCAGGCATTATTTATGGCGGCGTCTATAAGCCAAGTAAAAATGCACCACGACCATTTTTTACCGGGGATTGAAATTCTGTATCTTCCAATGTTCTGATCCAGTTGGTCAGTGTCGCCCATACTATTGTTGTATTGTCCTAATACAACAATAGTATGGTTTGGTCGTTGTACTGCAATTGTCTTTTTGTCTACGTTTTAACATTGGACATTTGGGCACTGCCATGGAGAGTAGATCCTGGGGTTACAATGCTTTTATCTACCCACCGAACAAAGAAAATTCCTACATCTTTTCGTATAACGTTATTCGTTAGTTAAGGACTAAGTACTTGCGTTGCCATATGGCAACAGGCCATTTTCAATGACTAAAACAAAAACCCCTTACACAAAAATAATAATATTTTTATCCAAATATGTTCTTGTAAGTCCTGAGAAGTATATTAAAGCCTATGATTCTACCGAAATATAATTCTCCATTACCCCATAGCCACCTGGCGTGCACACTAGTAGCTATGGGAGCAGAGAAGGTATATGCCTGCCCTGAGTGGTACACCAAGGATTCGCGCCCCGTGGTGTGCCACTTTCACAAATAATTTTAGCATAAATAATTAGTATTTGCGTAAAACTTATAACCATAATAATCAATATTTATATTTCACTTGACTACGATTGCGTTCTTCACCTCACAGAACAAAACAGAGCACAGCTCAACACAGCACCCTATAGAAGAGTTATTTTTGCGTCCAGTTCTGGCATCATCTAGTGTTGAATGGCGCAATTAAAGTTATAATTCAACTTTGAGCTCTACTTGACCGGTGTTTCCATAAGGCAACGCCAGTACTTCAAGGGTTTTAAATCGTCCCAACGGGCTTGTGTTGGTTTCCAAATTTGCCAGCCGGCTACCCGCAAAATGACAGCTTACCAGGATCTCGTTTTCGATCACGTTTTACTACCAGTGGAGGTGTAGGTTCCATCGGACCGTTTTATCGATCCAAGCTCTTGACGGTTGGATCCCTGGAATTATGGATTCGGGCTCCTGTTGACAGGTCTTTAATCCCGCCACAGAACCTTCCAAGACTCTCATATATTACTGCGCAGGATTCGACTTTCCCACGCTTCTTCTATAACGCAGTTTTGATCTTCTGACCCACCGATATCTCATTTATTATGACCCTTCCAATACTTTTAACGCAAACAGAAAAACGAACACTTTGTCGCGATTCGAACTAAAATAATAACTATTTTGCATCTGTCACGTTGACATTCGCGTTGCTAAGTTAAATGAAATAGACGCTTGTGGCCACCTTTTAAGACAACGATTTTGGGATAGAAGAATATACATAATTAGATAAAAATACGGACATATTTTTAAAATTGGTGCTATTCAAACATTGTCGTCGATTGGTAAACTCTCCTTATCGTTGTTAATACTTCATATACTATTGCTTATGCGACTTTTAGTGTTATTTAAACGTTCAATGGTATTTTTTGATTGTTCGGTGAATGTTAGAAAAATTTCTCATACTTTAGGTACGAGGAGCAGGTGTCGCTGAGGGGCAAAGATTGTGTAATTCTTTAATCAGTCTTTGTGAGCTAAAAGAACGAAGCGTTAATAGAGAACTATAATAAAGTGTTGAACGTTAATAGTGGACTATAAGTAGACGAGTAGTACTTGTGTTTGTTTGTCATGTAAATAAGTAGAGCTTTAATCATATTTAGTAGCACTAAAATTTTTAAAACCTTGAGATTGCAAAAATATCTATAGTCACCATGCTAAAACTCTAAATCTTGCCAGACAAACATAACGAGCTGCATATTCAAAGTAGTATAAACATGGATTTCAAATTTGTAAGGGTAATTTTATCTTTTATTGTTAATTATGATATACATTTTAGTAACTTTATAGTGTTGTTTACTTACCATTTCTCATGAGTAAAAAGTTCGAACTCACGTTGTTTATTTTGGCCGTTCCTGACAGAGAGAGAGAAACAGGACAGTTCCTCGTGGTATTGGCAGAGCGTAACCTTAAGGGAGCGCTCTTCTTTCGGAATAAGAAAACGTTCGTATTTGTTTTTAGATTACACTAATTCGATAAATCAAAACCAAGCCATCACCTGGATTCGGCAAATTCGATTTGGAACGGCTGCAGCATCCCGACGAGTATTAAAGTTGTCACGGTGCGGTTTTCTTATTTGCAGAGACCCAATTCGAAACGCTTGGGATAAGGGAATTGATTGATGTTTTGAATAGAAAAAATTCTGGTAGCTTGTGTATTAGATTATCAAAACCTTTAGTCTAAGGGATGCTGAAGAACTAAGCTAAGATGGGTTTGCGAAAAAGTTAAAGCTCTATGTGAAAAACATTATTATGGAAACATAAATTGATACATTAGGGACCAAAAAAACTGACACGATTTAGCAGATGTTATTCAATTTTATGTTTTCAAGTTTTAATGCGTTACCCGTATATCTAAGAGCCCGGTTATCCAACTTCATATCCTTATTCGTAATCTTATTTTTAATTTGTCCATTATTACCTGTTTTAAGCGTAGTGGCGCTTTTTTATATTTTTTCAGATTTAAAAAACTTCTGAAAACGCCTATTTTTATTTTATTTGTATTCCGCTTTTGTACAAAATTTTAGTTAACAAAGAAAACCAACTGACGACCGACAGATTATTTGTCAAATGACAAATGTCTTTTTTAGACCTAGGAATGGGAAACCAGGGGCATTATTCTATAGGAAAGAGTGAAAGTGAGAGTTTTGACAACCTTGATTGGTCAAAAAATTCTGTTGACGAATTCCATTGGCCAGCAATTCTCACTTTCACTTTCACTCTTTCCTATAGAATAAGGCCGCTGCCTCTATCGATGAAGCGTACATAACCCTTGAATATAGAATATCTACAACAATGCTTATTTTATGGGTTGTTGTGGATCATAATTGATAATACGTTTTCAAATAAAAATAAGAAGCTAGATAAGCCCGGCCTAACGTGACTTATAATAATAGTTATTTATGTATTAAGAGCGAAAAGTACAATTTTCTTGCTCGGAGAGTGAAGTTGGCAAACACTCGAGAGCAAAAAAGTTACTTTTTGCTCGCAATGCATACAACGTTTTTTCTGCAAACGATCAATTTCAAATAATGTGAATCACAACTGAGCATAACTGCTATGCTACAAATTCTTAGTTTACCATAATTTACCTAAACTAAACCATCTAAACCATTGGTTATGATTTAATACCATTAAAACTATTGAACATTGAAAACCACCGTTCTAACACATTCTATTTATTTTACAAATAATATACACCACTAATTGGGTAAGTATCTAGACCGGCTTAAAGAGGATGAGAGAAAATTGCAAAACTGAATCACTCTGAAATAGACTTATTTCCTGCATGCTTGAAAAGAAAATAGTATATGTTACTCGGAGTAAAAGGTCTTTTTGTGCTTCACCCAGTACAGGCCTCGGCTTCGCTTCAGCCGTCAATCTCTGGCTTCAGCGTGAAAAGACCCACTTTTACTCCTAGTTACATAATCTACTATTTCTACGAGCATGCTTATTATGTCACTTTCCCGCACGCATTTTGTTTTCGAAAGCTTTACTTTATGAATTATTATGATTAACTTTATATATAATTATGATCTATAATATAATTTAGACTTTATAGTCTGTTTATCTAGATAGGTGCATAGGTGC
This sequence comes from Taphrorychus bicolor, assembly GCA_951812265.1. Taxonomy (NCBI): domain Eukaryota; kingdom Metazoa; phylum Arthropoda; class Insecta; order Coleoptera; family Curculionidae; genus Taphrorychus; species Taphrorychus bicolor. The sequence continues at coordinate 36,827,090 of OX638301.1, read as the reverse complement.
ATCTGCCTTACAGCCGTGCCAAACATTTTTATCTGTTTTAAGGAACTATTATGCTTGCCTTTATTGATTTTTGATACAAAATATACCTATAATATACGTATTTTTATTCCAATATCACCAGTTCGTGCATGAAACATTACATCACGCCAACAACCACATCAAGTTTTTGTCATAACAACCAATTGATTGTTGATTAATTCAGCTGTCATACTGTTGACAAAGATAACGTTCTATCATAAGGCTGATTATCTGTTTCTTTACTTGGGCTCGTAGAAAAAATATTGTTCCTAACTCGTACGGAAAGTGTCTTTCCGGCACTCGTCAGCTGCCCGAACAACGCGAAGCGGCTGTCCCACGGCAGACAGCGTGCGGGAAAGTCTCACTTTCCGCACTAGTTAGGAAAATAACTATTTTCGCTTGCTGCCCTGGGCAACGCGCGTAAAAGTAAACTCACATTCTAATCCTCAAAAAAGGTTAGGTTTTCGTTTGTCTAATAAAAGTGTAAAATGCATCATTATTGGCAGTTTGTAGAAAAAAGTAATTTAACTATCCTTGTAAGAGTTACAAGGTTACTTAAATTAAGAAAAAGTTGTCTTTTGTCAAGCTCCTTTAAGAATTTACTACCAGGCTGCCACATTTTCAGTGGTTTCAGAGTTATTTAAAAAAATGCGAAAATTTGTCAAAGCTCCTGTATTTCGTAAACTATTCGTGAAGAAGAAAATATTTAATTAGAAAGTGTAATAACTTTTCAACCTCTACAAAAGCGTGTGCAACCCTGAAAATTCTGTTCTGTATTGTTTAAAGAGTTTCATTATCACCTTTACCTAGAAAATCTATCAATTTAAAAACTTTTTATTTAATTAGTACAAAAGCTAAACTACCAAACTAAATTTTCTTGTTAAGCGTATCCTAAATGTTCAAAATGTACACCGTCCTCTTTTAACCAAAGCCGTACATTATTCGAACTTCTTTAAATTATAAAGTTTTGAGCACTTTTAGATAAAAGAAAATTGTGTGAGTTACATTTTATAAAGCAAAAAAACATAAACCAAAGAGAAAAGTAAATGAATTTAAAGTAAATTGTCCATGTACAACATTGATTTAAACTCATGGTTTATACTCATTCATTCAAATTCATTGAAGGGGCTATACAGAATTATTCATTAAACTGTTGACCAGTGGCGCAAACGTGCTCTATCCGGAAATACAAAGAGAGTCACTATCAACGTTCGGATAAAAAAACTTTAGCGCCAAAGGTCAACATTTTACTTAGAGCATCTACAATTTTCGGATTTTTTATTCCTGACAATGACCACACCAGAGAGGTCACTATCAAACTTCGGATAAGAAACGTTTGCGCCAATAATCATCATTTTACGTATAGAATCTTAATTTATCGGATTTTTCGTTATCACACAATGGCGAATATGGTTCAAACAAATTCATTGACACTGGCACCATGAACAGAGTACCTACAGTATACAGATGATGCATTAAAATAGCGACCATTGGAGCAAGCTTGCCTTACCCAAAAATAGAGATTCCGAGAAACGTTTGCGCCAACGGTTATGATTTTACGTGTCAAAGTTAACTTCGGATTTTCCGTTGTTAGACGATGACAGGGTCCTTAATTAATGTATTAATTAAGGGCCTAGTTAATTTAAATAGTTAAATGTCCGACAGTTCTATTAATTCATAATATTTGACTTCTATCAAAGTCATTTATATTAAAAATAATGCCCTAGAGCGCATAAACAAAAAAACAACGCCCTTGGGCATTATGAATTTAAATTGACACTATTGTCAGTAATTCAAATAATCATTGCTGTGTGATGACAAGGTAAATGCTCGGCCAGGTATAGGCACCTGTAATTTATATCAAATCATAATACATAATAGTAGATTATGTCACTAGGAGAAAAAGTAGGTCTTTTCGTGCTTTGCCCAGAGATTGACGGCCGAAGCGAAGCTGAGGCCTGCAAATGGGCAAAAAGACCTTTTACTTCATACTGTATCATTTAGAACACTTTTACGTACTTGATTTTAATCCGGTAAATAGCTTTTTACAGGAATGGATATCGTAAAGAAATTTTACAGTATTGAGTACCGGCAGATCTTCAATAAATCCATTGTATCCATAGTAACCTGACGACCGGTACTGGTACAAGATACCGTAATGAAACTATTTGTCAAATTGGCAAATTTGTCAAAAATATATTCGCCGCGCATAAAATAAATTTTTTCCTGTTTTTAATAAGTCTGAAGTAAAATGTTGTACATCATACGTCCCGTAACGTGCTACAGTAGTCGTTTCGAAATTCCAGACTCGGCTAGCGCCTCGTCCGGAAACATCTTACTCCTACTGTAAAACTATATTTACTGGACTTATAACGTAAATAACTATTACTCCGAGTAACATATACTATTTTTTTTTCAAGCTTGCGGGAAATAAGCAAGTTTATTTCAGAGTGATTTAGTTTCGCAATTTTCTCTCATCCTCTCTAAGCGGGTCTAGGTACTTATCCAATTAGTGGTGTATATTATTTGTAAAATAAATAGAATGTGTTAGAATGGTGGTTTTCAATGTTCAATGATTTTAATGGTATTAAATCATAACCAATGGTTTAGATGGCTTAGGTAAATTATGGTAAACTAAGAATTTGTAGCATTATTATCAATACTAAATTAATAAAATCTGTCACATTGACATAAAAATATGATGACGCGCATGACATTTAACAGACAAACTCAAAATTCGAGAACCTACGCGATTTTGACTAATAACGGTTTCTGGTGGTGCTCTCGAGCGCTCTGAAAGTATTCCTATCCTTTGTTTTTGCAATAAGAATGTAAAGATGGCAACACACTCAGATCGGTCTATCTAGTGTTCAAACAATTTTAGTGAATGAAACCATGACCGCGCCACCATGACAGTAGCGGTGACTTTTGACTTTACTTTTACTGCCTAGGACTTTTTTGCTACTTTTTTGGTCTCAGGATTAAAAAGTCCACTTTAGGTGTGCATATGGAGAAAACAAATGAGGTTTTGGTCCGCTTGAAAAAAAAAGTAAATTTTTTTAAATACCAAAAGTCGGACATTAAACGTTGAAGACACCATTAGTAAAATAAGACATAACGCCTTCGGTCGAAGTATACCCCGCGGGCCAGGGGCCATCGGATTACACTATCGACCTCATGCGTTATTATCCTTATAATGCTCTAGGTGTCTTAATTACTATAATTAAGCTTACTTTTAGAATCGCGTTTTGGACCCTTTTTTAAAAAAAAATTAGATGTTAAATTCATTCGAATTGATCTTGTTACGTTCTTAGCGGATTGCAAGCATGCCATTCCGATCAAAAACTTCAATAAACATTTTCCGAAATTTTTTCGAAAATTTCCAAAGGGGGGATATTACGACTTTTTCTCACTTCCCAACTTTGACCGCCTGTTTCCTTCGTGTAGGTTGGTCTTGGTTAGTTCAGTTACGTTTTACCTTTGGTTAGGTTAGTTTAGGTAAAGAATTTCGTTTAGGTATATAAGGCCAAACTTAGGGCCGCTTTTTTGTTCTGTGGTAAGAAAAACGGTCCGTAGGGGCTGCTCAGTTTTTTCCTGAAAGGCCCATACAATTAGGTTACTCTAATTTAGTTATGTTTTTGCTTTAGTTAGATTAGTTCAGTTATGCTTTTCCGTTAGTTAGGTTAGTTCAGTTGTTTTTCGTTCGCTTAGGTTCAGTAATGTTTTTTCTTTGGTTAGGTTACTTAAGATGAGTAACTTCTCCAGTTTCTATTTTTTTAATACGCATTTATTTTATGGACTATTTGATTCAATGTTTTCCGAAATTGCAAATATAATTTATCCTTTCTGTGATATTTTAAGAATTTTGGCATTTCATTCGAAGTCAGTTTTAATGATTTTGACGAAGAGTTTTTTGTTCAAAAGTTCTTAGTTTAATTTTTTTATTTAAAACTGTTGTATGTCATAAGGAACCATTTGAAAAAAATTAAAACGAAGCATTTTGAGTTTTTTTATGAATTTCGAAATCATGGACCATTCTTCTCAGAAACGATAACCTTTGTTTATGTCGCTCGGATAACACCATTTTTCGGCAAAATGTAAACTGCGCGTCACGCTAAGCGGAAAAAGATGTTGAAATGAGGTTTCCACCGACTTCAAGCGGCAAATCTATGAAATTCCTAGTGAATTTTAGAAAAATATGTAAATTAGTTAAAAAGGTGTTATAAAAGGAACTGCATATTTTTCAAAACTTTAACCAAGTGCATTTTCTACAAAACCTCAAAAAGCTTTCTTTATATTGAACATAAGAATTTTTTATGAATTTACCAAAAATTTTATCTCGGTTTTATAGAAGATACACTTGGTTAAATTTTTGAAAAATATGCAATACCTTTTATAACACCCCGTATGGAAACATTTTAACTAAGTTACAAACTTTTCTAAAACCCATTAGGAATTTGAAGATTTGCCCATTTGAAGTCGGTGGAAACCGCATTTCAATCTCTTTTTCTGTTTAGAAATTACGCTACTTTAAAAATGACTCAAAAAAAGTAGTGTTTCGCTTACTATGACGCGCAGTTTATTTAAAATATTAGTGCAATACATAATTACGAAATTTGATGAAAAATGCAAAATGCTAACTCAAAAAAGTTAGGGCAAATTTTGTATTGGTTCTTACTCAAATGGCCTATGATTAAATTTTCACCACTTTGATTCTTGGGTTAAATTCACCATGCAAATATTAATACAGTTGAGAAACAACTGTAATTCTTATATCAACAGCATAAGAATACATAAAATAAAACTATAGTCTGCTCCTCTATTTAACGAGGCATATCTTTATTTGACAAATAAGTATTATTTTGGCTTCAAGAATCCCCTGTTTGTTTTCCCCATCCAGAGCAACAGAGCAAACAGAGTTAAAATAACCATAACGATGCTTTATTAAAGCTGTAAACGCATCGCTGTCAGTGTTTTAATAACGATCTAAACGAACCGAAGTACATAACAGTATATTATAAGCCAAGGTTGTAAAGTACATTATTATGACCCGAACGTCAAGTTTAAATCACGAAGCGCGTAGCGCTGATGGATCTAAGACGTGAGGGCCATAAGTAGTTCACAACCGCGGTGTATACCGGGTGTCCAGCAGAACCCTGGACATAGGAGATTAACATGGGAAATCGGTTTTTATTTTTTTGCGCCCGTACGGTTGATTTGATTGAAAAACTTTTAAGAGTAAAGTTGTAGAGTTTATGGTCAGCTATCATCCTGTAATTTTTTCAATTCCACAGTTTTGGCTGTTTTTCGGAAAAACGCCTCGATAAGTGCAAAAATTTGAATTTGGCGCGTCACCCCCGCCATGCATGTGCAGTGTCGCCAACATAATAATTTCTTATGTCAGAGTCAGAGCCGATTTTCCTTTCGTATTTATTTTGAGGGACTATCATGTAGTAATTAACGTGATTATGCAGTGAAAATTAACCGAAAACCTGACGATATTGTTCTTAAATCATACGGTGAGTAAAAGTTACGTTTATTATTATCATCAAATGTTTCGTTTAAAAAACGTCTGTTTTGCAGTGCAGTGTGACACGACGCCCCATCTTGCATGTAAAAAACCCGTTCTAATGGCTGGATGGCTTCTACTGCTGGCAAAATGTCATTGCGAAGCATATTTCCATATTTGTTGACGTTCAAACTGCCATCAATGAAAAATGGACCTATAACATGGCGCCCCAAAATGCCGATCCACACGTTTACAGTTGCTCGACGTTGGTCCCGATTGTCATGCACTATATGTGGGTTTTGGAGTGCCCAAATCCGATCATTTTGTTGATTTGAAGAGCCAGTCAATCCAAATGAACATTCATCCGTGAAACAAATGTTTCTAACAAATCTTGGGGCTGCAATAATTTTTTCGATCAGGATTTCACAAAACTCCATTCGGGGGAAAAGGTCGGTCGGTAAGAGTTTTTGATGGTTTTCTTTTTTGTAGCTTTTAAAACCTTTTTTTTGCAGATAATTATGGATGGTCGATCTACTAAGTCCAGTTTCTTGGCCAATCTGTCGAATACTCTTGGAAGGATCATCGTTTTCTGTAGCAAGAACAACAAGTTTTTCCACATTTTCATCCTCTGGAGCCGCACCAGCTTGAAGTCGTCGCTTTCGCTCACAGGAACATATCGGGTTAATACTCCCAGTTTCCTCAAAACGAGCAACCACTGCCTGAAGTGAACTGCGTGCTGGTATTGGTCGTTCAGGAAACAATGCAGCAATTATGTCTCGCATTTAAGCAAAGGAATTACCAGCCCAGTATTGTTTTAAAACAAGTTTTCTCTCCTCAAAATTCATAACTAATGAAAGATTTACATAAGCAATAATAAAAAGAAAATTTTACATTGTTACAACAAAATGGTTCCCAATTTCGATGTTCAATTGTTTTTTGCTGTCAAAGTGAACAAATGAAAATCGAACCTTTAATATCAATAAATATAAGCTTTCTGTATACATTATATTTCTATTTCGGGGAAATTGTGTGTGAAAAAGTGGATGCAACAAGTACCAAAATAAGTATATTTCCATAAGCAATCTATTCATAAATTTCTTAACGGAAGAAATTAAACAAGTGGACATGAAAAAGAAATGATACATAAATTTAGGTAATAACACAGATAACAACAATTATTCCTATAAAAACACTATCACCTTTATTAAGATTTGTTGTCACTGAAAAGAGTTTTTTTCACAGGCACTATAGTCTCCAGATACATAGATAAAACATGAAAGAAACTGGTCTTAGCAGATCAAACATCCATCGCTATCTGCTTACTGATCTTGCTTGTTTGCTATAATAGACTGGGAGCCAGCGACCGTTTAGTGTTAGTCATTTTAGAAAAACTGAAAATGTTCTCCTCCGCTTAATTTGGTATTACTAATAAGGGAATGGATCTCCAGCTGGCGCACTTCCGGGGGGTGTAGCTGCGACAGCCTCTTCGACACGTAAAAAAATAATAAAAAAAAAACTAATATTACAAAAGCTCAAACTTTATTGACATGATTATTATGTTGTAAACAAATAGAAAAACGTATCCAGCTGACTTGAGAGTGGTGGATTATGCCCCAACTGGTCACGTGAACAAGTGAAAAGATGCGTTTAGTGAACTGACACCAGAAATGCTGATTATTTGTAAACTAGTAGTTAACTTAATACATATTCAGCTTTTACAAAACATATTCAGCGTTACATTTAGTGGGGAAAAAGTGTCCAGCTGCTGCAAGAGATAACGCTCTTCGCGCGGTCAACTTACGCTGATCTTTGATTTTATCAGCTAGATACGTGGATTCACTCCGACCGGTCCAGGGGTTCTCAAGTTACAGGGGGTCAAAGTTGAGAAATGGGAAAAAAGTCGTAACCCTCCCCCCCCCCCTTTGGACGATTTCAAAATACTTTCGGAATTTTTCTACGCAACTTCCGGTGGTGGGACGTGAAAGAGAACATCAAGAAGAGGACACAAAACAGTTGGATTCACTCCGATCGGTCCAGGCGTTCTCAAGTTACAGGGGACCAAAGTTGAGAAATGTGAAAAAAGTTGTAAAATCCTCCCCCCTTTGGACATTTTAAAAAAAATTTCGAAAATTTTATTTTTATTCGGAATGTCACGCTTGCAATCTCCTAAGAACGTAACAAACTCAATTCGAACAAAATTTCACCAAACGCATGTTTTTGTCTTGCTCACGTGACCAGCTGGGGCATAATCCCCCCACTCTCAAGTCAGCTGGATACGTTTTTCTATTTGTTTGCAACATAATAAACATATCAACAAAGTTTGAGCTTTTGTAATATTAGTTTTTTTTATTATTATTTTTTTACGTGTCGAAGAGGCTGCCGCAGCGACACCCCCCGGAAGTGAGCCAGCTGGAGATCCATTCCCTTATTAGTGATACCAAATTAAGCGGAGGAGAACATTTCAGCTTTTCTAAAATGACTAACACTAAACGGTCGCTGGCTCCCAGTCTATAAACATTTGTTCCACCAATAAATGGTAATTTGGATTAATGGGTCCCTCAAATCAACAAAATAAATGAGTTTGGACTCTCTAAAATCCACATACACTGCAGGACAACCAAGACCAACGTCGAGAAGTTGTTAATGTGTGGATTCGCATTTTGAGGCGCACTGTATTTGGTTTTCCAATGAGATTTTGTCTGTCATAGAAGAATCCGGCACTTAGCAGGGGTTTTTTACATGCAGGATGGGGCCTCGCGTCACACAGCACTGCAAAATAGGCACTTTTGAAGTAAAACATTTGGAGATAGATGAATTCACCTCAATAACAACAACAACGAACACCCTTAATTGGTGACAAGAGACAAATTGTCATGTCATCGTGGTTGTCGTATTGCTAAACTAAAATGAATTAGACAACCAGCCATACACAAATTGGAATGATTTTCCTTTTACTATTTATGATAATTATAATCGTAACTTTTACTTACCGTACGATTTAAGAACATTATCATCATGTTTTCGGTTAATTTTCGCTGCATAATCACGTTAATTACTACATGACAGTCCCTCAAAATAAATAAGATAGGAAACTCGGCTCTGACTCTGACATAAGAAATTATTATGTTGGCGACACTGCACATGCATGGCGGGGGTGCCGCGCCAAATTCAGATTTTTGCACTTTTCGAGGCTTTTTTCCAAAAAACAGCCAAAACTGTGGTATTGAAAAAATTACAGGATGATAGCTGACCATAAGCTCTACAACTTTACTCTTAAAAGTTTTTCAATCAAATCAACCGTACAGGCGCAAAAAAAATAAAAACCGATTTCCCATGTTAATCTCCTATGTCCAGGATTCTGCTGGACACCCGGTATACGATTTTTTCCACTACTATCCATATGGAGGCTTCGTTATCGTGGCAACCGATAAACAAAATCGCCGTATGACGATATCACGGCGCCTAATGGGCCTGACAACTGACAGCTTTATTTACCGGTAAATAATCGGCCATAACTTTGTCATGATGGACCGCTTATGTTCAATTGTTTTATAAACAAAGCAAGAAAACCTACTTTACAGTCATTTTGCTGGCCTTTAACGGTCCGTATTAAAACTAGTAGTGGAAAAAATTAATTACCTAAGAACTACTTTATTTAGCAAATTTTACCAACTTATGGTAACAATTGTTGTAACTTATGGTAACAACAATAATACCCAACTTATGGTAAAATTCTATGAGATAATAATTAATATAAAAAAACATTGATGATTTTCTAGATAAAGGCGGACTATAAATCTAATCAAATTCTACATTGATTTTTCAGGAATGAGAGGTGCTTTCGAAATATGGAATAAAAATTTTTAAATCCGTATAAAAAAAATTGGTAACGATAACTCAGTTATAAAGAGTCACGTGCGGATAAACACAAAATGGCATATTGCATGCCACTTTGTAGACATTGAAAAGTTGTTTAAACTTTCTAATTTTAAATTTCCTCCTGTCACGAATAGTTCACAAAATATCGGAGAATGAAATATTGAAAAATTTTCACATTTTTCGAATTAACTCGGAAACTACTGAAAATGTGGCAACCTCGAAGTAGAAGCTTAAAGGTGCTCAACGAAAGGCAACTTTTTCCTAATTTAAGCGACCTTGTAACCTTTTCCGTTTCGGAAAGAGCAATGGTGGAAATACATAAAAGAAATACCTACCTTGTAGTATAGAATTTTTGCGTTGCATTTGCGACTGCATGTTAGCTTTGAACCGTGTCAAGCCGGATTTTTTCGTGTGAGATGACTTTATATCGGTTTATCTTTGCACTACAGTACGTTTCCACATCACAATTCACTGCTCACAGCTTAATATTACAGGTTTAAAAAAGAATAAGTAGTTTTGTTTAAATTGTGGCTTTACACATTTCCCAGAAACAAAATCATAACGATACACTAAAACTTACCCAAATGTCTGTCGTATATATGCAATGCCACAAAGCAGCACCTTGAGGATATTCGATGATTTCAGTAAGGAAATACCCAAGAAAAAAATGAAGCAAACAGAAACTTCTCTCAAAGTAATTCCACCACATTAAAAACCAAATTTCCCGAAATATTTTACCCGGCGAGTTCATCTAACAAGCCTCAGGATTTATAAAGTTGCAACCTACCGTCTCGCATTGAATTGGTCTCTTGATACCATCTCAATGCTTGTCGAAATTCGCCGAGGAAATCGAATTTGCCAAAAGCCGAAGAGAACTCGGTTTTGATTTATTGGATTAGTTTGATTTCAAAACAAATAAGTTTCCGTTTGGGGTAGACGAGAGCGCAATTAAATTATTCCACCAAAATTCAATTAGACGCAAATTATATTGTTATCGATTAGGTGTGAGCAAATATGATAAAGAAATATAATGTGGGTTTTAATGATATTCTAGCGGAATACTCCCGGGTGCACCTTAAAAAACCGGAAGGTGGTTAGTAATCAAAATGATATAGACAACGAGAAAACTGCACGAAGTAAGTACTCACGAACAATAGCGAAGAGTACAAACATCTGCTATTTTATTATGGCATTTTTTACTAAGAGGCTTCAATTCACTTAAGGCTAACTAAGAGATATTCTACCTTTATCAACTGAAGAGAGATATAATGATAGAAATATACTCGTCCAGCCCGTAAAACATTCTTTTCATTTCAGGCAGGATTTACCGGTGATCAATAACTTTTCCTATGATCTTTTCCGCCTTATGTGCATTTTCTGCCGTTCCTTATTCTTCCTTTTTAATGGTTTGGATAATAATACGCTGAAAATTAAAAGGGCAATAATAAAAAGAAATATGATCGAAACAGGATTGCTTGGTCACAAAAGTGAGTTTTTCAAATTTTGGCATATAAAGTGGCACTTTTCAATACTGATGACAGTGACGTAACGTCCTACTTTTCGTAACTAGTTACGAAAAGTAAAATCTTTCGTAACTAGTGATGAAAAGTTCGTGTCACCACCAGTTGCAGGTTTCGGCTGTGGCACACCGTTGCTATAGTTTTACGGTATTAAGTAGATACAAAGTGGTTTAAAAGTAAATATTGAAGTTTAATAATAATAACTCTCTCTCTCTCTAAGTAGGTATTTGTAGTCAAAATTAGAAAAAATCTTGTATGAAACACGTGACGAAAAACCTTTTTTGTGTATCTCATTCAAATAGCGGGAACTCGCTGCGCTCGTCCCGCAAACATTCATTCGTTACACAAAATCGGATTTTTCGTAACTGGTTACATAAATAGCTATTATGTATTAACATATGTTTTTTTCGCCCCTTTTTTTATTTTTGGTTAGAAGGGACACTTTCAATAGGTTTAAATACGAGGAAAAACTGTTGAAATGAAGGTAGTTACTCTCTTAGCCATTCAGTTTGGTGGAATATCTTCACAGTAAAATAAAGAAGGAGACAAGAAGAAAGTAGATTATTGAGGATAAACCGAATGGGCCACTAAGCGAGGTGAGCGGTTCTATCTCAAAAACCTTCACCCTGGGAGATGGTAACAAATATTCTCAGTAGATGTGGCCAAAAGTAGTTGTGAAAAATTATTTAAACTTACGAAAACGGCAGCCAGTCGGCGCTTCACTAGTTAATTAATTAAAAAATAAAGATATTTCTGCAATTTGTAATGCAAAACTACATTGAAAATACTCCTGATTAAACCTGGCCTAGGCTACGCACTATGATGGTAGTAAAATTCTTCCGTAACTCTTAAAATAGTGTGTAGGAAGAAAATTGCAAATTGTGGGAGGCAAATGAAATATCTCAAAAATGCCGTATCGTAGATCTTTTTTTTTTCTCGGGGCCCTAGACCGATACAATAACAATCAAATATCGTTTAGAAAATTCCATGCAGCGACTGTGATAAGTGCTAGATAGGTCAGACCACACAATACCTAAAGCGGAGAGAGTATAAGAAGAAAAAAAGCGGAAACCGCTCTAGTTTTAGCCTGCCATTCTGTCACTTTTTTAGGTGTTTAGGCAACTTTTGCTGAACGCGGGGATCCATTACCGGAAATGATATATCGGTGAAATAATCCACATAAAATTAAATGTGCATTTTAAGGTTGATACCCAAAACCTGGGCAGAGTATGAGTATTTTCTGAGTCTGTCGAGTACACCAAATCGAACATTAGACAGTTGCGGATTCTGTATAAAGTAAGAGCAAATAAAAACAAAACAATTAATTGTAACTTTATACCTAGATTTATGTTGCCAAAAGTGACAACAACCAGATTTGTAAAGACCCCTTAATCGTTCAGAGGTGGCAAATAAGTCTGATAATGATTTAGTTAAAAATCAACCTTCGTCTTAAATGCTACGATTATCACTCGGCATAAAAAAGTAACTATTCCGGGGGGGACTGTTTAAATGCGTTTCATCATTGGTTGTTCTTAATGGAGCTCCCTTATTATCCCTGTTGCGTTTTCTGTTTTTTGTGTCTGCCGGAGGTAGTTTATACATTGTGTCAATTGGTTTGTGTATCATATTTTAAGAAAGTATAATGTCGTTTTCTATTTGACGAAGACTAAAATTAGTCAATACATCGGCATGCTACAACAGAAGAATGAGAGGTTTCTTGTCCTCTACCCGATAACTTTCCAATCAAATCGGCAGTTTTTTAGAGAAAGGGCTACTCAGATATTGAGACGAGATTGCAGTAGCAGGTCAGTCCAATGGTCTAACAAAAGCAGTGGAGTGATGTCATGGCGTAATGATGTGCTGGTGGCAGTGGTATTACAGTGTTCTAGCAATACCTCGAGAAAAATTCTCAGGAGCTGACAACTAGTAGTACTAGCAAGTCTAAAAGAAACATTAGTCGTAGGTTTGAAATGAAGACAATTTCAGCAAACTTGCGAATAAGTAAAATTTGAAGATCTTGCATCTTACTCGTCTTTACGTGTGAGTTTATATTACACTCGTTTTAGCTGTTATTAGTTGTATTCATTATTAGAAAAGGATATTTCATTTTATAGGAATGTGAAGACTTTCACGGCGGGTCAAAATACAATCTAATGTGTTTTTTGGGCTTTGAAGCCGTGGACATTATCAAAGACGATGGGGCAATGGGCGAAGTGATCTCCCGTGTTTGCCGATGTTAACTGATTCGACTGTGACGAGCTGCGTGATATTTATTCCCCCGCCATTGCGCTGCAGTGGAGAGACTGGGGTGGGGCGAGGGGTTTCGGCGCATTTAAAGTATGTCGTAGAACTGGCTTCCAGTCTGCATTTAGAAACGCAATTTCCTACTTCCTGTTGCAATTGTTGTCGCGGTTAAAGATTTTATTGGCCTCTCTCCTGCCACCAACAATTCGCCGGACACATTGAACCTCACATCCGAACAGAGTCATCGCAAAGTTGAAGTCAATTTGACCGACAAAGAACTGTCAACAGACGAGCTTATCGTTCTGAATAAGGGAGGAAATTTTGTCATAATACCGTCCAGGATATCTGTGGAAGATATCATAGCAAATGCGGAGAGCGGAATACGGCAGCTGGCAATTCAGACGTCTGAAGAGATAAGAATGTGAATTCTACAACGCTCAAAACCACCAAAAAACAATCTCGCCCATGCAGAAAGGAAAGCTCTGAAAGCCTTGAACCAAGACAAGGATATTCTCATTTTACCAGCAATAAGCAGGAAATGCAACAGTAGTAATGTCAACATCAGATTACGAAGGAATAATCAGGACAATGGTAGATCCCACCACCTACAAGAAACTAACTCGGTTTTCAATCGCCCGGATTCTGAGGGCCACCAGCAATTTAATCAAGGACGTGGCATCGGATGAAATGACTAAGCTTAAAAAATCAGAAGCCTTGTCACCAAGGCTGTACGGTTTACCAAAGAACCACCAACCGGATGTTCCACTGAGACCCTTCGTGAGCACCATAGGAAGCCCGACTTACGAAATGGTGAAGCACCTCACAAAACTGTTGCAACCTAAAATACTCCACTCATTTCTTTGAAAAACTGAATTCTTTGACTCTCTCTCCAGGAGAAATTCTCGTTAGCTTCGATGTTGTTTCGCTCTTCACGATGGTACCAATTAAGGAAGTCATGAACATATTAACCAGGAATTTCCACAAGATATTGCCAAGTTGTTCCAACACTGCCTAACCACTACATATTATCAATGGAAGGATGATTTCTACGAACCACCTGATGGTGTAGTTATGGGCAGCCCCCTTAGTCTAGTAATTGCCAACTATTTTAAGGACATTTTCGAGGCTAAGGCGTTGGCAACGGCAACGTCTTAGCGGGCCAGTTAAGTGCTGGTTCTGATACGTGGACGACACCTTTGTTATTCGGAGCTTTGGTGAGGGCGAACTTCTCTTACACCTCAACTCTATCAACCCAAAAATTCAATTCACCATGGAAATAGAAAAGGAAGGACGTTTTTGGATGTTTTGGTATCAAGGAGGCCGAATGGGAAGCTTGCGCACTCCGTTTTTACAACACCAACACACACACACACTGACTGAATCCTCCATAACGGATCGAATCATCATCCCAGACAGAACAGGGGAATCATAAAGTCTCTGTCTGTGAGAGCCAAGAGAATTTATGAGCCAGCCGAATTGGAATGGGAAATTAAGCATCTGGAGACACTCCTTGGTTGGAGTGGATACAGCATGCACGAGTCCAGAAAGGACAACGGGGAAAGATGAAGAAAAGCGCGGATGGACTAGTCTACCGTACATCCACAAAGTAATGGACAGTATCGGCAGGCTACTGGAAAAGTACAATGTTAAAACTCTTTGAACCCACTCCTACAATACAACAGAGATTGAGATCGGCCAAAGACCGCAGAGATCCCCTATCCACACCCGGAGTTTACCGAGTTCCATGCAGCTGTGGCTCGGTATATATTGGTACCACAAAACGCAATGTCAACACGAGGATTACGGAATACAAGAGAGTTGCAGGCTGACAGATGTCGACACAGGCACGACATCCTTTTCAACGAGAAGGAGGAAATTACATTTCTAAATGCAGTTTGGAAATAGTGGAAACGAGTTTTACGACATACTTTAAGTGCGCCGAAACTCCGCTCCACTACTACCCCCACCCCAGTCCCTCCACTGCAGCGAGACGACGCCGGCGGGGGAATAAATAGCACGGAGCTCACCACAGTCGAATCAGTCAACGTCGGGAAGCACGGAAGATCACTTCGTCCATTGCCTCATCGCCTTTGATAATGGACCACGCCATTGGACCACGGCCGAAAAACACTTTAGATTGTATTCCAAAGATGTTTTCATGCCGATTTAAGATAATTGGTGTTATTCAAAAATGTGGCAAGGAGCCAGCGCGCTTTGAAGATGCCTCTTTGACATTGATTTTTTTTTATAATTCCTTAATTTTTTTTTTTATCTAGAAAGACCAAACTTAGATTATGTTAACTTTTATATAAGCGATCTTGTGATCTAAGTTGTAACTATAGGCGTCACATTTGAAGAGTCAACTGATATTTTTAATGTTTTTTTTATATCTTTGACTTTTGGTATTTTTAATATCAAAATCGAAAACTTGAGAGCATTTTAGGTTAAAAACTTGCTTTTGTCCCAAGTTGCTACAATATACCGTAAGCGAGAAAAATCATATTAAGAATGTTTTATCTTTGTATAGTTACAAAATTACACGGTCTCTACTAAATTTACCAGTAGGGTTTAAAAGTCCACTCATTCAAACATTTTAACGGTTGCAGCTCGTACCTCTTTTTTTTAACTTTTAGCAACTAAAATTATATTTTTTTACTCAGTTTAGCTTCGTTATTTTAACGAGTTTAGCTGCTGAAACTGGACGCTCGGCATTTTATTAATCTCTACAGCTGAGATTAATGTGTCAACATTTTTGAACATTTTAACGACTGCGTGAGGATAAAGTTTCATCATATTGACATGTTTAACAGCTGAAACTCAAATATTTTAACGGTTGCAGCTCATACCTGAACAATTCTTTTCATGTTTATCAACTAAAACCATATTTTTTTGTGGCACGTTTATCTAGATATTTTAATAAATTTAGTTGCTTTCTGAGCACAAGATTCTTCATTTTAACGAATTTCGCCGCTGAAACTAGAGCCTCAGAATTCTTATAATATTTGAGGCTAAAATTAATGTGACAACATTTTTGAACATTTTTACGACTGTCTGAGTTTCTTTATATGTTGGATCTTTTAACTCCAGAGAGCCATCAAAATTTTTAAAAATAATAAATATTAAAAACGCCATAAACATGGTTAAAATATTGTTTATAGAGTCATAGCTGTTAAAACACAGTCGTTAGAATTGTTAAAATGCGGTAACTTAACCTCTGTCTCTAGTTTCAGCTGCTAAACGTGTGAAGAAAGCAAAGCATTATTATCAAGTAGCAGGCACAATTTAAAAAAATCAAGCACGTTAAAACTATTAAGAGTTTGACGTGTCGGTTTCAGCTTTCAAACTTTATCTATATGTCGAATCACTTAGCTCCAAAGAGCGGTAAAAATGATTAAAATGCTTATGTTTTATGGTTATCTTCATAGTATTAAACAGGTTAATGAGACGAGGTTTATCCTCAGGCAGTCGTTAAAATGTTCAGAAATGTTGACACATCTCAGCTGAAATGCTGAGGGTCCAGGTTCAGCTGCTGAACTGGTTAAAATAGTGAACTTTTGGCTCAGGCAATGGCTAAAGTTGTTAAAATAACGTAAAGCGTTAAAATTGTAAAATATGAACTTGAAAAATATTTCACTTTCAGGTATTAAACACGTTAAAGCGACAAAGCCTTGGCATCAAGTATTTAAAAACCTGTTAAAATGCTGAGGAATATAATTTGAAAGTTGAAACCGATACCTCAGCTTCTTAATTGTTTTAACTGTTGCAGCCATTACTTGCACATTTTAGCTACTGAAACTGGAGACTCCGCTTTAAGTTACTATTTTAACAGCTTTGATTCAATAATCAGTATTTCAACATCATTATTGCTTTTATAATACTTATCATTTTAACGCTTAATCAGCATTTTAAACATTTTAAAGAATCTTTGGAGGCACAAGCTTGGTATCTTAACAAGTTTAAAAACTAAAACTAACACCTAAACATTTTTTACTTTAAACTTACGTGACTATAAAGCTTCAACCTCTTAATTGCTTAACATTTAACAGCTAAAACTGAACTCTCAGCTGCTTAATAACCCACATAACTGACCAGCTTTAAGCCACAACATTTTAACAATTTTAACCACTGCCTGAGGCTATAGATTTCTTATTTTAGTAGATTATGTCACTAGGACTAAAAGTGTATGAGCCCCAGAGATTGACGGCCAAAGCTAAGCTGAGGCCTGCAACTGGGCGAAGCACAAAAAGACCTTTTACTGCGAGTAACATATACTATTTTTTTTTCAAGCATGCAGAAAATAAGTCTATTTCAGAGTGATTCAGTTTTCCAATTTTCTCTCATCCTCTTTAAGCGGGTCTAGGTACTTACCTAATTAGTGGTGTATATTATTTGTAAAATAAATAGAATGTGTAGGAACGGTGGTTTTCAGTGTTCAATAGTTTTAATGGTATTAAGTCATAACCAATGTTTTAGGTGACTTATGTTAGGTAAATTATGGTATTCTAAAAATTTGTAGCAATATTATCAATACTAAATTAATCAAAGTCACATTGACAGATAAATATGATGACGCGTATGACGTTTAATAATCAATGACATTTAACAGAATTCGAGAACCTATGCGATTTCGACTAATAACGGTTTCGGGTAGTGCTCTCGAGCGTTCTGAGCGTATTCCTATCCTTTGTTTTCTCAATAAGAATGTAAAGATAGCAATACACTCAGGTCGGTCTATCTGGTGTCATCTAATGTTCAAATAATTTCGGTGAATGAAAATAGTTAATATATGCGCCACCATGACAGTAGCGGTGACTTTTGACTTTACTTTTACTGCCTAGGACTTTTTTGATACTTTTTTGGTCTCAGAGTTAGAAACCCTACTTTAGGTGTGCGTATGGATAAAACAAATGACGTACCTTTAGTCAGCTTGAAAAAAAAGTCTTCCGCGCACGCCGTCAATACCGGGGTAACAGAAAAGAACTGTGAAGCTTAATCGTTTATAAAATCGTTAAAGATATCCCATATTAGTGGCAGGTGGACTCTTATACGGTTGTAGAAAAAATGTTGCTCCTAATTTTTGCGCAAAGGTCTTTCGCGCACTTGACTGATGCGGCAATCGAAAACAGCAGTCGCGTGCGCGAAAGTATTACTTTGCGCACTTGTTAGGAAAATAACTATTATATGACGTTCTTTAGTTTCAGTGCATAAAGTTATTCGTTTCCTTAATGACTAGCAAATCCAGTTGTTGCTATCCTTTGGCAACTTACATTACTTTAGCAACTTTGGACAAGAGCACTTTTTTAACTTAAAATTCTCTGTATTTTTCGATTTTGATATTAAAAATACCAAAAAGTGAAAAACATAATAAATTTTATTAGAAATGTCAGCTGACTGCCCCAAATATGACGTCTATAATTGCTACTGAAAGATACGAGTTAAAACATGAAGTAATTTTGGTCTTTGTGGACAAAAAGCAATCTTAGAAATTATAAAAAAAAACAATGTCAAAGGGCCATCTTAAAAGCGCCCCAGCTTCCTTAGGAGTCATTGTTGCATAAGACGATTTACATTAAATCAGGAAGAAAACATCTCTGGGATATGATGCCTTCGTTTGTCAGTTTATTTTCCGGACCCTCTGTATAATAGAAATTTATTCATCTTGAGAAATATTGCGATATAATGAGTATGTAACTTTGTATGTAGAAATTATCAGATTTGTCATTTTTTCCTAAAAACGTGTCACGCAAAAAATTTAATAATATTTTATATAAAACTAATACCCCCTCCCCTTATGTATAACTCGCCCATGAAGAAATGTGTCAATGTCTATTCTAATTTGCAGAATGGGAATACAAAGTTGTGGCAACATCCAAACTTTCATTAATTTATGTAAACACGTATCGAAAATATTACAAACGATCTTCAACTAACCTTTTGTACCACGCATATGAAAGAACACAGCAATTTCGATAAATGTTTATACACATTTTTGTCTTATTTTGGAGCCTAAAATAAGTGGATACTTTCTTGATACTATTTTCAAAAGTATCTTATTTACTATTTCAGATCAGGAAGATTTCTCGCGTCCCAGCTTTTCAAAGCACATTTGAATTATTATTTCTTCTGTTCCGTATAAAATAAAAAAACGCCGCTTTTGCCTTCCACGGAAATTCAGGCCTCTATTGGAAAAAAGTTAAAACCTTAATTTTCTAAACAATCCGACCAACGCCGGCACCTCGAAAAACATTCTCTTTGTTTTCTTTCAATTTAGTAGCAAATTTATTCAAAGATTTAGGGACAACAAGAAAAGAAATCTTCCACAAAAACCTACCCTTATGTGACGGGGGAGAATTTTTTATTTAAATAAATCAAAAGGGAAATGTTTAAGACGCCAAGCTGTCTTGTTCCTTTTTTAATTTACTGGTCCTCAGAAGGGATGTGAGACATAATAAAGTATTTATGTTACGTAAAACCGTGAATATTTCAAAGTTGGATAAGAACAGGAACTTCCGAACAGGATTCTGGACTCTTTTAACATACTAGCAAAATATTGTGTGGATTTATGCATAGAACCTACATTAATATGCTGCTAAATGTCTTGGAATATATTGCTTAGGGTTGTGGAATAAACCGCAAACATATGTGAAAGTTATGTGGCAGCAATTTTAAATTATATATTGTGGTTTCTGTTATAAAAGTGAAAGATACGCAAAACACAAAGCAATAGAATAATATTTGCAATGTGTATGCGCTGTAGTTGCAATTGAAGCGCCAAATTCAACTAAACTTTGGTCTAAGTTTTTAAATAATGTTCTGTGCGGCTTCCGTGTACAATTCAAAATAAACTTGGCTTGCCCTCAAACTGTTCCTATCAGAGTTGTAATAAGGCTTTAACATATCCCGATTGGCTTTATTTGAAAAATTAAAAATATTATGCGCTAACCGTCTAATCTCGTTTGACAAATACTGTCAAATGATATCATAAAACAGAAAGTTTCAATGAAGTTAAGGCTAACTTGGATGATATTAGTTTTAATACAGTTTTTGGACTTTTACGAAAGCAAATTTTAACAAGTTATACATCAGTGAAATCAGAGTAAAATGCACTATTTTTCCGTCAAAAAATCGAATATGGCGTCTATAAGAAAAAAAAATTTTGATGATGGCTGCCGAAAATCGAAACGTCGGGTTAGAAATATGACACCGCCATCTTGTAAAGGAGAAAAATATGACACGATAATGTATCAATTGTTTTCGATTATCTCTTCTAATAGGTTCAGAAAAAAATAAAAACATTTTCTCAAAATTTCGTTTTTTTTTTATATTTTCGGACGTAGTCGGAACTTTTCAAGCTCTAAAACGGCAATTGATTAAGCTTAAAAATGCAAACAAGAATGCATTCTTTTCCGCTTTCGTATAGCTCACACTCAGCTCTATCGCTCCACGGTTTTGCTTCTTTACAAAAAAAAACATCAAATGTGTCAAACTATACGACTGAAATATCAGTATTTCCATAAAAAATATATACAGTGTGTTTTCTTTTTATATGAGCCATAGGGTTTTAGGTGTTCAATTCGATCTTTGGTCCTGTTGTATTTTAAGTAAAGAGATAAAATTTATCAAGTAGATCGACTCAGGAGTTCGAAAATCTATTCTTTTTTGGTCAAGATGAATCGTATATGAATCGTATACAAGGTAATTCAAATTCGACCCTCACCATTAGAATCTCGAAAACCATAAGAGATACCGAGGTCGTTTAAATTGGGGCAAAGTTGTGCATTTTTAAGCTTTATCAATTGCCGTTTTAGAGCTTGAAAAATTCCGATTACGTCCGAAAATATAAAAAAAAAACGAAATTTTGAGAAAATGTTTTTATTTTTTTCTGAGCTTATTAGAAGAGATAATCGAAAACAATTCATACATTCGCTTGTCATATTTTTCTCCCCTACAAGATGGCGGTGTCATATTTCTAACCCGACTTTTCGATTTTCGGCAGCCATCATCAACATTCTTTTTTTCTTATAGACGCCATTTTGGTTTTTTTGACGAAAAATAGTGCATTTAACTCTGATTTTACTGATGCATAACTTGTTATAATTTGCTTTCGTAAAAGTCCAAAAGCTGTATTAAAACTAATATCATCCAAGTTGGCCTTAACTTCATTGAAACTTTTTGTTTTATGATATCACTTGACAGTATTTGTCGAACGAGATTATACCGTTAGCGCATAATATTTTTAATTTTTCAAATGAAGCCGAACGGGATATGTTAAAGCTTTATTACAAATTTAAAAGGAACAATTTGAAGGCAAGTCAAGTTTATTTTGAATTGTACACGGAAAGGCAACAGCCGCACATTATTTCAAAATTTAGACCGAAGTTTAGTTGAGTTTGGAGGTTTTGAAAAGTCAAGAATGCAATATGGAAGCAGAGTGAAAGAAGAGACAAGAAATAATTTATTGGCAGAGGTAAAAAAAAATTATATTGCAAAAAAAATGAAGTAAAATAAAAATTCAAAATCAACTTATCAAGTCGCGTCCGATGTTCATGTCCCACAGTCTTGCGCCTGGAGGAAATTTAAAAAAAGTGGTTGGAAATGTTACATGATACACATTTCTCAAAAACTACGTCCAGGTGATCCTGAAAGAAGGAGGAATTTTTGCAACTAGGTCTTAAATTTGGAAGGACGAAAGTGCTTTTACAAACTGTGGCGTGTTTAACAGAAACAATGAGTACTTTAGTGAGGTAAGACCACAACTGCGCTATAAATTAAATGTATGGGCTGGAATTTATAGCGAACAAATCCTCGGATCTCAGTTTTTAGATGAACCTTTGAATGGTAAAACATATCGCCAATTCTTAACCAATGAATTGAAGAGTATGTTGATCATCCTTTGCCCCTTGAGAATTACAATACATGCTGGTTTCAGCATGACGAAGCCCCTCCACATAATACTAGAGCAATTAGTGAAAATTTGGATGAAAGGTTTGCTCATAGATGGATGGGAAATTCGGGCCCTGGGGGATGGCGGCAAGATCTCCTGACCTTACAGTTTTGGATACGTTTTTGTGGGGCACTTTGAAAGATAAAGAGTATGGGGAGCAAGGATACAACACCTCAGAAGATCTAAAAGATAACATTTTTGCCCAATTTAGATGTATTAGAAAAAGGGATATGGCCAGAGCTTTTACATTATCGCGCTCGATTATGTATCCAAGAAGAAGGTCATCATTTTGAGCACTTTTTGTAATATTTTTCTCCACATCTAAACTTGTTTCTAGTTTCTGATTTTTTGTTTATATCAAATTTTGTATTAAAGCTTTTACATATTCCATTTCTCTTGATTTGAGAAATTGAAAATATTATGTACTAACCTCTTAATCTCGTTTAACAACTACTGTCAAGTAATGTCGTAAAACAGAATTTTTTTATTAAGTCAGGGCCAACTAAGACGATGTTAACTTTAATTAAATTTTTGGACATTTACGAAAGCAATATATAGCAACTTATATATCAATGAAATCAGAATATAACGCACTATCTTTCTGTCTGAAATTCCAATGTGGATTAAGATCGGATCGGATCTTAAAGGAGGAAAATCTGCCACGACAATGTATCAATCGTTTCCGACTATCTCTTCAAAACGGCTCAGAAAAAAATAAAAACATTTTCTCAAAATTTAGTTTTTTTTTTAAATCTTCGGACGTAGTCGGAATTTTTCAAGTTTTAAAAAGGCAATTGATAAAACCTAAAAATGCGCAACTTTGCCTCAATTTAAGGTACTTCGTATCTTTTATGGTTCCGAGATTCCAATGGTAAAAGTCGAATTTGAATTACCCTGTATATTTATATATTATAAAAAAAGTTTTTATTTTCTTCAAAAAATCATCTCTTTTCACCCTCGTATTCAGTTTTGCCTGTCATTTGAACATGACACTTTCACGGTTGAACATGAAAAGAAAAATTGAATATGAAGTTGTAAAAAAATGCGATTTCTAATAAAATAATAGTAGATTATGTTGCTAGGAGTAAAAGTGGGTCTTTTCGTGCTGAGCCCAGAGATTGACGGCTCTCAGCGAAGCTGAGGCCTGCAACTGTGCGAAGCACAACAGTGTAACAGGAACAGTAACATGTAACAGTAACATGTAACAGTAACATGTAACAGTAACATGTAACAGTAACATGTAACAGTAACATGTAACAGTAACATGTAACAGTAACATGTAACAGTAACATGTAACAGTAACATGTAACAGTAACATGTAACAGTAACATGTAACAGTAACATGTAACAGTAACATGTAACAGTAACATGTAACAGTAACATGTAACAGTAACATGTAACAGTAACATGTAACAGTAACATGTAACAGTAACATGTAACAGTAACATGTAACAGTAACATGTAACAGTAACATGTAACAGTAATATGTAACAGTAACATGTAACAGTAACATGTAACAGTAACATGTAACAGTGACATGTAACAGTAACCTGTAACAGTTATCTATGTAACGTATGTAACGTTTATCTATGCGCCACCATGACAGTAGCGGTGACTTTTGACTTTACTTTTACTGCCTAAGACTTTTATGCTACTTTTTTGGTCTCAGGATTAGAAAGCCCATTTTAGGTGTGCGTATGGAGAAAGGAAATGACGTACTTTTAGTCCGCTTGGAAAAAATAGTAGATTATGTCACTAGGAGTGAAAGTGGGTCTTTTCGTGCTGAGCCCAGAGATTGACGGCCGAAGCGAAGCTGAGGCCTGCAACTGGGCGAAGCACAAAAAGACCTTTTACTCCGAGTAACATATACTATTTTTTTTTCAAGCATGCAACAGATAAGAAATCTATTTAAAAGTGGTTCAGTTTTGCAATTTACTCTCATCCTCTTTAAGCGGGTCTAGGTACTTACCCAATTGTGTATATTATTTGTAAAATACATAGAATATGTTAGAATGGTGGTTTTCAAGGTTCAATGGTTTTAATGTATTAAATAATAACCAATGATTATGGTAAACTAAGAATGTGTAGCATTATTTTCAATACTAAATTAATAAATGTCACAATGACAGATAAATATGATGACGCGCATGACATTTAACAGACGAATTCAGAATTCGAGAACCTATGCGATTTCGACTAATAACGGTTTCGGATGGTGCTCTTGAGTGCTCTGAGAGTATTTCTGTCCTTTGTTTTTTCAACAAGAATGTAAAGATGGCAATACACTCAGATCGGTTTATCTGGTGTCATCCATTATTAAAATAATTGTGGTGAATGAAAATCGTTTATATATGCGCCACCATGACACTGACGGTGACTTTGTCTTTACTTTTACTGCCTAGGACTTTTTTGCTACTTTTTTGGTCTCAGGATTTGAAAGCCCACTTTAGGTGTGCGTATGGAGAAAACAAATGACGTACTTTTAGTCCGCTTGAAAAAAAATAAGTTTATTTTCAAACACAATGATGACATTTCTGTCTTTTTAAAATCTTGGAAGTGTTTTTGACGTTATGCAGAAAGTGTGGTTGAAAATAAAATAGTATACATATATCAGATGGGATGCTTCATTACTGTCTCGAGGTTTTATTTATCTCGACGCTACGCGCCTTGATAAATAACTTAATCTCTGGACAGTAATGAAAGACTTCCCATCCCGTATTGTAATATACTTTTTCTAATTTTGACATATAAAGTGGCACTTTTCAATACTGATGACAGTGACGTAACGTCCTACTTTTCATAACTAGTTACGAAAAGTGAAATCTTTCGTAACTAGTGATGAAAAGTTGGTGTCACCACCAGTTGCAGGTTTCGGCTGTGGCACACCGTTGCTATAGTTTTACGGTATTAAGTAGATACAAAGTGGTTTAAAAGTAAATATTGAAGTTTAATAATAATAAT
This sequence comes from Taphrorychus bicolor, assembly GCA_951812265.1. Lineage (NCBI taxonomy): Eukaryota > Metazoa > Arthropoda > Insecta > Coleoptera > Curculionidae > Taphrorychus > Taphrorychus bicolor. Next base: position 36,802,015 of record OX638301.1, on the reverse strand, counting down.
TCTCTCTCTAAGTAGGTACTTGTAGTCAAAATTAGAAAAAATCTTGTATGAAACACGTGACGAAAAACCTTTTTTGTGTATCTCATTCAAATTGCGGGAACTCGCTGCGCTCGTCCCGCAAACATTCATTCGTTACACAAAATCGGACTTTTCGTAACTGGTTACATAAATAGCTAATTTTCAAACATATTTTCATAGTCAGAGTCAGTTTTGTCCTTGTTTACATTTTTAGGTTATGAAGCCAACATATCATAGAATGACATAACTGTTCTTAAAAAAATATTTCCTGATTTTAGGAAAGTGCCTTATAATGGGTCTAAACAGACTAACTGTTCAAAAATGTTTTCCTGTCAGACTCCTTAAAAATTTGACACATGGGAGTTATGTGGTATATAAAGTCGACCTCGGATCCAGAGCTAGCGACTTTATTGGCTGCTCATTTGACAGATACGAAGCCATCTTAACTTTTTTTAAAACTAAAACACACACATATTTACCTAATGTTTATTAGACCTGAACGAGCAGACTACAGAAATATATAACTTTGCATATTTATTTCTAGGCATTTCGATTATACAGGGTGCTAAAGTTGTTGAATAATTTTATGTCGCTCACCGGATTAGCAGTTTTCCTGTTAAACTTCTTAAAAATTTGATACTTGGGGGTCATATGGCAGCTAAGGCCGACCTCGGAATCAGGGCTAGCGACTTTATTGGTTGCTCGGTTTGACAGATACAAAACTACCTTGATTTTTTTAAATGAAAACACACATATATTACCTACAGTTTAGTAGAGCCGAAGGTATATCTATCTCTTATACACTTAAAAATTTGATACATAGTGCTGTATGCTATATAAGGCCGACCTCGGATCCATAGCTAGCGACTTTATTCGCTGCCATGTTTGACAGATACGACGCCATTTTGTTTTTTTTTTAAAATGGAAACACACATATATTTATCTCCAATCTAATAGACTGCTTTTCGATTATACAGGGTGGCAAAGTTGTTGAATTTCGAAAATCATTTTAAGTCGCCCACTCGATCAGCAGTTTTCCTGTCCCTCGGATCCAGGAATCGCAATCTTGATTTTTTTTATACGGAAATACATATATATTTACCTACAATCTAATAGAGCTGAAAGAGCAGATTACAGAAATATATAACTTTAAATATTTTTCTCTAGGTAAGTATTTCGGTGGTAAATTTGTTGTATTTCGAATTTTTTTTCCTAGGAAAAATTCGACTTTTAACGCACCAACTATTAAAAATAGCCTTTTAAGACACTAGTGCTAAAAGTGAATTACTTTTAAGACGAGGGTTAAAAGTAATTAGTAGTTATTTCAATTTTAATAGAAAAAAATCATTTTTAATGCATGTTGTAGAAAAAGTATTGAATGGTATTCGTGTTTGCTGCTTTTAAGTGCTTCTACGAAACCCTGTGAAGTCCTTCTAACTTAACCTTACATTTCTACTTTTAAGATTTATCTCATTAGAAGCTGTTAAGACATTCATGCGGTCAGCAGCTTGATTTTTTTAGATGATGTTTAAATACTATTTTATTTACTATGTGTATTACTGTATACTACCTAATTATAGTACCTAATTATAGTTCTATGTGTATTAAGAGCGAAACGTTAGACGCAGGATGCAAAGCGGGACGCGGATAGTTACTCGAGAGTGACAAAAACAATTTGCGGTTGAATTAGTTGCATATTTTTAACACTTACATCATAAATAGCTATTTCTACTGCCTTGAAAATTAACAAAAACAAAACGAGTGTGCAAAGCGCAATTTGCACATGCTGTTTTATAGAACCGTTAGTAAAGTCTACTTTTCACACGCTTCCGCATGGCTTTGCACACGCCTTGCATATAATTTAAAATACGAATGAAAATTTTTAAAGCAAAATTGCAGTCGTAGAAATAGTGTAATGTGTAATACGTACGAAAGTCACTCTTCACACTCTTGTGACGTTGTATCACTCGCCTACGGCTTGTGTCAAAGCCGTCAAACTCGTGTGAAAAGTGCAATTTTTCAGTTCTTCAGAAACGAGGCCCGACGCAAAGCGGAACGCGGATAGTTACTCAAGAGCTACAAAAACACTTTGCGGTCGTATTAGTTGCACTTTTAACACTTAGATTAAAAATAGCTTTTCTACTGCCTTAAAATTAACAAAAAGAACTACCGCTGAATATCAAATATTTCAAACAGCGTGTGCAAAGTGCATTTTCTAGTCTACTTTTCACACGCTTCCGCATGGCTCTGCATATAGTTTGTAATAAAAATTAAAAATTATGAAGCAAAATCGCAGTCGTAGGAATAGTATAGTGTGCAATACGTACGAGACTCACTCTTCATACTCTTGTGACGTTGTGTCACCCGAACCATTACACTCGTGTAAAAACGGCAGTTTTCGACACTAGTTGTACAATATACTATTAATGATTTTATTATAAAATTGTTTGACATTGTTCCAGGTAGTACTTTTGATTTCAAAATGGAATTCATCTGTTATTGAATTGTTCCTATCTGCTTTTATTAAATGGCAGGCATCGAATAAATAAATAATATTTTTACCTGACAGTACAAATTGCAGATTGTCCGCAGTCACTTTTAAAACGTATGATGCCAAATGTAAAATTTGATCCCATGTATGTATCTAAGGCATCAACGAATAAACCCTGTTTAGAAAGTTTAGAAACGCATTTTTCAAACTTATTGACAAGATCTGCTGTATCTACTCAACTTAAATGTTGACCATACAAAAAGAAAACACTCTGCTTCTTCCAGTTTGAATAGAGATCCATGGCTATTAAAACTATAAGCATAAGCATTTTTTGCAAAGAATTATTTTCTCCTATTTGAAGAGTCCTGAAATTCAATTTTTTTATCGCGACCAGTGGCATCACATAAAATGCTTGTGTAAGGGCCTTGAGTATTGACTGAATTTTTACGGCGCATTAAGCAAAATATTAGCAATTTAGTAGCCTAGATGCTAAAAGTCACAGTTTAATTATTAGTTTCCAGACTTGATAGACATTTCCCTAATGACAATTAGAACTCCAAAGTTTCCTGTTTAATAGGTCTCGTAGATTGAAACGTCACGTATAAAGTTATTTCACCCCAAATAAAATAAACAAGCTGAACTCATACAAAGTTATTCCGATCGAAAAGACACAAGGTTCAAAGTTGCTAATTACTTTTGGGGAGAAACGCCCTTAAGTGGTGAATGTTCATTTATCGGGCCGTCTGAGGTAACACGCTTATACCCGGTGATAAATCGGTGGTACATTTTTCTACCGAGAGAACTTGCCAAAAACTTTCTAGAGCTTGTAATGGGCCTGAGGGGCATATTAAGTTTATATATTTTAGGCAGCAAACAGTAGTGCGTTGGTTTACTTCGGTGTGGAGTGAGAAACTTTCTAATACTCTCTGGAATACTATCATTATAAAGGGTGTCCCACTAAAAGTATTTATTTTCTTTGTGTAAGGAAACCCATCACCCTTCTTAAACTTAAGTATATCAAATTAAAGCAAGCATTGGTATTATATGGTGAATCTTACATCTTGTTAGCAAACCATATCTGACTATTTGAATTTGAAAAGAAACAACAATTTGCTTAATTTAAGTGTTATTTTTCCACTAAGCATCAGAAAATCACTCTTAGGGGTCGGTATTTTGAATCCCAAAATTAGATCACTATGTAGGGGTAATCGGCAGAATTGGAACGAGGCAGCAAAACATACAACTACCTCTTCGTGAACGTTTCTTCTAATCAAGCATTAAACTTCACCAGGACTAAGGGATATGTTTTCTTTTGTTCATGTTACTTTTAATTTTTACCCATAGTCCTGATGAAGATCGGATTTAATGCTTAATTAGACGAAACCTTCTCCCAATTCCGCCGATTTCCCCTACATTGTGATTTGACTCTGGGACACAATCTTCATTCAATTATAACCCAGAAAGATGATGAAATGCGCCTAATAACTATTGATTTTTCGAAAGATACATTTGAGCCACTTACTTTCTATAAACTCCAATTCAGGTAATAGGCACTGTCGTAAATCTAGGGGGTGTTCACTAGAAAAAGTCATCTAGAAAGCTATGCATTTCTTGACAGAAAAGAATGGTATAATCAAAGTAAATAGACTTTTGTTTCTGCATCTTTTTGTTTTGACATTTTACAGCCAACAAGATGACGTTTTTAAATGAACACAACCTTTTTTTGTAAAACTGATCAAGTAATCATTAGTAAAATGTTATAGTTCGATTAAACCACGATTAATATGTATTGAATATTGTGGTACATTTTTGGACGTTCGATTAGCTAATGAGATTATTTCACCACTAATCGTATTTTGGCATTCTTGATTATTGAAATTGGTTGTTGGTTATGTATTGCCGAATGCCAAGCCCCTGAGTCCCGTTTTTTGCGTCACCCGCATAGAACATGTTCTGTTTCTGGAACCAACGAAAACAATAATATCAAATGACAAAATGTCAAAATGTCAAAAAATGAAGTTAGCCACCGACGGTTTAATATTTAGCTTCTGCCAAATAAAATTTATCATTGTATGTTGATATTTGATACCTGTTTCAGGTTAATCGTCACTTAAAATATCCACTAAGGCGGTTAAAAGGATAATCAGTGTTCAAATAATTTAATCGGAATTGAAAATAACGGCCGTTACTATAACAAATGAAACACAATATTTTCCATGGTATATTAAGATCTTTTTCACAAATTGGAGCAGTAGTCTTACTAATATTTTGTCTTAATTCGTTTCTTAATTCTGGATTTGTTTTTGAATATTTAAAAAATAACAGCCTACTAGGACCCCACAAAATTTTCCAATGGTCTCGTAGGAATGACCGGCAACCGTGTGCACCAATCCTCAATATTGCCCCCCTCTTAAGGCTGTTCGTCCCCGACAAAGTTCCATTTTATTTCGTTAATCTCACCAAATGAACAACCTTTATCTTTGACTTTTTATCCGTATAACTGTGTAAGGGTCTTCCTAATTTTGGCTAAGTTTGAGCGACTGCTACACCCTTCGCGGCAGATAGTAGGGCCCCACCAAATCAAATTCCTCGAAGCTCTGAGAGTTAGCTACCAAGTCATATCTTTGTCTTGGCTTCGATCCATTTTATTCCTGACCTGGTCATGAACAATGCCAAGCCTTTCCTTTAGCTCGTCTATAAAATTTTCAGTTTCTTCAGAGTTCAGAAAATCTTTTTCTGGTGTTCCGTACATTAAATCCGCCGAAAGCTTTATTTTCCTGCCAAACTGAATTTTTCCGGGGTGTGTAGTAGTAGTAATAGTAGTAGTAGTAGTAGTAGTAGTAGTAGTAGTAGTAGTAGTAGTAGAAGTAGTAATAGTAGTAGTAGTGGTAGTAGTAGTTTTTTTCATGAGGTGTCGAAATGCTTTTTTTCTATGTTTGTTTTCAAAGTCATAGTTTTGTACATACATTTGCGTGCCCAATATTGAATTTTGTCCACGCTTACCGTTGGTTGCTTTGCATACAATTTAAAATACGGATTTTAATTAGAACCGTTGTAGAAATAAACAAAACACCAGTTATTGAAATCGTAGTGACGGCTCTTTGCTATACAATTTTGAAAAGCCGCCACTGGCAGACGCTTAAATTTATGGGTATCATTTGCTGGCAGTTTTATTCCACTCATTAAAGAAACGTAGAAGAAATATTGTTCTTTACTCTTGCGCAATGTGTCTTGTCCGCACTTAACTACTGTCTGAACTCCGCTTCGCGTCGTTCGTGCCTTCCCAGTTGCGTGCTTTGCGCACTTGTTAGGAAATATACTATTACGCACGATGTGTGGGACTCCCTGACTCCTAGGAGCGCCTTACCCACTAAAACTACAACCCAGTGACCCTGATGCTTTTCTCTTTGGACTGCCCGCTGGTATTGCTGAGAGGGTGTGTTATATGTGCTGTTGTGATTGTCCTCGTCCATCTCCCTTCTTGCATTCTTATGTCTTTTTCCTTTGTCTTTAGAATAGATTTAGATATATTACATATGCTACTCCAGTTTTCTTCCGTTTCCAGCGTATTTCCCACAATATGTTGTGGTGTTATTTCTCCCATGGTATTCACTGCTATCATTGTGTACATCTATCATCTGTTGCACTCAAAGAATGTATGCTCAACGGTATCTGTCTTGTTGCAATATATGCATTGGTCCTTCGCTGCCACCTTAAATCGATGTCTATTTGACTGGAAACATCCATGATCTGACATCAGCGTCAAGTAGTAGGTCACCTCCCAGTGTCTTCTGTTAACCCATGCTTCTCTGTGTTTGATATTAGTGTACGAATCCACCTGCCCTTTTCCGTATTCTCTTGCCATTCTTCTTTATTATATAATTCTTCATATTTCTGCACCATAGAGCACTAAGGACTGCATGACTGTGAACAGTGTTCTTCTATTTCCGTCTCTACGTCCTCCTATGTTTGGTAGTATGCGGTTTATGTTTTCGACGGCACGTCCTGCTTTTTTCGCCACAGTCCTAACGTGTTGTCCCATTGTCATGTTTCTATCCAGGCAAACACCCAAGTACTTAGTACATTCCTGGCTTCTGATAGTAACGTCTTCTACCCTGACTTCAACATCCTTCACAGTTCTCCCTCCTGCTAGAACAACTACCTCTGTCTTTTCGGGAGCCAAACTTAGCTGTTTTGGTCTCAGCCACGTTGTTACGTCTTCCGTTACTTGATTTGCTGTTTTCTGTAATCGCATCGCATTTTTCTCTACAACAAAGATCCCTAAGTCATCGGCGTATCCGATCGGAGTTTCACGGTTCGTGGAACCGGTAATTTTAGAATGCCATCATAGTAGACGTTCCACAGCGTTGACCCTAAGACTGACCCCTGAGGCACTCGGCATGTAATTTTCATTTTTCTCTTTTCTCCCACGTAGAGCCATCTTTCCTCTAGCTGGCTATGCTGTTGTATAGATAGAGATACTTGTTCTAAGTTCCCCCAAGATGCCGTTCCACGGAGCAGAGTTGAACGCGTTGCGTACGTCTACTGTAACTAGGATGCATATTTTTCTGCTGCCTCTTACGTTGCCTTCATCAGCAATTTCTTGCAACCTTTTTAGGGCGCGGATGGTTGACCGTTTTTATCGAAAGCCGTTGTATTATTTTAGTTAGTATTGTTTTTCTGCTAGGTCTCCGGTTCGCTTGATTTGGTTTGCTAGCCTGCCAAGTATCAGGTGTTCCCCAGGGTTCCATTAGATTCCCCAGGGTGTTAAGAAGGCAAATGGGCCTATACGCTCTATTTTTTTGTTCTGGCTGGATTTTCTCGATCAGGACTAGTCTAGCCATTTTCTATCGCTGCGGAAATGTCCCTGCCTATAGTAAGCGATTCAAAATGTGCAGAATTTCTTTGGTGTCCCTTTACTATCGCCTTTACTATACCCTTTACTATCGCCTTCACATCCTCGGGGGGAACGTTATCTGGTCCCGGCGCCTTTTTTCCTTTAAGTTTGTGAGAGGCCGTTATTAGGTCTTTGTTGGTGAAGAGAGGAATTTCTGATTCGATTGTCGGTAGTCTGTCCCACTTTCTCTCTTCGTGTTTTGGGAATAATGCTTCTGCCACCTTCATTTGATGTTCATCACTGAGCGTGGGTGGGTGCGTTTTATTTATCTTGTCCATTTTATATCCCTTGCCCCATAAGTCATGCTATACTTCTTCGGTCACTTTTTTCCAGGCTTCCCTTTTTGCGATAAAGATGGCTTTTTGTAAGTTGGCCCGACTTTGGCGGTAATTGTCGATGGCTAGTTGTTTCTGCCCCTGGTCATTTTTTTTTGTTGGCCCTGGTCATTTTCCTTTTCGCTCTCAAGTATGTTTTTCTTTTTCCTACACGTCTTCAGTCCATCAATATGTAGGCTTTTTGCTACCAAAGACTCCTTTCCTTGTTAACATCTTGTTGCAGATTCTTTGATTCCTTGAGCTTGATTCAAACTTATACAGACCAAGCTCTGTTGAGTCCATTCATCAAAAGGGTTTGACCGTCTTTCATCAGAATATTCAATCGTTAAGGAATAAAGTTCTTGATCTGGAAGCTCTCAACCTACAATTTGATATACTCTGCTTTAATGAACACTGGTTACCAGAACCTGAGTTAAATGTTTTAAAAATCATGAACTACTGTTTTATGTCTTATTTTTTGCGCAGGGCGTATATACATGGTGGAGTCGCAATAGCAGTAAAAACACAAATAATTAACCAATTTGTTGTAAGAAATGACCTCATTGAGCTATCTCAAGAAATGCACTGTGAGTTGTGTGCCGTGCAAGCCAAAAGTTTAAAATAACTTATATTTACTTTATATCGACCACCAACTGGTAGCTACGAAACATTTTTAAACATTCTTGAAACTTTACTCCAAAAAATTGTTTCACAAAATTTCCATATTTTAATAAACGGAGATTTTAATGTCAACCGTTTATATGATGAAGCAAGGTCAAACAACTTGTTTGACTTGGCAAAATCATACTGCCTTACTCCAAAAATATTCGCTCCAACTCGCAATAATTCTTGTCTTAATAATGTATTTACAAATTATGTGGAGCTAGAAGCCTACACACAAAATTCCCAGCTGTCCGATAACTGGGCTACTGTTGCCACAGCCCCTATCCTACCCATTATCAATAACAATACAACTTCAAACACAATAAGGCCAATTACTGAACAGGGTCTCTTCGCTCTCTATGAGATGATAAGTCAAATTGAATGGTCTTTTATTGATTGTGACTCCATGTCTACCAAACACAAGTTTCACTTATTCACAAGTATCTTAAGAAATAATATTAATGCTTCCTTTCCTGAAAAAGCAATGAAACATGAGATGAATAATCTGAGATTAAACTGGTATATTGATGACTTATCAAAAAAAAGAAATCTTCTATATCTCGTTTCTGAAGTCTGCAAAAATAACAAAAATGCTGAACTGAATAATCTGAAAATTCGCCTTAAGCTTTCTTATCAGGAAGATATTAAAAAAGCAAAAGCCAAACGTACACATATCTAAAAAGGCAAAGCTTTAAGCCAAAAGCAATTTGGGAACTTGTTAGAGAAACCTCCAATCTCTTAAAAAATAAAACACCTACTGATAATTGCATCACTCATGATACTGTTAATGAATACTTTTCCCAGATTGCTTCTGACATTATAAACAATCTACCTGAACCTAACAGGTCTCCTGAATCGCTTGTTAATATCTTCACTTCCAAGCTGCCCTTACCTACAGAGAAATTCTCAAGTCAAATTGAACTTAGAGACATAATCACCAAAATAAAAAACAAAAATGGTCTTGAGTATTACAACATGAATTTAAAAATCATTAAATCCATAAAGAACCTTATTATATCTCCACTGACAAAACTGTTTAACCTTTGTATTAGAGACTCCATATATCCTAGGATTCTCAAAGTATCTCAGGTACTACCAATACATAAAAAAGGTAGAAAAGATAAACTCACAAATTATCGTCCTATATCTATTATACCAGTGTTATTTAAATTATTTGAAAAAGCACTAGGCCACAAAATCCAAAACTATTTTGAAACCAATCAACTATTCACTTCCAAGCAATTTGGTTTTCGTACTGGAAGATCAACTACTTTGACCATTAACAAACTTGTTGAAAAAGTAAACATATGCATCGACACCGGAGAGTACTGTGGGCCCTTGTTCTGTGATCTGACAAACGCTTTTGATTGCGTTTCTGCCAACATTCTAACCATGAAGTTAGAAAAATATAATTTCTCATCCGAGAGCGTGGACTTGCTTCACTCATACCTTGTTAATCGGTTCCAGATAGTGCAAGTAGGCTATGACAGATGCATTTTGCAGTTCCGCAAGGATCTGTTCTTGGACCCTTGCTGTTCCTTATTTACATTCATGATTTGGAGGGCTGTGACAATATGGCTGACTTTTTGCTCTATGCTGATGACACAACCATATAAGGAAGGCACCAAAAATGGATTTGTTAAATGACTATTTAAATGAAACCAAACTACAAGTTACAGACTGGTTCCTAGCAAACCAGCTGAACTTAAATTAATCAAATTTTTGACATGTGTAAACTTGTAGTAAGCATGAATAAATTTGTTTGTTTGTTTGTTTTGATGATCCTGTCCAATTCATCTGTCTCTATCTCTCTGCCACCGTACTTCTTGAACTCTGTCCTTATTTCCTCCACTAATTTTTCTAACTGTCCTTTTTTTGAGAATCCAGCCCCTCTTTTCCATACTAAAATTTTGTGTCTCAGTCTTTGCTTCATTTACTTCAAATGTGATATGATGGTGCCAGCTGAGGATTTCTTCTTGGAGTACTTGCCAGTTAACTATAATTCGGCTTATTTTTCTGCTGCAGAAGGAGAGGTATATGTGAGATTTACTTTCGCCCCTGATAAAAGTAGGCGCCGATCCCTGATTCAGCATCACGAGGTCGTCTTCTACTAACCTCTGGGAGAAGTTTCCCTCTTTCATCCTTTATTTGGGATCCCAACAGGTATGTTTTGAAGTCGAAGACCCCGCTTACGATTACTTCTTTTCTTTGCTTTTTCACGTCTGTTCTCAGTGCAGCAAGCCAATCCGCGAAGGTCTGTGTGTCTACGTTTGGAGAGATATACCATATCTTCTAATTCCACCCAGACGTATCCTTTTCCTCTCCCGATGTGTCTTATTTTCTGCTGAGAGGTTCTTATTACTACTGCTACGTCCAGCCTGTTGTCCGTGTACAGTCTTGCGTTTAGGACTTTCTATTAGGCTCCGCTATTATCATGATGTCTGCTTCTTGATCCTCTGCTACTTTAAACATGAGATCTATTGCCTCCCTTCCTCTATCTATATTGCTTTGGATTACTTTCATAGAGTGCTTGGAAGCCGTCCCCTCCTCTCCTTCCTCTGTTCCCCCAATAGCCTTCTGTATTCTGGACATTTCATCGTCTCGGGTTTGTGTTCTAGAGCGTAGCAAAAGTAACACTTTTGTTCATTCTTGCAGTCTATTTTGTAGTGTCCCGTTTATCCGCATTTGTGACAGAATTCTTCCCTCTCATTTTTTTCGCATTTACTTTCCGTGGGTCCCACTCTGTGGCATTTAAAACATTTAGGTAGTGTTTCCATTTCTCGAACCCTCCATATGTTCGATCCATGTCCAAGTATCTTTATTGATACCAGCAGCCTGGCTGCTTCTATCCCCAGGCTGAGGAAGACATACTTCTTTCCCCTTTCGGCCAGCCTTGTCGGCTAGTTTTATCTGCAAGTCAGCTTGTTCCTCACCCCCTTTTTTTAATTCGTCGCACACTATCCTTTTGATCTCTTCTGCCAGTGTTGTTTCATCTATGTCCAGGATCATGACGGTTTGGTTTCGTTGCTTAGATGCAACTTGTGCCTTGGCCTGCATTTTCATTTGCAACAGTTCCCTAAACTCTATTCTGGATTTTTCTTCATTACCTTTCACTTTTACTTGTATTACCCCTCCCTTTGTTTTGGAAATATTTTCGATAATATTTAATATAATTTTCGATAATAATACTCCTTTAGTGTCCACCTCTTTTTTCTTTCTTGCTTTTGATTAAATCTGCGTACGTTACTCCTTCGGCTGGTTTGATTAATATCATTTCCTCATTTGCTCTTTTACCCCTTGATTCGTGTCATGCCGCTTCCACCTGAGGTACTCTGATTTCTGACCCTGTTTGGCTGCATTTTCATCTGTACGTTCTGCATTCTGCATGAGTATTCCAGTATTTTTCTTATTCTGTTTTCATTTATGCTTCCATCCGCTAGGCAGATCGGCATTTTTCTCTTCTTATTCTCCATGTTGTTTATTATTTTCATGATGTTATTTTTAAGCTTGACTCTATCTTTTGATATTTACCCTCCTTTTCTGTCATAATAATGTGAATAAAGCTTTCATTGTTTTCCAGAGTGTTCTCATCTTCTATGATAATGCAGGCAGTTTTACTATAGATCATTTTTCCTTTTTCAAGTTGCCCATTTTCTACCACCAGTGCCAGCTGCGGATTGCACGCCGAGCAGTTCCTTTTAATTCTCTTGTCTATATCCAGGGGAAAGGTAGCGGGAGAACGACCCAAAATAAAACTTCTACGCTTCCGCAGAAATTGCCGACGTTTCGACGTTTATTTTACGTCTTTTTCAAAGCTACTCCACTTAAATTGAAGAAGTTTATCGTCAGATGGACAATAAACATCGTTACTATCTGACGATAAACTTAGAGAATAACCTTGAAAAAGACGTAAAATAAACCTCGAAAAGTCGGCAATTTCTGCGGAAGCGTAGAAGTTTTATTTTGGGTCCTTCTCCCGCTACCTTTCTCCTGGAAATAAAAATCTTGAGGACACTACACGTAAACCACTATCTATTGTCTATATCGTGGTCCTTCTCAAGAATTATGATCTGGTCTTGCTTGTTAATGCTCTCCGATGTTGTCTGCACATTCTAAACATTTCTTCAGGCTATTTTTTTTTCCATAACGTCATTCAAGGATTTTTCATCATGGACCAGCATTAGTTCGTGCTGAAGGTCTCTGATTTGCCTCTTCTTTTCTTCGTGTTGTCTGCTAGTCGTCCTGGTACATGCGTGGGCTGTTTCTTTCTTTTTTACAATTGGGTGCGTGGCTGTACTCATGACCTCCATCCGCTGAAATATTTCCGCGACAAATTTTATCCCTGATTCCATCTTTTTGCTAATTCTCTCGAGTTTCATAGCAGTGTTCTTTATCTCCTTTTTTGTGTTTGGGACTTCCAGCAAAATAGTTTGTAAGAGTTTGGTTTCCTCCTTACTTTTACTGGCTAATTCTTTCCGATCTTTATATTCATTTTTCATTTTTTGAAGAAATTTTTCATATTCTGCAGCTTGATTTCTGTTTTCCTCTAGCTTCTTCCCTGGTTTCTCGCTTTCTTCCTTTTAGAGTCTCTTGGTTGCTCAGACTGGATTTTTTGCTCAGCTAGACTCGTTCTAGAATCAGTGTTCATTTCGGCGATCGAAGACGCTCTGTTTCTTGCATGAGCTGGGCTTCTTAGTAGGCTGTCCCGCGAAGGGGTTCATTTCTTCGCTTATTTCATTTTGATCGATTCTGTAGCGGTTTTCTGGTTCCATCTGCTTGGTTGCCAGCGCATCGAGCGCAGGGGGCGGGCAGAAATATCCAGGAACGGGTATGCCCTCAGTTAATCAAAACCTACCCCCAGTTCCCTGAGGCCTAGCCTACGTTTGTCTTGTCCCGGAAAACACGGACGGACAAGGGCTCGCCCGGAGCAGTGCAATGTCCAACCTTCGCACTTAGTGCGCACTTCCTGTGGCTGGTTCTTGGCTAGCGGCTCAGCTTGCACGTCGGCAGAGCCTGCTCACATCAACCTAATATCCATTCAGATACTTGGTACTTCCAGTGGGCTGAGGTCGCTTGCCAATCTAAGTGGTTTTTATTCGGTATGGTTGCCTAGACCGACTGCCTTCTATACAGCTGGAGAGCTCGGTCTGCCCTTTTTTTATAGCATGAAAGGAGAGATCATAATAGTGTCGGGGTCGGAAAAGAAACAAGAGTTGGTCCAGGGGAACCGATAGAAAAGGGTAGAGGAGGAAGAGGATTCCACCCAAGATCAGTTTAAGAAAGCGAAACAAGGTGGGGGGTCCAGCTAGGGTGCCTCAGGTTTGCCACCCCTGTACTCACCAGTTGTGAGTCCCTGAGGGGAGTAGTAGTAGTAGTAATAGTTTTTTTTTCTTGAGATGTGGAAATGCCCAGTGACACTGACGCTTTCCTCTTTGAAACTGCCCGCTGGAATTGCTTCAAAGAGGGTGTCTTATATGTGCTGTTGTGCTTGTCCTTGTTTATCTCTCTTCTTGGATCCTTATGCGTTTTTCTTTTGATTTTAGAATAGATTTAGACAGGTTACATATGCTATTCCAGTTTTCCTCCTTTTCCAGCATCTTTCCCACAATATTTTGTGGTATTATTTCTCCCATGGTATTCTCTGCTATCATCTATCTTTCTGTACATCTCCCATCTGTTGCACTCGAAGAATGTATGTTCAACAGTATCTGTCTTGTTGCAATATATGCATTGGTCGTTTGCTGCCACCTTATAACGATATCTATATGACTGAAAATATCCATGACCTGCCATTATCTGAGTCAGGTAGTAGGTCACCTCCTCGTGTTTTCTGTTAACCCATGCTTCTGTGTTTGATATGAATGTAAAAATCCTCCTGCCCTTTTTTTCTCTTGCCATTGTTCATTCCATCTTCGGAGGGTGATTTCTCTGGAATTTTTTTTGTCGATCCCTTCTTGTATTCTGCACCTCTCCTCAACAAGCAGGTAGATTGGAGGGGTTCTGGCTATTACCAGTAGGGCCTGGTTTGAAACTGTTCTGTATCCGCTTGCTATTCGTATTGCGGCTTTCCTTTGCACACTTAATAGGATATTCCCATCCCTTCCCCATATTTCTGCACCATAGAGGATTATGGACTGCATGACTGTGAAAGTAGTAGTAGTAGTAGTAGTAGCCATTGGGGAGGGCGAAGCCTTGCGACTAGGCCTTAAAGGCCATTTTCACAGTCCCCCGATCCACCCATGCCTACTCCACTTGAGCCCTCATTCCCTTCATGAGTCTACCCATCCCTCTAATGAAGGAGAATATCCCGTCCCATCTCAGAGTCTGAAGCTCCTCTCGATGGAGGAAGGCGTCTCCCAGTGCCCTATGGCGCAGTCGCGCCCACCTACAGTACAATCCCAGAAAGTGGTATGACGACTCTTCCCCTGCTCCACAGTGGATGCAAAGTGGACTGTCCCCAATTCTTAGGAGGTGCATGTATTTGTTTAGTCTACAGTGGGCAGTGATGATTCCTATAAAGTCTCCTAGGCACTGCCGACTTCTCCCAAGTAGTCACGAGGCCTTGGATCTATCTAGATTAGGGTAGATTTCCTTGTTCGCTCTACATATTCCCTACTCTCCCGACTGTATCCAGTTTGTCCTTGTACTCTCGCGGGGTATAACCGGTAGCTTCGGGTATGGAACCTCGATACGCCATTAACATGAGAGGCAGGTCTCGATCCTGCCGAACACAGTGAAGACCTGGCAATTTTTTTACAGTTATGGTTAGTGATACAGCGAACACCAAAAATTATAGGCATTCCCCCACTTAAATATGGTTCCATTCAGATAGTTATGTTGATGGAAGAATGCAAGAAAACAACGGCAAACTTGACTACAAGACCTTTTCATGAGAAAGTAAGCCTACACAATCACGAAAGTAAGAAAGAACGAGGCGTTATGGCAATAGCACCAAAAACTCAAAATAAATTAAATACACCTAAATTGTCGAACTCCTAAAAGACACCAAACTATCAAGAAAACCAAGAACAACGAAGTTGTCGAAATCAACAATCACCCCCAAATTTCTCCAGAGAGTGCTTGGTCAAAGACTAACTTCTGTCATAATTTAAGTATTAAAAAATCAAAAAGGCTTTGAAAATGTTAAAAAAACATCTTTTTCAATAAAGTAAAGTTCTCCGCCCAATAGACATACAACTGAAAATCAGTAACAAAAGTTGCTTAGAATGATTAGCTAGACCTCTATAAAGGTTTCAAAATCATCAGCCGACTCTCACTTTTCAATTTTAAAAATAAATAATAAAAAAACATTTAAGATAACTGGGTTTCAATTTGGCAATGTGGATAGTCAAAATTGACAGGATTTTCAAATTTGGATAAGTATAACTTAACGAATGTTGGCTCTTCAGATTTGAATTATCTTGGTCACTGCACTCAACGAATTGTAGAAAATTTGCTAAAGCATGAAGGACAGCAGGAAGGATTCCGAATTCTATAAAACAAATCTTCACAACTGAAAAACTTTACTTGAAATTACAACATTTCGCTAATATTCCACACAATGGCAGAC
This sequence comes from Taphrorychus bicolor, assembly GCA_951812265.1. Lineage (NCBI taxonomy): Eukaryota > Metazoa > Arthropoda > Insecta > Coleoptera > Curculionidae > Taphrorychus > Taphrorychus bicolor. The sequence goes on along the minus strand of OX638301.1, from coordinate 36,786,062 downwards.
CGGTTTCTGCTAACTAAAGCTTGTAAAAACATCCTGAGTCTTACTTTGTAACCAGCTAAGATATTTTTTTATTTGGAAACGGTTGTTAGCTTTAAGTGTGAACTTTTCATTCGAACTGCTTGTAGTGATGGTTATAATACCGTAGCGGGAAAGAAAAACTTGAATTCAAGATACCTTAAAGTTGCCAAATTGCCCAAGGAAAAGTTTTGATTTTAAAGAATTTTTAGTTAACTTAAGATTCACTGTGTTCGTTCATTTTGCAAATTAGTTTTCGTTGTCGCGTGAGTGATTTTAATAAAAGTAACCGAAACTAGTTTGGTAAAATTTAAACAAACTAGAACAAGTTCTGCTTTGAAAACGAAAGCAGAATTCTTCATACCGCAGAATCTCAAACAACGAAAAATCTTACATTTTCAATTTATTTCCAAGTAGATAAGTGGATTCCTTAAAGTGGGTTGCCCGCTTCCAACACTGAAAAAAGTTGAATTTGTTCGAGATTTTCGGAATAAGAATGAAGTTTTCAGGTGAAACTTTCAAACTTTAGATAAAGAACCGTTTTGCTATATTTCAGCGGATATCATTTTACTTCACACTTCCTGAACTGAATAATATATCGTGACAATGACGAAAATCTTGCTATATCGCTTTCAATGTTTAGACAAGTAGATATTCGCAACATAGATATAATTTCTGTTGGTGGGTAGGAGAAAGAAATATTTTTTCTTTTTTTTTAGGAAATGTTTAGTTTGTTTGGCCTTCGGAGTAGGAAATATTAGCACCATTGTGAGTCCAGCGGCAGCCAAAGGATAGGCAACCAGTAAAGCAGAGAGTGGTTACATTTACCAATTTTATGTCAATGTCTTTGTTGTCATTTAATAAAAGAAATAGTTTGCATGTCCAAACGTACATATGATCAACATTCCAAGAAGCTCCAACGCTTTTTTCGCAAAATTAAAAAAATTAAAGCTCGTTTAAATAAATATTGCAAGTTTATCTTTGCGTCGTTATTGACCTTTATAGACTGGAACCAGCGACCTTTTAGTGTTAGTCATTTTAGAAAAGCTGAAAATGTTCTCATCCCCTTAATTTGGTATCACTAATAAGGGAATGGATCTCCAGCTGGCTCACTTCCGGGGGATGTAGCTGCGGCAGCCTCTTCGACACGTAAAAAAAATAATAGAAAAAAACTTATTTTAGAAAAGCTGAAACTTTGTTGACATGTTTATTATGTTGTAAACAAATAGAAAAACGTATCCAGCTGAATCCAGCAGAAAAATATGCATTCAGTGAACTGATAACAGAAAAGTTGAAATTTGGTAAACTACTAGTTAACTTAACAAATGAAAAAAAAATATCTAGCTTTACATTCGTGGGGGAAAATTGTCTAGTTGCTACCATCAAAGAGACAACGCTGCCCGCGTGGTCAACTTGCGCTGCATTTTTTATTTTATCAGCTAACTTGGAGTCACTCCTCACTGTCTAGGCGTTCTTAAGTTCTAGGGGGTCAAAGTTGAGAAATGTGAAAAAAGTCGTAACCCCCCCCCCCCTTTGGACATTTTCAAAAAAAAAATCGGATTTTTTTTTGCATATTGCATCTACGGAACTTTCGATGGTGGGAGGTAAAAGACGACATCAAGAAAAGGACAAAACAGTTGAATTCACTCCGATCGGTCCAGGCGTTCTCAAGTTACAGGGGTCAAAGTTGAGAAATGTGAAAAAAGTCGTATTACCCCCCTTGGGACATTTTCAAAAAAGAAATCGGTTTCTTTTGCTGTTTTTGATCGGAATGGCTCGTTTGCAGTAACAAACTCAATTCGAATAAATTTACCCTATAAAGAGGTTTTTAAAAATAGTCTAAAACGCGATTCTAAATGTGCCTAAAGATCAATCTCCGAAGGGTCTATCACCGAAAATATTGCACCTACAGAACTTCCGATGGTGGCAGGTGAAAGATGGCATCAAGAAAAGGACAAAACAGTAGGATTCACTCTAATCGGTCCAGGCGTTCTTAAGTTACAGGCCGTCAAAGTTGAGATATGTGAAATAAGTCGTAACACCTTCCCCCTTTGAACATTTTCAAAAAAAATTCGGAAATTTTTTTTGCTGTTTTTTTATCGGGAGGGCAGGCTTGCAATCCCCTAAGAACGTAACAAACTCGTTTCAAATTAAATTTCACCAAATTCATATTTTTGACATGTTCACGTGACCAGCTGGGGCATAATCCCCCACTCTCAAGTCAGCTGAATACGTTTTTCTATTTGTGTGCAACATAATAAACATGTCAACAAAGTTTCAGCTTTTCTAAAATAAGTTTTTTTTCATTATTTTTTTACGTGTTGAAGAGGCTGCCGCAGCTACATCCCCCGGAAGTGAGCCAGCTGGAGATCCATTCCTTTATTAGTGATACCAAATTAAACGGATGAGAACATTTTCAGCTTTTCTAAAATGACTAACACTAAACGGTCGCTGGCTCCCAGTCTGTTAGTGTGAGGGATAGTGTGCAAAGTTTGGAATGCCCCAAAACCTCTATAACCTGCGACCCTGACGTGATCGACACGAAACACGAGTATTATACAACAATTTTCTTCTGGTGAAGTGACTATTTTAAAAACAAAATCAATATGATTGAACCCATACCAAAAACACAAATTCCCCTAGGAATAAACACAAATGTGGCAACAATCAGTGCATGTTCTGCAAATATAACCGTCTACACTAATCAGTCCAGCTCTTCCAGTGGTTTCTCTGCACGTTCCCGTCCTCCAACAAACGTTTTTGCTACACAGATAGCCAAATTACCACCTGATGAGCCCGATGTTTGGCTTATGCAGGTAGAGGCAATGTTTGGTGTGGTTCAAATATACGTTGGTGCTTTCAAATGCCATTGAAGCCACCTCTCAAAGAAGCAGCCTCAAACAGCCATTAAATTTCTAATCTGATCAAAGACAACGACACACACATTGATTTAGTTCTCAATAAAATTAGCACAAGAGATGCTCAGCCAATACCTAAATACCCACGAACGGTTCCTCTGGCTAAACGACAGGAAATTAACAATTTTTGGAATGAATGCCTAGAAGAGTCGCCTGTGGTTTCTGTTTACAAGAAAGGTGATTCACGAATGCATTTCGATGACTACAGAAAATTTAATGATATGTCCAAGAAATGCAGCTACCTATTGCCATGTGTAGATGATACTTTAGCAACTTTATCAGAGTTTATATAAAGTGGTGCTCCACTTTAGTTTTAAAAAATGAATATTAGCAAGAGAAGATTGGTCCTGATGACAAAGAAAAGACTGTATTTTCTATGGGTTATTGGCTATGTCAGTTCAGTGTTATGTTCTTCGGACTGTGTAATTCTTCATTAACTTTTGAGTGACTGATGGAACTTGTCTTGAGAGGGCTGACTTGGAAAACTTTGATAACATAATTGTCGTGGGACTAAACTTTGACGAACATATGGAGAACTTATGTGGATCTTATACTGGATCGTGTCCTCAAATTCTGCATCTCATCTAACATAATATGAGTTCATATTATGTTAGATGAGACTCACTATAGAGATGAGTTCAGCTATGGAAATATCCACCAACCCTGAAATTAAGAAACAACTCCGTAATTTTATTATATTATATTATTAAAATAAAACACAACCAACTATACAGTTTCAATAGACAACGAGAGAAAAAGTTACACAAGGACACAGACAGTGTTTCCTCGACTTTAACTGCAATTAAAAGAAAGATTAAAGAACACTCCCTGATCATTACTAAGGCGGATAAAGGTAACTGCCTAGTAATTCTAGTAAAACTATCTGACGCTGAAAAGGTACAGAATTGTCTTTCAGCCAACAATTTTGAGATTCTCCCTAATAATCCCAGAAACATATACAAGAGACAAATCACTAATATTATCAGAACACTTTCAGCTTACCTAAACTTCATAAACTAGACAACTCTATACGACCTGTAGTGAGTTTTTTGAACACACCAGCCAGCGGCGTGTCAAAGTTCATACTAAATCTTATGACCTCATTGACTTTCTTTGAACCTAAAAATAGTAAAAAGAATTCATTCCAACCAATTACTTAATGGTTTCCTTCGATGTAACCAACCTGTTCACCATGATACCTAGAGATGAATTTGTCATTATGGTCAAAGACTTATTGATCCAAGGGGATGAAAGGATGAAATACCCCCACGTGGTAGACATACTGTTCATTCTTAACATTTGCCTGGCCCAAAATTTTCTCCAGTTTAATGGAAAATTTTTCAAACAGAGCGATGGGGAGGTGCTTATCACCCTTTCCTGCAGAAGTATACATGGACTTTATTGAAAACAATTTAATACTCACCATATAATACCCAGAATACAGAAATTATCCACTGGTTCAGATACGTCGATGACTGTTTTTGCATCCTTGATAAATTTACATTAGAGCTTGAACATGAAAACTCTTTAGACTTCCTGATTTTAACCATAACAAAGAATGACCATCTATCGGTAGCTCACCAGATAGACCACGCCAGTCCACTTGCATCTAAATACCCCACCCAACACAAAATGGTAGCTTTCCTCTGCTATGTCCACAGACTTCTTAACATCCTCTTGTCTGCTAGTGGTTTCAAAAAGGAAGCGCATACCATCAAACAGATCGCTAACGGACATGACACCAACATGGTAGACAGGCTCGTTTCTAAATGCAGGCAGAAAGATCTCTTCAAACAGGCTTACGCTGGCACACCACAGGATGTTGACCCAGGGGGCTTTATTGTGATCCCCTTCATCTCCGACAAAATGACGCGGGACATTTCTAAAATATTCCAACGTTGCCTGCCTAATGTGAGGATCTGCCATTCAACAAAGAACTCTCTAAAATTCCACATTGAAAACCCTAAAAATAAACTCATACATTTGCCCAAGAGTGGCATCTACAAACTCAATTGCCATGACTGCCCGGCATCACACGTGGGCCGATCATTCCGCTCTTTTAACACACATATCACAGAGCACATAAACAAAACCACGTCTTCTTTTGGGAACCACTTAAGGGAGCATCGTCACACATTTGATCCCCAAATGGACCCTAGAATTCTTTATCACGTCACTTAAAAAAATATGGACAGACTGGATGTCACGTATTATTGGGAGATCATCAGGGAATTAAGAGCTAGTCCCGAATGCCTTAACATACAGGTGAGCCTCAACAGGTCATATACCGGGTGTCCAGCAGAACCCTGGACATAGGAGATAAACATGGGAAATCGGTTTGTATTTTTTTGCGCCTGTACGGTTGAATTGATTGAAAAACTTTTAAGAGTAAAGTTGTAGAGCTTATGGTCAACTATCATCCTGTAATTTTTTCAATACCTCAGTTTTGGCTGTTTTTTGGAAAAACGCCTCGAAAAGTGCAAGAATTTGAATTTGGCGCGTCACCCCCACCATGCATGTGCAGTGTCGCCAACATAATAATTTCATATGTCAGAGTCAGAGCCGATTTTCCTTTCTTATTTATTTTGAGGGATTATCGTGTAGTAATTAACGTGATTTTGCAGTGAAAATTAACCGAAAACCTGACGATAATGTTCTTAAATCATACGGTAAGTAAAAGTTACGTTTATAATTATCATAATTAGTAAAAGAAAAATCATTACAATTTGTGTATGGCTGGTTGTCTAATTCGTTTTAGTTTAGGAATACAACCACAGTGACATGACAATTTGTCTCTTGTCACCAATTATGTATGTTCGTTGTTGTTGTTGTTGTTGTTATTGAGGTGAATTCATCTATCTCCAAATGTTTTACTTCAAAAATGTCTAATTTGCAGTGCTGTGTGACGCGAGGCCCCATCCTTGCATGTAAAAAACCCTTGCTAAGTGCTGGATTCTTCTATGACAGACAAAATCTCATTGGAAAACCAAATACAGTGCGCCCCAAAATGCCAATCCACATATTAACAACTTCTCGACGTTGGTGTCGGTTGTCCTGCACTGTATGTGGATTTTAGAGAGTCCAAACTCATTTATTTTGTTGATTTGAGGGACCATTAATCCAAATTAACATTCATTGGTGGAACAAATGTTTATAGCAAACAAGCAAGACCAGTAAGCAGATAACGATGGATGTTTCATCTGCTAAAACCAGTTTCTTTCATGTTTTATCTATGTATCTGGAGATTCTAGTGCCAACAGCACCAAGAACAACCAATCTTAATAAAGGTGATAGTGTTTTTATAGGAATAATTGTTTTTATCTGTGTTATTACCTAAATTTATGTTACATTTCTTTTTCATGTCCACTTGCTAATTTCTTCTGTTAAGAAATTTATGTATAGAAATTTATTTATGGATATATTATGTATAGATTGATTATGGAAATATACTTATTTTGGTGCTTGTTGCATCCACTTTTTACACACAATTTCCCCGAAATAAAAATGTAATGTATACAGGAAGCTTGTATTTATTGATATTAAAGGTTTGATTTTCATTTGTTCACTTTGACAGCAAAAAAATTTGAACATCGAAATTAGGAACCATTTTGTTGATACAGCGTCAAATTTTATTTTTCTTATTTCTTATTTAAATGTTTCATTAGTTATGAATTTTAAGGAGAGAAAACTTGTTTTAAAACAATACTGGGCTGGTAATTCCTTTGCTCAAATTCGAGACAACATTGCTGCATTGTTTCCTGAACGACCAATACCAGCATGCAGTTCACTTCAGGCGGTGGTTGCTCGTTTTGAGGAAACTGTGAATATTAACCCGATATGTTCCTGTGAGAGCAAGCGACGACTTCAAGCTGGTGCAGCTCCAGAGGATGAAAATGTGGCAAAACTTGTTGTTCTTGCTACAGCAAACGATGATCTTTCCAAGAGTATTCGACAGATTGGCCAAGAAACTGGACTTAGCAGATCGACCATCCATAATTATCTGCAAAAAGAAGGTTTTAAAAGCTACAAAAAGGAGAACCATCAAAAACTCTTACCCACCGACCTTTTCCCCCAAATGGAGTTTTGTGAAATCCTGACTGAAAAAATTATTGCAGCCCCAAGATTTGTTAGAAACATTTGTTTCACGCATGAATGCTCGTTTGGATTGACCGGGTCTTCAAATCAACAAAATGATCGGATTTGGGCACTCCAAAACCCACATATAGTGCATGACAATAGGGACCAACATCGAGCAACTGTATAGGTCCATTTTTCATTGATGGCAGTTTAAACGCCAACAAATATGGCAATATGCTTCGCAATGACATTTTGCCTGCTGTAGAAGCCATCCAGCCATTAGAACGGGTTTTTTACATGTAGGATGGCGCGTCGTGTCACACTGCACTGCAAAATAGACGTTTTTTAAATAAAACATGTGGTGACAGGTGGATCGGAAAGTTTGGACCAATTAATTGGCCACCTCGCTCTCCGGATTTGAATTCCTGAGATTTTTTTGTTTGGGGATTCATTCAAGATTGTCTCTACCAGAGAAATAAACAATATGCAAATGTTCAAGAGCTGAAACTTGCCATTCAAGAAATTTGTGGTCAAGTCACGGTTGTGATGTTGGACAATTCATGTCGCAATTTTGAGAATAGGCTTGCATATTGTACCTCTGCAGAAGGTGGTCATTTTGAACAATTTCTCTGATGTGCCACATCTAGTCTTGTATTTTATTTATTTGTTTATTGTTCTTGTTTACCTCTGTGTTTGATGTTAAACACATGGGTGGTTATTCACTTTCTTTGTAGTATGTAATTAAATGGTTCTTTTAAGAGCCGCCAATCCGTATTTTCTTTTCGCCAATTTCACGATAACTCATTTGTGGAGGACAATCACATTTCAAGCTTGGTTCTTGGTTTGCTCAACAAATGTATCCACCCAACTCGCTGTCCTTAATAATTCTTAACATTAACCTAGCTTTTAGCTTTACCAATGACAAAGACAAGAGACATATCGTCGGTCCGTTGTCTGTTGCTAATCTAAAATGAATTAAACAACCAGCCATACACAAATTGGATGATTTTCCTTTTACTAATTATGATAATAATAAAACGTAACTTTTACTTACCGTATGATTTAAGAACATTATCGTCAGGTTTTCGGTTAATTTTCACTGCATAATCACGTTAATTACTACATGATAGCCCCTCAAAATAAATAAGAAAGGAAAATCGGCTCTGACTCTGACATAAGAAATTATTATGTTGGCGACACTGCACATGCAGGGCGGGGGTGACGCGCCAAATTCAAATTCTTGCACTTTTCGAGGCGTTTTTCCAAAAAAACGGCCAAAACTGGGGCATTGAAAAAATTACAGGATGATAACTGACCATACGCTCTACAACTTTACTCTTAAAAGTTTTTCAATCAAATCAACCGTACAGGCGCAAAAAAATATACCGGTATACCCCTGCATAAAAGATTTTGCATTAAATAAATAACAACAAATTACATTAACCCCTTTGTCGGTAAGTAACAACAATAAAGGAAAGGTGTGGTTGGTTGTCGGTCTGGGTCTGTTTGTCACGAGGGCGAGGACATCTATGACTATGCATCTGAACTTCCAACTGAATCCTTTCTTGTTCTACGGGTTCCGGGTCTGGTTACTCTCTATGGGTGGCAGATGGCGCTTTAGCCGAACTAATAAATCTGAAAAGCAAGGTTTGACTTTCATTGTTTGTTAAAAGGTCACACACTAACAATGAGGTCACTTCCAAACATTTTATGAAAAAACACTAATACCACTTACAAATCCTCTGTTACGTGTCTTCTGTTATAATCAATTACATGTTGTTTTATTGGCATAAGTTTTAAATTAACTGCTTGTTGTTGGCTGCTCCTGGGGTGACTTGACCCGATGACTTCTCACCCTTCACTTCCCCCCTTTTGGCGAGTAAGTTTTCATTTACCTTTTTCATACACCCTATGTTGGCAACTAACAATATAGCTACAAATTTACTCGTCAGTAGATTTTTGGGTGCTGATGATGGCCTTTGTGCCGATATCTGTTCTCCAATAAAAGATTTTTAAGAAAATTGCACGAAGTATGCACCTTCTTCCCCTACCTATTTGTTTGTTACCGTGCACACTTCAGTTGACTTTTGATACAAAACGTGCAGGCTGTTCAGCTGTCAGAAGCAAGTCCTATACTTGGGACACACTATCTGAATGCAAGGCATTAAAACCAGTCAGAGTAAAAAATGTTGGAAATAGTTTGAAATCATTTCTGTTTAAATATAGACTGTTGCCCCATCTATAATTATGGGTATACAGCGTGATAGGTCATGTGATTTCTGCTGTGAGCTGAGCACTGTAATGCTTTTGAAGTATTAATAAAAGTTTGTCGTTTTTCTGATGCTGAAGAGCAAACGTGTGTTTTTCTTAATAAAAAATTCTGATCAATGTGTGATTAAGAATTTGCCAGTTTCTCGAGACAAACACGAATAAACCACTGCACAAATTAGGCGAAGTGAAAACAATTCTTGTTGAGCCAAGACTTAAAGAGGCCAACTCTAGTCCGATCTTAGCTTACCTTATAAAGGAAATAATAAGATCGAGTGCTATATTGAAATACAGACTAAGCCAGAAAGAAATTATTGCGTAATTAGGAAGGAGCTGTTACTAAGGCAATCGAACTTTTTCGCTATTTTTATGGAAATTGGTGGTAGCCTAGTAGTCATCATAGAGGATGAAATGGCTATTACAAATGAAAAACTGTGAAGGTCAAATAACCAAATCGATAGATAGAGCGTCGACAAAAGTACCAATTTCAAATTGAGCATAGCCCAAAGTTCTCATGGAAATGCCAAAACATTGTCTGGAAAACCGTGTAAAGATAACTGTCATGCATTGTCAATGGACAGAGCAGCGTAAAGAATTTTCTTCTGTAAGGAGAACATCAGACCACACAGGCACTTCCAGATGATCAAACGAACGACCCAGACATTGAACCAATACTCTTAGCAAAAAATATTGATAGAGGCATGTACTGGTGAAGTTAATATGATTAGGACAAATAATTCACCTCTTCTTTATCGGAAAATGGCGTTTCGACTATTTATTTAGCCTTCCTCAGTGCTGAAACCCAAGAAAATGTCGCTGCAACAAATCCCAAGGCTCAACATTCAACCACAAACAATGCTTGTTAGAAAAATGATGGAAAGTAATAGTCATTTTCATCAACATTATAGTAACTCATAAATAAAATAATGCATCTATTATGTTGTTATGTGTTTATGAGTTAGTATAATGTTGATGAAAATGACTATTACTTTCCATCATTTTTCTAACAAGCATTATTTTTGGTTAAATGTTGAGGTTTGGGATTTGTTACACCGACATTTTCTTGGGTTTCAGCCCTGAGGACGACTAAATAAATAGTAGAAACCACTGCCATTTTCCGATAAAGAAAAGGTGTATTATTTGTCCTAATCCTGCTACCTTCACCAGTACATACAACTCAAGGACGCTAATCACAATCATGAATTGATAGAGACTACAGTGGCGAATTATTGCTGTTAAGAGTTCAAATTTGAAAGCCTTGCTCAAAGGTAGTTCGCAGGAATTGAGCTTGACTGTAAATAAATTCGGCGGCTTTGATGGTTCATAGTTAATTCTTAGGGATATAACACACCATTCCATGTAATGTAATCAGTAACCAAACCAAACCATGCAGTGTAATCAATAAGAGTTAACCAAATTTACGAGACGGTATTCAAAATAAACCAGTCTGGTACCGTTGAGCTGAAGGTGACGAAACTTGGTAAAGAAAAGCCAGGGAAGAGGATCCAAAAGTAAACTTACCGGCAGGATCTTAGAGGAACGTGCGAGGGAAAGTGTTTATAATTTGGATTTCCAAGAAGGGATAGGAGTTTTTCCAAATATATTATCGAAGAAAAAACGAAAAATCCTCCAATAATCTGAAATGACCTTAGATTTCTGTTTTTTTTTTAACAAAGAGTCAAGTTTAAACCGTTTCAAGTTACAGAGAAAAATGCAACATAAAAATGAACGATTTGATCATATTTTTCTTTAGAAAATATTACAGCCCTCGTTACACATTTTTTATTCTAACAACATTGAAAACTCTCGAGAGTTCTTGCGAACATTGGTTATCTTTTATAAAACGTCCCCTTTAATTAGAACTTGTTTTGCTGGAAGGGTTGAAACTTCAGTTTCAGTATTAAAACTTCCGCCGTATATCGTAAACCAACTTTCTCCCGACCGAAAACTCTCTTAACCAGTTTATTAATTCACAAACAAAGTTTAGTACAGATGATGCGTTAAAATTAGGTTACACTCTTGCAAGTTGAAATTTAATTGGATATATAGTTAAGTTGGCTTCCGATTAGAACTAATTTACCTTCAGGTTATGAGAGTGAAATCTACTTAACAATATTTACAATATATTAATACATATAGATTATTAAAAATAGGGAACTTTTTTAAAGTTTTCAAATTAGGTATTACCTTTCGTATACTTTTCTATTTTATTTCTACAAAAAGTTCGAAAGCAAAGACCACTTCAAAAATTCCGTCAATTTGTTGGAAAGTTTTCTTTGTTCAGACAACGTTAAATATCTCCAAGTCATGTAAAAAATAGCATAATTTGCCAGAGTTTCGTAATTTAACGGTAATGATAAGGAACGTTCAGGACCTTCCATGTCCTGAGCGGCTAAAAGTTTTTTCCCAACTTTTGTGCAATTTGTCTCGAGTTCAACGTTTCGAATTCAGTAAAAGAAAAACTTTCGAAGTCACGCTGATGGTCCCTAATTGTTGCTGTGTCTCCTTGTCACGGAATGGTTTTGTAAGTTACAAACAACAAGAGTTTAGTAATCGCCCGCTTTATAAAAACCTAAAAAATAAACTATTTATTTAAGATAATAGAAATTATGGACCCGCCATGTGATCTTACCTTTGAACATCAAATCAATTTCAACGTAAAAAAAATATGACTTAACATACTGTAACTTCGTGTTATGAAGTTAATATAATACACCTAACAGTAATGAAATTCGTATATTAGTTGTTTACGTTATAAGTCCGGTAAATGTAGATTTACAGTAGGAGTAAGTTTCTGGACGAGGCGATAGGCGAGTCTTGAATTTTTAAATGGGTACTGTAAAACGTTACCGGACGTATGACGTACAACATTTTACTTCATACTTATTAAAAACAGGAACTTGAGAGGGTTGAGACGACGGCACTGGCACATCACCATTTTGTCACCGCACATAATTTCGATTTCTCGAAAGTTTCCATTGTTGACCGGGAACATAATTATAAAAAACGCAACATTTCGGAAATGATACATATAAAATTAAATAACACTGTCAATTTTAGAACCGACATACAGGGCCTTAGCAGCCACTATGAACACCTGCTAAGACTTCACAATAAACATAAGGGAAAAAAATAACAGAACCATAATTGTTTCCAACCTTCCTTCTGGATTGGTAGTTGGGAAACTTAAAGTGATCGACACTTGATAGCGGCCCCCTCGTCATGAGCGTACTACATCTTTATATTGGGCGTTAGTGCCAACCAAATATTGTTATTCGCAAATTTTGTACCTTGGGCAGCGGATGTGTGTTTTGTCGAGCCTAGGATACCGGGGTCACCGAACAATCGAATGGAGTGTGCTACCGTAACTATCTTAAATCGTACTTTAACTGACTACCCTCTCTAAGTGAGAATAGGTAAGTTCTTTCATCCGTAATGTACGCCTCCATGTTTACTGGTTACTTGGTATTGTCGGTATTTGTCAATTGTTAATTCTTGTAGTTGTCTACAGTTTGTGTGTATATTTAATATTTTTATTTTTTTTGTGTTTAAAACATTTTTTAAAATTTTTAAAATTTGATATATGTAATGGATGTATAGGAATTTACGTTCCACATTTGAACAAGCATTATTTACAATTTTATGTTGGGCCCAGGAATTTGTTACTATTGAACTTATTGGTTTTAGCCCTGATGAAGACTAAATAAATAGTCGAAACGTCGGCCATTTTCAAATAAAGAAGAGGTGCATTATTTGTTCTAATCCCGCTAACTTCACCAACAACTTAAAAACAGGAGAAGATTATTTTTATGCGCGGCGAATATATTTTTAAGAAATCCGGTATAGTTTCATTACGGTACTTAATACGGTAAACGTTATTTACGTATAAGTCCGATAAATATAGTTTTAGAGGAGGGGTGAGATCTGGAATTTCAAAACGACTACTGTAATACGTTACCGGACGTATGATGTACATTTTACTTCATAGTTTTTAAAAACATGAAAAAATTCATTTTATGCCCGGCGAATATATTTTTGAGAAATCCGGTATAGTTTAATTACGGTATCCTGTACCGGTACCTATACCGGTACCAGTAATAGATTTATTGAATACCGCCACAGGATGTACCGGTACTCAATACTGTAAAATTTTTTCTTTACCGGACAAGTCCGGTAAAGGTTGCTAGGCAATTGATGCTAGAGAGCTACCGCCTAATATAAAATATTACGTTACTTAAGTTTGATTAAGATTTTGTCAAATGCTCAGTTGGCGACGTCAATATTTGTGCGTAGTAGTTACGACATTTGATATTATTTGTCAATAAATCAAACCATTAAATCAGATCAACCATAATTTCGTGATATTCGGAAAATCGGGGATTGGAATATTTTAAAGAGGAAACGTTCCGCCATGCCCAACATATTAAAATAATTATTATTCACTAGAGCTTTCTGAAAAGACTTGTAGATGTCGCCATAATCCGTGATGTACTTCAGGTTGCTCGAAATCTACTAGGGGAAACTTTTACTAATGGATTGCGATTTATAGTCCGTTTATCCAAATCCTGAAATATAAAAGTGGTTTCACCGAACTGGAAATTTGAGTTACACAGACATATTTAGGAGTAAATTTTAGGATCTAAATGACGTATTACGCGCCATTTTGGAAGAAAAAAAGTGGTAAAGATTCCAATTTTACATTTTCATGATGAGGGCGTCCAGTCTTGTATTCCTTGAGTCGTTTACGAGCCTCTAAGTTACTCAGTGTACTAACTAAATAATACTCAGTGTCGTAACACGAGCCTCTAAGTTATTCAGTGAAATTCAAAAATCTCCCCAATGTCCAGCAGAACCGACTTATTTCAGAGTACTACATATATTTGAAGAAACACAAGCACATTGTTGATGATTTAAGGCTGACGTCTCTATCATTTTTCCCATTAGGAAAAGACTTCTCGAAGGAATTTGAGAAACAACTGTTACACGTATGTAGTAATAATTTTAAGAAAAAATAATTTGTGATAAAGCTTAAAAACTAGTAGCTGCATATTTTCAAGAGTTTATTTTGTTACCATAAACAGCGTAACTTTAAACCATTATGATATAGCTCTCGAATTATGAATTTTGACAGTGACAACAATACAGACACCGCCAAATGTCAATAAATCTAATTCTTACGTGGTCATTTTTTCATTTAATTTCTATATAATAAAAACAGTATGAAATAAAATATTGTACGATACACGTCCATTAGGTGTTGTTACAGTACTCGTATAACTTTCCAGACTCGTCTCCTGACGTCGCCTCGTACGTAAAAACATCGTACTGTAACAAGCCACCTACTGGTCTTGTGAAGTAATAGTTATTTACGTTATAAGTCCGGTAAATATAGTTTTACAATAGGAGTAAGATGATTCCGGACGAGGCGCTAGCCGAGGCTGGAATTTCGAAACGACTACTGTAACACGTTACCGGACGTATGATGTACAAAATGTTATTCATACTTATTAAAAACAGGAAAAAAATAATTTTATGCGCGGCGAATATATTTTTGACAAATCCGCCAATTTGAAAAATAGTTTTATTACGGTATCCTGTACCGGTACCGGTTTCCAGGTTACCATGAGTGCAATGGATTTATTGAAGATGTGCCGGTAAAAAGCTATTTACCGGTATAAAATCAAGTACCTAAAAGTGTCCTAAATGATACAGTATGAAGTAAAATTTCTTTAAGGTATCCAGCCCTGTAAAAAGCTATTTACCCGACTAAGATCAAGTACGTAAAAGTATCCTAAATGACCCAGTATGAAGTAAAATTAATACCAAAGTATAATTAACACTAATATTTGTTTCAGGTTCACCGGGTTTGGTGGCTGCGGGACGGTGAAAGATTACTGAGCAATGCGACAGCAGGAGTAATAGTTAGTAATCAAACATTAGTGTTACAGGTTAGTCAAAAGTCAATTTTTGTAAATGCAAAACATGATATGTAACGAACATAATATAGGGTGTAAGCAGAAGTAGTTCCGGCCATTATGCGTGCGAAGCCACAAACGAAGAAGGAACTTCCGTCAGCAATGCCTTTCATCTGAGGGTAAAATTTGAACCAGTGTGCAAGGAGGGTGTATCGAGAAAAATTGTAGGAGCAGCTAAAGATGAGCCAGTTCACATTGAATGCAAGGTATGATATATAAGTTCTGAGACATTTGATGGAGGATTGCACAATGTGTTGTACAAAAGTTACGAAAATATAAAGTGCTACCTATCATTGAATTTCTAATAACGAGCACTTTCAATTTTAGACATTCAAATTTATGAGTGATATTGATGATATGAACCATAAATTAAATAATACCGTGTTGGAGTGCAGAAAAAGAACCAATTTTTTCTTATATCTTTGGAAGCGGTTAAACTGTAGCCCCAATTTAAGCGAATCTGTTTCTTTTACGGTTTACGAGATTCCAATAGTTAGCGTCAAATTGAACGAATATCGCTGTTTTATACAGGGTGAGTTAGTGTAGGAATCTCGGAAACTAGTAGAGTTACAATGCCGTTAAAGTGGGGAAAAAAATGCTGTTTCGGGAAATCGATTTGTAACTACTTTTGTTTTTTTTTAAAGTTTGTGGCTTACTAGATACTCATCAGAAAACAAATTTTAACGGTCCTTTTAAATCGAACTAGCAGTTATGATCTAGAACAAGATATATCTAGAGCAAGGATTTAATTATATGAAAGTTATAAATAATTTTACCCTGAATAAGATAGAGTTTTTTTCTGTCAGTTGTCATTTTTTAGATATGAACAACTTACTTTTTTTAAGTATTCCTGGTTCGGGGTAAAATTATCAGAAACTTTCGTATTTAAATACTTGCTCTAGATCATGTAATAACTCTGCTAGATCGACTTAAATAAACCGTCAAAATTTGACTGAATATGTACTACCTGGGCCATAAACTTTTCAAAGAAAAGAAAAGTGATGTAAAGTTAGTCACCTAAAACGGATTATTTTCTCTATTTAACTGACTTTGTAACTTTGCTAGTTTCCGAGATCACTTCACCAAACAAACGGACTTCACCATATGTGAATGACATAGCACATTTTGCCCGTGTGCCCATTCGGCGAAACAGATGATGCTAGGAAACAAGTCTGCCATAGCTAAAGAGCCATTTTACTTCAATCGTTGGATGCTAGTGGGGAAGCATCACAGTGAGCCGAAGTGATGAGCTCTAGTGAGAGAAAAACGCCCCCTTGGGAGGTAACTCCACGTCATTCTATTTTTTTACTGGGTTAAATTCTTCTACAACAAATAGGCCTATTTACATCAAACACTAGAAAAATGTGCCTTGTCATTCTCATATACAAGGTGGTTCACCTAAGCGTGATTGCCCTATACCTTGATAACTGTATTTTTTTTTTTCATTTTATCTATGATAGTTCTTACATGTTTAGTCACTATAGAAAAAAAAATACGTTCAGATATACAGGATATCTTACATGAAAGCTATAGAACTTGTTTGTTTTAACTGAACAACCATGTATATTTTGCCATTTTTAGATTTTCATCATGATTATAAAAACGTTTCTTATGCACACTTATTCCGATTGTTATTGACGATTGAAAATGGACAACTTTTGCCATGTGCACATCTCTAACTTCCGAACTATTTAACTTAAATGGAAATAGCTTTCACCTGTTTTAACATTTCAAAATAAATTCAAATTCGGTAATTTGCCATCTCTCAAATTTTTGAAGAATATATGTCATATATCAAATTTGACATATTGATTTTTCTTTAAAACATAAAATAAGATGTGAAAACCCTTTACATCTCTAATTCTAAACCCTTCGGAATTTAGAACTTGGCAAAAGGTAAAAATTGTCCTTTTTCAACTGTCAATATTCCGGAAACGCTTAACAATCAAAACGGGGTATGCTATATGAAATGTTTGTGTAATCATGACTCGAATCAACAAATGCAAACATATACATAATGGTTTATTTAAAAAAGCATAGCAATAGCTGTATAATGCTCAGTAGCTCAGTAGTTATGAGCCTCTGTATGTGAATGAAATTTCTTTCTTTAGGCAACAAAATTTTATAAAAACTTGAAATTTATTAAACGAAGTTAAAATTTTTTCAGAAATATTAGAATAAGGAAATAAAAATATTCCCTCTGTATTCAGGTTATCCCAATTTTAATGATCAAAATTTTAGAAGTAGAAGAAGAGCTCATTATAAGAATTATTTTTCATATAAACATAAGTCCTAATTGTCTTTGTTTTTTAGATACTTGGGTAATGGGGTAAGGGATGAGGTTGTAAAGTTGAAAAAATGTGTTTATGTTTTTTTATTGGAGATTTCTCAAAGCGTTTCTATCCAAAATTCATATACAGACTACTCTACTAATTACAATGTGTAGCGTTTTTCGGGATTTCGAGCTGTAGTTCAATGAAATTAGTTCCTGACGTCTACAGCTGCGGTAGACATTATGAAAGGCGATGAGGCAATGCGCGAAGTGATCTCCCGTGCTTCCCCATGTTGACTGATTCGACTGTAGCGAGCTCCGTGGTATTTATTCCCCCGCCGACGCGCTGCAGTGGAGGGACTGTGGCGGGGGGTAATAGTGGTGCGGGGTTTCGGCGCAGTTGAAGTATGTCGTAGAACTCGCTTCCAGTCTGCATTTAGAAACCTAATTTCCTCCTTCCTGTTGAGATTGTTATCGTATTGAATGGCCTCTCTCGTTAGTCTCGGATAGAAACGCTGCGATTGATATAAGATGGGGCATCAGGCGAAGTGATCTCCCGTGCTTCCCACCGTTGACTGATTGGACTATGTCGAGCTCCGTGGTATTTATGCCCCCGGCGTCGCACTACAGTGGACGGACTGACGTGGGGGTACTGGTGGCGCGGGACTTCGACGCACCCGAAGTACGTCGTAGAACTCGCTACCGAAGTACGTCGTAGAAACGTAATTTCCTCCCTCCTGTCGTGTTTAAAGATCTCAATGGCCTCTCTTGTCAGGCTCGGATAGAAACGCTGTAATTGATATAAGATATCCACCTCGTTGAAAAGGATGTCGTAACCTTCGGAAAGAGCGTGCTCCGGTACTGCTGATTTTTGTGATTGTCCCAGCCTGCAACTCCTCTTATGTTTCGTTATCTTCGCGTTGACACTACGTTTTGTGGTGCCAATGTATACCGAGCCACAGCTGCATGGAACTCGATAAACTCCGTGTGCCGATAGGAAATCTCTGCGGTCTTTGGCCGATCTCAAGCCCTGTCGCATTGTGCGAGTGGGTTTGAAAACAGTTTTAACACTGTGCTTTTCCAGTAGTGGATGTATCGTAGACTAGTCCATCCGCGCTTTTCTTCTCCCGTTGTCCTTCCTGGCGCTCTGGATTCCTTGAACGGACGGCTCTATCGAACTCATTCTTGCTGTAGCAAAAAAAGGCAATTTCCAGATGTTTCATGTCCCGTTCCAAATCAGCCGGCACACTAATTCCGTTGACTTTCACAGACTCCCCTTTTCTGTCTGGGATGATGATTTGATTAGTTATTGAGGTATCGGTCAATGTGTGTTAGTTTTCTATAAATGGGGTGCGCAAGCTTCCTATACGGCCTCGTTGATACTAAGACATCGAAAAACGGTTGGACCTTCCGTTTCCATCTCCATAGTGAATTGAATTTTTGGGTTGATAGAGTGGAGATGTAACAGGAAGTTTGCCCTCGTCATGGCTTATAACAAAGGTGTCGTCCACGTATCGGAACCAGCACTTTGGCCTCTTATTTGCCGTTGTCAACCCCTTGGCCTCCAAAATTTCCATAAAATAGTCGGTTTCATGAAATATTACTGGACTAACAGGGTTCCTATAGCTCCACCATGAGTTTGTTCGTAGAAATTTTCCTTCGACTGAAAATATGTAGTGGTTAGGCAGTGTTGGAACATATCATGTGGAAATTCCTGGTTAATATGTTCCATGACTTCCTTAATATGTACCATCGTGAGGAGCAAAACAACATCGAAGCTAACAAGAATTTCTCCTGGAGAAAAAGTCAAGTTTTTCGACGATATGAGTGGAGACTTTTATAAAGCTGTCAGTATTTTCTATTTTAGGTTGAAGCAGTTTTGTGAGGCGTTTCGCGATTTCATAGGTCGGGCTTCTTATGAGGCTCACGATTGGTCTCAGTGGCACAACCGGTTTGTGGATTTTTGGCAAACCGTGACTAAGCTTAAAAAATCAGAAGCCTTGCCACCAAGGTCAGACGGTTTCCCAAAGATTCACAAACAGGATGTGCCATTAAGATAATTTGACATTTTTGGAAACTCGTTTGCCTTTCATGTATTGTGACAAGTAAAAACCTCGGTAAAAACGCTCACCAGTATTCTTTGTCATGTAGATTTCAATAGTGCGCCTAATTTTCATTTCCTACCTAACGATTCTGTCACAGTTCGAAAATAAAACAAAAAGTTTTTTGAAAAGCTCTTCTTGATGCTTTAACTTCTTCAATAAATCAAAACATGGCTGCAATACGGAGATAGCCTCAAAAATGATAATTTTCAATTACACCCTGCATTTCAAAAACTAAAAGGGCTATGAAAACTCTTTTGGCGCCTTCTTCCGTTACGCAAAAAAGTTGCACTGTGGTAAAAAACCGCAACCATCGGTCTTGAAAAATAAGGGAGATGTCGAAAAAGTGCCTAAGAAAAGGGGTAGAGAATAAATTCGCAATGAAAAAAAAATCATTTTCACTGCTCGAAAACGTAACTCGACAGCAAGAATTTAATAGTTCCATAGAGAACTCTAGAAAATGCAACCTTGTTTGGAATGGTATCTGTATCAAGAAACAAAAATTATACACACTGTACAAACTGATATTTCTGCGAAAACCCTATACCCAAGCAACTAATATTTTCTTGTAAGAAAATATCTTAATACCATATTACACTGAAATGTAACTAATATTGAAGTAATATATCTAAGCGATGTTCAGTCGATTAAGGGGATAAATTTAGGATGTTGTATTCAAAATTCGTATTAAGAGGCACAATGTATAAAAACGCAATTTAGCTAGAAGGCTTTCTAAGGAAAGCTTTTACGATATTAACTCACTTCACAAATTACGACTCGTAATTTCAATTTGTTACGAAAATGGTTCGAGCAATTCACCTGCTCCGACACTACATACTGCAATATTGTCTAAAATTACATTAAATTTGCTAAATTGTCGCTGCAGCTTATTTGAGAGCGTTTTCTGAGCCACTGAATATGGCATTCACCGCTAAAAATATGAAATAGTTACTTTTATGTTGTAAAATTAGATTTTTTATTAGTTAGTAGAATACTCAGTTCCTTTCAGCCAAGTTGTTTTGATGAAAGGACCGAAGCACAAGAAAAATGCTTTAGCACAATTTACAAAGAGAGTAATAATCTAACGTGTTCTCGAAAATTTTTTTTCTACGACTGTTTAATAATATGCCTATTACTCACTGCTTTTGTATAGATAATAACATCTATTGACTACCCGTGAGTAATAATTTATGAGGGTTATTACTCACGGGTTCAACTAATCAAATGACACATGCTTAGTGACATTATTATAACCAGTTAAATTTATATTATTTTACTAAAATTTGAATTAGGTATGCAAATTATGGCGGGTAAATAAAAATTAAATTAAAAAATATAAATAAATATATTATTGAAATTTATTATTCTAAGGCTGGATCTAACTGTTGGTTCCTCCACCTAGAGATTGGTAACAATGTAAACCATTATTGAAAACAATCGTTTCTATCGTAATTATGTTACTGGTAAAATTAACAAGCAACGGTTAAATCCGGTCTTCAAAGAGTTCAAGAAGGCAAAATATTATTAGACTTTGGTATTTCTTGAGCCATGGTTAACTAACATATGAACCATCTCGTATTTTAGCCTCAAACTTCGAATTTCCTCAAAACTCTAAGTGTACCCAGGCTGGTTAACGCCGACCTAGGTGAAAGTACGGGGTGTTCATTATAAAACTTCATCTAGCAAGCTGGGAAAATTTGCAGGAAAAGGATGACATAATCCAAATAAATTGACTTTTGTTTCTCCATCCTTTTCTTTTGACATTTCACATCCACCTAGATGAAGCTTTATAATGAACATCCGGTATATGTAGGGTGTCCGGAAATAATATCAACAAAAGAAGGCAGCAAATTCTAGAGATGATTTCATGCCGATTTTATGTAAATCGTTTTATCTAAAAATTACTACCTGTATATCGTAGATTTATTTAAGGGTCTTGAAAATAAGCCGCTCGAAAAAGCTCGATATACGTAAGGTCTATGTTTAGTTTTCTATCGCAAACTTCAGATGCAAATCTACTCACCCTTTACATATTAATATGCTCAAGCCTGGAACACTAAGTTGATTAGTTGAATTAGGAGCATCCCGATTGCCATTCCAACTTACTACATCTAATTACGACGTACTAGGTACGCTGAATAGACGACGCTCTTTTCCCTTTTCAAATTCACGAAGCCGAGTATGAAATAGAATTTACCGTCTGCTGCGATTTTTTTGTTGTTTCCATTCTTCATTTACCTATTTTGATTTTCATTCTTTCTTATTCGTTCCGGTATAACTCGAAGAACTAGAATCTTGTTAATATTTTACCTAAATTGGGCGTAACAACTTATTAAAATATACAAGTTCTTATATAGGATGTCCCAGACCGAAGTATAATTATCTGAATCATATAGATTCTACTATGAAATTAAGAAACACTTTCTTTTTGTGCAAAAGTCAGTATTTAAGCTCTAGAGTGCTTTGAATATGGAGCATCATATACATATATTAATACTTTTTTTTTTGAAAAACCTTCTTCTTGAACTCAGCTTCTCCTTCGTAGGTTGCTGATCATCATTGTTATTCTAACTTTAGAGACAGCTGTCCGAAATAGTTCGACAGATGAGAGGTCAAACCAGTCTCGCAGGTTACGTAGCCAGAAAATTCTACGTCGACCGACGCTTTTGCGTTCCACGATCTTCTCCTGCATAATGAGCTATTTTGAATTACGCATATGCCCAAGAAACTCTACTTTTCTTCTCTTAATTGTGAAAAGAATTTCCATGTCCTTATCCATTCTTTTCAGAACTTGCTCTTTCGTAATGCGGTCCATCCAGGAGATCTTTAACATTCGGCGGTACACCCACCACTCAAACTATTCCAGTCTCTTCGATATTTCTTTGTTCAGTGTCCATCCTTCAAAACCATACAGCAATACCGGAAACACCGCACCATTCTCACATTCAAAGTCAAAGATAGATCTCGGGCTGTCAGCAGTTTTCTCAGTTTCATAAATGTTGTCCTCGCTTACTCAATTCTTGACAAGATTTCTTGTTTGTGTGCAACATTTTCATTTATCATATTTCCTAGGTATTTGAAGTGATGGACTTGCTTTACCGTCTTATTGCGTATAGTTAGCTGACCACTGAGTTTCTTTTAGATATTATTAGCATTTTTGTTTTATTGATATTAATATTTATACCCATAACCTTCGCTCACTAATGTTACTTTGTCTACCTCTGCAGATCTTTGAGGCAGCTTGCTATTACAGCGGTATCGTCAGCGTACCTGATGTTGTTGACAGTTCTGCCATTGATTGCTATACCTGCCTTCCAATGCCTCCCGAGAAACAAACTCCATGTAAATATTAAATAGCATGGGAGAAAAAACACACCCCTGTCTGACTCCCTTCCGAATATTAATTTGTTCTGTCAAAGCATTGCCATATTTCACTCTAGAAGTTTGTCCTCAGTAGAGATTTGATATTATTCGGGCATCGGGATAATCAATGTCAAGTCCTTGGAGTGTATCCAGAAACTTTTCATGCTTGACATTGTCGAACGCCTTACTATAATCTATGAAATATATGTAAAGGTCTTGGTTTACATCTAGGCATCTCTGAGACAAGGCATTCAAAGCAAAGATGGCCTCTCTCCTAGCTATTCCGTTGCGGAATACAAATTGTCTATCTGATGTTTCAGCCTCACATTTTCTATATATTCTAGTATCTATAATTATTATAAAGATTTTCAGAAGCTGACTCATCAAAGTTATTAGTCTGTGGTCTTGACGCTCGGATTTTTTCGGGGTAGGAGCAAAGGTGGAAAGCAGCCAATCTCTGAAAATTACTCCTGATCTATAAATTCTATTGAATAGATCCAATATGACACTGTTTGAACCCCCATCCAGCATTTTCAAGACCTTACAATGCACCTCATCTGGCCCTACTGCTTTACCCGATTTTGATTTTTTGATGGCATACTCTACTTCTTCCTTCGTTATTTCTGGAGCCCTCCCTGATATAGTTATGTCATACGTCTCCGTTCTTTCGTCATCAAACAGTTCAGTTATATATTGCTGCTACAGTCTCAGTGTGGCATGGAAGTTAGCAACCAGTGCGCCATTGTCATCTTCAGTGTACCAGTGTTCGTCTCTCTCACCACACCAGTGACTTCTTTTATTGTTTTATGTAGGCCGAAACTGTCGTACTTCTGTTCTAATTCTTCAATTTTCTTGCACCTTTCAGTCATCCAGACCTTCTTTGCCATTCTTATTTTAGTGATTTTGTATTCTGTATCTCCTTGTACTCTTGTACTTAATGTTATCTCTGTTATTATATCTCCGCCTTTCTTAGATTAGTGCCAAAATTTCCTCTGTCATCCATCTCTGCCTAGTCCTGTTCTTGCCCTTACCAATGCTTTTTTGTTGTGTTGTTATTATTGCTTCTTTAATTTTGGTCCACTTTGCCTCTTCATCCAGATCACCAACATTTTCTTCCTGCAGTTTATGGAGTCTATTATTTACGTTATTATTTACAGCAGTTCGGACTTCTGGTTGTTGTTTATTTCGGATATTTAAACTGGTGTTTTGTGTTTGTGACTGTCTCCTCTTTAACCTCACATACATATTTGTTACTATGGGGTTTTGGTCACTTCCGACTATAGCTCCAGGATATGTTTTCACTGATTTTATACTATTCCGGGAATATATTGTTAACAAAGATGTAGTCAATCTGATTTCTAACTATTCGCTCTGTGTTGTCGCCCGGTGCTATCCAAGTGTATATCCTTCTTGTTTGGAGTTTGAACAATGTATTACTGACTACTAATTGGATGATGCTAATTGAAAAGGAACCATGCGCCAAACAGCCATTTTGAGTAATGAGCAGTTATTGTGAATATAGTGTTTTGTAAGTATAATCCATTCAGTTATTTCTGTCGTCAAGTAGGCGTTGGAAATCTGACATATTTCATCCGGTATAACATGACTGACAGTGACAGTGATTAATAATCAGTTTGAGGTTAAGGTTATTGTTTAGTTTGAGGTTAAGGTTATTGTTTACTGTTTTGCTCACATAGTTTGCCAATGGCTTCATTAGTTCAAACTTTTAATAATACTGATTGATTAATAATCACTAACCTAGAATCTAGTAAAAATGGACCGGGGCTTTACGTTAGCAAAAATATTATTAATTTATATTTTATTAATTATATTTTATTAATGCATTTAAAAATAAATGTTTCACAACGATAATAGTTGAGGTTAATAAGTTTATAGTGTGAGTGTGGTTGTGATGATATGTATAAGAAGTTTTCTTTTTGGACTAAAAGAAAGTTGGAATACAGTTAGGGAAGAACAGGAAAAATAATATGTCTCTGTCAGCGGCAATTGAAAGCAAGCAGAGTTAATGCTTACCCCAAAAATATTGGAAACTTTAGCCAAAGTCATAGTGGGCGATTCTTGGGGGAGGTCTCTTCTAAATTGGAGGTAGCATAATTCGCACTTTCGCGTTAATTACCTTGGGCATTTTTTCTTAAGAATTATTTTTTTAATAACAAATTAGCTTACAAAATGCACGCTTAAGTGTACAAAAAGTGGGCAACAGCGAAATTTTAATGACGCATCTTGACAAATTTGTCTTGGCGACAAGTAAACAAACAATCGCTGTCGATGTTATACTGGTGAAATTCCATGGCATGGGTTGATGCCAAAAATAATTGAATGTATTATACTGTCACGTTGTTTTTCTTTTTTCCCACAATCATTTCAGCAGGTCTGTAGACGTCTGCAGATGTGCTGAAAAGTCTCTTATCTTATTGACAGGTGTCAAATCATAAAATTTGACACCTTTTTGTCGCTTAGTTCCTTTTCAATAATTTAGAAAAATCAGTGTATTTCTTGAAAAAGATCCATGTGTTAATGGTTCTATTTAAAGAAATTGCAAAAACTGGATTATTTTACAGATAAAAAACTTTATTGTGCCATAAAAAAAATTCAACATCAGAAACAGTAGGAAATCATGACCTAAGTCATTAAACTGTATATTAAACGCAAAGAGAAGTAACATACATTTTATCCCTCTTCTAACTCGAAATCTGTGTGGGAGCCCAAACCTTCAATATCGTCTTCAAAATTTTCTACGTTTTTAATTTTATAAAATTCAACGGCGTCCCTAGGAAGAAATCTCGGTAAGGTCTTCATGTCGTCCCATTTTTTCTTCGAAATAGCTTTTCCTTCAGGGTAAAGCGTTTTTAGTTTTTGTGGATCAATAGCGGTAAAAGTCTTTTGCCTCGTTCTGATTTGGAAATGTCTATTTCTCTAAAATGATTTAGTTCCGGTGAGTGTGACTCGCAGAAAAAAAGTGAAGTCTGTTTCGATTGCTCGAGTTTTATTATTTTTGTTTTTAACCAACTCACTTTCTCTTTATTGATGCTCACTTTTCTATTAATATTTGTTTTTCAATATCTTCAGTTGACCAAAAATCATCAGTCTCCATTAGGTTTATCACGAATTGGTTATGTTTCTTACAACTACCGATTACTGACATAAAGTCTTCTATTAGTATATTAGTCTTTCTATTATAGTCTTCTATAGGTATAGATCCGAACCTGGTTTTTAAGCGCTCGTTCTATTTATCCAAAATCTGTGTCGTTAGGCAGAAGCTGTGCTCGGACTCAAGGTATTTGAAAACAATTGGGTTTAACGTCGGATGCTGCTCTAAAACTGTTTTTAACAATAAAACAATTTTAATGTCGCGGTTCTGGCCACCACAACTATCTGACAACAATATTAGCTCTTGTACTCCTGTTTCAAGGTGAACCTCAATAAATTTCTTTATACTAGAACCCACTTCTTGTGCTCCTTTCTTCCACTGCGATCCCTTCTTTCCACAAAAAACAATATGGAGTATTGGTTGATCCTGAATGAACACCCTCATTATAAATACTTAATTGTCTCTTGTAATAGACAATATTTGTAGGAAGTTTAGGTAATCCCAAAACCTTTTGCATATCGTAGCAAAGAGTTTCAGTAAGTGGATTTACAGATGCTTCTTTCAAATATCGTTATTCATTTGATCCCGGGTTAGCTTCGCATATACAAGATGCTGGTTATGTTGTTCCTTCAAAATTCTTTGTTGGTTATGGTTATCATCGTGTGCATTTGTTATTTGTGATATACACAGATCACACTTATTACATGATCCTTAATAGCAGGTTTCCGCCTTAAGTTAAAATGTTTATAAAATACATTTGTATAAAACTGAAAACTAACATTTGGATTATCTTCTTCTGTAATATAAAGTTGATACATTTTACTTTCTGTTAGATCGTAAGGTAATTTTTTTTTTCAGTTTAATTTTCCCTTAACAGTATTGTGGCAGTCTTTTAACTTTTTTCTAGTGGCAAAGGTTTGTCCAGGAAATTTTTGATGTCTTCCTCTTTTAGGTCTTCCTTCCCAAGTTTCTTTTTTTTTTGTTGTAATTTTTCTCTCCTCTGAATTTCATTGTCATTAAATAACAAATCATTTCCACTTTCGTCTGAACTATCATCGCCTTCTTCTGAAGGCACAAAGCCACCATCTTTTAAGCTGTCATCGGAATCTTCGTCTTCTAAATAATAAGTAAACTCAGGGTTATCATCGTCTTTATAGTTAATAACTTGAATGTTGCCATCTGTTGTCATTTCAAATGAATCCTCAATCACAGGAGCGTCTTCACCTTGTATGTCTTCATAAGTCGGAACATTTTCAACGGATACTACTCTATTCTTTACATTGTCACAGTTTGTTTCTGAAACAATAAAGCATAGTGATAATTATTACTACCTAATTGATAACTTTGTATACAAAAAATCTTCTACAAGTATTATCATTAAAAAATACCTGGCAAATTTTAGTTACTAATGGGAATTTCTTCCAGTGAGTCTGTAACAATCGTAACTTCTTGAACTACATCTAAACTTGTTTTAAGGGTAGTCAAATTTTCGTTATCTGAGGCTTCACCGTTCATATTGTCCAATGTTCTGTTCTTACACATCTTACACATAAATGAATACATATTTAAGATCGACTTTTAATTACCTGGCATGTTCAGGGTACTGGCTAAAATTTCTTTAAATGGGCTTTTAATAATCTGAATTTGTTGAACTAGTACTTTCTTAAAATTTGTTTTAGTGCTAGTTGAACCTTCATTATTTTAAACGGGAAATTTAGTGCCATCTGCTTTTTTATAAACCACATTCGAAGCATCTACTCCTGAAATAAGCAAAGTTTACAATATAAGCATATTTTACAAATAAGCATATTTACAAAAAAAAAACATTAAAATTGTTTGTAATAATTTTACCTGATATGCCTACGCTTTCAGTACTTTCAGTAGTGACATTGGTAAAATTCTCAATGCCCTCTTGTTCCTAAATATGAGCCGATAAAACAACATTTAATTATTGTTAACAGACTTTAGATGAAAACTGTATTAGTAAAAACTAGCAATCCTCAAATGATGTGTAAAAAGAACCCACCACCTTATATGGCCTTTGGTTCCAATGCAATGTATGTTATTATGCGTATTATCATCTTCTATTAGAACAAAGTGGTTGTCTGTTAAGAAGAAAAGGATTAACTTTTGGGATAAAAAATGAAATAAGCTTAAAAAAATATACACTAGGGTAAAGTAAATAAACTCTTATAAGTAAAATAAACTTAACTTTGTAAAATGTATCTAAAATAGCCTCAAAAATTGCTTACCGTGTCGAACTTGCCGAGTTTTACTCTTTTTGCTGGTGTTTTCAGCGTTGGCTTAAAGGTTTTTGAAGAATTAACTTAGTTCTTTGGCTCATTTTTATTTTAAATGTTTAACTTTTTTAACACACTCGATATCCGTTGGATACAATGCAAACTTCCAATTGTTTTATAATATAAAAAGAGCCAAGCGACAATTGTAATTTCCTATAAAAAGTGCTGTCAGTTGGTTCTATTTCTATAAAAGAAAACTGTTTTTTCGCAGCAAGTCGTTTAGGTCTTTGCTCAATAGATAGCGACAGAATTGCAGCGGGCGTTTGAAACTTTTTACACATAATAAAATTAATATTTGTTTGTCATTGGTGCCTTTAACTCAATTTTAGGGATTTGTCGCTTGGCTCCTTTTCAGTTATCATCATCCAATTCCTCTTCGATACGGAACTGCAGCATTCGATCTCCTCGTTCGTTCCTCTCGCCCAATCCAAATTGGCCAACATACTCTCCACGGCTGCCCACTCCAATCCTGGCATTGAAGTCTTCCATTACAATGGTTACCCCTCGTAGCTTCTGCCCTATGTCACGTCCTAACTTGATCCGCGGGTGTTTATTTCTTCTTCTTCTTGTGGTTCCTATCCGTTACGGATGTTGGCAATCAGCATGGCGAGCCTAACTTTGTTTACGGCAATGGGGAAGAGTTCGGTTGATGTTTTTCCGGTCCACTTCCTGAGGTTATGCAGCCAAGATATTCTTCTCCTTCCTGGACCTCTTCTTCCATCGATTTTTCCCTGGATGATTGTCTGGAGTAAGGAGTACCTGGATTCGTTTCTCATGATGTGGCCCAGATATTGCAGTTTTCGGATCTTGATGGTGTTCATAATTTCTTTTTGTTTATTCATCCTTCTTAGTACCTCTTCATTAGTAATATGTTCGGTCCATGATATCCTCATCATTCTTCGATAGAGTCGCATTTCGAAGGCTTCTATTTTCTTGGATGTGTTTTCATTGAGTGTCCAAGATTCCGTCCCGTATAAGAGGATAGAAAAGATGTAACATCTGAGAAGTCTCATTTTTGTTTCCAGTGTAAGATCATGGCTTCTGAAGATTTTGCTCATTTTGTTGTAGGCGGCTGTGGCTTTGGCGATTCGTGATTTGATTTCTTGAGTTGCGTCCCAGTTCTCGTTTATACGTGTTCCCAGGTACGTGATGTGTGGTACTCTCTCTATTGGTTGGTTGTTGATGGATAACTGGATGTTGTCGATCTTGTTTTTGCTAATGACCATAATTTTGGTCTTTTGTATGTTTATGTCCAAACCATATTCCTTACTAACTCTTGCTATTTTGTTGATAAGTTGTTGTAGTGCTTGTGGGCTATTGCGAACACGATGGTGTCGTCCGCGTATCTTATATTACTCAATTTCTTCCCATTTATTGAGATGCCCTCCTCTTCTTCGTCGTCGAGCGCTTCTTTAAAAATCTGCTTGGAGTAGATGTTAAATAGCAGGGGTGAGAGTACACAGCCCTGCCTCACTCCTCGCATTATTTTGACGGCCTCAGTTGTTTCTCCGTCGACTCTTATTGTTGCCGACTGGCCCCAGTACAAGCTACTTATGATATTCAGGTCATTGGTATCGATCCCTGTCTTCCTTAATATTTCCATCATTTTGCCATATTGAACCCGGTCAAATACTTTGGCGTAGTCAATTAAACAACAGTAAACGTCAAGGTTAACGTCTCTGCATCTCTGGACAAGGACTTGGACAGCAAAGAGTGCTTCTCTGGTTCCCATCGCATTGACGAACCCGAACTGGTTTCGAGAGATTAGGTTCTCGCATCGATTGTATATTCTTTTATGGATGACTTTGAGAAAGGTTTTCAGCAGGTGGCTCATCAGACTTATCGTTCGATATTCTTCACATCGTTTTGCGCCTTGTTTCTTTGGCAGTGCAATGAACTCTGAGACTAGCCATTCTTGTGGTATTTTACCTGATTTGTAGATGTTGTTGAAAAGTTTGGTGATCTTCTTTAATCCATTTTCGTCTAGAAGTTTCAGGAACTCTGTCTGGATGTTGTCAGGTCCTGCTGCTTTTCCTTCTTTGCTCTGCTCTATAGCTGCCCTCACTTCTGATTCCATTATTTCTGGCCCACTCTGTGCATTACTCCGGGGATCTGGGGGGCTCTCTCTATTATCCTCAAAGAGGTGCTCTACGTACCTAGTCCACATCTTCTTCTTCTCTTCCATGTCTACAATGATGTTCCCATTAGCGTCAACTAGTTTCCCTAAGTTTGTATTCCTTCTTTGTCCAGTGACTTCTTTCACCTTCCGGTGGACGTTAAAGTAGTCATATTTCAACTGCAGTGCCTCTATCTCCTCACAGTTCTCTTTCTGTTCCTTTTCTTTAGCCATTCGTATTTCGTTCCTTATGATGTTGTTTATCCTTTTGTATTCTATGGTGTTATTCTTGTTCAATCTTCTCTCTTCCATTAGGTTTAATATGTAATCTGTCATCCAGGTTTTCTTCCTTACTCTTTGTCCGTTTTCCTTTAGAATAGTGTTCTTAATGTGTTCCACTTTACTTTTCAGGTGATTCAAGTGTTCTTCTACTGAGCTATCTTCTGTTGTTTCTGCCATTGCTGCATTCAGCTCTTTCTCTACACATTCTTTGATCTTCCGGTTTTTCAGCTGTCTTAGGTTAACTTTTAATGGAGCAGCTTTCTTTATCTTCTTCATAACCACTTTGAATCTTCCAATAACTGGCACGTGGTCGGTTCGCATATCTGCTCCCGGGAAGGTTCTCATACTTAAGCAGCTGTTTCTGTACCGCTTGTTGACTAGTACGTAGTCTATTTGATTCCTGACTATTCTCCCAGGTTTATCAAGGGGCGATCTCCATGTGTATAAACGCCTCGGTGGTTGTTTGAACTGTGTGTTGAGGACTACAAGGCCGTGTTCGTCTGTAAATTTTTCGAGCATATCTCCTCTCTCATTCCTCTTTCCCAAACCGAAAGACCCGATGAGCTCGGTTTTTTCTCCAGCTCCCAACTTTGCGTTAAAGTCCCCCATGATGATGTTAACTTCTTTTTTGGGTAGCCTCTCGAGTATTTGGGCGACATTCCTGTATAATTCTTCAACTTCCCCTTCACCTTTATCTGCAGTGGGGGCATAAATCTGGATGATGTTTAGATTTACTGGTCGGGCGTTAATCTGTATTAGAAGGACTCTTTCTGAGAATGGGACAAAGTTTATGACACTCTGCGCTATCTCCTTGGTGACAACAATGCCTACCCCATTCAGAAACTTACCATCTTGTGTTCCTGCATAGTACACTCTGTGTTCGTCCACATTCACCGAACCCACTCCCGGCCACCTCATCTCACTAATTCCCATGATGTTTACTTTCATTCTTCTCATTTCTTTTGTTGCGTTGTTGATATTTCCAGCTCGTGCCATCGTTTTAACATTCCAAGTACCAATCCTTATCTCCCTGTTCACTTTCATTACACTGCTCAAAACATTTCCTCCCGGAGATCCGATCGAGGAACTATTCCGGACTTGTTTTGTTGTGAGCCTTGCCATGATGATTTTTACTAGGACTTATCCATTCTGGATCTTTAATGAGGTGGTTTGTCCAAAATTCTTCCTCATCCTTATGTCGTTGATTACTTGATTGTAATTCATCCGCCTTTGGGGCCGATTTCTCAACCCCAGGACAATAGGGTGCCCTTACTCTTGTCGGCTCATCCACCCGAAGCTGTTGGCTGACAAGAGGGGATTACTTATACCGGTAATCACTCGTTAATTCACTGTTTATTTAGCAGGGCCTTATTCACACCTGTCCTACATATCTGCAGGAACGCTCCCTGAGGAAATTGACTCCGGGCACGTTAAAAAACGGATTTTTTTTCAAGCGGACCAAAAGTACGTCATTTGTTTTCTCCATACGCACACCTAAAGTGGGCTTTCTAATCCTGAGACCTGTTTAGACCCATTATAAGGCACTTTCTTAAAATCAGGAAATGTTTTTTTAAGAACAGTTATGGCATTCTATGATATGTTGGCTTCATAACCTAAAAATGTGAACAAGCACAAAACTGACTCTGACTATGAAAATATGTTTGAAAATAGCATATTACAATACGAGATGGGAAGTCTTTCATTACTGTCCAGAGATTATGTTATTTATAGAGACGCGTAGCGTCGAGATAAATAAAATCTCGAGACAGTAATGAAGCTTCCCATCTGATATATGTATACTATTTTATTTTCAACCACACTTTCTGCATAACATCAAAAACACTTCCAAGATTTTAAAAAGACAGAAATGTCATCATTGTGTTTGAAAATAAACTTATTTTTTTCCAAGCGGACTAAAACTACGTCATTTCTTTTCTTCATACGCACACCTAAAATGGGCTTTCTAATCCTGAGACCAAAAAAGTAGCAAAAAAGTCCTAGGCAGTAAAAGAAAAGTCAAAAGTCACCGCGACTGTCATGGTGGCGCATAGATAAACAATTTTCATTCACCAAAATTGTTTGAACACTAGATAGACCGATCTGAGTGCATTGCCATCTTTACATTCTTATTGAATACACAAAGGATAGGAATACTTTCAGGGCGCTCGAGAGCACCACCATCAAAATCGCGTAGGTTCTCGAATTTTGAGTTTGTCTGTTAAATGTCATGCGCGTCATCATATTTGTCTGTCAATGTGACAGATTTTATTAATTTAGTATTGATAATAATGCTACAAATTCTTAGTTTATCATAATTTACCTAAACCATCTAAATCATGGATAATAATTTAATACCATTAAAACCATTGAACATTGAAAACCACCGTTCTAACACATTCTATTTATTTTACAAATAATGTACACCACTAATTGGGTAAGTACCTAGACCGGCTTAAAGAGGATGAGAAAAAATTGCAAAACTGCACAAGTCTGAAATAAACTTGCTTATTTCCCGCAAGCTTGAAAAAAATAGTATATGTTACTCGGAGTAAAAGGTCTTTTTGTGCTTTTTTGCAGCACGAAAAGACCTACTTTTACTCCTAGTGACATAATCTACTATTTTTTTTTAAATTTGGCGTTCCAATATTTTTTATAACAGCAATTTACTGTATTTACTTTACGTAAATAAAGACGTTTATTATTATTATGATTATATCTGAACAAATAAGTCACAGAATGATCTCCTTTCTGTATGGAGCAAGTACAGAGGTACAGTACAACGGTTCAACGGTACAGAGCTAAGTCCATCGGAGAACTAGGATTACTACTTGCGTGCTTTCTCGTCTTGTGTAAATAGAGTTGATATTTCTCCGCCTGGTATTAGTGTTAGTAACTGTATCTTTAGCAGACGGGCCACAGTTGAAGACAGAAGGCAGAAGACCAGTCCACTATTATTATGCTCCATTTTTCGTAGAATTTTCAGCCTGTTGATATGCTGGCAGTTCTCCTCTGATAGATGGGATATAGCCAAATGCATAAGGAGCCCTGTTGTGGTGAATTTGGAGCTTCCTCATGGTAATAAACAATTACGAAGTGGAGAATTGATCATCTTGATGATAACGCCGGTGACTCTATCTCCAGTAGATGGGCCACAATAAGTCTAACTGAAAAGTCTAAAGCTCTCATATTAACCAAACTTTTCCTATATCACCATTTACCGGTGGAGACCCAGGGAACTCAGTTCCGTGGGGGCATCAATGCCCAAAGCAGCCTGGCGAGCCCGACTTCCAACTTCAGTTTATTATTATAATAATTACGATTAGCTAACTAATGCACAATTTGATGGACTCTTGATGAACTTAAAGTGTTACGCTACCAACTTAATTTTAAACAACAAAAACTTTTAGGTTTTTGAAATAATAAATAATTTTTAGTTTTTATTACTACTCGTTCTATAGGGCCATTGTCGCACTTATTCATTATCCATTTCCAATTCGCAGGCTTATGAAATCTCTATCTTAATATAGGTACCACAAATTCAAATAGTAATTGTTCAATGTAGACTCAATTTACTTAGCCAATTGATAACTTGAACATTTCTAATGTAACCTTCTTTATATTCACCATTCTCGCCAAGAAAATTATTTGCCTCCAATCAATCAGAAAATGTAATATTTCCTGTATTTACACCTGAATGGACCTGAATTCCACTCGAAGTAGTTTTCCGGCAATGCTTCCATTTCACAGAGCAGATTTCCATTTTATCTATAGCAGAAGCCACTTTTGTGGCGAAAGCCTCTTTTATTTTTGTACTGAAGTTAGATATAGGTAAGTGAAAAGTTTCAAGCTATAGAGCTATAAAGTTCCCTTCATGGTATGTGCGGTGCAGTGAGAATTTCGAAATGTGTTTTTACTGTTCGC
Organism: Taphrorychus bicolor; assembly: GCA_951812265.1. Lineage (NCBI taxonomy): Eukaryota > Metazoa > Arthropoda > Insecta > Coleoptera > Curculionidae > Taphrorychus > Taphrorychus bicolor. The sequence goes on along the minus strand of OX638301.1, from coordinate 36,751,341 downwards.
ACAAAGCAAATTGCAGCCCGTTACCCTCAGAGGACCCTGCTAATTGGAAAGCCTGATAGCCTGATGTGTGTCGATAACAGAATACGTATAATCCCTGGTTGATTTGAATTGAATCAAATTATTTTCATCAAGCATCAATATTATGGCTTGAGGTTAGATTGTAGTGAATATACTACATAATTATTTGGGAGTTGACGAATAATAATTTCCGGATTTATCCAAAGCTGTCTAATTACAAAATAGACAGCTTTGGATATTAGGACATGGCCTAAAATAATTGAGACTTTAGTATAAAATTTTGTATAGAAAACAAATGGTATTCGTGGACAAACCCTAACCTCCTTGCTGATTGGTTCGAGTGCATAGTAGATTAGATCATTGTATATAAAGGTAGCAATTAAACGAGAGTATCAAAATTACTGCATATTATGATATAATTGAATTTAATAACAATTATATTTTAACCTATATTTCTGCAAGAAATTAAATTTACTTTGTAAATATGTTGAAATTCTAATTTTATTTCAAAACATGTGGAGAAATTAAATTCTGGAATTCACTTATCATGTTTTGGTCCACTGTCCGATATAGAATGTGTCTAAAGTCTTAATTTTACAACTTGGCCCTGACGTCAAAAGATATGATAAATACGTATATCGCAGTGTTTAGACAGTTTTATGATACTTACTTATACTATTTTGAGTTTGTTTTCCTAAGAAAACACTAAGGGTTTTTCACATATTTTTCACATTTCACACATAATGGTGATTTGAATGCTGATCCTCTGAGAATCGCGAATTGCTTGAACGGAGTTATTTTGGACGTTCCCAGGTCCATTGTCGACGAATTAAAGAGATCGTGTAATGCACGAGGTAGAAGCTGTTTCTCGAACAGTATGAGCGTTCGCCCTTTCACAGAAGAGGACGTCCGTCATATTATTGTGGGAAATTTGAAAAACAAAAGTTATAAGGGTTGGAGGGGAACCCCTTGGTGGAGTTTCCTTAGTTATCTTTAAGCGGAGTATGATAGCATGTGTTGGACTTTTAACACACCTAATTAATCTATCTTTCGAGAGAGGAATATTCCTTTGTACTTTCACTTGAAAACGAGCAGAGATTCCACTACTCGAAACGTCGTGTAAACAAACTTAATAAAGACAATGGAAGTTGTAACAGTTTTAAAATATTCAACTCCGTCCCTGTGTTTTCTAACCTAGGATTGTATTTTGTGGATATTTTTTTGATAAAAAATAAAACCCTAAAATGCATTTACTGAGGTTATATAATATATTCATGCCTTTTGAAACAATTTCTGGTCATAAATTCAGAATTATTAATCACTTTTGGCATGTTTTGTTTTGGTACTTTAAATCAAAACAAAAATCCTGATTGGTCAAATCCTGAGCAATGAGAGACTGACCCATTGTGAAGTGAAATTTGCTAGGAATTTGAAAAAAAAGAGGAACAAATGAACTGAGGATTTTTGCATTAGAATTTGATACTTCTTCTCTTGTGCTTGGCTAGGGTTAGCTGCCATCGAAAGGAAATCGCTCTAGCGGATTTTTTAAGTTTTGGTTTCTGGTATTATACCAATAAATTATATTAACTGTGGAAAGTTATCGCTTGTAGCGGATAAAAGGTAATACCAGAAAACCACAAGCTTGAATTTTGTGGAAGTCCTCAGGGACATATACCCTTTAAGGCCATCCTAGCCATCCTATATCCAGGGTATGTCCCAGTTAATTTAATATGTCACATGTATTTGTTCATTAACTAGCAAAGATCATTAATAGTCTTATTCGTACGTACCATTAACAACATACATGCTCGAAGGTGGTTATAGTTCATTTTTCTTAGGCCTTTAACTTTAACTTCAAGTTCAGAAGTTCAGCTTCAATTTCACTCACCTTCATTCACACTACACTTCATTCATTCGTCATCGAAACCGAATCACTACCTCACTGTACCTCGAACACTTGGCAGCAGCTTTTGGGACTCAGTTTGGTGGCAAAGTGTTGGCTGTGACTGGAGCACTGGATAGTGTAGCCTAGGGTTCCAGCAGAACGAATGAGGAACTGAGGTATTTGTGAGCAGAGACTAAGGTAGGCTGACTTACTGCTTTTTATTGGAAATTTATCCATCCTGGTGGACATATCCTGGTGGACATATCCACTTAACCTGGTGCCGACATTCCTATGATTTTAAGTGGATGGTTCTTTAGTTTAACTTGTGTTTAATTGGTTCTTTAGTTTAACATACACTTACTCAGGAAAAAGTTCCTGGATTAACAAGGGCCTCATTGTAAGGAGGCATATGTACATATGCTCCGTATAACGTATACCCCAGGTTTTAGATCCCTTTTACGAATACAGTAAGCCACAAAACATAGTTTCACTTAATTTTATTTTGGGACAAAATTATTAGCAAGTTGGCTGTAGTCAGTACCACACTGAGGTTGGAATTCTAGTGGCTCCTCAGCTGATATCTGTCAGCAGTTGTCACTTGTTCAACCCAGAAATCACAGATAAATCAGGGTTTATTTTTATCTATAGCATTAGGGTTAGGTATTGAGGGTTACTTTTGTGTTTATTTTGAATTTTGCCATCTGGGTATACATTTGTCATACTCATAGGTTTTTAATTTTATATATTAATTTGAATGCAATTATTTTTGGATGAATACACTGTTCGGAGTTGAATATGAATCGTACGGATCTTGTCCTGTTTCTGTTGGGTCACTATATAGTTTCTTTGGTTTCCCGCTTTTACTAGTGCTCTAGCATCCCTCGAGTACCTTTGTCCAGCATCCTTGAAGAGAGAGCTTATTAAAGTGGGTGGCGCAATTTTATTAAGGTCTTTTATACTAACGACCACTCTCCGATCTGGGGTAGTTTCCGGGCAATCGCTCTCTTAAGGCTGGATAAAGCTTAGATTACTTCAGCTCAGTAGAGTAGATTCAGGGCATTTAAGCTGCGGAATTTATTTATTTTAACCACCCCTTTTGTCCACCACAACCTCGTGAAGGGGGAAACGTGGCAAAGTCCAAGAGGTTTTGCTTGAATATTCCCTTTCTGTCTTAAATTAACTAGGGTAGTTCCCCTATTTAAAAAAGGAGATCCCTTGTCCTCTGGACTATCGGCCTATCGCGTTGAGTTCTTGTTTTTCGATGATTTTTTATTATACCGTGCTGGACAGATTATTATTGTATTTAGATAAGAACGCCATATTGTCGCCTCAGCAACACAGTGAGCTTTTTGAACCAGATTATAGATGCTTTAGGGGCGGGCGAGTGCCCAATTGAAATATTTTGTGATCTGAGCAGGGCGTTTGACTGCGTCGATCATTCTGCTCTTCTGGAGAACCTGGAGTCCTATGGAATTAAGGGTGTTGTCTTGAACTGGTTTTCCACATTTCTTCGAGAACGTAGGCAGTATGTAGAGGTGAAAAGTTGGGAGTTAGGATCGGTTCGTTCGCTTTGGGGAGCTCAGCGTGGACTTTCGAGTGCCAAAGGGTTCTCTGCTTGGGCCTGTGCTCCTTCTGATTTTTATAAATTCGCTTCCTTCTGAGGTCATGCATAGTAGTATCACCATGTACATTGATAACACGTCTGTCGTTGTTAAAAATGAGGGAGGAAGAGCATTGGACTTGATTGCTAAGATGGCGCTAAACGAATTAAACAACTGGTTTACATCCAACAAGTTTCTAATTGGTAGTAAAGCAAACTTTATGATATTCCATACAAATCGGATACGCCATGATCATGATTTTGGGTTGTAATGGTAAAGTGCAGCACGCGGATTCTGTGAGGTTTCTTGATCTGCATCTGGACAGTTCTCTCTCTTGGAGGGCACATTGTTGGGAGTTGTCCTCAAAGTTAAATAGTCTCTGCTATGCAATGCGTAATTTAAAACAAATTTTGTTTGAGTTGCCCCAGCTTGTCTCTATTTAGTATGACCTTATTCACTCGTGAATCCGGTACGGAATCCAGTCTCACTTCATCCCATTCTCAGAAGGTTCTTATGTCAGAAACGTATTATACGCTGTATTGTTGGAATTAGTTCAATGACATCGTGTAAGTCTTATTTTAGAAAAATACAGATTTTGACTGTGCCCGGTGCTGCTATTTTTGAGATATGTTTGTTTGTTTTTCAAAACCAATTTTTACAAACGATCGGTATCATAACTATTGTACGAGTCATGCTACTGACTTATTATTGGTGTATAGTAGGCTAAACACATTTATAAACTATTATGAGGCTAGGCCCTAAAATGCTCAATAAACTGCCGGTCGATGTAAAGTATAGTAAGAGCATTGTGTCATTTAAGAAGGACCTCAAATCGTATTTATTGGATAGATGCCATTACATTATTGATAAGTTTTTGAGTGGTGATATTGTGACCGAGTAATGCATATTTTACTCTTTATTGTTTGACTTATTCACATATTTTATAACGACGTGTACCATATTTGTTTGACGAATTCCATACACCTCGTGTCTGTTGGATAATAAATAGTAGATTATGAAACTAGGAGTAAAAGTAGGCTTCGCCCAGTTGCAGGCCTCAGCTTCGCATCGGCCGTCAATCTCTGGGCTCAGCACAAAAAGACTTTTACTTCATGTAACATATACTAATTTTTTTTCAAGCTATTTAAATTACAAGTCTACAGGGTGATTCATCAGTATGTTGATATGCTTTTGTTTTTTTATGTATCATTTTAGATAAAAATGTTCAATGCATGTTGTATAGGGTTTTATAGAATTATTTAGAAATGGATATGAATTTTTCTCAATATGTACACTGTCTTATATTCATATAACCAGGGCTTGATATGTTGAGAAAAAGAAACATTTTCCTTTCTTTTACTGTAAAAAATGTAGTAGTTCAACATCTTCATCAGTAAAACGTTCCTCCGGGATTTAAACTTGACGTTCGGGTCATAATAATATACTTCACAACCTTGGTTTATAATATACTATTAAACATGCACAATTTCGATCCTTAGGTGCAGAAAATTCAAGCAACAAATGGGGTTCCAATCGGTTGTGGCAACTTAAAAATTGGGAAAATGCTATATCGAAACTAACCAAAAAACGTGATATTGAAATGGACAGAATACCTATTTGGAAAACAAAGCTTTGAAGCGAAAATTAAATAAAACATGTCAGTTATTGGAGGAATTAATTATCACCTTAGAAAGTAGGAGTAATGAAAAGGAAATAGTGTAGACAGTGTAGACTGCTAAGGTAGGTCAGTAAAATACTCTCTATTAAATCTCTTCTTTCTCCGAGCCATCCTCACCAGTATCAAACTCGGAATCTAAATCATCGGAATGGCCCCCCGGCGAAATAATAACCTGAGCAACATCCAAGCAGTCAAAAGTTTTCAGCGGTTCTCATCCTTCCTTGATCACCTTGGTCACGTGCTCACCATTTTTTTTCCAATTGTCCCCTGTGACCTGTCCTATGACATTGCTCCACGTAGCCAGCACTTTATCTTGAATATTCAACTTGCTAATTATAAATTCTTTTTTCTACAACTGCCTTGAAAATGAACAAAAACGCATTACTATTTACCGCCGAAAACAGCTTGTGTAAAGTGCACTTTGCACATGTTTTTGTATAGCTTTGCACACGCCTTGCATAGAGTTTATAATACGATATATAATAGAGATCTTGAGTTGATTGTTTTTGGTGTGTTTTAGTTGGGACGCGTTTTTTTATGAAAAAAACACTTTATGATGTCTAAAAGTAGCTGAAATGTCAACACGTCTGAAAGACTTTAATTCATATTCGCAAACCTAACAGCTTTTGAACAATAGTAAAAAACGTGCTAGCATTCATAAAAAGATGTAAAATGGTACGAAGGGTACTCATATCAGGGCTTCCATTTGTAACATATTATTTGTAATTAAGAAAAAAACCTACATCCTAAATTTCAGGTTTTTAGCTTTAATGGTTCCTAAAAATGTAATATTTGCCCATTTTTGGGACACCCTATGCTATCTAAAACATAAATATATGCTCTATTTATCACAAAACTACTTTAGCCTACTAGAACCAACCAATAAAATCCAGTATTATTGATTTACACGGGAGAAGTCGATGTTTCCACGTTAAACGTATGGGGCTCTCTTCTTGCAAAAACCTAAATTTGGAGGTCAAAATCGTGCATTGTTTCCTTTAACAGCTGATATCTCGTTTCGATAAAGATTTATCCAGAAATCTATAAGGAGAACTGAGAAAGCAGAAGAATAGCGCTAGACGCTAAGTCTATTTTGAAATGCCTGAAACAGTTACTGGTGGCCCAAAAATGGAGCTCAAATTTTGCACTTTTTTTTAATTTTCTCGAAAATCGTGAAAGGCCGCTTGATGAATAGTGAAAGGTTCAGATTTATGTATCTGATTTTTGACCCCGATAGCCCTTAATGACCTCTTCATACAACATATTACTCTGCATATTGAAAAACCTTACGGATTCCAAGATATATAGAAAAATGTACAAATTTAAAAAATTTCAAAATTGTAGGTCGTGAAAATTTTCGGCCATAATCGATTGTCATAGATTTTCTCAAAAATAGACTCATATGAAAGAGCGGAAAAAATATGTAAAGATTTTTCAAAATTGGAATTTTCAGTAACTTCCTTTTTTCCACTTTTTATCGACATTTTAATACTTATATCTATATACTTCGAAAACTAAACATGCTATGACGATGCTATTGACATCAGTGTATAGAGCCTTCACACTACAATATACCAGTTTAATTTGTCCTTCCAGGATTTTAATTTGGTCAAAATGAAACCATGTGTAATTTTCATGCAATTTTAACAGTTTTTCACTTCCTATGAGTCTGCTATAAAACAAAGCAAAACTCTAATAAGCGATTTAAGTAGTATTTGAGACGGCCCACACTGAACTGAGATACCTACTATTGTTCTATTGCCATAAATGGCGTTGCTACAAAATGGCAAATTTGACTCTACCCTATCAATGAGAAATTTAATCAATAAAATCTCCTAAGCTAAAAGTGAAACACTTAGCACCGGTCTAAAGGTCTTCGTTAAAGCTATTTTGTCAGTCATATACAAAAAACTGATTGTTTGTGCGAGGTACATTTATAAAGCAATATTTGTAATAAAAAAGAATTCCCTGATGTATAGTGTCCAAAAAGTCGAAACGTCGGATATATTTGTTTTCAACATCCCCTAGCAACATTCACTAAGTTGTAGCAAAAAAGTGTCAATGAATTGAAAAACTTTCTAAAATAGAACCTTCGGTACCCGTGGCAAGGTTCGGGCCCTTAGAGGCCACTAGCCCGTCCCGTAAAGTAGCCACATACCAAATTTCAGCTTTCTAGCGCAAACCGTTCCAGAGATATCTGCATAAAATGAAATGTTTTCAGACGGCCATATTGGATTTTTAAAATAGTAGATTATGTCACTAGGAGTAAAAGTGGGTCTTTTCGTGCTGAGCCCAGAGATTGACGGCCGAAGCGAAGCTGAGGCCTGCAACTGGGCGAAGCACAAAAATACCTTTTACTCCGAGTAACATATACTATTTTTTTTTCAAGCATGCAAGAAATAAGAAATCTATTTAAAAGTGGTGCAGTTTTGCAATTTTCTCTCATCCTCTTTAAGCGGGTCTAGGTACTTACCCAATTGTGTATATTATTTGTAAAATACATAGAATATGTTAGAATGGTGGTTTTCAATGTTCAATGGTTTTAATGTATTAAATAATAACCAATGATTATGGTAAACTAAGAATTTGTAGCATTATTTTCAATACTAAATTAATAAATGTCACATTGACAGATAAATATGATGACGCGCATGACATTTAACAGACGAATTCAGAATTCGAGAACCTATGCGATTTCGACTAATAACGGTTTCGGATGGTGCTCTTGAGTGCTCTGAGAGTATTTCTGTCCTTTGTTTTTTCAACAAGAATGTAAAGATGGCAATACACTCAGATCGGTTTATCTGGTGTCATCTATTATTAAAATAATTTTGTTGAATGAAAATCGTTTATATGTGCGCCACCATGACACTAGCGGTGACTTTTGACTTTACTTTTACTGCCTAGGGCTTTTTTTGCTACTTTTTTGGTCTCAGGATTTGAAAGCCCACTTTAGGTGTGCGTATGGAGAAAACAAATGACGTACTTTTAGTCCGCTTGAAAAAAAAAGTAATTTTTAGCGAATTTTACATAAGGGAAACCTACCATTTAATTTTCAAGACGATATCACCATCGGTTCGATAAAACAGTTGTAACCTATCTACCATCAGCTAAATAGCTTTGTCAGCTATATTACCAGTCATGGTACCCCCATGGGCACCCAGCATCCAAAGTTGAACCATGTACCATAAACAGTTCACAAAATATTAACGTTACTCAGCTACTGTAGCTATAATAGTTACGGCAACTATAACACAATTTATGGTACCCCGGTAGATACCTACCATCCCAATTTCCACCATGTACCATCAACAATACCCTGACGTAATCTACATTGCTCCCATATAATTCGCATTGACCAACGTTTTTCTTATGAGAAACACACGTGTAAAAGCCTGAAAACTTATAAGCAAAATTTCTTTAATGGTATCCATGAGTTTGGTACCATATCATCAATATTATCCCATTTAAAAAGCATTGCACAATGTCTTTCTTATGGGCAGGTATGGATTGTTAAAATGTATTGTATCGGTTGGTTAAAACGTCCAGTATTCGATTAAACTATAAACGGCCTGGCCGGGCCTCGACGTCATCAGCCATCGGGAATCTCGAAACGAGATTTTCAAATCGACCAGTCTTTGTGAAAACTTTCTGGAGAACTGGACATTTTGCCAACAATCTTCACATAAATGTTTTTTTAGCAAATTTTCACCTGCCATACTTTTTTCCACGCCTTTCCGTCTATTTTCCTTGGTCTAAGTGTTTAAAGTTTGATCTGTTAAATGAGAAATTTCAAGAGTCGAAAAATGCGATCGCAACGCACAGTTTACGCTTTTACTCATGCGTCAATTGCCGGAACTAATGGAACTTTGCCAAAATTAAAAAAATCTGCATCTTTTGTTTCGAAATTCGATTAAGACCATTTCGCGACCTCCCAGCGAAAAAGTGGTTCCTTGGTGGTCTCAGAGGTAGAAAGCCATTCGATTGAATGCACGGTCTCTGCACAAATAGACCACAAAGTGGCAATTTGAAATTTAAAGCTTAAAAATTCGTCAAAATTTCAAAGTCAAAGCTAGGATCTTGATTTTTGACCTGTATATGTAGGTACTACCTCTCTGAATTATTTCAGATTTTTTGCTGCATAACTGTGGAATCTACAGGATGTAATGTGAGAAAAGTACACCCAAATTGGCAAAAAATGCGGTACAGAAAAACTTTTGCCCGGTATAAGAGCTAAACCAAAACTAACAACTGATTTTTTCTCTCCACGTCGTCTTGTAACACATATAGAACCGAGACTGAGCCGCTCTATAGTTTTCATAAAAATCGCAAAACAATACTATACCATTTTAGATATTTTTTCTTAACTGTATTTGGAAAAATTTCCAACTTTGAGGGGATAGGACTAAAAGTGCCCAAGGATATGCCCTTTCCCCTGGTGTCTCGATCATGGGGCCAGTCGTCTAACTAAGGAGGTCTCGAAGCCAAGAATTTGACTATTAAAAAAAAATTTAAAAACCGTCCCAATTTTGCGATTTTTTCTATATTTTTATAGTTAACTTATAGAAATTAGACTTAAAAATTTATCATATACGCATATGATGAATTCTTGATGATATGATTAACGCCAAAATATTTGGAATAAATAGCTGTGCTTGCTGATTGTAACTTTGTGTACCCATATTGATGGTATGGCTTTCAGTGTTTTTGAGTGAACATTAACAAAATTAAACAAATTGTTTGACGTATTTTATTTTGACATTTGACTTGACAATAATCAATCAGGTAAAAGATACACAAATTTATTTGAGGCCTGCCTTGAATTATTATATTTTCTCTTTCATTCACATGATACTTAAACAAAGTAAGAAAAAAAAGATGAAGGATCCAAGTTGTAAAAATAAGATTTTAGTTAAGGAGAGCCACTATAGGGATTTTGAAAACGGTAATTTGATTAAATGGAAGAAAAGTTTGGCACTCAGTAAGGTGATATTTTGAAACTCGCAACGCTTTAAGCCTTTAAAAAGCGAGTTTTAACGATTTAGTTTATAACAAATACTCACTTTATTGTTGATGTTAAATAAAAAGTAAGTTAAAGCCAGTCCCAGTCCATCGCTTGAAGATATAACATTATTCATAAAAGTTTGTAATTGCAATATGTAGTCCAACCAAGCCTAAGCACTAAATCAAACAATTACGTCAACATTCGGAATTAATTAAAACCGATCTGAATCCAAACACCCTCTCCAATTAATCTTTGTGTACCGAATATTAAGCGCTTTTGTCAAATTTCATGCACCTGTAATGAAAATCACAATAGCTACGAACCTAATTTCAGTAACAAAAAATACCATTTACCTATATTTCCCTGGAGGTTTTCTTTCTGGTTCGCATAAAATTGTTATTTCCAAGGAAGGTAAACCGCATTAATGTTTATTATTATTTTTTTAAATGCACCAAAGCGGAACATACCTTGTTGATAATAGTCAAAATATCTAATTCAACGAGTATCTTATTCTCCAAATCTTCTCAATGGACACCGTTAGCCAGACGATCAGCAAAATCACAGAGAGTCATGAACAGCGGCTTCTTCATCACGGTAATGTCGAGGCCACCCAGCTCCCTGACCATTCAAACCAGATCAAAAGACTTAAAAAGAGGATCATACCCTTCGAACTGGTGTAGTTTGTGTTAGTGCAAAAACATACTACAGTGCTTATCTACAGGTTAATGTTGGTGAAATTACGTAAAAAACAATATTCTAGTGACTAAGTCCTTAAATAGAAGTTCGTGGCTGTAGTGGTTTGAAAGGACGGGTTTGAAAAACCTTACTCATTGATTTAAATTAATGATCAGATTGAACTAAAATATGATCAGATTGTAATTGTAGTAAATGTCATTGGGCGTTTATTAAATAATAATAAAAAAAAAACTTACATACCAGACAATTTTTCGTATTGCTTTCACTTGAACTTTGCTTTTTCTTTTTCAATAGATCTAACAAATAGCATCGTTTTTCAATGTAAGGAATGATGTCATATCCATGACTGCGAATTTTCTTCATAAATGATCATTTGTATTATAGAGTATACTCTGTTCAGCGAGGATTCAATATTACGTCATAAATTGTGACGTCACACAAAAAAACACGTCTGTCTTTGATAAAATGTCAGTTAAACTAAATGTCAAGTTGACACGGGGCAGGTAACAGTTTAACCTTTTGTGCGAACATTCCAAAGTTTTTCCATTTCGGGTATTAATTCAGAAGGAATAACCGCAGCAGCTTTACCAGACACCTGCTATGATTCACCCGGCCATGGATGTAGATTATAAGATATGGACAAAATTGGCCCAAGATATTCGAGTGTTTTTGTGTGCTTACTATACTGTTGCGAACTCGGGGTTCAATAATTCCAGTGTAACGATTTAACACGAAAACACTATTTATTAACTCCACAAATACACACGACTACTAAATAACTCGCTACTTTAACACTTTATAGCCTTCTATTATCGCTTCGTACTTTACCTTACTTATAGCTCGCTTAAAATAAGACTATTACTTAACCGCCGCTCTATGCGCTTTTATATACAATCCTAAAATTACAGAAAAACCTAGAAAGTTCTTTATAAGAATTCTTTATAAGAAACGGTTGTAAACAACTGCCTTCTAGATTAAGCCAGACGAGCAATAAATCACTCGTGTCAACCATGACGCAGCGCGGATAGGTCGCGAAGCTCCACCAACCAACACGCTCCCATGCGTTGCCCCGCCTCCCATGCGGCGTTGCTGCGATCGTAACATTGCCCTCCTCCTAAGTCTGTTCGTCCCGAACAGATAGAGTTCCATGGTATCGTGCTAATCGATCCAAATGAACGACCTTCATCTTTGACCTAGGGGTCCGCTGGATCCTATACACCACATCATTAATCTACTTTATAATTGTATAAGGTCCTTCCCAATTTTGGCTAAGTTTGGGCGACTTCCCCACCTTTCGCCTCGGATTGTATAACCATACCAAATCACCATCCTGGAAGCCGCGGGAATTAGCTAGTAAGTCATATCTTGCTTTGGCTCGATCACTGGATATCCGTAGTTTATTCCTGACTTGTTCATGAACATTGTTCAGCCTCTCCTTAAGCTCCTCCACAAAATTCTCAGAGCTGAGCGACTCTTTTTCTAGTGTTCCATACATCAAATCCGCAGGAAGCCTCATCTCCCTTCCTAACATTACTCTCGCCGGAGTATAACCAGTGGCTTCATGCGTAGAGCCTCGATATGCCATCAACATGAGAGGTAGATGTTGGTCCCAATCACGCTGATGATCTGCCACCATTTTAGACAGGTAATGTTCCATGGTCCGATTAAATCTCTCTACCATCCCATCCGACTGTGGATGCAAAGGAGTTGTCCTGGTCTTGCAAATTCCGAGAAGTTCCATGACCTTCTGGAAAACAGCCGATTCAAAATTTCGGCCCTGATCAGAATGAAGTTCGAGAGGGACTCCAAACCTGCAGAACATTTCATTTACTAGCACCGTTGCCACAGTCGTTGCTTCTTGATTAGGCAGGGCGTATGCTTCAGGCCATTTAGTAAAGTAATCCATGGCGACCAAGATGTATTTATTTCCCGACTCAGTCTGAGGAAACGGTCCCGCGACATCAATTGCTACCCTCTCGAATGGAGCACCTACAGTGTACTGCACCATTCGGCCCCGTGATCTTGTTCGAGGTCCTTTTGTGGCACAACAAACTTCGCACTTGCGGCACCAAGATTCGACGTCGTCATGATAATTCACCCAGTAGAACCGCTCTTTAATTTTGGCCAAGGTTTTATTGACCCCAAAATGACCTCCACTGGTTCCGTCGTGCATTTCCTGTAGTACGTCCGATTTTCTGCTATCAGGAACAACCAATTGACTGACTACGGACTTGCCATCCGGACTCTCCCACGCTCTCTTCAGTAGTCCATTTTCTATTTTAAGAGAGTGCCACTGGGCCCATAGCGCCTTCAGGTTTGGACTTTTACCAGCAATTTCTTGCCACTCTGGTCTCTTGTCGTCAGTCTTTGCCAAGAGAATGGGTCCAATATCTGGATCATTCATTTGTTCGTCTCGAAGCGCTTGTGCGGTCCAGCCATCGTTTATCTCCACCGACGTTCTCCTTACAGAAGGAAATCCCTCACGCTGCTCAGTTCTTTGACAATGCCGACAATCTTCTTTACACGGCCGTCTAGACAACGCATCGGCATTTCCGTGAGACCTTCCTGGTCGATACTCAGTTTGGATCTTCTGTCCTTTAATGCGTCCGGCCTCTGTAACACTTTTGCCACCCAAATTATTGGCTTGACTTGATTGATTGACTTGACTGATCCTGGGGGTCTTAACGGGCTCGGTCAATTGCTCCCTTACATTGACAGGAATTGGTCTTTCCTGAATTCTAGGGCGGTCTTGGTTGCCGCTCGATCTTCTAAACAACGGCGACGGACTTCTTGCCCTATTGCGGCAGTTACTCTTGACGTGACCCAGTTTACCGCAGTTAAAACATTTTATGCCCCGATTGCGTGTTGATCGAGGAGTTCTTCCCAACAGGGCTTGCATATTGACTGCGATATCCTTCAACGCTTTATGTAAACTTGCCATGGATTCAGCCATAGATGTAGACTTCTTATCACCGCAGGTTGCCACTCTTACACTTGCAGAAGAACTAGATGTCACTCGTGACGCCTCGAATTCCAGGGCCCGAACTAGTGCCTCGCTGATATCCTTGGGCCTTACTAGACGTAAGTGGTATCTCATGTCACTATCTCGAATTCCCTCAATGAACCTTTCGGCGGCAAATTGCATTTGAAAAGATTCAGGGGCCGATGGATATGCCAGGTGAATTAGTCTGTCTATGTCCGCCTCAAATTCTTGTAAGGATTCACCTGACTTTTGCTGTCTCATCCTCAGCTGGGCCTGGAACACGGTTTCTTTGTGCTCATTTCCGAATCGTAGTTGCAGAGAGTGTACTAAAGCCGCATAATTACTTTGATCAGCTGCCGACAGAGATTGGAGTAATTCAGCCGCTTTTCCACGAAGTGCTACCACCAATGATGTAGCTTTCTGGGGCTCGGACCAGCCATTAGCTTTTGCAGCTGCCTCAAATTGGGTTTTATAAATTTCCCACGCCGTAGTACCGTCATAATCAGGAGGCTTGATTTTAGCGTTGGCTGTGCTAAAACTCTCTGTAGACACGGTGTCGTCCTCAAGTTGTTCCCGGAATTTCTTTTCTAGCTCGAGAACCCTCTGGTTGACAGCTTCGAGTCCTTCGTTAACGCCGTTAACGGATTCGTTAACGGACTGCATTATTCTTTCTTCCAATTGTTGCTCCCTAGCTGCGAGATGGTTCACTAATTCTTCTTTAAACCGTTTCTGTTCTTCCTTTTGTTCTTGATAATGTTTTTCCTGCTCTTCCTTCTGTTCTGGAATTGGTCTTTCCTGAATTCTTGATAACGCTGCTCCTGTACTTGATCACGTTTTTCCTGTTCTTCCCTCTGTTGTTGCATAAGGGACAGCAGAACGGCAAGTTGATCCTCCATCGCTTGATACTGGCTTCTGGTCACTGGCATAAACACGTAATGTCCGGTAATGAAGCACTCACTTACAGTTCAGCAATATTAGTCCTCAAATTCCCACTGGAATCGCACTTCTGACACCAATTGTTGCGAACTCGGGGTTCAATAATTCCAGTGTAACGATTTAACACGAAAACACTATTTATTAACTCCACAAATACACACGACTACTAAATAACTCGCTACTTTAACACTTTATAGCCTTCTATTATCGCTTCGTACTTTATCTTACTTATAGCTCGCTTAAAATAAGCCTATTACTTAACCGCCGCTCTATGCGCCTTTTATATACAATCCTAAAATTACAGAAAAACCTAGAAAGTTCTTTATAAGAATTCTTTATAAGAAACGGTTGTAAACAACTGCCTTCTAGATTAAGCCAGACGAGCAATAAATCACTCGTGTCAGCCATGACGCAGCGCGGATAGGTTGCGAAGCTCCACCAACCAACACGCTCCCATGCGTTGCCCCGCCTCCCATGCGGCGTTGCTGCGATCGTAACAATACCTAGTAGTGCTCATAACTTGCGTTGTAAAACCAATAAGCAGAAACACTTGTCGTCGGGTCGCCAAACATATTTTTTCGTTCGAATGCACCCTTTTCTGCGGAATAGTTCAATACGTGTCCGCATGAATTCATTCATTTGATAAAAAAAACTGTTAAGCGTTTATTGTATATTCAATTCTTGAAATTTTTCTTACAATTTAATTAATGCAACTTGTGATTTTGTCATTCCACAGAAGCGGATCTAGCCTTTAGGTGACACCAGGGGAAGATATTTTTGTGGACCAGTAGGTGGTTGTTCGGGAACAGGGGCTTCTTTTCAACAATTCATAGTTCCTTCGGGACGTATGTTTATTTCGCCGCTTCATCGATTGTAACTCCTTGTTTCTCGACTATCTTGGAAATTTTCTCCGGTTTTTCTTCACACAGTGACTTTTTCTACATGATCCCTTAAAAGCGATTCTTTCGTTTCTATATTTAGTTCTACAAAAGCGGGACTCGAATTTCTAAATTTTGACGACATTGACGACATTTTGACATTAAGCGTCAAACTGACTTTAGCTGGTGGTTTTATTATTAATAAGAACTAATAATACGCCTGTTTTTTTGCGATCTTTTTCTAATGAAATGAGATGATGAATGTGACGTCATATGGAACCCTCGCTGAACAGAGTATATATGTAAGGCGTGTGCAAAACAATCAGAAGCGTGTATGCTTCTGTATGGGATCGTTTGCAATATGCACCGCCCACTGTTTGCAGTATGCGATTTTCAACGGTAGTTAGTAGTGCGCTTTTGTTCATTTTCGAACAGTCGTAGAAAAACTGCTTTGCATGCTCATCCGGCGATAGCAAAAATCTAACATGCTTTTGCTAATCATTAGTGAAGACCCGCAAACTTGAGTCACCAACTTGTAAGTCAAAAACAAAGTAAGATAAAACATATGTTTATTAAGATTTAATGTTCGTCATATGTTGTATAAATATTATTTTTTCTATTCGCGTGCGCGAAAGTTTACTTTGTGCGCATTTGATTGCGGAAAGTTGTAGTTTTCCGCACGTGGAAAAGTAAAAAACTTCAAATGGCTGCTATTTTGCTTCGTAATTTCTCTTCAATCCGCTATATTCATAGATGTTAACAATAACATAACCTAAGCTAGTCAAATATCATTACCATACCAACGAAGCGAATAATATCTGTGTCAAAGCCTTCCACATGTCATTTTAATTCCAGTTCAAGTCTTTCTACTTTCTAGTTTTTCTTTTTGTACATCATAACTACTTTGCTGCAGTACAAAACCAAATTCTACTTCGACCTCCACCATAACTTCCCACCAAAAGTATAATATTGGGGAAGCAAATCAGTTGGCTTCAGTGGTTAATCTACAAAAGGCTGAAAACTGTTCTTTTGCGTTTGTTATAAATAATAAGTACGTAGACAATATTATATTCTTATATTGTAGGTGTACGTAGACAATATTATATCCCTATAGTTTTGTGATTAAAAATAAATATAATTTTGTTTTAATATTTCGTAAGTTATCTCATAGAAAAAATATTGTTCCTAACTTTTGCGGAAAGTCTTTTTTTCTATATCCCTATAGTTTTGTGATTAAAAATAAATATAATTTTGTTTTAATATTTCGTAAGTTATCTCATAGAAAAACTATTGTTCCTAATTTTTGCGGAAAGTCTTTTTTTCTACGAGCGTGCTTATTGTGTCACTTTACAGCACGCATTTTGTTTTAGAAACCTTTACTTTCACGCCGTGCGTGAAAGTAGCGGGAAAGTAAATATTTAAAGAATGACTGATTTATAATATAATTTAGACCTTCTAGTCTGTTTATCTAGATAGGTGCATTTGTCTTACAGCCGTGTCAAACATTTTTATCTGTTTTAAGGAACTATTATGCTCGCCTTTATTGATTTTTGATACAAAATATATCTATAATATACGTACTTTTTATTCCAATGTCACCGGTTCATGTCTGAAACATTACGTCACGCCAACAATCACATCAAGTTTTTGTCATAACAACCAATTGATTGTTGATTAATTCAGCTGTCATACTGTTGACAAAGATAAAGTTGTTTATGTATTGTATGTTTATTTCTTGTATATGTTACAATGAATTGACTCGTAGAAAAAAATATTGTTCCTAACTCGGGCGGAAAGTGTCTTTCCCGCGCTCGTCAGCTGCCCGAACGACGCGAAGCGAACCGGCAGACAGCGTGCGGGGAAGTATCACTTTCCGCATTAGTTAGGAAAATAACTATTTTCTACGAGCGTGCTTATTATGTCACTTTCCCGCACGCATTTTGTTTTTGAAAGCTTTACTTTCCCGCACGGCGTGCGTGAAAGTAAATTTAGCGTGCGGGAAAGTAAATATTTAAAGAATGACTGAATTATAATATAATTTAGACTTTATAGTCTGTCTATCTAGATAAGCGCATCTGCCTTACAGCCGTGTCAAACATTTTTATCTGTTTTAAGGAACTATTATGCTTGCCTTTATTGATTTTTATACAAAATATACCTATAAAATACGTACTTTTTATTCCAATGTCACCAGTTCATGTCTGAAACATTACGTCACGCCAACAATCACCAAGTTTTTGTCATAACAACCAATTGATTGTTGATTAATTCAGCTGTCATACTGTTGACAAAGATAAAGTTGTTTATGTATTGTATGTTTATTTCTTGTCTATGTTACAATGAATTGGCTCGTAGAAAAAATATTGTTCCTAACTCGTGCGGAAAGTGTCTTTCCCGCCCTCGTCAGCTGCCCGAACTCCGCTTCGCGTCGTTCGTGCAACTGCCGTCGCGTGCGGAAAAGTATCACTTTCCGCACTTGTTAGGAAAATAACTATTTCGTCACATGTACTACTGCAGAGCAGATGTATGCGGGCTAGCGAAATCCCACAAAAAGATGGACAGTTACACACAAAATTATTGTTTTCCAACGTGTTTCATATAAGATTTTTTCTGATTATGCTTCTGCGATGAAGAAATTAGACAAAAAAAGGAGTAATTTTGAATTTATTTGTGTAATACTGTATTTAGATTTTTTATTGCTTAATTGTAAATAAAAATCTTTGGCCTCTTTTATTAATAGTTCACAGCTTCTGATATTGTTGGAGACTCCTTGCTATGCCTTCTTTAGTTGGTAGGTACAAATTAATTATTTGCAAAAGAAGAAAAAATGGGCATCTTACTTAGTTGAGAAGTACAAATACTCAAATCACAACAACATTATCAATTCACTGAAAATGAGCCTAGAAGCAAACACTATTTGATTTTCCTTAACTAACTTTTAAGTTTCAGACCTCACACTTCAAGTTCAATCTTATTGGCATTAATTCTCCCAATTCAGACTTTCAAACAAATTTAAAGCTTCAGAGATTTAATCAATAAGTAAACGCCTTGAAGCATTCAAACATCCGTTAAGAAGAAACTAGGTCATCAAAAATAATCAAAGTTAGCTCTAAGCGAGATGCTTTTAAAAGCTTTGGAATAATAGATTCGAATTTCACACTAGAAAGTTCTGCTCTTGATATGGATCTCTTAATTTCGAGAAGAACAAAGGATTTTTATACATTTTTCGCCACGGCGACGGCTGAAGATATTAAATTACTGCCAGCTTAAGAAAGAGCGGAAAGGGTGCTTGTTCAAGGGCCATTAGGGTTTTGAATGTTGTTAATACACAACGATTTTTTTTGTACAAAGTAAAAATGGGAGCTACTATAAAAATGGCTATTTGATAATGCATATTGTGTTAATATCTCTAAAACCAGTGCTGTGGCTAAAACCCCAGTAATGTGTTAATGGTTGCTTTTGAGATGTGATATACGTCCTGTGGGTCATATCAATGTGGTTTCTCAAAAGTTCAGTCTGACAGGTATCCACTCGGCACCATGAGAATCACATGGCCGTAAAACAATAATAGTTATGATTGGAAAGTACAATGTTTGTGTGTTTTGGAGCTCTTGCAGTAGTTGTAATGTGTTTCTTGTGTTTGGGTCCTTTAGATCATAATACTATAAGTACTTAAAATTTTAGTGTTTTCTAATGATATCGGCACAAATTTGTGCCCTCAAGAATACATGAACTCCAACATATTTATAAAATGTTTAGGAATTTTATAAAAAGCCGGCAAAACATGCACTAACCATGCAACTTTTATTATGACTATAGCAATTCAGGCAAATTGATAAAATGTCGGCATCATATGAGCGGAAGTTACAGGGTTATTCAAATTCGCCGCTCATCATTGAGATCTCGTAAACCGTAAAAGATGAAGATTAGGTTAAATAGGGGCAAAGTTGCGCATTTGAGTGCAGATTATACTGATATTTTAAAACTTTCCCCACTTCGACAACAACAAAGTTTCGACCACTTCCGAAGATATTGGAAAACGAAATTTTCGAAAATGATTTTTGTTTTTTCCTGAACTTATTTGAAGCGATATTCTAAAATACATTGCCTGACTTTTGTTGAGCATCATCAAGGTTACTTTTTTAAATATAGCTGTTACCTTTGATTATCAAAAAATGAAAGCCCTTTTTATTACAAATTTAATCATAAATCACACTTTACGTTATCGTCGTTAGAGCTTATGTTTTTTTAACGGTTTCCTTAATTTTAAAGAGTATGCAGAGTACTGAAATTCGTCGCTCTTCATTAAAATCTCGGAAATCGTAAAAGATTAAATTGAGTTAGCGAACTAGATTAAATTGAGATAAATTAATCCTACTTTTGAAGAAATAATCGAATAAAATTGAAATTTGTTTTAATGGGTTAATTAATTGTGTAATTGGTTTTATTTTTTCTAGACTTATTTTAAAAAGTTTAGAAAAATGATTATTCGAAACTTAATTTTGTTAAAATAATAATGTTACTAAATAGATAATGTTTTCGTGTTAAATCATTACACCGGAATTATTGAGCCCCGAGTTCGCAACAATAATAATAGTATTTATTTCAAACTATGCACATGTACACAAACTGAAACAACGTCAATACGAAAGAGAAAAAATGAACAAAGTAATATGGGTGCCCTTAAGTAACTAAATTAATATATTCATCTATACATATGGCTCAATTAAGCGAAACATCTTTTACTTCCATTGTCTTTATTGAGTTTTATATACGACGTTTCCCGCAGTGGAATCTCAGCTCGTTTTCAAGTGAAACTGAGCATTAAGCGCGAGGCTACTTGCTTATGTACTAACACGCACAGCTAACCACGCCTACCACTCCTATTGGCCGGATCGTCCTCACCGTCGCGCGTCAAGCGACCAGCACTTGTCCGCCGTATCGAAGGATGCCTACATTTTGGCTTTTGTTTTTTCGATTTTGTTGTTTCTCTTTCTATCGTATGAGTTCTGTGTTCCTGAACTCTTACATGCAAATGAAGCTTGGTTTCTCCTACAATGCTATGTATGACTGCCCTAATATTATTAAATAGTGACGTCAAGATAGCAATATAATGCGTGTCCATGCTCTTAAGCACTTCCGCTGGTATATGGTCGGGACCAGTAGATTTTCTTGTTTAAGCGCATTTAATGGCATGTTTAACTTCGTCAACTGATATCACTGGACCTTCCGTATTGTTTGTTTCATCAGGTTTTTCTGGACGCCGGCGCCGCTCATCTCTGAAGAGTTCGAGTATGTATTTCTGCCATCAATTGTCTGATACATCAATAATTCATGATGGTTTGAAAGACATATATAATAAGTATATAATAAATATTTCAAACTATCATGCATCATCAAAAATAAAAAAAATTAAAACTTTATATAGGCGCCCGTAACAATATGCAGCGACAAAGAATCCATCTCAAGTTTGGAACTTTAGAATATTAAACAGGATTTGATGCAAAATGGTTATACGGAATGTATGGTTATATGGAAAAGACTATCTTGAGGGCTTTTACGAAATGTAAAAGGCAAATGCCTCGGCAAAACAGCGAGAACCAACCTCATCTTCTTACTATACCATACCTAAAAGGAACTTCGACCCATCGCAAAACAGTACAATATACGAACGGTTTTCAAAACTGAGAATACATTAAGAAGCTATATAGTAGCTATATATTTTTTAAAACAAAACCGGAAAATTTAAAGCAGCAAAATGATTGTATATATCAGATCTCGTGTGAGTGTGGCATGTCATATATAGGAGAAACCAAGCGTCCTTTGCATGTAAGAGTTCAGGAACACAGAACTCATACGATAAGGGGAGAAACAACAAAAACGTCGGAAGGCAAAATTGTGCATGGGGAACAACATTGGAAGAAAAGAAAGTTTAAGGAAGCAGTCTTGATTGGAAGTAATGATGGTGTCTTTAGTAAACCATGTTGCGACGTCTCTTCGGTATGGCATCCGTTGATATGGCGTACAAGTTCTGGTCGCTTGACGGCCAATACGAATGGTGGGCGTAGTTAGCTGTGTTAGTACATAAGCAAGTAGCCTCAAGCTTAATGCTCAGTTTCACTTGAAAACTAGCAGAGATTCCACTGCTCGAAACGTTGCCACGCTTTTTCTTTAGTGAAAGTGAAATTTACAAAAAGGCAACAATGATGGATAAATGGAGAAATTGAATGAGTAAATGAGCAAGCACAAGAGAGAGTGGTCACGCGTGCAAATTAGTGTCCAAGCTCAGACTAACCCGGAGAGCAGGGAAGTTCACTTATATGGCGCCACTAGTTTCAACGGTTAAACTAGAAGCCCCCAAGATAAAAAAATGGCACTCGCTCTTGTCTTCTCGATAATGAGATATTCAATAATACTGAAGAAATAAAAATAAATAAATAAATAAAGTAAGGTAGCAAAATGGTACAACGCGCAGGACAAGTAAAACAACAAAATACTAACAACTGGCTTTATTTCTTACGCTCGAATCGACGATATTGGTGTCTTCAACTTCAAGCTACGGCTACGATGTTGGGTGTAGTTTACAGTTGTAGCAATATCGTATTAGTAGGAGTACCACTCCACACGAGTGTTACGGCTACGGTGTTGGGTGTAGCTTACAGTTGTAGCAATGTCGTATTAGTAAGAGTAGCACTCCACACGAGTGTACTTGATGTGGTAACAAACACAGATAAAGAAAACCACCAAAAAGAAAAACCCTAGGGAAGAAAACTTGTTTAAATAAAACCGCAAGGTAACAATAAAATAAGAAGTATCTTCCCCAGTACCGACTGAATTAAAAGTATTACAATATAATATGAAAGTTAAATTGCTCATGAATAGCCAAATGACAAGTTGCTCGATAAATAAAAGTAAATTATTAAAGCCAAAGTTACAGTAAAATACTATTAATAAAATTTACAAATTAACAAATTACAACAAATACAGTTGCATCAATTTAGCAGTTACTTGAGTCTAATCGTCGGGGAAAAGATACAAAAATACTGGTTATTAATAACCGAGCTACTAACGAAAGATAATTACAACTATGAGAGACAAACAAAAAAGATAATTACCTTTGCAGGGTCTTTCTAACAGGCAGGAATAAGTTCTAGGCTACCATAGGCCGGTCAATGTAGGCCTCGATCAAGCCACAAGGCTTCAGTGCTTCAACCACCAGATACCACTAGATAAAGAGAAGAAAATGAAGCCCGATGAGGCATAAAAGAAAAGAAGGAAGTACGGAACACTATGTGCCCGTAGTTCCACAAAATGGCCGTTGAAGGAAGGAAAAGACTCACCAGCCAGCTGCACAAAAATCCACCAAAGTGTTGGGCTCCCGCTTACACCCAAGGTAAGGTAAACTCAAAAAGAAACGGGAACGGGCACCACCAAAATTCACAGGCCGACGAATTCCCAAATGCAGGAAAGGTTTCGGACCTGTGAAGTGCAGCTGTTGAAGGTCGTTGTTGGAAAAGCAAAGGCCGTCCTACAACGCGTCCTTACGAAGAAAAAAAAAGAACACCTGGCAGGATAATTTCCGGCCAGACAAACAAAACGTGAGAAGACTGTCGAGACGGCGCATGAACCGAAAAACATGGAAATAATTCAAGATTGAAATACAAAGCCCTCGAACCAAAACCACTCATAGGTCCGTGCAGTGAGCCTACGTTAGAATTACATGAAACCGTAATGAGAATAATTAGTATTAATTATCAAAAAGGCAAACTTGCAAGATACGAGTGTTCGGATGGCCACTGCAAGACCTACCAGTATTCCAGCTTAACAGGTGGCACCAGCTGAGAGGAAGGTAAACAAAACAACAGGTGATAATAAATAAAACAAAGGGCTGAAGGCATCTCTTCTCAATTGAAGGCAAGCTGAATACAAACCACAACCCCAGAGCCCTAAGCAGTCCCGCCAGAAACCAAACATAACATAACCTAGGCTTGATAGAGTGCAACTCTCAGGGTTATAAAAAAAGAAAACATTGTAACTTACTCAAACCCAGTTAATGCATAATAATTGTCGTAGATAAAAGCAGGGACCACCCAATTACTCAACGAAAGTGGGTGAAAAAATCAACAAGGGCAAGACAAAGTCTCGACAAACACCAAAATGTAATTTAATCAAATATGATATTCCAAATGAAACTTGAATAAATCAGTAAAACGTACCAGTAGTAATAATTTAAATGATAACATAGTTAATGACAAAAAGCAACCGTTACAACGTCGTCTAAAAAAACTCAATAAAGACAATGGGCGTCCAAGACGTTTCAATCATTGTCTACCACCTTTAAACAAACGATATGGCTCAATATTCAACAAGAGTTTGAAAAATCTAGTTTTAAATTGATGAAGATCTTCATTACTTGCTGGCAAATATGGCAAACTTGAATAGTTATACTCTTTATACTTGCAGGCAAAAATGTTTGAAACATTTTGTACAGTTATAATAGGCTCCAGTTTTATAAAGTGGTAACCTAAGTTATATATCCTGGATATACAGAGTGATTCAAAAGTACTTTCACAACTTTCAGGAGTGATTGCCGGCATTATTTTAAGAAGAACAGTTCTAGTAAGCAATGGTCTTTAAGAGCATCGTTACGAAGATACAGGGTGTTAAAATTTTATTACAAAATAAAAAATAAGAATATCTTCGAAAGCGCCTGAAAGCGCTTTTTTTATTATTTTTTTTTTAATTTTAAGTTTGAACTGAAATAACACGTTCCATCTTGTTGAGGTAACGATTCTAAGGCATGCATTATAACGATTTTTATTTTTTTAAATGAAAGTGACGCGTCTAACAAAGAAGCTTAAGAGAGCTTTTTTTGTTTAGAATTGAACAGAGAAACAAAAGGGTAGAATTTATTTTTTTATATACCAGTGGCGTACCACACTTTTCTTCAAAAAGATGAAGCGTCATTGCGGTACGCGCGCCACTGGTAGAACAAAAAATAATTTCGTTTAGCAGAAACATGGCTACTCGCTAGCTATTAACGTCTGTCAAATTTTACTAAAACTTTTCAAGCGGTTTAGGAGATTTTTTTTTATGTAACTTTAACACCCTGTATCTTCGTAACGATGCTCTTAAGGACCCTCGTTTATTAAAACTTTTCTTCTTAAATAATGCCAGCAATCACCTTCTGAAGATTGTCAAAGTACTTTTGAATCAATCTGTATATCGCCTGTACTGTGTATGCCAAATTTTTTACATGTACCTTTATCTGTTTCTCTAAAGTTTAAACAAAAAATCACCTTTAAAAAGAAAAATATTGGCGTTTTTTATGGCGTTATTTTATGTAACGTTTTACATTTAAGAAATCATCATAAATAATTTTTTAATAGGAAAATTAACAGATATATTTTTGTAAGTTTGAAAACAACATCTTGTTTAGTATTAAATTGGGCATATTTGTCCTAATTTAATCTAATTCGACGAGTTTGAATAACCCGTATACCTGTGTAAAACAAATAAATCGTTAAAAATGATATAATCTCTAAAGAAAATATAACATATCAATTAATTTGTAATAAAAAGACAGAAAGTCGTAACGCCGGACTACATATTAAATAATACCGTCTTGTGGAGGAAAAAAAAGCATCCATGAGAATGTTCAGTTTATTTTAAAATGCCGTTTGAAATAAATTTATTTTAAAATGACCTTCTATAACTCAATCACTTTGACATCTCGTTACGTTTGATATCTTTATTTTTTGAAACCTATCTCATTTCAGCACATGTTGAGAAGGTACGATAAAAATATCAAAATGTGAAAGTCAGTTTTCCAACGCCTACTTTGGCAGAAATCGACAGATAATAAGTGAATGTTGTATATATCCGATTTCAACTGATTATTTCCAGGCATTTTACAATTTTCCAACAGCGATCTAGTCAAAACGCTCAAGTTCCTAACCTAACATGAAGCTATACCGACCGTAACATTATCTAAAAACCGTATTTCGTTGTCAGTTTAGAGTGAAAATGTGTGACAACTGTTTTTTTTTATGAAAAAGATTGTAATATACAATCGAAACGTCGGCAATTTTTTAACGAGAGTTGGTTTTATTCAGTCCTATATCCGTAAACCTGTTCCTATTCATTGGCAACAAGGACGTTAACCACATATAATGAGTGATAACCCCGAAGAAGTACAAATCGAGAATAACTGAGTAACAAACGATATGGAGAAGTTTTCGGTGTGCAATTTGACGAACAGCGGCAAAAGTTTAACAATGAAAAACAGGGGAGAGTTGTAATTAAAAAGTCTTGGATGCCTGATAGAGTCAAAGAAGTCATTGAACACATCAAGGGTGGTAAACTAGCTTTTTCAACAGGGCACAAAAATTCTTAAAGCACGAATGCTCTCTTAACCAGCCTATTGTGTATATAATAACCTTGAAGCAGTACTTTTATGTGTTGTTAGAATGTCACCGCAATACAGGATTTGGTGGGTTGAACAAAAAAGCTATTTGCCTTAAAAAATAAATATAACATTTCCAGAACAGCGATCGAAATATTTTTTTTTCACTATGCAAGGAATGTTGAGTTAAAAAATCGCAAGGCTTCAAGAGGTTGTGCGTTCAATTCTTAAATTGTTCTCAAATTTTTTTATGTTTGAAGGCAAATTTATTTTTAATTTGCTCCTAATGGAAAGTATAAATGGCTTTTTAGCTATCAAGACCATGCCACAAAACGTTTGTATCTAAGCCCCTTACACAGCAAACATGTTGCAGAAGTGGCTATTCAGTTGGTAAAAATATTTTTGTAACTAGGAGCACCGCCCATATTATAAAGTGGTGATATAAAGTGAACTTCAGAGAATTTACTGCATTGGTAATAGAGAAAAATGTCAGCTACTGACCTGAGTGCAAAATGGTTCACGGCAGGCCACGTCACCCGTGAAGCCAAAGTAGCGAATGAAGAAGTAATCAAGATGTTGAAAAGATGTTTTGTTCCTGGATGACTGACAACTCCTCCACAATTTGGGTCCTGGACTGCTAGTTTGTACAATGGCAGAAAAAATGTCTCGAAGCATCGCATTACTGAAAGTAGTCCGTGCATTATTTGAAGCTGACCCAAAACTTGGTTTAAAATTAACAAACCTGCCAGACTTGGAGGAGGAACTTGAAGATATAATGCATAATTCACAGACAAATAATATTGTTGCGAACTCAGGGGTTCAATAATTCCAGTGCAGCGACTTGACACGAAAACATTATTTATTTATCCCACAAGTACACACAAGTCCAATTTGACTAAATAACTCAGTACTTAACACTTTATAGCCTTCTATTATCCTTTGGTACTTTACCTTACCTATAGCTCGATTAAATAACTACTCCTAACGGCGTTGCTATTCGCCTTTTATTCAAAATCCTAAAAATATAGAAAAGCCTAGAACATACTACAACTTAACAACAAATAATTAATATGAGAAAAAAGGTAGTAAATAGCTGCGTTCTAAATAAATAGGGCAATAAATCACTCGTGACAGTCCCCACAGTCACAACGCCGCAGCGCCCGGATAGGTCGCGATCCGCGAAGGTCCAACCTCCAATGTCGCTCCGCCTCCACATCCACCGCTCACCGTAAGAATATTGAACAGGACTTCCTTCTGGGTAATAGTATAGAAAATGTAAAAGAAGCCCAGACTGATACTATGGTATATTGTTGCGCATGCAGTGACAGAATCACAGAAGAATATAAATTTATATTCTTCTTCTTCTTCATCAGCCTTCTCTCGTCCACGCCTGGATATAGACCTCTCCATATATCTTCCATGTTTGACGATATTGGACTTTGTGATACCAGTCTCGGCCAACGGCTGCTCTAATATCGTCGAGCCATCTTCTCTGTGGGCGCCTTCTGTTCCTTTTAGTTGCTCTTGGTCGCCAGTGGGTAACCCTGGTTGTCCACCTGTCACTGCTCTGTCTTGCAACATGTCCCACCCAGCTCCATTTAAGTCGTGCCACCCGTTCTGCCACATCCGTAATCTTAGTTCTTCCTCGAATCTCCTCGTTTCTTAATTTGTCTCTCAATGAAATCCCGAGCATTGTGCGCTCCATGGCTCTTTGTGTTGTTCTTAATCTTTTTACACTCTTTTTTGTTAAGCTCATGGTTTCTAGGCCATATGTAGCCACTGGTAGAATGCATAAGTCTTAAACTTTTTTCTTTAGGTTTATAGGTATACTATTGTTCCCAAATATGTATCGTAGTTTACCAAACGCTGCTCATGTGAGTCCTATACGTCTGTTGATTTCTGCTGTTTGTTTTGGTTTTCCAGCATGATCGTATGGCCGAGGTATGTATATTGGTTTACGCATTCGATAGAAATGTTGTCCAGCGTTATATGAGGGTTTGCTTGACTCATTATCTTCGTTTTTCCAGTATTCATTTTTAGTCCGATTCCCATTCAAATTTTTTGAAGACCTCCAAAAGTGCAGTGAATAGTTTTGGTGAGATAGTGTCACCCTGGCGTACTCCCCTGCCCATTTTTATTTTCTTGGTGATTATTTCTTCATTTATCTTAACGTGGAATGTCGCATTTTTGTAGATGTTTTTGAGTATGGTGGAGTATCTTGAGTCTATTCTTGCATTTCCTAGAGCTTCAAAAATTGACCACGATTCAATCGTGTCGAAGGCTTTGTGGAAGTCAATAAACGCCAGACATATGGGTACACATATTAAATTTATATTACCCATTCACTTATTTTAAAAAAATATATTAAAAATTGTACGGGTGAGAAAGCACTCAAAAATTGCATAAAACATCTATTACCCATTCACTTAATTTTGTCATCTACTTACCTTTGACACTTTCATTTTTTTTATACCCATCCTTTAGAACGTGTTGAGAATTTACGATAAAAATGTCAAAGCTAATTTTCCAACGCCTATTTGACGATAATAATAAGTGCATACCTTATATGTGAGCCATTTCAATTGTTTATTTGTAAGTTCCAGACCGGATCTTCAATACCGGAAAGAAGGATTTGTTTTCTATGTAAAACTGAGAATTGAAGCAAAAACCGAGAAACTGAGCAGCCGAAGAGATGTCAGACCTCAAACAAAAAATATCAATTGAAATCGAAACATATGTTCGTTTAGCAGTTCCTAAGGTGGATCGAAGACCTCTGGATTATAAGAATCTAATTGGAAAAGTGATGGACATCAAAAATAATCTGTGTTAATTAAGAACCTTTAAAGGAATATTCAAAACAGACATTCAAGAATCTTTAGTCGGTTTTCAAGACAAAGTTCATCAAAGAATAATAATCGTAAGAAAGGCATTTGAACATCATTCACGATTCGGGGATTTCAAAAAAGTTTTTGTAAGGGTAGTTCTGTTGTAATGCCTAAACTGTTTCGGCGAAGGACATGCGGCAAAAGATTGCAAAGAGAAACTAACTGGCTACGTGCGCACTTAACAGAGCTCACGGGGCACGGAGTTTTCCTCTCCTGGGTGCAGGAAAGCAATAGAAGAGGTGAGGAAAAAAAGAAGGCTTTCCAGTCTTTCCACCTTCAATGCTTCCTGAGCCTGTCACTCCTCGATGATACCAAATTATTCGAAACTAAAGCATGCTGACGTGTTTTCAAGCAAACTATTAAAAGTTGTAACAGGATTAAGGGTCTAGTGCAGTTATGTTGATTGGCATCCTCCAGCGAGCCGATGAAAACCATTCAGAAGTGGTAGCGTTGCGAAGGTGATTAAGACTTAAAAGCGAAAGAACAGATGCAATAGTTAAATGCCGGTCAATTGTTTAGGTTACTCACATCATTTAGGTTAATGAAACATATTACATAATATGAAGGTATAGAGATGAAGGAAATTAATGATTAAACTGAGAGAATTGGTTCTCGCATCCACCCAGCTACTTCGTGCAGGTAGAACTAACTTACTGCCTAGCAACAATGTTATGTTGCCAACTCCTCCAGGATGTGGGCTTAAACGTCTTGTGTTACAATTCTCCCCCTTTATTCAACGAGATGAGGTGGTGAGGAAGAGTAAGTGTAGCAATATTAAGTATGGCAGCAATGGCACTTTGGCTTAACGTCATGAACAGGCGAGCGTTTCTTCGGGGATGCATTTCTCATGTAGCACATCAGGTTGGTTGGAGGTGTTTTCTGAAGGGTCACAATAGGCAATATATTGGATCTTCAGACTACTGAAAGTATGCGTTTCAACAAATCACTTCGTCTCCAACTTGATAACTTGGGCCTGCTTGACATTTTTGGTCAACATACTTCTTAGTTGGATCTGTTGAGTCTTAAAGAGATGTCACACAATACTGACACAATATTTCGCAAATACGGAGTTAACTGGCATGCAACGTCGTTCTGGAGAATAGCTCCTATGTCTCGGCCTACATCATCTAGGGATCTCAATTCTCTTCAAAATGGGTCGAATGCTGGTGTCTACCCTATTGCTTGACTCTCAGCAGGATTCATGGAGGACCTAAGAAGATAATTTATTTTTCCATTCTGTGTGATAGTTGGCCAGTAGAATTGATAGTTGAATTTCATATCTCTATTTTTTCGTTTAGCAGGATTTGATTCTGGATGGTAAGCTGGGATTAATGTTTGATGGAATCCTAGGATGGAGGTTACTTGCTGTGCATTGCTGCACTAACAAACTGAGTACTGTTGATTTAAGATAACTGTACGCGATGTTCCATACCGTATAGGATAATTTTATCAATTACGCATCGGGCACAGTTTTCTGCGCCGTCAAGGAAAATAGTTCCACCCGCTTGCTAGCAATATCTTCTCTGATTAGGATCGATTTGTATCTATCGCTAGATTCTAGCAAAGGACCGAAAAGGTTCATTGATAAAATTTCAAATCTCTGGGCTGGAGCTGGTGTTTGAGACATGCCTGTGGGCTTGTGATCGGATGGCTTGTATCATTGACATTCCAAGCATCTTTGAATATAGATAGTTGTAGTTTTTCGCATACCCGGCCAAAAATATCGACTGGATATTCGTTGTATCTTCTTCTGGAGCCTTATTCTCTACGAACGTTGGCTATTATCATGGCTATTCTTATTCTATCAGCTAATTACTTAGCTAAAGATGTCTTCCCAAACCATTGGCGCAGGTTTTGCAGGCATGAGTTCCTTCTCCTTCCTGGTCTTCTCCTACCATCGACCTTTCCCTGACATTTATTGTTCCTCATAATATGTCCTCATAATACTCCATTTTTCTTCTCTTCACTGTGAATGTCACTTCTTTGGAGTGACAAGGACTGGAAGGATGTAACACCTGAGCATTCCTTTATTCAGTTGTAGACTAAGGTTTCTAAAAATGTTTCCATTCTATTGACTACAGTTATTGCCTTCTCTGTTCTGCATCTTATTTCTACGGATTGATCCCTGTTTGCATTCACCATTGATCCAAGTACACACCAAGTAAGTTATCTCTCGACTCGTTCTATTGTTTCTTGATTTAATGTCAAAACCATAGAAGGGTGGGGTTTTTGATGGAGGTGTTCAAGCTAAGTCCATATTCCTCGCTCGTTGTATTGATTTTTTCCAGAAGTGTTTGAAAATCCTCCAGGCTACTTGTGAGGATAATAGTATCATCTGCGTATCTGATGTTTATGTTTTTGCCGTTTATTTTAATCCCTCCAGGAGAATCCTCCAGTGCCTCCTGAAATATCTTTTCAGAGTAGATATTAAATAAGAAATTAAATACAGACACACCCTTGGCGAACGCCTCCTTCACCTCCTGTGTTTTGTTGCCGGCTATGTTCACGTAAGCTGACTGGTTCCAATATAAATTCGCTATAATTTGTATATCCTTGCTGTTTAGGCCTAACTCCCTCATTATTTCCACTAACTTTGTGTGTTTTACCCGGTCAAAAGCCCTTGAAAAATCTCTAGTTCCCAGGGCATTTCTAAATCCAAACTGAGATTCGCTGGTGCATAAGTCACATTTTCTATATATTCTGCTGTGGATGATATTAGTGAACACTTTGACGATGTGATAGATGAGACTAATGAGCCTGTATTGTTCGCAGGTATTGGCTCGAGGTTTTTTAAGGAGGGTAATGAAGGAAGACATTAACCAGTCAGAAGGTATTTTTCCTCAATCATAGATGAAATTGAAGATTTCTTCCAGAGACTTGAGGAATTTCCCGCTACTGTCACATAATAATTTTATCAGTTCTACGCCGACCTCGCCAAGTCCAGGCGATTTATTGTTTTGCATATTCTGGATGGCTCTTTCAATTTCTGCTTTTGCTTCTGCAGA
Source organism: Taphrorychus bicolor (assembly GCA_951812265.1). Lineage (NCBI taxonomy): Eukaryota > Metazoa > Arthropoda > Insecta > Coleoptera > Curculionidae > Taphrorychus > Taphrorychus bicolor. The sequence continues at coordinate 36,719,366 of OX638301.1, read as the reverse complement.
CAGGTAGTAGAAAATATAGAGCCACAAACACACCAGATCATCATTCATCCAAAATTACCATTTATCAAAAAATTGTTTTTATTATTGTTTCAATATTTTTACTAAGCTGTTAATTTTGTTACCTCGTACTTTTTAATATAATTTTGCTCTGATTAAAGTTTTATCAGTGACTTTTTATGATATTACAACTATACCTCTAAAAGAGCGGGCATTGCTTTGAGTGTCAGTATAGATGAGTTGTTTTCAAGGATTTGGAATAATTCCAGATTCTCGAACGCACTTGAAAGTTTTTAAGTTCTTAAAAGCAATTTTAGATTGTTCTAAGCTTTTCCTATTTATTCAACTTAATATCTTTTAGAAAAGCTAAACAAATGAGGATTAATGTCAGTTTCGTGTGTCACCCTGTACATCTAAACAATTAGGCATAGCTGTGATTCTCAGATGATTACGTCCAATTCGAAATTTTTTTTTAAACCAATGGAGATATAAAGAAGGACAGAAAAAGGTCCCGAGGTATCATTAATAGCTGGAATAATCACACAGCGGAATTCCAAAATCATCCACACATTTTGTTTCACTTAATTGTGGACATTCAATTATCACGGATATTTGAAAAAATTTTACTTTCTGTTCGCCACTGTATAGATGTGTCCAACTTTATAGCCATTTCGCCTGTTCGTCTAGCTTGCCCTATGCATACTTTTTATATTCCATATGAAATTTTTATCAATAAAATTGTGTGTGTGGGGCGGGGCTCATGTCAAGTCAGGTCAGTTATCCGTTTTCAGGTTTGTAAGTAAGGTCAGGGCAGGTCGCTTCAGTTATAGAGGTGGGTTTAGGTCAGTTCAATTATCTTACTTATATCTTTTCTTAAAACAAATCGTCGAAAAGCTGCTTGAAGTACATAAAATCTATTAGCACAAGTCTATGAAAGTTTTCTTGGTTTCTCATAATAACCAGTAATAAATTCGTATAAAAAGAAGGTTTTTGCCTTGTTTCGTACATATCTGTTAATAATCGGAATTTTCTAAATTCTTTTCAACAACACATATCTTTTCTCTTTTGCATTGAACTTGTAGTATCCTGTATCGTTACATAAATATTATGCATCGTGGAAGACTTAATCCAGTCTTCTACATCAAGTAGCGGCATTGTTTGTGGACACCCTTAATAATTATGTCCCAAGTTTAAATTATAAAGATAAAATTGGACCCGAGGACAAACTATAAATAAAAGAGGATTAACTAAGCCCGATAATAAATTTCAAAAATTAAAACTCACACAGACGGAAAAGGGTTATTACAGAGCTTAAGTTGTTACTGAAATATGTTCTTGGTAAAGGCAATTTATTTTGTACGTTCTGAATGGATATTAGAGCAGGAACAAAATATTAAAATGTTGTAATTTGTTTTGTGTTTTGCGCGTTTTTTGTAGGTTGTGGTTCGTGATAATAAAAGAAAACACAACTGATTTTTCAAATTCTTTAGTTCCATAAAAATATGTTGAAATTTCTGTACTTTGTTTCTCGTGTCTTCAGAACTTCCGAACACAAAACATGGGTAAAAAAACGACCATGTTTTTAGTGCCTAGAAGATATAAAGAACAAGGATAGAGCAATAGTATGTTTTCTAACAAATGCGCAAAGAGTTCGGGCAGCAGTTGAAAGCAAGACAAGACAGTTTTGCGCAAGAGTTGTGTCTGCAAAAAAAAAGTTGACGAATATTAAACTTTAATGGTTAATAGACAATTGAAGGATGAAACGTCACAATCACTTATCAGATTTATTTTGGTTTTTAAACTTTACAATTTCAAAGAGTTTAACAAATATTTTTTGATAATGTTTTAGCTAAAACATTTATCATTGAAAATTCGGTGAAATTTTGAAATGTTAATTGTTTTTTCTGGGATGATGTCAGCTGATGTTTCCATCGAGTTATTTTTATTGAACATATAAACCGCTTCGAAACATTCAAAAACCTTTTTTATAGTTTTATAATTTTTATTTCTATTGTAATAATATTTTTACAATTTTGTTTCTATTTTAATAATATTTTTATTTCGCAAAATGTCGAACCCACCTTTAAGGGCTCTCAGATTTTTGGTCCTTACGTAGGTACTAAAAAATTTTATTATTATAAAGATAGAAACAAACCGCATTGAGATGTCTGTGTCAATCCTAAGAGAGGAATCCTGAATTTCTATGAACCTTACAAATAGAAATGATATTATAATAACCAGTGAGTTTAGACATATGAACCTTAAGGGTGACTTTTACAACTATCAATAAAACTTCAGTTTGAAGATGAAATACCAGTAATGACGCAGACTGCATTGTTACCAACAATGTAATCTACGTCATTACTGGTGTTTTATCTTCAAACTGAAGTTTTACTGAGAGTTGTAAGCGTCAGCTTAAAGAAACTTCACCTACTTTAACCTGTAGATTCTAATAATACTCTCATACCCAGAATATTCCATTAAAAAAAAACTTAACTTTCGTGCATAACCTGCTTTTCAACCACCTTGTTCAAATCGTAATAATTTTAAAATGTGTTACTCTTTGACTGCTATCATTCCACAAAAAAATAAAACCAAAACCTCTAAATGTATAAATAAATGTTTCATTAATAAAAAGTAATTTTTATCAACTTAATACAATAAAGTATGGAATTTTTGCATATTTATTTCTAAACTTCCAATTTCTATATCCGATACTAGATATAAGTTGGTAATCTAAACAATAAATTTTAATTTTTCAAGCGGAGGTTATTAGGTGTATTTTTACTATGTTTTTTTAAGAGGAATGATTGGTACAAATTAAAACATCATATGGTACACAATATGTGATTTATTGCGCAACATACGGGGTGTTCATTAGAAAACTTCATCTAGCCAGCTATGATTTTTTAAATAATAAAGCGGTTTAATCTTAAAGGTTTAGAAATTATGTCACAAGGGTCCTATCCGGGTGCAAACATAGGATCAGACCATATCCCACTAGTCGCCAACATAAAAATAAAAATTAAAAAAGTAAACAAAAACAACAAAAATTTAAGTTTTCCATAAACGATGTGAACACCAATAAACTGGAAAACGAACTGAACGACAGCCTCGACATAATTACAGTAATAAATAGCAATACGGTGAACGAAACGTGGAAAATATTTCGAGAACTCGTGATTAAAATAATGGAAGAGAACACATCAACCAACGCCAAACCAAAAAAAAACGATGGATGACTGAAGAGATTCTGGAACTCATGGAAGAAAGACGAAAATGCAAAAACAACACAGAGGAATATAAGAACAAACAAAAGAAAATACAGAACAAAATCAAGAATGCAATAGAAAATTGGATGACTGGTAGATGCAAATAAATGGAAGAACTGGAGAGAAGACATGATACCTTTAACATATACGCAAAACATATAACACAAAAAGGTCAGATTGGTAGCTGGTCTGTTTAATAAAATAGCCCCTAGTATCTTGATGGACAACGCAGGCAAAACCATTATAGACGAGGAAGAAGTTTTTAATCATGGAGCCAATACGTAGATGATCTGTTCAAAGACAATAGACCGACCACGATGACTGTTATAGACTCAACAAAGAACCTGAAATCTTAAAATCTGAAGTTCTACTTAATATAAAGTCTGCAAAAACAAAAAAACAACGGGACCTGATAACATCCTAGTAGAACTTCTCCAAATTATCAACGAGAGAAACATTGATATATTAGTTAAACTTTTTAATGATATATACAACACGGGAGAAATACCAGAAGATTCCCAAAAAAACAACAAGCTAGGAGATGCAACGATGACAGGCTAATAAGCCTGACGAGCCACTCATTAAAGTGGTCCGTAACATTATACACGCTCGAATAACAAACAAATGCGAAAGTGATTTGGACGAGACGCAGTTCGGCTTTAGAAATGTCTTTGGTACCAGAGAAGCAATGTTTCCTCTGAATGTTCTTCTCCAAAAATGTCGAGACCAACGTAAGGATGTTTTCATGTTTTATTGATTATGAAAAGGCCTTCGACAGAGTGCACCAAAAAAAGCTCATAAATATATTGAGAGATACTGATAAATGTACAGAAAGTTGAGAGAGTATCCAATTTTAAATACCTCGCTCGCCATCCTGATTGTCAACGTCAGAGGGACCGGACAGGGCCCAATAAGAAGAGAATCTTAAATTATTGAATCTTTATCCTTAATTAAATTGGATTTCGTAAAGAATTTCAAATATTTCAAAAACTATTAATATTAGCTATAGGAAACATAGCAGCAAGTTACCAACCTCTACAGCTCAAAAATGATCTAAAATACAGAGTGTTCGATAAAAAAATTCATATGTTTGATATGTATCTTTTTTTTTGGAGCACCCTGTATAATACTGTTACGATTCGCAGCCACGCCGCATCGGAGGCGGGGCAACGCTTTGGTTGGTGGAGCTTCGCGACCTATCCGCGCTGCGGCATGGCTGACACGAGTGATTTATTGCTCGGTTTAATCTAGAAGGCAGTTGTTTACAACCTTTTTTTTTATGCGAGATTATTCAAGAATTCTTATCAAGAACTTTCTAGGTTTTTCTGTAATTTTAGGATTTTAGGAATTTTTGCATATTTATTTATTTATTAGAAGTCCGTGTATATAAAAGGCGCATACAGCGAGCGGTTAACAGTAGTCGTATTTTAATCGAGCTATAAGTAGCTATAAGTTATAAACGATAATAGAAGGCTATAAGTGTTAAGTTGTGAGTTATTTAGTAGTCGAATTGTACGTGTGTGTATTTGTGGGATAAATAAATAGTGTTTTCGTGTTAAATCGTTACACTGGAATTATCGAACCACGAGTTCGCAACAATTGGTGTCAGAAGTGGGGTTCCAGTGGGAATTTGAGGACTAATATTCCTGAACTAAGCCAGCATCAAGCGATGGAGGATCAACTTTCCGCCCTGCTGTCCGTTATGCAACAACAGAAGGAAGAGCAAGAAAGACGTTATGTAGAACAAAAAGAAGAACAGGAAAGACGTGATCAAGTACAGGAGCGACGTTATCAACAACAGAAGGAAGAGCAGGAAAGACGGTATCTAGAACAGAAAGAAGAGCTGGAAAAACGTGATCAAATACAGGAAAGACGTTATCTAGAACAGAAGGAGGAGCAGGAAAAACGTGATCAGGTACAGGAGCGACGTCCTCAAAAACAGAAGGAAGAACAGGAGCGGTTTAGAGAAGAATTAGTGAACCATCTCGCAGCTAGGGAGCAACAATTAGAAGAAAGAATAATGCAATCCGTCAACGACGTCAACCAGATGGTTCTCGAGCTAGAAAAGGAATTCCGGGAACAACTTGAGGACGACAACGTGTCTACGGAGAGTTTTAGCACAGCCAACGCTAAAATTAAGCCTCCTGATTATGATGGTACTACGGCATGGGAAATTTATAAACCCAATTTGAGGCAGCTGCAAAAGCTAATGGTTGATCCGAGCCCCAGAAAGCTACATCACTAGTGGTAGCACTTTGTGGAAAAGCGGCTGAACTACTCCAATCTCTGTCGGCAGCGGATCAAAGTAATTATGTAGCTTTAGTACACTCTCTACAACTACGATTCGGAAATGAGCACAAGGAAACCGTGTTCCAGGCCCAGCTGAGGATGAGACAGCAAAAGTCAGGTAAATCCTTACAAGAATTTGAGACGGACATAGACAGATTAATTCACCTGGCATACCCATCAGCCCCTGAATGTTTTCAAACGCAATTGGCCGCCGAAAGGTTCATTGAGGGAGTTCGCGATAGTGACATGAGGTACCACTTACGTCTAGTCAGACCCAGGAATATCAGCGAGGCACTAGTTCGGGCCCTGGAATTCGAGGCGTCACGAGTGTCATCTAGTTCTTCTCCACGTGTAAGAATGGCAACTTGCGATGACGAGGAGAATACGTCAAGGACTGAATCCATGGCAAGTTTACATAAAACGATTAAGGATGTGGCAGTCAATATACAAGCCCTGTTGGGAAGGACGCCTCGATCAACAGACAATCGGGGCATAAAATGTTTTAACTGCGGCAGACTGGGTCACATCAAGAGTAACTGCCGTAATAGGGCAAGAAATCCGTCGCCGTCATTTAGAAGACCGAGCGGCGACCAAGAACGCCCTAGGTCCCAGGAAAACTAATTCCGGTCAATGCAAGGGGGCAATTGACCGGGCCCGTTAAGACCCCCAGGATCTTTAAAGTCAATAATTTGGGTGGCAAAAATCTTACAGTGGCCGGACGCATTAAGGGACAGAAAATCCAGATTACCATCGATACAGGAGCAGATGTGACCATTGTAAGGCCAGATAAACTTGTCGGATATACCATACAAGCATTGCCCAATCCTATTATGTTAAAATCAGTCACTGGAGAGTCTTACCCTATAGAAGGAGAAGCCGATGTCACCATCATTATTGGAGAAAGACTCGAAGTTCGGCATAAAGTGTTGGTTGCCAGGATCAAGGACGAGTTTATTTTGGGAATGGATCTCATCAGGAAACATGGATCCTCCTATGATCACAAACAGAATATTCTCACATTTGGAGATGAGGAGTTTGCATTAACCAATGGAAATGTGGAAACTAGTGTCCGTCTACTGGTGGTGGAAGATGTGAAAATTTCTCTAAATTCATAACAAATTATCACAGTGACTTCTGAAAATGATCCTGGGTGGTCCATAGGACTTATAGAACCTAACCTGGATTTGACGACTGAAATAATGGTAGCACGAACTTTGGACCGACACGAAGAAGACTATGCCAGTACGAGTTGCAAATATTGGAGAAAAGACCATCAAGCTCAAAGAAGGAACAATTCTTGCCAATTATGAGCCTGTGCAATGGGTATGCAATTGTGTCGAAGCAGAGACATCCAATGTTAAATCTTCTAACCAAGTTTCCCCAGAGGTTATTGATGCTTTCAAACGACATTGGAGTCATCTGTCAAGGGAACAACTTCAATCTGCCATAAAATTTGCTATGGATGAATCTGATATGTTCAACTTCAAGAGCAACGACAGTCAAACTGATTTAGTTGTCCATAAGATCAACACAGGAGATGCCCAGCCAATACGACAACACCCACGAAGGGTCCCTCTGGCTAAACAATAAGAAGTTAACAGTTTGCTGAATGATATGTTAAAGGAGGGCGTCATAGAAGAATCATCTAGTCCATGGTCGTCTGTGGTTCTTGTTAAGAAGAAAGATGGTTCAACGCGGTTCTGTGTTGACTACAGGAAACTTAATGACGTGACCATGGAGGACAGCTACCCATTGCCATGTATAGACGACACCTTAGCAACTTTATCGGGATCAAAGTGGTTTTCCACTCTCGATTTAAAAAGTGGTTATTGGCAAGTAAAGATTGCTCCCGAAGACAAAGAGAGGACTGCATTTTCTACTGGCTCTGGGCTATACCAGTTCACTGTTATGCCTTTTGGATTGTGCAATGCTCCATCAACTTTCGAGTGACTAATGGAACTTGTTTTGAGGGGGGCTGACTTGGAAAACTTGCCTGGTATATTTGGATGACATAATTGTCATGGGACGTAATTTTGACGAGCATTTGAAGAATTTAAGATAAATTTTCAGCAAGTTACGGAATGCTCACCTGAAGTTAAACTACAAGAAGTGCAGCCTATTCCAATAGCAAGTCGAGTACTTGGGGCATACTATCTCAGAACAAGGCATTAAAACTAGCCAAAGTAAAATATCTGCCATTAAAGATTGGCCAGTTCCCCGAGACAAACACGAAGTAAGGAGCTTTTTGGGACTATGTACTTACTACAGGAGATTTGTAGAGGGATTCGCCGACATCGCAAAACCGCTGCACAAATTAACAGAAAAGAAAACACCGTTCTTGTGGAACCATGATTGCAGTCAGGCCGTTGCAAGGCTTAAAGCTGCCCTCTGTTCTAGTCCAATCTTGGCTTACCCTATAAAGGACGGACTGTTTATTCTGGACACGGATGTAAGTAACTGTGGTCTAGGTGCAGTACTCTCTCAAAGACAAAACGGGCAAGAGAAGGTCATTGAGTACTACAGTAAGACTTTAAGTAAGCCAGAAAGAAACTATTGCGTCACTAGAAAGGAGCTGTTGGCCATCGTTAAAGCAGTCGAACATTACCATCGCTACTTATATGGAAAAAGGTTCCTGATTAGAACTGACCATGGAGCCTTGAATTGGTTATTACAGATGAAAAACTCTATAGGTCAAATAGCCAGATGGATAGAGCGCCTGCAGCAGTACGATTTCCAAATTGAACATCGACCAGGAAGGTCTCACGGAAATGCCGACGCATTGTCTAGACGGCCTTGTAAAGAAGATTGTCGGCATTGTCAAAGAACTGAGCAGCGTGAGGGGCTTCCTTCTGTAAGGAGAACGTCGGTAGAAATAAACGATGGCTGGACCACACAGACACTTCGAGAAGAACAAATGAATTATCCAGATATTGGACCCATCCTCTCCGCAAAGACTGACGACAAGAGACCAGAATGGCAAGAAATTGCTGGTAAAAGTCCAAACCTGAAGGCGCTCTGGGCCCAGTGGCACTCTCTTAGAATAGAAAATGGATTACTGAAGAGAGCGTGGGAGAGTCCGGATGGCAAGACCGTAGTCAGTCAGTTGGTTGTTCCTGGTGGCAGAAAATCGTACGTACTACAGGAAATGCACGACAGAACCAGTGGAGGTCATTTTGGGGTCAATAAAACCTTGGCCAAAAGTAAAGAGCGGTTCTACTGGGTGAATTATCATGAAGACGTCGAATCTTGGTGCCGCAAGTAGGAAGTTTGTTGTGCCACAAAAGGACCTCGAACAAGATCACGCGGCCGAATGGTGCAGTACCCTGTAGGTGCTCCATTCGAGAGGGTAGCAATTGATGTCGCGGGACCGTTTCCTCAGACTGAGTCGGGCAATAAATACATCTTGGTCGCCATGGATTACTTCACTAAATGGCCTGAAGCAGACGCCCTGCCTAATCAAGAAGCAACGACTGTGGCAACGGTGCTAGTAAATGAAATGTTCTGCAGATTTGGAGTCTCTCTCGAACTTCATTCTGATCAGGGCCGAAATTTTGAATCGGCTGTTTTCCAGAAGGTCATGGAACTTCTCGGAATTCGCAAGACCAGGACAACTCCTTTGCATCCACAGTCGGATGGGATGGTAGAGAGATTTAATCGGACCATGGAAAATTACCTGTCTAAAATGGTGGCAGATCATCAGCGTGATTGGGACCAACATCTACCTCTCATGTTGATGGCATACCGAGGCTCTACGCAAGAAGTCACTGGTTATACTCCGGCGAAAGTGATGTTCGGAAGGGAAATGAGGCTTCCTGCAGATTTGATGTATGGAACACCAGTAAAAGACTCGCTCAACTCTGAGAACTTTGTGAAGGAGCTCAAGGAGAGGCTGGACAATGTTCATGAACAAGTTAGGAATAAACTGCGGATATCCAGTGATCGATCCAAAACAAGATATGACTTACTAGCTAACTCCCGCGGCTTCCAGTATGGTGATTTGGTGTGGCTATACAATCCGCGGCGAAAGGTGGGGAAGTCGCCCAAACTTAGCCAAAATTGGGAAGGCCCTTATACAATTATAAAGAAAATTAATGACGTGGTGTATAGGATCCAGCGGACCCCCAGGTCAAAGATGAAGGTTGTTCATTTGGATCGATTAGCACGATACCATGGAACTCTATCTGTTCGGGACGAACAGCCTTAGGAGGAGGGCAATGTTACGATTCGCAGCGACGCCGCATCGGAGGCGGGGCAACGCGTTGGGTGGTGGAGTTTCGCGACCACCGCTCGGTTTAATCTAGAAGGCAGTTGTTTACATCCTTTTTTTTTATGTGAGATTATTCAAGAATTCTTATCAAGAACTTTCTAGGTTTTTCTGTAATTTTAGGACCGTATATAAAAGGCGCATAGAGCGAGCGGTTAAGAGTAGTCGTATTTTAATCGAGCTATAAGTAAGCTGAAGTTATAAACGATAATAGAAGGCTATAAGTATTAAGTTGTGAGTTTTTTAGTAGTCGAATTGTACGTGTGTGTATTTGTGGGATAAATAAATAGTGTTTTCGTGTTAAATCGTTACACTGGAATTATCGAACCCCGAGTTCGCAACAATACCATACATTTTTAAAATGTTCTTTTATTAAACCTATAAAAAATCGCAGAAAAATATTTAGCCTTTTCCGTTAAAAACCCGTGACGTATATGGTGGGTCACCCTGTATATATATTTTATAAAAAAAAAGTTGTTTTGCACCCAACGATAAAATTACCTTGTCGTCTTTCTAAAATATGTCTGACTTTTGTCCATAACCACGCCACAAATTAAGAATTAGTTTTATTCGAGTTTAAGAAATTTAGATGTGGTTTATTTAGAAAATTTGTACACATGATTGAAAACACGTGATGGTTTTATCTAAGATATAAAATTGTTATTAATATAAAAGGAGCAGAAATTGGAAAAATAGTACCTACTTATATCGCATAAGGTGGTCGTTCGTTACTGCCGAGAGATTAGATACATAAACCAGAACGCGTAGCCTTAAGATTTACCACAATTTCGAGACAGTAAAGAAACTTTTCAGCAAGATATTGATAAACCATTTGATTAAAAACCTCACCACCATCCTGATAAGGTCACTTCCCACCCTTCAGGGTAATAAATAAAATTGCTACCTAGCTCTTATTACTTTTTACAAAGGTTTTAATAATGATGGATTGTAAATTTTCCCGCAATCATAAAAGTCTCCAAGAACAATCATAAAAGTCTCCACATCGTTGCAACCGATTCTTATTACCTCTCACTATATTATTTACATATTTTCAGGTCGACTCCGAGCCATCAGCATTAGAATTTCGATGGAGCTTTAACAGTACTCCGGGAATCTCCCGGGACTTGACAAAACATTCCAAGGAAGAAGATGGTACTAGTGTGTTGACTTATGTCCCCCATGAAGCAGCCGATTACGGGACGTTGCAGTGCTGGGGAAGAAACGAAATTGGATGGCAAAGAATATCCTGTACCTATCATGTAGTTCCCGCAGGAAAGCCAGATCCACCTCAAAACTGCGTATTAACCAACGTGACGCACCATTCAGTTGTAGTTACTTGCCAGAAAGGATTCGACGGAGGTAAGTTAACTAATGCTGAAGTTGTTATTTACATGAATTAGACTTATTTATATGGAACATTTTAAAACCATATTTCTTAACAACGTCTGAAAAATAATTGCGTTTTTTATCAATATCTGCCAAATCATGTGAATTTGACAATTCAAATAATTATTTTCAAAGAGTTCCTTTAGTCTTAGGCTTCATTGCACATGGTGAACCATTCTCTGGGCTTCCAAGCCGTGGTGCAATAGAAATACTTTCTTCGTGTCTCCCACATCTGTAGTGGGCAATCAAAGATAACGCTGTAAGGGTGGACGCGCCCCACCGTATTTAATAATTTTGACAGACTGAAATTGTAACTGAAAAGTTCTAAGCATTTCTATTCTGCAGCCCCTGTAGGGGAGTAGTAGAGCTTTACCTTGCGAGGATTGTAACTTGACACTTTTTAGATTATTCCTAAATCTTTGAGGCAGATATTCACTTTTTACTATTTACTTTTGAGTACCTATTTCGTCCTAAGACACCTTTTTTGGTGATTTGTTTGATGTTGAAGAACGAATTTTATTCTCAACATCAGTAGAATTACTGAGAATACTAAATTATTCTTAAAAAGGCTCGGACGAAAACATCTAAATTAGTTATTACCCCAAACATCTAAATTAGTTACTACACCAACCAAAACAATTCTAAGTGGTAAAAAGCTACACTTTCTTTTAAATGTAGATAGAAACGCTGAGATTGATGACGTTGCGACAGAGCATATTCTTCGGCTAGCTAATTTTTCGGTTTGTCCAAACCTACATTTTTTTCTTTTAGTTTCTGAGTTTATCTTGTTACTACATACCCTGTGACACAAGAGACGTGAGTCAGTTCCCATTTCTTTCTTTTATAATTTTGAAAAATTGTGTTGTTATACCGGGTGTCCAGCAGAACCCTGGACATAGGAGATTAACATGGGAAATCGGTTTTTATTTTTTTGCGCCTGTACGGTTGATTTGATTGAAAAACTTTTAAGAGTAAAGTTGTAGAGTTTATAGTCAGTTATCATCCTGTAATTTTTTCAATACCACAGTTTTGGCTATTTTTTGGAAAAACGCCTCGAAAAGTGCAAAAATTTGAATTTGGCGCGTCACCCCCACCATGCATGTGCAGTGTCGCCAACATAATAATTTCATATGTCAGATTCAGAGCCGATTTTCCTTTCTTATTTATTTTGAGGGACTATCATGTAGTAATTAACGTGATTATGCAGAGAAAATTAACTGAAAACCTGACGATAATGTTCTTAAATTATAGGTAAGTAAAAGTTACGTTTATAATTATCATAATTAGTAAAAGGAAAATCATTCCAATTTGTGTATGGCTGGTTGTCTAATTCATTTTAGTTTAGCAATACGACAACCACGATGACATGACCATTTGTCTCTTGTCACCAATTAAGGGTGTTCGTTGTTGTTGTTATTGAGGTGAATTCATCTATCTCCAAATGTTTTACTTCAAAAGTGTCTATTTTGCACTGCTGTGTGACGCGAGGCCCCATCCTGCATGTAAAAAACCCTTGCTAAGTGCTGGACTCTTCTATGACAGACAAAATCTCATTGGAAAACCAAATACAGTGGGCCCCAAAATGCCAATCCACACATTGACAACTTCTCGACGTTGGTCTCGGTTGTCCTGCACTGTATGTGGATTTTAGAGAGTCAAAACTCATTCATTTTGTTGATTTGAGGGACCCATTAATCCAAATTAACATTCATTGGTGTAACAAATGTTTATAGCAAATAAGCAAGACCAGTAAGCAGATAGCGATGGATGTTTGATCTGCTAAGACCAGTTTCTTTCATGTTTTATCTATGTATCTGGAGACTATAGTGCCTGTGAAAAAAACTCTTTTCAGTGACAACAAATCTTGCCAAACTGGCCACAAACAACTTGAAAAACTGGCGAAAAATTGGTTTTATTCCAATCGATTGCTGCTGAATGCAAGACACAGAGGATGGTGTGACGCCCCATCTTGCATGTAAAACACCCGTTCTAATGGCTGGATGGCTTCTACAGCAGGCAAAATGTCATTGCGAAGCATATTGCCAGATTTGTTGGCATTCAAACTGCAATCAATGAAAAATGGACCTATAACATGGCGCCCCAAAATGCCGATCCACACGTTACAGTTGCTCGACGTTGGTCCCGATTGTCATGCACTATATGTGGGTTTTGGAGTGCCCAAATCCGATCATTTTGTTGATTTGAAGAGCCAGTCAATCCAAATTAGCATTCATCCCTGAAACAAATGTTTCTAACAAATCTTGGGGCTGCAATAATTTTTTCGGTTAGGATTTCACAAAACTCCATTTGGGGGAAAAGGTGGGTCGGTACAAGTTGTTGATGGTTCTCTTGTTTGTAGCTTTCAAAACCTTCTTTTTGCAGATAATTATGGATGGTCAATCCACTAAGTCTAGTTTCTTGGCCAATCTGTCGAATACTCTTGGAAGGATCATTGTTTACTGCAGCAAGAACAACAAGTTTTGCCACATTTTCATCCTCTGGAGCTGCACCAGCTTGAAGTCATCGCTTTCGCTCACAGGAACATATCGGCTTAATACTCCCAGTTTCCTCAAAACGAGCAACCACCGCCTGAAGTGAACTGCATGCTGATATTGGTTGTTCAGGAAACAATGCAACAATGTTGTCTCGAATTTGAGCAAAGGAATTACCAGCCCAGTATTGTTTTAAAACAAGTTTTCTCTCCTCAAAATTCATAACTAATGAAATATTTAAATAAAAAATAATAAAAATAAAATTTTACACTTTATCAACAAAATGGTTCCTAATTTCCTTACTTTTAATATCAATAAATACAAGGTTTCTGTATACATTACATTTTTATTTCGAGGAAATTGTGTGTGAAAAAGTGGATGCAACAAGTACCAAAATAAGTATATTTCCATAATCAATCTATACATAAATTTCTTAACAGAAGAAATTAACAAGTGGACATGAAAAAGAAATGTAACATAAATTTAGGTAATAACACAGATAACAACAATTATTCCTATAAAAACACTATCACCTTTATTAAGATTCAATTCAATTCAATTCAAATTTATTCATGTTTACATTCACCAAAACAGCAATGTACATACCTCAAAAATAGAATAGTCTACAAATTAAATTTAAATAAATTCAGTCCAGATGCCATTATTTACTTAATACTAAAAGCTTACAGTCAACATCCTAAAATAGACTATACAGAGAGAAGAAAAAAAAATTAATAATTTTGATTAAAATACTTAAAATACTCTTCATCACAATAAAAAACATTTACCATTAAAATTTGCTTAATTTCTTTTCGGAAACTATCCACTGTCAATGCTTTAATTTTTATGGGCAGTTGAAATATTTTACCGCCCAGTAGCCAGGACCATTCTGGCACCTTCTCAAACGACAATATGAGGTTATTAAACTTTTTCGGTCTCTAGTAAGGTAAGCATGCATGTCCTCGTGAGCAGAAAACAGATACATGTTATTTTTCACAAACAGCAAATTCTCCAATATAAACATGGAGGGCAAGGTTAGTATGCCTAGCTCTCTGAAGTGCGCTCTGCAGTCATCCTTGTAGCCCAGGCCAGCCAACAATCTGACCGCTCTTCGCTGAAGCCCGAACAAACGCTTAGCCCCCGAGGCGTGGCCCCAAACAACTACAGCATAAGAGAGCCATGCATGAGAAGATGCAAAGTAAGCCGATCTAAGTACTGTACGAGATATCCTATCTGAAAGCTGACGTAGCAGGTACAAACTTGTATTGAGTCTTGAAGCCAAGTTGTCAGTGTGTAAATCCCATTTGGCACTCTCATCCACAAGAACCCCAAGAAATTTAACCTGGGATATGTGGTCATTTACGGTTCCAATCTTCCTCAATGCAAACACCATCCTCTGTGTCTTGCATTCAGCAGCAATCGATTGGAATGAAACCAATTTTTGTCCAGTTTTTCAAGTTGTTTGTGGCCAGTTTGGCAAGATTTGTTGTCACTGAAAAGAGTTTTTTCACAGGCACTATAGTCTCCAGATACATAGATAAAACATGAAAGAAACTGGTCTTAGCAGATCAAACATCCATCGCTATCTGCTTCTGGTCTTGCTTATTTGCTATAAACATTTGTTCCACCAATGACTGTTAATTTGGATTAATGGGTCCCTCAAATCAACAAAATGAATGAGTTTGGACTCTCTAAAATCCACATACAGTGCAGGACAACCGAGACCAACGTCGAGAAGTTGTCAATGTGTGGATTGGCATTTTGGGGCGCGCTGTATTTGGTTTTCCAATGAGATTTTGTCTGTCATAGAAGAGTCCAGCACTTAGCAAGAGTTTTTTACATGCAGGATGGGGCCTCGCGTCACACAGCACTGCAAAATAGACACTTTTGAAGTAAAACATTTGGAGATAGATGAATTCACCTCAATAACAACAACAACAACGAACACCCTTAATTGGTGACAAGAGACAAATTGTCATGTCATCGTGGTTGTCGTATTGCTAAACTAAAATGAATTAGACAACCAGCCATACACAAATTGGAATGATTGTCCTTTTACTAATTATGATTATTATAAACGTAACTTTTACTTACCTACAATTTAAGAACATTATCGTCAGGTTTTCAGTTAATTTTCTCTGCATAATCACGTTAATTACTACATGATAGTCCCTCCAAATTAATAAGAAAGGAAAATCGGCTCTGAGTCTGATATAAGAAATTATTATGTTGGCGACACTGCACATGCATGGTGGGGGTGACGCGCCAAATTCAAATTTTTGCACTTTTCGAGGCGTTTTTCCAAAAAATAGCCAAAACTGTGGTATTGAAAAAATTACAGGATGATAACTGACTATAAACGCTACAACTTTACTCTTAAAAGTTTTTCAATCAAATCAACCGTACAGGCGCAAAAAAATAAAAACCGATTTCCCATGTTAATCTCCTATGTCCAGGGTTCTGCTGGACACCCGGTATATATCTCCTTATGCCGCTTTCTCTCAGTCTTAGCTACGTTTTATCCTAATTCCGGATTAACTAAAAATTACCAATAATTTATTACTTTTATTACTAACTACCTGTATATTTTCCTAGGCTTTCTTTTCTCCCTAAAAATTATCTTTGCAATCTTGTATAACATTTTATTTGATAACGCTTGTTCAGCATTATCACCACTCCCTGTTTCCACGTCGATTTAAAGATGCGTTCGCCACAGCGCAGAGCCTGCACCCTTTCTAGTCCAGTTCTTCGGCTCCTTGTTGAAGATGCTGTTCGGCCCAGAAGCCTTTCGTTTCACAAGGGTCCTCAGGATGTCCCTGACTTCTCTGGGGGTAACCGGGTCTATCGGGTGCCGCTGAGCCCTGGGGTCCTCGTTCATCATCGTCAGGGTGATGATTTATCCTACACTCTCTTTCAAGTGGTTGGCCAAATGCTTCCGCCTTATCCTCGTCGCTGTACGCCATACCGTTTACGGTGTTCGGTGGTGGTACGGTGTTTGCCTCGCGCCTGAGTCGTCTTTGAAGTCGCCAGAGCTCTAGCTCGCTCATCTTACCATCTCAACATCGACTACGGTGTTCACGCAGGGCTGTTTTCAATCGCTAGCTGCTTTCGCTAAGCAGCCGGCGATTATCCTCTGAGGGGCCTCTGAGGGACCCTGTAAAATCGAGGCAGTCGTTTCTGTTCCTGAACGAGCACCCGTATATGTTCGGGAGTTTCCCCATATTGAGTGCGTGGTTTTTGCACCTCGCGCTCAATTATGAATAGACTTACAGTCTGCCAGCACGTCCTCCTCAAACGCCTGCACGGCACTCTCCAGGTGGGCCCCATTAGCTATAACTGGGACAGTCGCAAGTGCGTTAAAATGCTCTTGAAACCGTTCCTAGTTAGTATGCCTAAAGCAGTCTAGTCGAATTGTGATCCGAGGTACCTTCATTCATCGTCACCAACTCTGGCCCGTCCCTCAACACCGCAGAGTCGGACGTTCCTCAATACCGCAATGTCAAGTACGTCCGGTCTCTCGCCCTCGTTGGGTAGGCATGTCGGTTCTTCGAGCCCCATTACCACTCCGCCAGCAGCGGTCGTCATATCCAACAGCCTGACACCTTGCCTGTTATCAGTTGCAGAGTTCCATGAATAGTGCTTGCAATTGAGATCGCCAACCAGCATTAGTGCTTCTTGTCCACCCAAGAAAATGTCGAAATCTTCCTCCTGCAGTTCATAGCACACATAGCTGGTGCCCACGACGACAGAAACTACATCAATTTCTGTGTCTTGGACGCCCAGGTAATGATGTACGATGGCGTTTCTCACCAGTATGGCCACTCCTTCGTTATTGGGGTTCTTGCTGTCGTAACGATACGTGCTATACCCCCGGAAGTTTACGCGAACGTAGCTACCAATCTTTGTTTCTTGAAGACCCAGAATTTCCGGCTCTCTTTTCGTCAAGAGGAGGTCCACTTCGCACTTTCTGGCGCAGAACCCGTTAACGTTCCAAGACATAATGGTGGGGGACTCAGTGTGCCTGTCCATTACCGAAGCGGAGTGCCTAGTGAATCCATCCTTTCAAGCAGTTTTTCAACTTGGCTTCGATGGCCTTGATGAGGCTATCATCCTTCTAAGTGTTTTTGCCCTTGGGAGCTTTCGAGCTCCCAAGAGCAAAATCCGGGTTTCCCACCCGGATTTTGGCCCGTTGTGGTACTCTCCGACTTTTTAGTTTGCTTTTAGTTTTTAGTTGCACTCGAGCCAGTTGGCTGGGTGGCCTTCTGCCCCGCAAAGAACGCACTTTGCGTTGCGGGTCTAGTCCGCGGCTTTCGCGTGTTTACGCTCGCAGCCCACGTATTTTCCCGCGCACTTGACACAACGCTCTTGATGACGACACTGCGACTGCCCATGGCCATATCGCTGGGAGCGATAGCATTGGGTGGGCACTGGTTCTTTCTTTACTGTTTCTCTATTTTGAGCCAGTTTCTCTATTTCTCTATCATAACGTCTGAACATGTAGCCAAAACTAGGGCCAACTGCTGCTTGGTCTTTCTGTTCGTCATTCTAAACAGAGCAGCAGTACATTTGTCCTCCAGCAGAGTGTAGGTGTGAAACCTACGTTTCATGGAGGCTAGCACACGGACTATCTTTTTGTATTCCCCCGCGGTCTCAGGCGCCAGCCTGAAGCCCCCTTTGGTGAGGGTGGGCCTCTTGATTTTTATGCCGGCAACTTTATGCTGAGCCGGCAGCTCAGCCCACTTTTGCCGGCCCTCTACAACCACAGTACCTCTTGGGCCTTCGCTGTTTCAGCAAAGGTTCTAGGTCTTGTCTCCTGCTTTTTCTCTTGAAGTCCATCTATTTCCATCCCGGTGATCGGGTCAAGAACGGTCCGCCTTTTGGGTTTCTCGTTTCTTGGCGGAACAGATCGATAGCTTTCCTCTTACCACCTGCCGCTACCGCCGCCGTTGCCTTTAACACAGGCTTTTCCGCCATTTTCCCGGGCTCCTAGAATCAATAAGCCCGAGAAAAACCGGCATAACGAGATATAATATAAAGGTACAAATTTTTTTAATTTTATCTTAAAAAATAACAAAAATAGAGACTGACTCATGTCTCCTGTATCACCCGGTATAGCCTACATTATCTGAGATAGTTTGACACATTTTGTTATGTGCATAAAGTAAGCAAACCCAAGCAAGTTTTTTAGATTATCCCTGTCTATTTTGTTAATCTCACACAAATTATTGTGATGGCTCCATTTAAGCCCTTTTCAGTATAACTCTTCCATCCAAAAGCTCTCCCCACATGTTTGAGCTGTGGGGAATTCAATTATGAGGGTTTAGAGATTCTCTTGCAAAGCTGCCTCTTTAGCGCCAGAGGTAGGTTGCTCGCTACAGTTCACCAGTTCTTTTTCTTCCAACCGGGCTTAATTCTTCCCTCTGGAAAGCAAAGTTCGCTTGCCGTAAATCTAATTCTGATAAGATAGCTCAAAATAAAGTATTAACAAGCACACGTCACTATTGCGTCTTTTTCCCAGAGAGTCAAAGCAATCGACTAGTTGATAGGTGATGTTCTTTTGTTTTTCCGTCATGTTATCTGTGGGTTATCAACATTATGTGACACAAAGAATTTTGTGCTAGTACTTAGCAGAATCTCCTTGATAAAGTCGTCAAATCAACGTCAAAGCGCTAACAATATTTCTGCAAAAGAGTTCTTTTCCTTCGAGTCGAGTCCCTTTTAGACAGCTTGCAAATCACTTAACGAAGGACACTACATCACATAATCACAATCTGTAGAGGCCAGGGCTGATTCTGGAGGACAGGGCTTTCTACAACTATATTTTGTTATAAAGTTGCATGTGAAATGTCAAAAAAAACGGATGAAAGAACGAAAGTCCATTTACTTTGATTATGTCACCTTTTTCTATCAAAAATTCATTGGCTTCTAGATGACGTTTTGTACAAATGAATGAATGGCTGGGTATAATCGTACTCAACAATTACAAAACTTGAAGCAAAGCAAGAACTTGGATGTGTACGTAAATGTGCGTGTCTTAATCAACTTGTGTCTTGTAACATCACTTTTTTTGTAAAATTACGTAATTTTACAATATAGAGTAAAAAATCTTTGGAGCTAAATAGTAGATTATGTTACTAGGAGCTAAAGTGAAACTTTATGGAGCAAGCAAACGTCAACAATAAAATCTAAGGATATTTTATTAAAATTTTAAGATATTTCTTTCGGGAACGTGATTCAATGACCATAATTTAGTGTGCCCTGGTAGACGTTTCTATAGAAGTTTTTAGACTTTATTGAATAAATAACGTTTTTCTACAAACGTCAAATAATGACGCATTTTACGCTTTCATTAGACAAACGAAAACCTAACCTTTTTTGAGGATCAGAATGTGAGTTCACTTTTATGCGCGTTGCCCAGGACAGCAAGCGAAAAAATTTTATCGCTTGCTGTCAATAGCAACTACCACCACTTAACCAAATATTTAAAACGTCATTGTCACTTTGATTTAAACTTTCAGATTGTGTCTTCATTCAAATTTCAGATTATTTGGAATTTATTGTTTGTAGAAAAAACGTTGTATGCATTACGAGCACAAAGTAACTTTTTTGCTCTCGAGTGATTGCCGCTCTCCGCTTCGCGTCGAGCTGCAAACTTCACTCTCCGAGCAAAAAAGTTAAATAACTATTAAATACATATTATAATTCTTTTTAATTCATTAAACAGTTGTAATCTTATTAATAATTAGAGCCACCTATAGTTGCTACATGGCAGAGTTCACAACGTCAGATTCCGAAAGCATGAATTGCACCCCCCTGAAGTGACTGAAGCCGCATTACAAGTGATGAACAATTTAGTACCTACAAAGTCCACTAAGCAAACAACAGTAGTTATGAAAAGTTTTTTCAATGGTGTGCAGGCCAAAATGTCAATAAATATTCTGAAAACGTGCTGTTGGCGTATTTCTCTCATTTGGGTACTGAAGTGAAGATGAAGTGTTTGACTATGTGGACACATTATTCAATGATCGAAGCATTATTGAACGTTAAGCAGGCAGTTGACTACTAAATTACGTGCTTATTTAAAAAGACAGAATTAAGGTTATTATCAAAAAAAAAATCACAAGTTTTACAAAGGAAGAAATTCGGGGCTTCTTATCTGATGCTCCAGATCAGATTTATTTGGCAATGAAGGTAAACCTTCGAAGGAAAAAATTCTATTAATACAGGTTATTAAATTTTACATCTTTTATAGGTTGGTTTGGTATTTGGTCAGGGCCATGTCGTTGCGATGAACTTGTAAATATGAAAAATGAAGATTTAAAGACTCTGTTGCACATCAAAATTCCAGTTTCTTAAACATGTAAAGCTCGATCATTTACAATTGTAAACGAAAAGTTTCTACAGATTTACAGAAAGTACGCTTTTCTAGGACCAAAGAAAATGAAGGATTCCCGTTTTCTTTTAAAGTATTCGAAGGGAAAATGCCAAAAAGCCGTCATGGGGGGGATTCATAAGATTTTTAGCATCACAAAAGCGGTGGTAGATTTTTTGAAATTGCCCAATCCAAATCTATACAATGGCAATGCTCGAAGAGGCTACATTGTTGGTGGACGGAGGAGCTGATCTGGCATGTCTAAAGAGGCATGGTGGATGGAAATCCAGCACTGCATCAGACGGTTACATTGACGAGTCTATGGCAAACAAGAACTACACAGAAAGAAAGATCGTTTCATCCAGTACAATCGCCACACAAGCTGGAAATGTCGAGAATGTCTCACCTAGACTAAGTATTGCCACTGGAATAAAGGAGAATTACGAGTCCACCACAGAGGGCTCCCCTAGCTACATCACAAGTACCGGGTGTTCATTAGAAAACTTCATCTAGCAAGCTAACAAATTTTGACCTAATCAAAATAAATGGACTTTTGTTTCTCCATCTTTTTCTTTTGACATTTCACAGCCAACTAGATGAAGTTTTCTAATGAACACCCCGTATGCCTGGTACAAGCAGGGGTTTTAATTTTCGTGGTGCTACCATAAGTAATTGTACATTTAATGTCAGAACGTTTAAGTAATAAATTCAATAAAATTTCATAATTCTTATAATCGAGTGTCCATTATTTGCGAGCAACATTTGCGGCCTAGGCGGCAATTGTGATTGTTATTGCCTCCAGAATATAATTTGACACTTTGCAGCAAGGTACAACTTGCGGCATATTGTCACTTTAATGACGTTTAAAATAGTATATTATTATACGAGCTTTTTATGATAGCCATTATTCCCTTAGGGGGGGCGTCGCCTGCGGCTCAGGACGCAAGTCTCTCGTGGGATCTCCCGATTTTCTCCCCCGGATTCTCCCGAATAATGGCCATAAAAAGCGAGTATAATACTATACTTTGTCTGCGGCCATGGTCTAATAATTACAAATTATAAAATCTATAGGTAATGTAAAAAAAATTATTGAAATGTCAAAGTGACACTCGCGTTTGACGGCAAAACAAGTGCATTTTTTACGCTGCGGAATTTTATATTGCATTGTTGTCTACTCCTACTGGTTGCCAAGCCAACATATATAACTTAAATGGTGAGCGGAAATAATGATATTATTTTATTATATAATATAATATATTACATAAAAAAATAAAGATATAATTTATAGCTAATTTCTCGATGCTCAGTTTAAGAGGAAAAAGTTCTCCCGTTGCCAATTACCTTGTTCGAAGAAAGCTTTAATATAAAACCTGACTGATGTTAGGCAAGATTTATTGTCATCATGGCTGCAAGCTCCGAATAAGGGTATGTGATTAATTATTATTCTCTCCAACTCCAACTTAGTAAATTTAAACGTAGTTACTGAGTTGGGAAACAAGTTTTCCATTTTGCTGTTAATTATTTAGAAAACCATAATAACGCAAAATATTTTTGTCCACGACCACTTAATAATATATTGATATTCAGCTTGTTGAGAAAATTTAAATAGAGCTCATATAGCGTCAGAGGGATAAAAGAGGCGAAACTGGGGGAATAATATCATTATTGTTATGTGTGGTTAACGTCCTTGTTGCCAATGAATAGGAACAGGTTTGCGGGTATAAAACTGAATAAAACCAGCTCTCGTTAAAAAATTGCCGACGTTTCGATTGTATATTACAATCTTCTTCAGGGCTTTTTTTTTAGGTTGAGAACATAGTTGTGTCAATAGAGTTTAGTGCACCAGTACACATAATGGAGGAATTGGAATGGACCAAAATAGGCACTGCCGTCTCGAAATAATTGTAAGCGGGCGTCTTTCTTGAAAGAAAGAATGCTCGGCCAGAAAGTTTCGACCAGAAAGCTCGACCAGAAGTTCTGGTCGAGCATTCTTTCAAGAAAGACGCCGCTTACAATTATTTCGAGACGGCAGTGCCTATTTTGGTCCATTCCAATTCCTCCATTATGTGTACTGGTGCACCAAACTCTATTGACACAACTACGTTCTCAACCAAAAAAAAAAGCCCTGAAGAAGATTGTAATATACAATCAAAACGTCGGGAATTTTTTAACGAGAGCTGGTTTTATTCAGTCCTATACCCGTAAACCAGTTCCTATTCAATATCATTAGTCCCATTTAAGTTATATAAGTTGCCTTGGCAACCAGTAGCAGTAGGCAACAATGCAATATCAAATGGGGCAGGGTAAGAAATGCTCTGGTGGCAGCGGTTTTGCCGTCAAACGCGACTGTCACTTTGACATTTCAATAATTTTATTTACACTACCTATAGAATTTATAATTTGTAATTAGACAATGACAGTGGACAAGGTATAGTATTATACTCGCTTTTTATGGCCATTATTCCCACGGAAGACTTGCGCCCCTAAGGGAATATTGGCTATCATAAAAACTATAGTATATTATTAAAGCTCCTTTAACAATATACGGGGTGTTCATTATAAAATTTCATCTAGTTGGCTGGGAAATGTCAAAAGAAAAGGATGGAGAAACAAAAGTCCATTTATTTTGATTATGTCATCCTTTTCTGTCAAATTTTCATAGCCTGCTAGATGAAATTTTATAATGAACACCGCATACTATAGATTATTCCAATGCGTTATTGAGCACCGTCCGCGATATAGCCATCACATCCACCCTTGTTGTACAATATAGGTACTATTTTATTAAAAAACGATCTCATAATGTTCCAAGTATGCACTTCAACTGCTTTTTGTATAGTTAAGTGAGTCCAATTCGTAAAAATATTTACCAATTGTGGACGGGGTGGCCTTGGGCAGAGATATCGATAGGAATGATTTCAAGGGATTTTTTTCACAACCTCTCCATTTCAATGGTGCGTTCCTGATATTTAGTTCTCTTCTCTGAATATTTCTTGAGAACATTCTGATCTGACTGTGATAGCTTATCTTGGAAGACGAAAACGGTTGTATTGTGCATTACTGTTTTATCTGTGTGAATATCTATGTCATGTAGGAATTTGTAGTTTTTAGTCTCCAATAGAAGTTTGACAGGGTAAGGATAACATGTCGCTATATCTATATGCAGGTCATACCCCAGGGCTAAGGGATTGGTGGACAACTTTCGCCACTGAGTTTTGCCTATCAGCATATTCTAGCATGTTCTACCAGTAATTTGCAGCTCCAGGTTATATAATGACAGTCTATGAGAAATGATGACATTTTCATACATTAATCATTGTTAGTAGTATGGGCTTCATGATTTATCTTCTGTAGTTGTTAGGGACTTGGTCTTATATATTAATTATGAAACCCCCGTTTCGGAGTGTAGCTACAACAATAATATACCAACCTTTTCATTCAGTTTACCAAAACAGTTAGTCATGGAAATCTGATAGATAACCCCTTTTATAAAGTTTGAAAGGTGTCAGTTTTTGGTTATAATTCCAAAATTTAAAAGTCAGAAAATACTATCGTTATAAAAAAATGTTGGTGCCAGAATTTGCTAAAATATAAGTTGCATGTAAAATGAATTTTCGTTACACTATATTGTTATACAGGGTGGCCCAACGAAAACTTTCCACCAGGGTTTTCTGGCCTATGAAGCAGAAGACACGAAAACGCTCGGACCCGTCAATTTTCATACTAAGGGGGACATATTTTTTTGATGTAATTATTGCCTTAGAGGAAACCGTGACTTTCACCCTGAAAATTTTAAATGGAAAAGGGGTGTCAAGTTATTTTCAAGGGCGTTCAACTACATTTTTAGTGCCGCATCATTTTTTAAATATCAATGATTTGTTCTCGAGAAAACAGGAGCATGAGACAGAAAAATCGTTTTGACATTAAATTTATTTCAATTTATTAGTTTTTGAAAATGACCAACACCCACCTTCATACAGTAGTAAAGACATTGTTCAAAGTGCACTCGAACATATTACAACATTTGTGGAGTTATAAGATTACACTCATTTACAATACGTTGCCGCAAGTCTTCAAGTGAATCCGGTTGTGTAGCATTTATTTTGGACTTCAAATGACCCCATAAAAAAAGTCCAGCGTTGACAAATCCGGGGAACGTGCAGGCCATTCTGTAGGTCCTCTTCTCCGAATCCACCTTTGAGGGAATGTTACATTTAAAATCTGTTTGATAGGGGCGGCGTAGTGCGGAGGAGCCTACTAATTTTCGGAGATCATATTGTCGGTCCATTCTTTTTACCTGGAAACTTGAACGGACAGGTCTATATGAATTTGTTGGAAGACGCCATTGATCCAGCTTTAACCGAAATAATCGAACACGACGACGGTCACCGTGAAGAAAACGTCATTTTTCAACAAGGTGGGACATCAAAAAAATTTGTCCTCCTTAGAATGACAATTGACGGGTCCGAGCGTTTTCGTGTCTTTTGCTTCATAGGCCAGAAAACCTTGATGGAAAGATTTCGTTGGGCTACCCTGTATTTATTTATCAAAACCAAAAATAGACATGACAAATGGTTCTTAACGGACGCCGGCCGTTAAGAACAATGTAAAACTTATATTACCCTAGTAACCACTCTGTACATGTTTTCATTTCTCTGGTGTCCTTTCTGTTGATTGGACCATTTTATTTAACAATTTTTTTGTTAATAAAATTAGTGTATCGAAAACCATTGAGTGACACACGGCCGATGACTCACAACCAAGAATATTATTTATGTAAAAATAATGTTTTCGGCGGATTATAAATCTCGGCTGCGCTACGCTATGCCTCGGTTTACAAACTCCACTTCGCTCGTTATCCACCTTGTATCGTTAATAACTATAAACGCCTTCATATCAAGTCAGGTTTCGCAAAGTCATTAAGTCAGGTCACTTTAGTTATCATTTTAGATTATTTCTGGTCAATTTAAGTCGGGTCAGGTTAATTTTGGTTATTTTAGGTTAGTTCAGTTTAGTTAGGTAATGTCCAGGTAATGTCAGTTCATGTTAATTTAAGTTAATTCAGATTAGTTAAGTTTAGTTCGCGCTAGATTAGGTCAGTTCAGGTTAGATCAGGTATTGGGATTAGTTCAGGTAAACAGTGATACAGATTCCGAGCTGAACAGAATCAGGATCTGTAGCGGCCCATCAGGGTCGTGCTCTCTCGTTGACCAAATCCATAGTGGCCCGTCAGGTTAACGATGAAAATAAAAAATGGCTGAATGATTCATATATAGAGTGTTTTTCACGGCCCTGAAGGGCCACTGCAGATGCGGTCGAGGAGAAGGGATCACCCTGAAGGCTCCCTTTCACACGCCAACATGTTTGCGCAAACTAGTTTACGCATACCGCCATCGCAAACTTGTTGGAGTCGACGTTTGTATTTTTAACGCTCAAACATTTTAGGACAAATTGTATAGTTGTGGGAGTTTAACAAGCCGTTTGGTATCATTCTAGTCTTCTAGTATTACGTATTTCTACAGCAATATTGCAGAAGTGGGACGAAAACTAATATGGATATAGACATCGGTGTATGTGCAGGAGAACTGCTAGGACTGGTTGAAGAGATTTGCCCAAATCAATTATTTTGTTTGTACAAACAAAATGTTTGCTCTTTCACGCACAAATTATTGCGCAAATCTGTTTGATCAACTTAATTTGCGCAAGTATGTTTAAGTGTAAAACGGGAGCTTTAACGGGCCACTACGGATTATAGGTCACATATACGGACACAGCTCACAATCTCGTTTTCGGTCAGAATCGGTATGTATCACAGTTGTACCTCAACAGATAAGTTAACTGGCCTGAATTTACTTAAAATACCCTGACCTGATCTAACCTAAATTGACCTTGCCTGAACCAATCTGATTTACTCTGCTAAACTGATCGGAATTAATGAGCTAACTTAAACTAAAATCTAAAGTGATTTCCGGGCTTTGAAGCCGTGGTCCAATAGAATTTCTTCCTGACGTTTCGTGTACAGCTGCGGCAGACATCAAAGGCGATGAGGCAATGGGCGAAGCGATCTCCCGTGCTTCTCAACAATGACTGATTCGACTGTAATTGGCTCCGTGGTATTTATTCTCCCGCCGTCGCGCTGCAGTGGAGGGACTGGGGTGAGGGGAGGTGGTGGCGCGGGGTTCAGGCGCACTTCAGGTATGTCGTAGAACTCGCTTCCAGGCTTCATTTAGAAACGTAATTTCCTCCTTCCTGTTGAAATTGTTGTCGTGTTGGCAAGATGGAGTGGAAACAAAAGAGGAGTTGCAGGCTGGGACAAACACAAAAGTCAGCAGTAGCAGAGCACGCTCTCTCTGAAGGTAAGGACATCCTGTTCAACTAAGTGGATATCTTATATCAATCGCAGCGTTTCTATCCGAGACTAACGAGAGAAGCCATTGAGATCTTTATACACTACAAGAATTGCAACAGGAAGGAGAAAATTACGTTTCGAAATGCAGACTAGAAGCGAGTTCTACAACATACTTGAGGTGCGCGAAATCCCGCACCACCACTACCTCCACCCCAGTCCCTCGACTGCAGCGCGACGGCGTAGGAATAAATACCACGGAGCCAACCACATTCCAATCAGTCAACGTCAAGAAGAAATTTCATTGGACCACGGCTTCAAAGCCCAGAAAACACTTTAAACTGTATTTTGTTCTAAACTAATATTTAGAACTTTAAGTAACTTGAACTAACCTGAACTGACTGACCTGAATTAACATGATCTAACCTAACATAACCAGAACTAATTTGACCTAACGTGACCTGACCTGACCTAACTTGACCACATTCTCGAAAATAGTAAGAAATAGCCATATGTTTTTTGTTACATACTAATAACTTAGAATTTTCTTAGAATCCGAAATTTGTCCGAGAACAAATATACAGGCTATTCCATTTGAAATAAGAAAACTCACGTCACTTCAAGTGAAACCGGAAACGCAAGGTAGTTATACTTATGTGCAATTTGTAGACACTCTGTTTGTTTAAATCACAATTTAAAAATTTTAACATTTGTTTAACTGGAGTTATCGCTTGGCCAGCAACTCTTGTACCGCTCGGTATAGGCTACGTTGGGAGGGCGCATTCTTTAATAAATTTTTAAATTAACCTTAAGGAATTATATGCAAAATTCATGGATTTACAGACGTTTCTCTGCGATTGTTAGAGCGTAGCGGCTTTACAGCTTCACTCGCTTCACTTTGCATATTATGGAAATTTACACAAATCTGTTACCGTTAATGTAAGGCAGCTGAATTACGCAGAATTTTCATTTGAATGATATTTTTAGGTTAATTATTCAAAACAATTATAAATATGTAATTTTAACTCAAAATCCCATTTGAAAATTAATTTTCTTAAAATGTTATTAAAGTATCATTCAAATTAATCAAGCAGATGTTTTTGGAAATTTTGCAGACGCGATATATCCGGAATTGCTAAGCCGGTTCAGTCAATTAATCAACTCAAATAAAATTAATGAAAACATATAAAAAATCTGTTGTATACAAGAGAATTTGTGTTCCGAACCTGCACGGTACAGAGCACTGGTTCGCGAACTAAGAGCCATGCAGTATTAGATCTAATACGCTGGTGGATGTCGCTTGTTCCTGCTCTTTACAACATCTCACCGCTTTTCCGTACCTTTTTGGCTTTAAGCCGCGAACTCACGGTCGCCAATTTGTGGACCAGCTGAAAGTGTACTGATGGGGGGTACTATATACTCTTTACACATCGTTATGGTTCCGATAACCTGTGAGGTACAGATCAATATGGGTTGCTTCTCGAACTGAGAGCCATGTGACATGCAGTATTAGATCTAATACGCTGGTGAAGAGGTCAACCCCGAAACTAGTATGCAGAAAGGTTGATCGACAAATTAGTGACCACCTACTCTGTACAAGAGAATGGTAGAGGTACTTTAGAAAATAAGTTAATACCTTATTTACCGATTCTAAACAAAACTGCTTTACAAACAAATATAATAATATATAATTTACTAATATATTAGAAAATACCGCAAAAAATTATGGGATACAAAGTCCATTGTTACTGCCCATATACAATGGTCTCTGGAATCTAATGGAAAAGTTCTCAGAAAACGCTCTCTTTATTGCGGCTGATTCTTTGTTTGGTAACGCATAACTTTCACTCAAGCACCTTCAACTCGTATTGTAACGTTAAAATCTCCAGATTGTTATTATTATCATCTGCTTCCAAGAGTCGTACTTCTCGTACATTTTTAGTTTAGTTCAAGTTAGTAAATGTTAGTTCAAATGACAAAGGCACTACCGAGGATGGTTGATGCATGTTTATATAAAGAGTTTTTCTTATTTAATAGCCTAGAATAGGTGGCAACATTTGAAGTAGATCTTTAGTTTAGTTCAGGTTAGTTTAGGTTGCAAAGTCGCTGGCCATAAATGCTAAGGTACGTCTTTAGTTCAGATAAGTTCACATTAGTTTAGATTACAAAGTCGATATCGAGGATGTTCGATGCATGTTTACATACGGTGTTTTCTTATTTAGAAGCCTATCTTTAGCTTGGTTCAGGTAAGTTAATTCAGGTTACAAAGTCGCTTCCGAAGATGGCGGATACATGTTTATATCGAGTTTATATAGAGTGGTTTTTCTCATTTAGGAGCCTAAAATAAGTTGCTACATTTAAAGTACAACTTCAGTTTAGTTGAGGTAGGTGAGTTCAGGCTACAAAGTTGCAACCGAAGATGGTCGATACATGTTTATATAAAGTGTTTTCCTTATTTAGGAGCCTAGAATAAGTGGCCACATGTACCGTACATCTTTAGTTTACTTCAGGTTGGTTAGTTCAGGTTAGAAAGTCGCTACCGAGGATGGTCGACGCATGTTCATATAAAGTGTTTTTCTTACTCAGGAGCCCAGAATAAGTGGAAAAATTTATGGTACATCTTTAGTTTACTTTAGGTTAGTTAGTTCAGTTTAGTTCAGGTTACAAAGTCGCTACCGCGGATGTTCGATGCATATTTATATAATTTGTTTTCTTATTTAGGATTTCATCTCCTTCCTAGTGACACAATAATTCCTTTCTGGTTTATTTAATACCTTGCTGTAATACTCGATGACTTTCTGTTTCACGTTGATTACTGAGAGTACTGCACCTTGACCACAGCTGCTTTCATCGGTGTCCTAAATAAAGAGTCCATTCTTTACATGGTAAGCCATTGGACAAGAACAGAGGGCCGCTTTAAGCCGTGCAAACGCCTGACTGCAATTGTGGCTTCACATAAAAGCAGTTTTCTTTCAGTTAGTTTGTGCAGTTAGTTCCTTTTCTGTTAGTTTCAGCTAGTTTTTGCAGCGGTTTTGCAATCTTGGCTAATCCCGCTACAAATCTCCTGTAGTAGGTGCATAATACCAAATGTTCCTTACTTTGTATTTGTCCGGAAAACTGGCCAATCTTTGATGGCAGATATTTAATCTGGCTGGTTTTAATCCCTTGTTCTGAGGTGGTGTGCTCCAAGTTCTCGACTTGCAATTGAAACAAGTTGCACGTTTTGTAGTTCAACTTCAATTGAGCATTCCTTAACTTCCCGAATATTTCTTTTAAGTTCTCCAAGTTCTCCAAATGTTCGAGAAAATTCCGTCTCGTGACAATCTAAGTAAACGTTTTCCATATCAGCTCTATTATGGCCTATATCTATTAGTTCCACCGATATCTCGAAAGTAGATGGAGCATTACACTATTCGAAGGGCGTAATAGTGAACTGATATAGCCCAGAACCCGTAAAAAAATCTGTATTTTTGTTTTCAGAAGGAATCTCTACGTGCCAATATCCGCTTTTTAATCCAAATCCCGATAAAGTCCCATCTATACGTGGTTTTACCACATGCAGATAACTGTCTTTCTTGGTCCAATCATGTCGACGTGGAACCGAGTTGAACCTCTTTTCTTCTTAAGAAGAATTACAGGCGACGACCATGGTCTAGATGATTCTTCAATGACGCCCTCATCTAGCATTTCATTCAGCAAATTTTTGACTTGTTGTTGGGCCAGAAGAACCCTTCGTTGGTGTTGTCGTAATGGATGAGCATCTCCCGTCTTAATTTTACGGACAACGATAACAGATTGAGTGTAAAAGAGATTGAGTTCAATTTTATAGTTTTCTCAAGTCGAACCAACTTAATCGAGAGGGTTAATTTTGTTGATCCGTGCCAGACTTGTCAAAACTCTCCGTGACGACGTTGTGGTCTTCAGGTTGTTGGTTTCTGCAAGTTCCTTTCCAACCGAAACCTTTTTAGTTGACAGTATCCACTTTTTCCATTAGTCGATTTTTCTAATTGTTGCTTTCTAGTTGCGAGACGGCCTACTATTTCTTGATGACGTCGTTTCTATTATTTTTTTGCAATTTCTGTTCTTCCGTTTTCATTTTGATAGTCTTTCCTGTTCTTGATACCTTCTATCCTGTTCTTAATGGCATTTTTCCTGTTCTTCCTTTTGATGTTGCATAAAGGTAAACAGAGCGGCAAGTTGATTCTTCATTGTTTTCTGTTGGCTTCTATGTCCGTGACTAGGTAATCATCTAGAGTTCAACAGTATTAATTCCTCAACTTCTCACTGAAATCGCACATCTGTTGTGTGTGTGTGCACACGACAAAATTGTCAAAATTGTGTCTGTGTGTGACTCTGTGTCAATGTGTGTGCTCTTTGGTTTTTTTAATACATTGTGATAAATATGGTATATTAAGATCCAAGTTTCATAAGGCAGCTTATTTTCGCACCAGTCCAAGTTTACAAAACGAGGAGCATAGCGACGAGTCCTGAGGATTCGTCTACAGCTGCGGCAGACATTATCAAAGGCGATAAGGCAATGGGCGAAGTAATCTCCCGTGCTTCTCGCTGACTGTTTCGACTGTGGTGAGCTCCGTGGTACTTGATCTCTAGCCGTCGCGCTACCGTGGAGGGACTAGAGGGGGGGTAGTGGTGGTGCGGGGTTTCGGGCACTTGAACTATGTCGTAGAACTCGCTTCCAGTTTGCATTTAGAAACGTAATTTCCTCCTTCTTCTTGAAATTGTTGTCGTATTTAACGATCTCAATGGCCTTTCTCGTTAGTCTCTGATAGAAACGCTGCGATTGAAATAAGATATCTACCTCGTTGAAAAAGATGTCGTAACCTTCAGAGAGAGCGTGCTCTGCTACTGCTGACTTTTGTGTTTGTCCCAGCCTGCAACTCCTTTTGTGTTCTGTAATCCTCGTGTTGGCTCTGCGTTTTGTCGTGTCAGTGTATAAGGAGCCAGAGCTGCATGGAACTCGGTAAACTCTGGGTGCCCATAGGGTATCTCTGCGGTCTTTTGCCGATCTCAAGCTCTGTTGTGGTCTCAAGCTCCGCTCAATTGTATGAGTGGGTTTAAAGACAGTTTTAACAATGTGATTTTTCGGTAGCCTGCAGATCCTGTCCGTTACTTTGTAGATGAATGGACTAGTCCACCCGCGTTTTTCTTCATCTTCTCCCGTTTTTCCCTCCTGGCGCTCTCTATCGAACTCGTGCTTGCTGTATCCATTCCAACCAAAAGTTATTTCCAAATGCTTCATTTCCCGTTCCAATTCAGCCGGCTTACAAATTCTCTTGGCTCTCATAGACAGAGTCTTTATGACTCCTCTTT
Organism: Taphrorychus bicolor; assembly: GCA_951812265.1. NCBI lineage: Eukaryota > Metazoa > Arthropoda > Insecta > Coleoptera > Curculionidae > Taphrorychus > Taphrorychus bicolor. The sequence continues at coordinate 36,686,617 of OX638301.1, read as the reverse complement.
TCTGCCTGGGGATGACGATTTGAGCCGTTATTGAGGTATCAGTCAGCGTGGGTTGGTTTTCTATAAACGCTGTGCGCAAGCTTCCCATTCGGCCTCTTTGATACCAAAACATCCAAAAACGGTAAGCGCTCTTTCTTTTCTATCTCCATAGAGAATTGAATTTTTGGCTTGATAGTGTTGAGGTGTAAGAGGAAGTTTTGAAGTTCGCTCTCGTCATGGCTCCAAATAACAAAGGGCTCGTCCACGTATCGGAACCACCACTTTGGCCTCTTATTTGCCTTTGCCAACGCCTTGGCCTCGAAAATTTCCATAAAATAGTTGGCTATTACTAGACTAAAGGGACCGCCCATAGCTACACCCTCAGTTTGTTCGTAGAAATCTTCTTCCAACTTAGCAATATCTTGTGGAAATTCCCGGTTAATATGTTCAGTACAGTTTCATCTGATGTCATCTGATGCCACGTTCTTGATTAAATGGTTGGAGGCCCTCAGAATCCGTAGTGGTGGGTAGAATCTTGTAGGTGGTGGGATCTAACAGTGTCCTGATTTTTCCTTCGTAATCCGATGTTGACCTTACTATTATTGCATTCTCTTTATCTGCTGGTAAAATGAGAATATCCTTGTCTTCGTTCAAGGCTTTCAGAGCCTTTCTCTCCACATTTGCTAGGATGTCTTCTACAGCTATATGGCAAGATTTCCTCGCTTGTTCAGAACGCTCAGCTCGTCTGTTGACAGTTCTTTGTCGGTAAAATTGACTACAACTTTGCGTTGACTCTCTTCGAATGTGAGGTTTAATGTGTCCGGCCACATTGTTGGTGGCATTATCGCAGGGTTTCTTTCCGAGACCAACTACAGAGGTAATTGAGATCTTTAAACACGACAACAATTTCAACAGGAAGTAGCGAGTTCTACGACATAGTTCAAGTGCCCGAAACCCCACACCACCACTACCCCCACTCTAATCTCTCCACTGTAGCGCGATGGCGGGGGAAAAATACCACGGAGCTCACTACAGTTGAATCAGTCAACGTCGGGAGATCACGTCCCCATTTCCTCATCGCCTTTAACAATGTCTGCCGCAGCTGTAGACGAAACGTTAGGACGAAACTCCTTTGGACCACGGCTTGAAAGCCCGGAAACACTTTAGATTGTCAAATTACAGCGGAAATAGAAAAAAGAACGTATAATCACAATTAAATACGTTTATTGTCAATATCACAACACTGAATACTTAAAACTACAATAAATCTTGAAAATCACTATTGAAATCACACTGATAATATTTAAAAAAAAACATGACCACTTACCTTATTACAATGCTAACCGAAACCGTAAGGGCCTGACGCCTATACAATGTGACCCACCACGAACGCCACCTATCTTTGTAAGGAAAAGTTGCCGTCTTTCTGCCGTCTGTTTAATCAGTTCTAATGCCCAATTTAGATAAAATATTTTAGGAATCTAGTACTTTACATGAGGGAACTAGGTATTCTAGGAAGAACCGGATACCCGTTTTGACCGTGTCCTAAACAATACTACCTGTTACGTAGTAGCCGTATCTCTAGTAAAAAGCATTCTGGAAAATTCCTTTTTTGGTCCTTCGAGCTAATGATTTCGGTGTAAAAAATTACAAATACCGAAAACATTCTCAAATATAAAAGACTACTTCTTAAAATAGCATGAGTGGTCTTCAGGGATTTTGTTATTTTTTTCCATAAAAGACGGTGAAACACACAAATAAAGAGTATTAAGTAATCCCAAAAATTGCATTTATGTTTCTGGTCATTCGAGCATACATTTTTGTAAAAAAAAGTAGAAAAAAATCCAAAAAGTTACAAAACACAAAAGTAAAGAGTAATATTCTTAAAAATATACTTTTGGTCCTTCCAGCTCTTGAAAAAAGTACAGGAAAAAGAAACGGGTCTTTACAAGAATAGTCAATGTTAACATATAATTCTTGGTCCTTTAAACTAGTCTTCATTAATGACTCCCATTAATGAACGGTTCTGTCACTTTAAAGCGCGGTTATGTCAATGTCAATTCTATTTCTCTGCATGCAAAATCTCTGCAAATAAAATACTGAGGTCATTGCTGAGTAAATACCAAGAGGCTTATTCTATAGGAAAGAGTGAAAGTGAAAGTGAGAATTGCTGGCCAATGGAATTCGTCAACAGGATTTTTTGACCAATGAAGGTTGTCAAAATTCTCACTTTCACTTTCACACTTTCCTATAGAATAAGGCCGCATGACTGTGTATATTGCCATCTTGACATTTACTCGACTAAAGAGAGAGAGAGAGAGAGAGAGAGAGAGAGACAAACTCAATTTTTTACTTTTTCCGGATTGATGCATATAGGCATTGGATAGAAAAAACCTGACATCTGTCATCTGTCATTTTGGATTGATTCTATGAATATCATCATATTTGACATACCGGGTGTCCAGCAGAACCCTGGACATAGGAGCTTAACATGGGAAATCGGTTTTTATATTTTTGCGCTTGTAGGGTTGATTTGATTGAAAAACTTTTAAGAATAAAGTTGTAGAGTTTATGGTCAGCTATCATCCTGTAATTTTTTCAATACCACAGTTTTGGCTGTTTTTTTGAAAAACGCCTCGAAAAGTGCAAAAATTTGAATTTGGCGCGTCACCCCCGCCATGCATGTGCAGTGTCGCCAACATAATAATTTCTTATGTCAGAGTCAGAGCCGATTTTCCTTTCTTATTTATTTTGAGGGACTATCATGTAGTAATTAACGTGATTATGCAGTGAAAATTAACCGAAAATCTGACGATAATGTTCTTAAATCATACGGTAAGTAAAAGTTACGTTTTATGATAATTAGTAAAAGGAAAATCATTTCAATTTGTATATGGCTGGTTGTCTACTTCATTTTAGATTAGCAACAGACAACGGATCGACGATATGTCTCTTGTCTTTGTCATTGGTAAAGCTAAAAGCTAGGTTAATGTTAAGAATTATTAAGGACGGTGAGTTGGGTGGATACATTTGTTGAGCAAACCAAGAACCAAGCTTGAAATGTGATTGTACTCTACAAATGAGTTATCGTGGAATTGGCGAAAAGAAAATACGGATTGGCGGCTCTTAAAAGAACCATTTAATTACATACTACAAAGAAAGTGAATAACCACCCATGTGTTTAACATCAAACACAGAGGTAAACAAGAACAATAAATAAAATACAAGACTAGATGTGGCACATCAGAGAAATTGTTCAAAATGACCACCTTCGGCAGAGGTACAATATGCAAGCCTCTGTTCAAAATTGCGACATGTATTGTCCAACATCACCACCGTGACTTGACCACAAATTTCTTGAATGGCAAGTTTCAACTCTTGAAAATTTGCATATTGTTTATTTCTCTGGTAGACACGATCTTGAATGAATCCCCAAACAAAAAAATCACAGGGATTCAAATCCGGAGAGCGAGGTGGCCAATTAATTGCTCCAAACTTTCCGATCCACCTATCACCAAATGTTTCGTTTAAAAAACGTCTATTTTGCAGTGCAGTGTAACACGACACCCCATCTTGCCCCCGTTCTAATGGCTGGATGGCTTCTACAGCAGGCAAAATGTCATTGCGAAGCGCATTGTCATATTTGTTGGCGTTCAAACTGCCATCAATGAAAAATGAACCTATAACATGGCGCCCCAAAATGCCGACCCACACGTTTACAGTTTCTCGATGTTGGTCCCGATTGTCATGCACTATAATATGTGGGTTTTGAAGTGCCCAAATCCAAAGAGCCAGTCAATCCAAATGAGCATTCATCCGTGAAACAAATGTTTCTAACAAATCTTGGGGCTGCAATAATTTTTTCGGTCAGGATTTTACAAAACTCCATTCGGTGGAAAAGGTCGGTCGCTAAGAGTTTTTGATGGTTCTCTTTTTTGTAGCTTTTAAAACCTTCTTTTTGCAGATAATTATGGATGCTCGATCTACTAAGTCCAGTTTCTTGGCCAATCTGTCGAATACTCTTGGAAAGATCATCGTTTACTGTAGCAAGAACAACAAGTTTTGCCACATTTTTATCATCTGGAGCCGCACCAGCTTGAAGTCGTCGCTTTCGCTCACAGGAACATACTCCCAGTTTCCTCAAAACGAGCAACCACTGCCTGAAGTGAACTGCGTGCTGGTGTTGGTCGTTCAGGAAACAATGCAGCAATGTTGTCTCGAATTTGAACAAAGGAATTACCAGCCCAGTATTGTTTTAAAACAAGTTTTCTCTCCTCAAAATTCATAAGTAATGAAACATTTAAGTAAGCAATAATAAAAATAAAATTTTACACTGTATCAACAAAATGGTTCCTAAGTGAAACCCAAAGTGAACTGTGTGTGAAAAAGTGGATGCAACAAGTACCAAAATAAGTATATTTCCATAATCAATCTATACATAAATTTCTTAACGTAAGAAATTAACAAGTGGACATGAAAATAGTTATTTATGTATTAAGAGCGAAAGGTACAACTTTTTTGCTCGGAGAGTGAAGTTTGCCGCTCGACGCGAAGCGGAGAGCGGCAATCACTCGAGAGCAAAAAAGTTACTTTTTGCTCGTAATGCATACAACGTTTTTTCTGCAAACGATCAATTTCAAATAATATGAATCACAACTGACCATAACTGAAGACACAATCTGAAAATATAAATCAAAGTGACAATGACGTTTTTAATAATTGGTTGAGTGGTGGTAGTTGCTATTGACAGCAAGCGAAAAAATTTTTATCGCTTGCTGTCCTGGGCAACGCGCGGAAAAGTAAACTCACATTCTGATCCTCAAAAAAGATTAGGTTTACGTTTGTCTAATGAAAGCGTAAAATGCGTCATTATTTGATGTTTGTAGAAAAAGAAATGTAACATAAATTTAGGTAATAACACAGATAACAACAATTATTCCTTTAAAAACACAATCACCTTTATTAAGATTTGTTGTCACTGAAAAGAGTTTTTTTCACAGGCACTATAGTCTCCAGATACATAGATAAAACATGAAAGAAACTGGTCTTAGCAGATCAAGCATCCATCGCTATATGCTTACTGGTCTTGCTTGTTTGCTATAAATATTTGTTCCACAAATGAATGTTAATTTGGATTAATGGGTCCCTCAAATCAACAAAATGAATGAGTTTGGACTCTCTAAAATTCATATACAGTGCAGGATTCATATACAGTGCAGGACAACCGAGCAAGGGGTTTTTTACATGCAGGATGGTGCCTCGCGTCACACAGCACTGCAAAATAGACACTTTTGAAGTAAAACATTTGGAGATAGATGAATTCACCTCAATAACAACAACAACAACGAACATCCTTAATTGGTGACAAGAGACAAATTGTCATGTCATCGTGGTTGTCGTATTGCTAAACTAAAATGAATTAGACAACCAGCCATACACAAATTGGAATGATTTTCCTTTTACTAATTATGATAATTATAAACGTAACTTTTACTTACCGTATGATTTAAGAACCTTATCATCAGGTTTTCGGTTAATTTTCGCTGCATAATCACGTAAATTACTGCATAATAGTCCCTCAAAATAAATAAGATAGGAAACTTGGCTCTGACTCTGACATAAGAAATTATTATGTTGGTGACACTGCACATGCATGGCGAAGATGACGCGCCAAATTCAAATTTTTGCACTTTTCGAGGCGTTTTTCCAAAAAACAGCCAAAACTGTGGTATTGAAAAAATTAGAGAATGATAGCTGACCATAAGCTCTACAACTTTACTCTTAAAAGTTTTTCATTCAAATCAACCGTACAGGCGCAAAAAAATAAAAACCGATTTCCCATGTTAATCTCCTATGTCCAGGGTTCTGCTGGACACCCGGTATAGGGTGAGACCACGCGTCAGTGTAACTGAACTTTTCTTTCAACTTCAATTTATGATATAATATCTTAATCCAAAATAAATTTTCTTTAAGAACAATGACCGAGTTGCCGCCGACGGAAAAGTATTGTAACCAACTCGTATATTAATGGGCGATTAATAATCCCAACTCTATTAACGCGCTCACTGCGTTCGCGCGTTAAACTATCTCGATTATTAATCGCCTTCATTAACACACTAATTCGTTAAATAACTATTAAGAGACCCTTTGGTCACCTCTTTCTTCTTGGCTATAAAGTATACAGTGACATTAACAGCTATTAGAAATTCATAACTCAAAATCCCACCTTATTTTCTGAACTCTGATGCAACACACTCCTAATAGGAAAATATATATTCTATGTAGCATTCAAATAATTAAAAAGTTTTCTCCATAATAATTAAGTCTTTCCACAGAAATTCGTTCCCAGAGAACTTAATTGAATCAAGAAAGGTAATTTCTTAAAATATGCGTCTCCTATGTAAATTGGAATGGAACAGAACATCCGAATATAAAATTCATCAGGTACAAGGTGCCGCTCGCAGCTGTACAGTTATGGCCGCGGCTTTGTGAACTTGAGGCTAATTTGCATGACATAAAACCGTATCGAGGGCGTCTGTTTCAGGAAAACTAATTTAGTCCCCAACTTTAGTTTTGTTTATAAATTTTCCGCTTTGCAGGGAATTCGAAATGATTCAAGGCGACAAAAAATGCTTTACGCATTTTGTCAACGTTGTTAGAAAAAATACCAATTAGGTTGAAAGGCCTTAATGTATCAGGACAAAAAGCCGGAAAATACATCCAAAAGCACAAGAGGAATTTTTTTCTTAATTATCTTCGGCAAAAAAACAAACAATATTAGCAAGGTCTACAGGAAATGTGCATGATATTAATTATAATATAATAATACATTTTTTTGTTGCAAAATACATTCATGTTTATATAACAGAACCGAAAATAGACATAATAAACGATTCTGAATGAACTGCGTTATTACCCTAGCATTAGCCCTGTTTAAACCGTTCACCTATTATTGACATCAAGTAATCGTTTGAAATTTGTCTTGACATTTTTATCGTATCTTCTCAATATGTGTGGAAAGGGGCTAGGTATAAAAAAAATTGGTTTTACTTTTGATTTAAACTGAGAGTTAGTAGGATCCCTCAGTTTCGAAGGAATCTTCGAATTCGTAAAAATTCAAATTTACAGTGCGACTTTAATATTTTTATTGGGTTATCATCGCTATCAGAACAACGTTGCTTCAAAATTCAATTAATAAATCCCTTTTCGGATGATAAATATTATTAAGCCCGATCGTCGGTCCACACAGAGAATCGGGCCGAAGCGACAACTCCGAGCGCCGACCGCGACCCCGGGAGCCCATCTAGACTAAACGAGAACTGGGAACAGTCGCCTCCGTTCTCGAAAGTACGAGAGTATGTTCAGGCCGGGAATATAAACCAGCAAGGCGCGCGCGAGAATTATTAGTAGAGAATAATTGTGTTTTAATTGTGTTGTAATAGTTAAAGGAAAGGATTTTCTCAGAACTTTCAGCTAACCGAGCTTTCGGCAATTGTTTATTGCCTTCTCTCAGGGCTACACTAGAGAAAGAAATGGGGAGCAACTACATTACTAGATAACAACTGTATTTTTAACTTACTGCTAGACTGTTTCTCATGAAAGTCACATTTCCGCATTATCTGGAGGGGGCTCTTTAGGTTAGGTCCATATTAGGACATTTTTACATTTTACTCTCAATGATGTTATACATTGTTCTTTAAAACTTACACATATTACGGGACTACAGATTAAAATTGCTATGTCACATATTTCTTAAAACCAAACAGACACGATTACATGGTCAATCTGTAAAATTATTTCTCCATATGAGGAAAACTTTCTTTGGTTTCTTTATGGTTAGGTTACATGACAATTTCACAGTTGTGGTGGGAAACGAATGTCTCCGTGACAGTTGACAAAGGCATGTCAAACTTGTCCCTGAAACTCTGTATGTCAACTTCATTTCTGACAGATGGTATGAACAGTTCTAGTACCTCTCTGGTAAAACAGCAACAAACGTCAAGGCAGACAATGCAACGAGCAAGCACCCCGTGAACAGAACGCAACCAAAGAGCACAGACAAACAGATTTTTTTTTTTTTTGGGGACCACGGATCTTCAGAAGAACCAAGACACTTCTAGAGAGTTGTTGGTGTTTTTAGAGGTGTGCTGATATTGTGTTGTGTACTTGTTTGTGCACAGTCGTATAAGATTCGAATAAATATTGTTTATTCTGTGCGTCTTTATCTGTGCGTTTGTTGATTGAGTTTGTGTGTGTGGCTAATTCCAACATTTCTAGGAAGAACCTCTTGTGGTACTGCGGTTCTTTGTCTAGGATACGTACCTCATCGAAGTTCATATGGTGTCCTGTATTCAGTACATGCTGGGGGAGTGCGCTACATGATTTGGATAGTCTGCAATCACTTTTATGAGAAGCTACTCTGTTTTGAAGAAGATTCGTGGTTTGTCCAATGTATATTCCTTCACAATTACCACATGGGATACTACTCCTGATGTTTTTACTGCTATATCTTTGTCTTTTAGTTTTGTGTTGAGGTCTCCCACACTAAGAGGATTTCTTGGTGCTAGTCTTATGTCCGGTGTGTTGCGGAGCAATTTGCTGACTTTGCTATGTATCTCTTTGATGTAAGGAAAAGAGAAGTATTTAACTGTAGGTTCCGATGTTGTGTGTGTGTTAATTAAGTCATTGCTTAAGTTCGTGTCTGTAAACCTGAAAGATATAGAGGACAAAAAATCATCCTCCTCACGTGTTGAATTGTCATTTATATGGATGCTTGTCTGTTGCGTCTGTGAGGTGTTGAAAAGCAATTTTCTTATTAACTTTAGAGGGGATGAGATTTCGATCAAGATGTCCTTTAGGTGTTCTAGGTTTCGAGCTCTGAATGAGTGATGTGAGATTTTTTCAATTCTATTCTTCAATGCAAGTACCATGTTGATTTTTGTTCTTTGGTTATGGCTAGAGTGAAAATTCAGATATCTATTGGAGTTAGTAGGTTTCTGATACCAGTTTAGGATAATTTGTTGCGACTGTAGTCTGGTCACCAGTGTGTCAAGAAAAGGAACTGAATTGTTAGTTTCTTCCTCAGCTGTACATTGGATATGTTGGTTGTAACTATTAAAAATTGCTAGTGTGTGATTGATCTGATCTATTGGTACAGCTGTTATGATGTCATCTACGTATTTCTTCAAAAAAGGGACCTGAAAATTTAATTTTTCCAAGCAATTATCGAGTAACTCGTCCATTACCTAATGGGCAATGATTGGAGACAGTGAGGCTTCCATAGGGGTGCCCATGATTTATTTGTAGAATTGTCCATTAAAAGAACAGTAAGTTGTGTCCCAAATCAATGCAAGTTTATGCAAGCATATTTCGGCAAAGTTCGATTCCCCGAGAGTGGTGAATTCTTTGATTTCATTCCAATGCTTTTGTATTGCATTGGTTATTAATTCGTATAAAATATTGCTGTAAAGGGAGATGACATCAAAACTAACCAGAACGAAACCAGCTGGGAGGCATAATTCCTTGGTGAACTCAGCAAACTCAAAACTGTTCTTGATGAAATAGGGATTGTTTTTGTTGTATGCATTTGTAAGAATTGAGGTAAGAAGAGCTGATAGCTTGCTGTTGGGGGCATTGATTGGGGAAATTATGGGCCTTAAAGAGACTGTGGGCTTATGTATTTTAGGCAGTCCATAAAACTTCGGTGATCTATGATTGTATATTCGGAGCTGGCTAGCTTCATCTTGGGAAGTTAAGGCTCGAGACCAATCTGTTGCATCTGTTTTGATAGGTGTTGGTGGGATCACGAAGAAGAATAGTGTAACCCGATTCATCGTTCAGAATGTCTGATGCTTTTTGCAAGTACATGTCTCTGGGCAACAACATTGTTCTCCCCCTTATCTGCCCTGGTTACTATGATGTCTTGATGATATTTAAAAAAACGGGAAGTAATAGTTAAAACTAAATCAAAGTGTATAGTTAATTGACGATAAATTAACCTGTATCTCGTAACAACTGCTGTCAGAAGTGGGACAATTTTCGTCAAATTTGTGACCGTACGGACAAACGAGTCGTCGTAAACGAGAACCGGAAACGGTCGTTTCCGTTCTCGAAAGTACGAGAGTGTGTTCAGGCCGGGTATATAAACCAGCGAGCCGCGCGAGATGGGATCGAATAGTGCAGTGTAGTAAATAAGCGAAATAAGCGGACAAGCGAAAAGTGCGAATTATTAGTAGAGAGTAATTGTGTTTAATCGTATTGTAATAGTTAAAAGTAAATAAAAGTGTGTAGTTAATTGACAATACATTATTGGAACCGTAACAGTATTCTTCCGTATCCCGTAACAATATTCTTCCAACAACCAGGCCACAACAACCTCCGAATTCATGGTCTTTGGAATGTCCAAACTATATTCATTTGCTAAGGGAGTGCCCGCTATGTTTTGAAGCCTTGTTAACGATTCCCCATCATTACAGTGAATAACAATACTTCCTTTCCTGTTTCTGCATTTTTATCGATATTGAAGAATTTGATGGGTCAATTTTTTGTGTCGTCACATTTCTTGTTGTTTCTCTATCTTAAGTAGCGTCTCTAGGTTTTTTTCAAATGCGGCGGAAATATTTTTCTTTTAACAACATCTTCCCATTCTCCACTATTCTGCTTCTTTAGGCTTGCCTAAGATAGATAGATAGATACATCTATTTGACTCCGTTACACATTAAACTAATGTTTGTAGCAAGTCAATAATAAAAATAAAAAACAAACATCTAAAGAATCAACCCATTTCTAAAAATTTAAATCTAATAATTCTTGACTAGAATAAAACCTATTTAAAAAAAAATGGTTTTATTTTTTATTTATACTAACAGTTAGTAAGATTCCTGTTTTAAAGAAGCCTTGTTGTAAAAATCCGGCGAACGACGCTAAAGCCTTGTTCCAACAAAAGAAGGGAATAATACAAGCATTTTAAACGATTTTAAACAGTAAACATTGAAAATAAATCCTCTTTTTCTAGCTGACCTCTAAAAAGCCAGTTGATCGTGTTGAATGTTTTCATATTCAAAGAAAAGTCGTCGTAATAAAACCTAAAAATAGTAAGTAGTAATGAAACCCATACTGCAGTTTTATTACCATAGATTACGAAGACTCCGGAATTCGACTACTATTGGCTGTTCATTGTCGCGGCAGATCAATGATATAGATCGCTGAATATGATAGGCTGATGTCCCTCGGGGAGCGGACGAAAACGCTCCAAAATGCTTGAAAATAATACAGTTGAAAAATGCAGGCAGGAGTTTATGCGCCCCAATGCCCAAAGGATCTATTTAGCTTTTACGAAACATCAATAAAGTACTCGATCATTCGCCATAATAAATTAAATTAATAATTCGGGTCCTAAGTTAAACTTCCTCAGTCATCTAATTTTAATTGTGCGGTGGATAGTTTGGCAACGATCAATAAAACGACTAGATGTGAACCGTTATAATTGTCGACGTTTCGGCTCTAAAACAGAGTCATCCTCAGGACAATATAACACATGCCACTCCCTGTGCGTCTGACTCAAAATGGCTTTCCCAGGACATATCGTATATAAGGCGAATGTATTATTATTGCCACTATAGTGTGTTAATGTGGTTTGGAAAATGGAGGAGAGGTAGGCCGTATCACAGCCAAAGCAGAAAATGGTCTGAAAGGGCTCTTTCCAGATGTTTCATTTCTCATTCCAAATCAGCCAGATCAAAAGTTCTCTTGGCTCGCACAGACAGAGTCTTTATGACTCCCCTTTTCTGTCTGCGATGATGATTAGATCCGTTATTGAGGTATCTGTCAGTGTGTGTATTCGAACAGCTTCCCATTCGGCCTCCTTGATACTAAAACATCCAAAAATAGTGGGCGTCCTTCTTTTTCTCCTCCCATCTTCCTGGTTGATAGAGTTGTGTGAAAGATGTAAGAGTGATAAATGTAAGAGGAAGTTTTGAAGTTCGCCCTCGCCATGGCTTCAAATAATAAAGGTGTGGTCCACGTATTGGAACCAGTACTTTGGCCTCTTGTTTGCCGTTACCAACGCCTTAGCCTCAAATTTCCATAAATCGGATCAAATCATCATCCCAGGCAGAACAAGGAAGTCATAATGACTCTGTATGTGAGAGCCAAAAGAATTTGTGAACCGGCTGATTTGGAACGGGACATGAAGCATCTGGAAAGAGCTTTTTATTGGAATGGATACAGCAAGCACAAGTTCGATAGCGCCGCCCGTCCAAGGAATGTATAGCGCTAGGAAGGAAAAACGGGAGAAGATGAAGACAAGCGTGGATGGGCTAGTCTACCATACATCCAACAAAGTGACGGACAGAATCGGTAGGCTACTGGGCAAGCACAACGTTAAATCTGTCTTTAAACCTACTCACACACTACAACAGGCCGAGTTCCATGCAGCTGTGGATCGGTATACATTGGCACCAAGAAACGCAGTGTCAACTCGAGGATTACAGGCTGGGACAAAGGCAAAAGTCAGCAGTAACAAAGCACGCTCTCTCCGAAGGTCACCACATCCTTTTCAGCGAGATGGATATCTTATATTAATCGCAGCGTTTCCGTCCGAGACTAACGAGAGAGGCCATTGAGATCTTTAAGCGTGACCACACTTCCAACCGGAAGGAGGAAATCTCGTTTCTAAATACGCCACCACTACCCCTACCTCAATCCCTCCACTGCAGCGCGACGGCGCAGCGGGGGAATATATACCACGGAGCACACCACACTCGAATCAGTCAACGTCGGAAAGCATGGGAGATCACTTCGCCCATTGCCTCATCGCCTTTGATAATGTCTGCCACAGCTCTAGGCGAAATGTCAGGAAGAAATTACCTTAAATTGTATTTTAGCCGAGCGTAAAAGCCTTCACAGTCTTATAATATTCATACGTTTTTAAAATTGCTTATGGTCAAAAATATATCCCCAGAGTTTACACTACACGTTAGCAAAATATTTTCCTAGGAAAACCGTAAACTTGTCCACTGTTGTATCCTGATGCAATTTGTACACACGCAGAAAAAAGAATTTCTGTCACGAGGTTCATTCTCCGACCCCACGATGCTTAGAACCGGCACAATATAGGGAATATATGATATAGTATATTAGATTCTCTATACTGTGGAACCGGTATCTGGTAGTTTTATGATTTTCCGAGTGTTCCCGGTATTCGTCCTGAGAATACCCTATTGGTATTCGGCGTTCGTTTCGCGTCTGATGGCACCACAGGTTCCGAATTGACATATTGAAGGTAAGGAGGGGCCACGTTGTTCACATGGGACGAATTTCAAAAGTGATCAATAAATTTACCGGTTACATCTACCGGTAGATCGCTGGTAATTCCTGTTACACCGGAATTTAAGCCATTTTACGGTCAATTAAGAAACGGTTTGATTTACCAATGACTTTTTTTACTAGCTGTGAATTTCATTGGTAGTCTTGTTTTGTTTGTATTATTGTATTACTTCTCATTTCGAAATCGACATTATTAAAATAATTTTTATTTGTAAGAAGTTGTTTTGTTAGTTGTCCTATTCCTAGGTCCTTAGGTACCTACCCCAGTTCATAATAGTTATTTATGTATTAAGAGCGAAAAGTACAACTTTTTTGCTCGGAGAGTGAAGTTTGCAAACTGATCAATTTCAAATCATGTGAATCAGAACTGAGCATAATTGAAAACACATTCTGAACATTTAAATCAAAGTGGCAATGACGTTTTAAATAATTGGTTGAGTGGTGGTAGTTGCTATTGACAGCAAGCGATAAAATCTTTTTCGCTTGCTGTCCTGGGCAACGCGCGGAAAAGTAAACTCACATTCTGATCCTCAAAAAGGTTGGGTTTTCGTTTGTCTAACGAAAGCGTAAAATGCGTCATTATTTGACGTTTGTACAAAAAAAAAAAATGATTTCTTGTGGAAATCAGGGACATTTTTAATGTGGGACACATAACATACGCATAGACTGTTCACTGTATGCATTGTATAAACCAGTGTTAAACAAACTTGCTTATGCCTTTCTAGATACCTACTATAAATGTTTTGAACAACTAGGCTAGAACCAGTTCTTAAAATGGACCCATCCTCTCCAAAAACCGGCTTCCACGATTTCAATGTCGAGTCGTCCATTACAATTTACAATTACTATTAATTATCACCAACTCTAAAAATAAACAACACGACTAGGTAGTTATAATATTGTTGCAAACTCAGGGTTCAAAAATTCCAGTGCAACGATTTAACATGAAAACACTATTTATTTATTCCACAAATACACTCGACTACTAAATAACTCACTACTTAACACTTTATAGCCTTCTATTATCGCTTCGTACCTTTAGCTTACTTATAGCTCGCTTAAAATAAGACTATCCTACTCCGCGCGCTCTATGCGCCTTTTGTATACAATCCTAAAATTACAGAAAAACCTAGAAAGTTCTTTATAAGAATTCTTGAATAATCTCACATAAAAAAAAGGTTGTAAACAACTGCCTTCTAGATTAAACCGAGCAATAAATCACTCGCGTCAGCCATGACGCAGCGCGGATAGGTCGCGAAGCTCCACCAACCAACACGCGTTGCCCCGCCTCCCATGCGGCGTTGCTGCGAATCGTAACAATATTTAAATTTAGAAATTTTCAACAAATTTCAGACTGTAAACTGTAGAAACATTTTAGCGTTATGATTTTTTATAGTTTTATAGAAAGGCTACGGGCACGAACTATAAATACTGACATTTTCTCCTTTAACACCGGTAGTGAACCGACAATTCCACCGGTTAATTTAGAAACGGTCACTTTCTGGTATATGGTGAAAATTGAAACGAAATGGTAGCTGACCGGTTTAACCGGTGGATCCACCGGTGAGTTTTGGAATTCGCCCACGCTGTCTAGTTTCGGTTATTTTGGTGCTTTTCACATGATGAAACCACGCGACAGTCGTTTCAGTTGAAATTTTTAAATAAGCTGCGCTCACTGAATTATGGAATCACAAAAATTAAAAAATAAACCTTAAAACGCTTGTCATTTCTTTCTACTTTTCACGATCGCTAAAAATAACTTCCAGCATCCCTCTAATAAATATTAAATATTAAAATTTATGGTAGGCTGATGAAGTCACGTTTCGTAATATAAAAAGCGATAAAAACCATTTTGTCTTGATTAATGGACATTGGCTCGAGTAAAAGAAGAATCTTAATTAGGTTGGCCGTATGATTTTCAACTTTAGGCGGAATTAAAAATCATTCTACATACTAAAGCGTTGACAAAATAAACGACTAAAGGGATTAATTACCTTTTTACGAAACGTTTTCATCGGGAATGAGTTTTTACAATATAGATAAACTCGCTCAATAGGTTTGGAAATGGCTTACGGATTAGCGTATTTTATTCTACGAAATGGAGGCGGCTTGATTTAAAATTCATATTTTTTATGAATGTTGATGTCATAAATGAAAAACCTCTAATATGGTAATATGAAACCCCACTTCGATCGATTGTTTACCAATGAAACGATATTGAATTACTTCGATTCACAGGATTTAATTCAACGCTTTAGTACAACTGATTTCTCGGTTCATAACTTTCTGTTAAAATTAATGTTACTGACGTTTATTTTAAATAAAAATGGCGTTTCAATATCGTTACATTTATAATATCTATTAACGATGACATTTGATTGGCCAACGCACCATCATTACAAGGCAAGAACGAATATAGGTGTCAAAGGCATCGTGGACTGATGCGACAATGAGTTTCCTTATAAAACTTGTATCTTAATATGCAACTATCGCTCGCTGCCTTTAGCAACGCGCGTTAAAGTAAACTTCTCAAAAAAGGTAAACTTTTCTTGAGTTATTTCTGAACGAAACGTGTCATTATTTGGGGTTTTTATAAAAATAATAATTACTGAACTAAAGTGGTTAACAAAACAATTTTTTACTAGGTCAATAATTTTAGATACTAATATGTCTTCCAAACCAACATGTTAATTTTTTTATGTAAACTCATTTCACTCAATTTTCATTATGTAAACAATAATTTGAACATTTTGTTCATTTTTCATAAAAAGAAATACTAAAGTGTAAATAAAACAAAAGTGATGAGGCTTTCCAATTCAAGGACGAAGGGCGACCGTAATAAAAGTAAAATAAACAAACTGGGATGACTGGCGACAACTCTTAAGACTAGGGAATTTATTTGATATTGTTATATAAAATGAACCAAATATTAAATTTGGTTCGAAATTGAACATTGATTGAAACAATTGAGATTGTGGCTTTTATGGCTCTCGTAATTTACGCTTAGGACGTTCATAAAGGCATTGTCAGGGAAAACAAAATTGTGCCTTTCGGTTAATAAATATGTCGCAAACGCAAATTTAGATTCGGTGATAACTGAATCTTTATATTTATTGCATTATTTAACATGTTCATCGAGTTTCAATCCGCCAGGGGGTTAGTCAGGAACCCCCCAGGCACGATTGAACACTCTTGGTACGAAAGCTCATGTACCCCGGATTTGCTGAATGTATATTGGATCTTTCGTTCTCACCAAATGGTTGCTAAGAATGTTAACCACTCTAATGCCCATAGAAACATTATAATTCCTGAAGAACTTGGCCGTTTGTAGAGATATGTCTCCAAAGAACGTAAAGCATCTGAAATTCGTCCTATCCCCCTTCTCATGGATGCCATTTTAAGAAAGGACATGACTATTGGCAAACTTGTAAAATATTGTTATTGGATACGAGTTCCAATAATTTATCGTCAATTAACTACACAGTTTTATTTACTTTTAACTATTACAACACGATTAAAACACAATTAATCTCTACTAACAATTCGCACTGTTTTTACTACACTGCGCTATCTATTCTATCCCATCTCGCGCGGCTGGCTGGTTTATATACCCGGCCTGAACACACTCTCGTACTTTCGAGAACGGAAGCGACTGTTCCCGGTTCTCGTTTAGTCTAGATGGGTTCCCGGGGTCGCGTTTGGCATTGCCGCTTCGGCCCGAATCTCTGTGAACCGTCGGTCGGGCCTAACAATATTTTCATTCTAGAAATTAAAGAAAAACCATCTGAGAGGACCAACTGTTTGATGCTGGACAACTCTTTCTTTGGCGTCTATCAATAAAGACCCAACCATCCCTCATTTTTATTCCTTATGGACCCTCGCACCCTTCTGTATAGATTTCTTAAGGTGCATAAAGCCGGATATCCTGTCAGATTTGTGGTATCATTTGTGAGTTCGCCATGTTCTTACTTTTTTTCATGACTTAACGATGTGCTTTGGAATTTGATCCAATTTAATAACATGAACGCAACTGAAAAATCTGTTGATTTTTCTAAATTCGTTATTTCTCAGAACGCTATTTAAGCCTTGCTAGATGTAAAGTTAAGTCAGCAGAAATCTTGAGTTGGTTGGTTATGGTTTGCTTTTCTCACACTCTTAAGTCATATTTTTTTTTTGTTTAGGAAATAATTTAGTAAATATCCGAACGTTCCTTTTATGTAACCCAAACTACCGTAAAATTAAAAAAAAAACTGATTAGACCTGTTGATGCCTAAAAGTAGATGAAATGTCGAAACATCTGAAAGACTTTATTTCATAGTCGCAAAGCTATCAGTTTTTGAATGTTACGAGACATATTAGGTGTGTTCCAACACGCCAGAGAACCGTTCCAGAATCGTTAGAAACTCATTCTGGGCAACACACTGGTAAAAATTCCAAATCGAAATGAGCAATTTAGGTACTCTAGGAGCAATTTAGAGAACCTTATAAGTTTGTTCCAACTCGCCGAGGAACCAAAATCCTTGTAGAACCACTCTGGACAAACACATTAGTTCTCCCAATTTAAAATGTATATTAGTGAATTGACCAGAATGATTTTTGAACCATTCGGGAACGGTTTCTTGGTTGGTTGGAACAAACCTATTATTTGTGATTATGAAAAGAGCCTGCAACGAAATATTCAGGTTTCTAGCTTTAATAGTTCCTAAAAATGCAGTATTTGCCGATTTTTGATACACTCAATACTAACAACAGAAATCACCGCTATATTTATCATAAAACTATTCGAATTAACGCAATAATTAATTGATATAGGTTTACATACTAAAATTAAAAACTTCCATGTTACAACATTTTTTGGGACACCTTATACTGTATAATGTAAAACATAAATCTAAGCCCTATTTATCATAAAACTACAACAACCAACGAATAAAATCGATTACTATTGATTTATATGGGAAACGTCGATATTTCTGTATTAAGCAAACGGGGCTCTCAAACTGGCTCAAAAACTTAAATTTGGAAACAAAAATAGTTCAATTTTTTTATGAATTTTTCCGGAAGTGCATAGCGGTCTTTAACAGCTCATATCTCGTTTCGATAAAGATTTATCCGAAAATCTATAAGAAGAGCTAGAGAAGTAGAAGAAAGTTGAAGAATAGGGCTACACGTTGAGCCCATTTTCGAATGTCTGCCGAGAACAGTTACTAAGCACCGGTTGCCCAAAATGTAAAGTACAAATTTTGCAGTTTTGCAGTAATTTTCTCGAAAACCGTGAAAGGCAGCATTGTTTTGTTTGATGTGTTTGATAGTCCTCAATGACGCCTTCATACAACATGATAACCTGCATATCGAAAAACCTTACCCTTTCCAAGATAAACTGGGAAAATTTCAAGAATTTCGAATGGGGTTTTTTGGTTGTCGAAATTTTTGGCCGAAATCTATTGCAAGAGTCAAAAATATTGTCATATGAAAAAGGGGACAAAACATGTAAAACGTATGCAAAATTGGTATCCCTTTCCGGGTCTTCTTCTCCTTCTTTATGTGCCATGGCCGGTCTCCCGACCTTTAGCGATTACTATAGAGAGTGCGTCTCTATCGTCTGCAACCCTAAGAGGTCAACGGCGCTCCGGATGCCTGTCCACTCCCTGATGCTCCTGAGGCAATAGATTTTCCTCTGTCCGACCCCCCCCCCCTGCCTTCTATTTTTCATTTCATGATCCACTGATGATAGTTTTCTCCGCGCAAGATGTGGCCAAGGTAAGATATCTTGTGACATTTCACTGTGACCAATTTTTGTCTCCCCACCCTTGCTCATCTCAATACTTTCTCATTGGCCAGCTAATCAGTCCACGGGACACGCACCATTCTACGAAGGATTCACATTTCAAATGCTTCCAGCCGATTTATTGAGCTAGTCTTTAGGGTCCAGCATTTCACTCCATACATAAGAACCGACCAAATAAAACACATCATCATACCCTGGCGTAAATTAAGGTTCAGATTATCGTCGCAAAAAAGT
This sequence comes from Taphrorychus bicolor, assembly GCA_951812265.1. Classification (NCBI taxonomy): domain Eukaryota; kingdom Metazoa; phylum Arthropoda; class Insecta; order Coleoptera; family Curculionidae; genus Taphrorychus; species Taphrorychus bicolor. Next base: position 36,667,290 of record OX638301.1, on the reverse strand, counting down.
GTTTTGATTCGTTGGAAGGTTGTTCTTGCCATTTCGATGCGACATCTTATCTCAAGGTCGGGGTCTAAGGTGTTCGTTAATAAACTTTCCAGATATTTAAACTGACTGACACGTTCAATTACTTTTCCCTCGAGATTTATCTGTTAGTTCTCGTAGATATTTCGACTAAAAATCATAAGCTTGGTTTTTTTAACATTTATGTTGAGTCCGAACTCTTGGCCATCTACACTGATTCTGTCCAACAGTTGCTCCAAGCCATCCATGGTATTGTTCAAGACAACAGTGTCATCCGCATATCTAATGGTATTCAGCAGAACGCCATTTATTTTGATTCCGCACTCTGCCTCTTTCAAGGCTTCTTTAATGATTTTATCGGAGTAAAGATTAAACAAAAGTGATGAGAGAATACAGCCCTGGCGCACACCCTTTCGAATCTTCACACCAGGTGTGGTGAGCATACCGACTTATGCCTCAGCCGTTTGACCCCAATATAAATTTTCGATTACGTGGATGTCTCTACTATCCAATTGGATGTCCCACAGCATACTCATCAATTCAGAATGACGCACCCTGTCAAAGGCCCTTTCATAGTCTATAAAACCAGCAAATACATCCTTGCGCTGGTCTCGGCACTTCTGGAGAAGGACATTTATTCCAAAAAGGGCCTCGCGGGTTCCAAAGGCGTTCGTGAACCCAATTTGGGCATCATCAAGATCGAATTGGCATTTTCTGCGCACTTGGCATGGACGATTCGGAGAAAGGTTTTTAGCAAGTGGCTCATCAAGCTAATAAATCTGTAATTACTGCATTTTTTTGGGCGTGCTGTTTTAGGACTTGTAATGAAGGTCGACTTGTGCCAGTCCTCTGAGATTATGCCGGTATTATATAGGGTCTTCATTTCAAAGCGAACCACCCCAAATATCTTTTAGCCCTGTATAAAATGAAATTAAAAAGAAATTAGAAAGAAATTGAAGGGGGAAACTTTATTACGCAAGTGACATAGATTTTATGCTCACCCCCACTCATTCAGCTAACCTCACTTTTAAATATCAAATGGAAACCCCCGTCTAATAATACACCATTCGAAAGAGCATAAAATTATCTATCCAATGGTGTCTAAAAAATGTTAATTCGATGACGCTTTACCAAATTACAAAGAAAAGTAGCTGTCAAAAACATTAAAATTTGAGCACTTAAAAAAATATTTTAAATTTAATCAACTAGCGTATTAAATGTTCAAATCGGGCACCGCTGTTTCAGGTTTTTTAAGTCTTCAATGCTTCCAGGAGAAGTTTTGTATACAACGGATTTTAAATGAACCCAAAGAAAAAAATCTAGAGGTGTTAAGTCTGTAGATCTTGCTGGCCATTCTATGACGCCTCTCCTGCCAATCTATTTGCCCGGAAACCGGTTGTTGAGCCAGTCTCTGACAGCTAAAGCGTAATGTGGAGGAGCGCCGTCTTGTTGAAAATGCAGATTTTCTTCATCAACTACCGGATCCTCGTTTTCGTCAGTATCAGTTTCCAAGGCCTCAACGATCAGTGGGACAATCACATTCTCTAAAAGGCCCAAATACAATTCATCAGTTAATGTTTCGTGAAGAAAAATTGGCCCTATAATTTTGTTTCCTTATATTCCTATGTTCCTATCCTAATTCATTATAATATTTTTTGTGGGAATTGTGTACGGTTCTCCCTGAACACGTGGGGATTCTCATTATCCCAGTACCTACAATTATTGTGCTTATTCACAAAGCCATTCAAAACAAACGTCGATTCATAACTAAAACAATAATGTTTTAATAATAACCCGTCTTCATGAATTCTTTGCGTCATTAGTTCACAAAATTCTATCCGTCGTTCAAAGTCATCTTCGTTCAATTCGCGTACACTCTGTATTTTGTACGGAAAGAGCTTGTGCATTTTCAGAACTTTGTGCATCGCTCCAATAAAAGTTCCGGTTAACTTAGAAGCTTTTGAAATGGATAAATTTGGATCAAGAGCAAATTGACCAATCACTTCAAGTTGGCTGGTTTCGTTCAGGACTCTTGGCTGGCTGACCTTCTTGTTAGATAGCAAATACTTTTGTCCGACATTTTTTTCCGGATGTCGTATATTGTATATCCTATCAGTACTGCGAGCGTTCCGACCTTCAGCGCAGTAAAGGAATATTAGTTCGATTCTTTCGGCAGACGTGTATCTCATTTTCAAGCTTGTAATTTCAATTTAACTTTTTCAAAAAGCCTTGATACTAAATGACGGAGACTTCTGTTATTCGTCGATTAAATTAGGTAGGTAATAAAGGTAAAGATTTCCTTGTCAAAGATCGTCAGGAATTTGAAAATAGACTTTATTACCGTCTCGGAAACAACTGTGCCCAATTGGAACATTTAATTTTTTAACACATAAAAACAATAAATTTTTATGTTTTTGACATTTATTTATGTTTGTAATTTGGTAACGCGTTATCGAATTTAAATTTTTTAGACATCATTGAATAGATAATTTTATGCTCTTTCGAATGATGTATCATTAGAGGTTGCCGTTTGATATTTCAAAGTGAGGTTAGCTGGATGGGTGGGGGTGAGTATAAAGCTACGTAACTTGGGTAATAAAGTTTCCCCCCTTCAAACCTAAATTGACGTGTTTTTTGTTAATTTCATTTTATACAGGGTTAAAAGATACTTGGGGTGGTTTGTTTTGAAATGAGGACCCTGTATATTGCATCAAACAGGCTTGTGATGTTGCCTATATTATTCCTCTATAAGTTTAATTATTTCTGTCGGTATTTCATCCGTACCTGGAACTTTTTTTATTTCTTGCTATATAGAGGGCGTGCAGTACCTTTTCATCGAGTATATCCGGTCCCTCTGTTGCGTTGTTGTTTTCCTGCAAGGGTGGTCTATCGTCACTAAAAAGTTTTTTTATGTACTGCACCTACGAATTTTTAATTGTCCCCCCGTCTATGATGAAATTGACGAGTCCAACAAAACGACATGATGCCGTTTTTTTATAGGTTCCTGCTATTTCTTTAATTTTCTTGTGCATTTGAAAGATATCACGCTTGTCCCAAGCTCCTCCAGTTCTCTACACCTCTCTCTCATCCAACCCTCCTTCGCTCTACTGATTTCCTCCCTTATAGTTTTGTTGATTGATTCATACTTGTCCCTGTCACTCTTTGCCAGTCTCCGAGCTTCCATCAAGCCTAAGATATAGTCGTTCATCCATCTTTTCTTTTTGAAACGAAATTGTTCCATAAAAACGAAAAATCGGATTTTAAATAGGGAAATAACACGTTGAATAGACCTTGACAAGAAGTGGCTATAAGTGTCATTTATTTTTAATTATCTCTTTAAATTAAAACTGAAAAAAACTTTTTTTCAATTTTTTTTATGAATTTTTCCGGAAGTTGTTGGAATTTTTGAAATTTGTAAACGTCATTTTTATGGACTTTTAGTTGCCCCAAACCGCGAGAAAGACCAAGAAAAAATAACTCTGACACTACAAAATATGACGGAAAAATAAGGAAAATAAGAAAAATTAAAGCAACAAATATAAAAAGTTGCAAAATGAAACTAATTTAAATGAGCGGAACACAAAGATATCGAAGAAAAAAATATATAATTAAATTATTAAAAATTATATTAATTCAAAAAGTGGAAATGCTACATTAAATTTTTGTAAATTCTTTTCTTGTGTTACGGGGTCGCAAATTGTCACGGCATACGGTGGTTAAGATATTCTTCAATTCTTCTCACGAGGACTGTATTTCCGATTGTACTATATGTGCAGCTAGTTCGGTGTTGAGTTGCTTACGAACTTGCTCTTTTACTTTCGGGTTTTCTAGGGTTGATGTATCAATTGGAAGGGTTCTTGAGGTGTTTCTAACTAATCTCAATTTCAGTTCTATGTTTGCTATGAGTGGCACATGGTCGGAGCCCATGTCAGAGCACCGGGGTAAGTCGTTACACGTTTTACATAGTTCATAAAGCGTTTATTTATGGTAATGTAATCTATCTGATATCTCATGCTATACGCAACCTTCTTTTTCGGCGGGTGATATCCAAGTATAAAGGCGCCTTTTGTGGAGCTTAAACCACGTATTCATGAACACCATTTCCTTTTCTTGACAGAATTCAGACAGTCTGTTCCCTCTTGCATTGCTGAAGCCCAGTCCGAAGTCACCAACCAGGTCTGCTCGTTGGCCTTGTCTTATTTTGGGATTAAAATCACCGAAGTCCGGGTCTACCCCTAGAAAACGCCCTCAAGCAAGGAATTTTATTATTTTTTCTTAAATTCTTATGTCCCTAGAAAAATACTCTATTAGTTTCGATTAAATTAAATTAGGCCATCATAAGAAAGATTAAAATTATCCCATTCCGGGTCTCCCCTAGAAGAAGCCCTCAGGCACATTTCCAAGAAATGTTTTTATTATTTCTTAAATTCTTGTCCCCAGAAATATACACTGTTAATCTCGATTAAATTAAACTAGGCCATAATGGGAAAAATTGAAATTATCCCTTTCCGCGTCTACCCCTAGAAAACGCCCTCAGGCGCATTTGCAAGAAATGTTTTTATATTTTCTTAAATTCTTATGTTCCCAGAAATATACACTGTTAATCTCGAATAAATTAAATTGGGCCATCATGGAGAAAATTAAGGTCATCCTTTCCGCCCTAAGACACATTTGCAAGAAATGTTCTTATTTCTTCTTAAATTCTTATTTCCCCAGAAATATACCCTGTTAGTTTCGATTAAATTAAATCATTGTTCTTTGGGGGATTCCTCATCACAACTAGTGATCAGCTTTTCCAATTTATTGAAAGGTTAGAAACATGCAGATTGCTTACGTATTACGCAGATAACTTCACAAAAAAAGACCCCCAGGCCTTGCAATTGATACCCTGCAGCAAAGGACCGAAATTCCACTGATAAGATCAAATTCCAACTACTCTCGTATATCGGACCGCTCTTATTAGGATGTAATCAATGATCTAGATCGATTTAATACTTATGAGAATAATTTTGAGCCAACGGATTTTCAAGAATCGAGAAAACTGTGACGCTTTTATTTTATAATATTAATTTACTATCAAGGGTTATTGGGAATGTTAAGAACTGATTAGTTCTTGTTTGTTAATTGGAATCTCTGGAACTTACTAGAAGAAAATCGTTACTTAATACCTTACTTCAGAAAGAGCGAAAGGAGGTGAATAGTAAGTAATCGAGCAGGAGCACTAGCGGGCCGCCAGCAACAGTGAAGATGGGGTAGGTTCAATACGATATTAGTTGTATTATTTTATATCCCGATAGGCGCCACGTGATTTCCGGAAGACGCCAGGTCCTGAGAAGGATGTTATGCCATACAGGAATATACCAATCACGAAATATATCCCTCTTTCACTACCACTTTCCTAACTACTCTGATTTAAATTTACTTTTAATAAAAAAAAAATGCAAATAAGAAACTATAAATCTCAATTATCTGCACCAGTCAAAATCCGCATGAAATTAAAGCAAAATTGTTTGAGGACAAATAACACTGTTTCTATTGATAGATTGGTTAACAAATTAAGGAAAAGCAATTCAAATAAAATTTGAAATGCTATAAAGCAATTAAACACAAAATTTAAGGTAATTGCAATATTCTGGAATATATGGTGAAGGAACTTTATGTATTAATGAATATGAATTATTACTAATCAATACGGCTCTCAATAATCAACTAATTAGGGACGGAGCTCAGGGTTTATGGCCATAAACTTACACAGGGTAGCTTCCGTAGCTTACCAACTAATGACTAACGCTGTAATGTTAGAGTGATTATTGAATACCTGATCAAATCTAACTTTAAATACCTGAAAATTGAAATTTACTTAATAACGATAAATACTAAAGTGAGGAATCACGAGCCCTCAATATCTGTCCTCAAAATTACACAACACAATACGGTACAAGACATAAAGGGTGCGGTACATAAAAGATTCGTAACTGTACAGACGTAGTGCTGTCCAATACCTAGCAAAAGTTAATTCTTTATAAATAAATTAAAGTGTGTGAAGCACAAACAAATTGAAGATCTGAGAGAACTTACTACTCAGTAAATTGTCATAAAAATTGATCGAAAAGATAACAAGAATCGCTTACTTGGGGCCTCAATACTATCAAAAAAAAAATACTACTTTAAATTGTTATGGTGACGGCAAGAAGTAAAGTTAATAATTAGAATTGATAAGATAGAAAAAGTTACGTTAGTCGGTTCAACGCTCAGCCACTATCGTCGCCCATTTACAACATAACAAATTGGAAAGCTCTCACTCTAAACTATCCCCTTATCGCGGATCAGGGTGGTCCTGAAGAGCAGCTATCCGAAGGTCTCTGATGAGGAGCAGGCCTCCAGGAACGGCGTGGATGTTCCAAAAATGCGCCGACAAGGCACGTGGACAAAGGAAAAAAACCCCTATAGAAACACGTGAATTAGCACGGAAAACTACAGAATATTCCATTAAATGGAGTTACACATACCTGCAAGGTTGACAAACGGGGCAAGGTGATGACGTTGGCGGCGTAGATTGCTTTTTATCCCTCCAAGAGGTAAAGGTAGAGCGGCGTAAATCGACAATAATCCTCTCCACGAGGATCCGGAAAAACTTCAAAAAGCAACTACCATTTGGAATATGCCCTGGTCTTGATCCTCCAAAGAGTATTGAGATGAAAATCACTCAAAGTAGACCACGAGGACATTTGCAAATCACGGCCAGCACGACGGGATTCTGGCTCACGCACCAGAAGTCCGAATCAAACACTCAAAAGTCAATGTCCTGCCCTTTTATACCAACGAGTGACCTTCATAACCCTTCCGCAATGATGCCCAAAATGCCACAAACAAATATGCACATGCTCGTCCCACGATGACGTCACGAAGAGTAGCCGAAAACAAACAGCTGAAAACAGAAAAAAAAAGAGACAGAAGAAATGCGGAACCGCAAAACAGGAAGAAGTATCCCATTAGTAATGGCCAATTAGTCCGACCTCAAGGAACGTAACATCAATCTCCACGAAATCAAAACTGACAATAAGTACCTTTTAGTACTCTGGTGACGTCAGAATACGGTATGGGAGAATTGGACGATGACAGACGGCGTCATCCATCGAAGGGAACGCTGTCGGGAGCTTCGCCGATATCGCTCGGAATATGAGTCTCTCTCGCTCTAGCTCGCTAAGATGTGGGAAGATGGTCTCTGTACGGGGCACTCGGATGTAATTACCGAACTCCGCAATTGTCACTAATTAGTGATGGCTAAGTGACAGTGACACTATTTGTCAATTTTGCACGGGCGATTTTATTACTTAACCCCACTTCCAAACATCGTAACATAAACATAAGCAAACGAACCTCCAATCAAAATCTACCGAAAACCGACAACAACGATGGAAACACACACTCCTGGCCGATTGGCAATGGCAATTTCACCACAATCCTCCGATCCTCCAAGTCCAGGAAAACCATAAAAATAGAGGTATGTACCATCATGAAAGGGTCCCCAAACGGGAAAACTCAGCTTGAAATTCCAGCTAACAGGCGACACCTTCCACTTATAAAACAACGTGAGCTAATGCCGGGCTGTCCACACTCTTCTCAACCCAGAAAGGTAAACTCAGGCATCATGAAACAGAACTTAATAGAAGGCAATACATTCTCAGTCAAAAAGGGCAGATAACCAAGGTGATATTGGAAATTACTGAACTAGGTACACAATAAAACTCTGACCTAACGGGCGAAAACCATAATTACCCCAAATAAGGTAAGTGCATAAATTTCACAATGTTACAAAACGTATCAGAAAACCAAAAAAATTAGGAACAGGAGAAGAACCTAGGGAGTCAGAGGTAAAGGGTTTTACAGGTGGCGAACGTCGCCTTTGGCTATATTTATATAGGGTAAAAAAAACTGCAGACAGAAAATATGATAAACACATATATAAAAAGTAAGCCAGGATTCGAAGCACTACAGGTTATAGTCAAGAAGACTATAACATGTGGTTGTAGACAAGAAAGAGGAAATGTATAAAACAGAGTTTTGGCATGAAAATGTAGGAATTAAGCGGTTCGACTTTAATATGCATAAAGATTTTCTAAGCCAGGCTAATGAGTTGTTTCAATAACGATTTTATAGTTGATAATACCACCATCATTTTTACACCAAATCCAACAGATACATATTGCCCAACTAAAGAATTCGACGTAATAACAGAAAGTGAGCATAGGCACAAGTCAATTCAGTCTGAAAAGTTACATGTGGCTCATGTTAATATAAGGTCTTTGGTTCCCTCGCATGCGGATCTATGTGATTTGGTCCATAAAGAGAAATTTCACTTGCTGGCAGTGTCTGAAACATGGTTACCATTGGATTATCCAGATGAGGCAGTTGATATCTCTGGTTACCAACTCTTCAGGAATGACTGGAAAAAGAGATTAGGAGGTTAGGAGTTAGGAGATTAGGAGGAAAAAGAGACTGTATGCTATAAATACCATAAAACGTTCAGTGATCGATGTTGGCATGGCGGAGGATGGTGAGAAAGGTGTAGAATGTCTATGGTGTGAAGTGACATTCAAAAGAGAAAAGTACTTGTTTGGAGTAGTATATAGGACGCCCGTGATAAGCTACAAATCTCTAGAAGTTGTGAAAAATACTTTATTTGCGTTAACACCACTTTACAAATTCACTTTCATTTTGGGCGATCTAAATATTAACTTGTTAGAAAGAAATTGGGAGTCGGATTTTTTGATTAATATGATGAGGACGTTTAACTTAAAACAGATTATTAATGAGCCTACTAGATTATCTAGAAGTTGTGATAGCTTGATTGATGTAATTTTTATTAACAACGGAATTGATGTCGTTGAGGCGGGATCTCAGGAAATGTGCAATGTTACGGATCATAGGTTGATACATGCAAAACTTAATTTGCAATTTGTGGGTTTGAAAGAAAAAATGGTCAATTATAGAGATTTTAGAAAGTTTAACAAGAACAGTTTCGAAAATGATATGAATAACATAAATTTTAATACAATTCTTAATGGTTCTACACCCAATATAAAGGTTGAGATGTTAAACATAATGCTAACACAGGTTTTCGATAAACATGCACCATACAGAACAGTCGTAATCAAGCCCAAATATACCCTTATATTACTGAAACCATAAAAGAAATTATAAAGTTAAAGAAAAAAATATATCTTAAGACTAAGAATTTGATTCATAAAAATTTTTACCTAGACATAAAAAACTATTTATCGTTTGCCATAAGAAATGAAAAAAAGCATACATGTCCTTCGAATTGCATGGGGGTAAAAAGAGCTCAAAGCCATCTTGGTTAAAACTTAACAAATGGAATGTGCACAGCAAGCCACTGTACGACATTCCTGAGCATTTGAGAGACGCAATGAATGGAGCCCATTCATTGCGTCAAAGATGTGGTTGCATTGTATAGCGACAATATCTATAATGGTCCAGTTGTTGCTGGGAGGGATCAGCCGTATTCTTTTCAGGCCATTACTGAGTTGGAAGCGTATTAGGCATTTAATGGGATTAAATCTAGAGCGATGGGATTTGATCTTATAACTTATGATATGGTATTGTTCAGCCTGGATTTCATAACGCCGTTATTAAATGTCTTTTTAACTCGTGTGTGCAAATGGATATAGTACAGTTGTGTTCATAAAGAAGTAGTACAAAGTTTTAGCAGTGTAAATCTGCCGCTAATTTCCACATGTTCATAAAAAACTAATACAGCAATGCTTCCTGGTGTTGTGTTATAACTCGTAATATATTTCAGAGAAATGTAATATGAATTAAATAATAAAAATCAACGAGTACCTAATTTATTCATTAATTAAGACTTTAATTAACTTCAACCTTCAACTGCCTTACATTTTATGAAGAAAAGAAGGATAATGCAATACATTTTTTTTTTGGTATTAATCCCCCAAACATCTTCGATACAATTAATATCAGGACTTCTAGAATAACCACAATAACATCTCGATGTTATTACCAATAAACCCGAGGTTAAACCATTCGCTAATTATTCTCGCGGTATGGACAGGGCTTTATCTTGTTGATATGTAGGTATAATCGTTATTGGGAAAGTGTTGTTCCACACTGGGAAGCATTATATTTTCTAAAATATTTCGGTAGTTGGGTGCTGTAGATCTATCCTCCATAATCCCAGGCCTCTATAGCTGATAGGCGCCCACACATTCACAGAAAAACATCCAAAGCTCTCAGAATTATTGACGTATTCTTCATTAAATCGAGTTCCATAAGGTCGGCAAATCCATACAATCGCCAATAACGCCATTGTATGTCGACTAGAATGTTTTTTCATCCGTAAATACTTCTCTACCCCAATTCTCTCTCTCAGCCTATTATTAGGGGCAAAAATTATTCTTTCCTTTTTTTTATTTAGAACGATCGTTTTTGCAGCAACTTGGATCTTCAATTTCGTTTCCTGAATTGCTCGAACAGCTGTTACTCTGGATGCTGGAAAATTGGTGTTATTGATTGCCTTACGAACGACATCAAATGGATTGCCATCCAAAGAGCCTCACATTAGTTTGAGTAGTGCACCTAGATCTACCGGAGGGTTTGTTGTTTTCCAATGTCCGGTTGTTTCCCATTTTCTCTTAACTTTGAAAATTGTGCATTTATTTCTACCCATGAAGGGCTCAACTTCTCTTATGGACAGTCCATCTTCTAGTAATTAATTATTCTAGCTTAACCGCGGCATAATGTTTTATTATATTATGAAGGAAAGATTCAAAATTTGCAACATAGAAAGTAACATTGACTATGACGGACGTTTCAAAGACAGATAATTTACACGATACAAAACTAGCTGTACTATGGATATATGAACACAACTGTACCTGACATTTGGAAGACTTCGGTTGTGAAACCGCTTCCGAAGAGTGCGAAGATTACCTCAATCAATGAACTGCGTCCAATTAATTTACTTCCCATAATGGCAAAGATGTTTGAAATAATTGTGTATAACAAAATGAGTATTTACATCAACAGTAAAGATATACTGCCTGGAGTTCAGTCAGCCTTTAGTCGGAACCATAGTACGGCAACAGCGGTGTCTGAGGTATCGGCTGACATTTCTCAGTGCTTGGACAGAGCTGAGGTTGCGTGCATGGTACTACTTGATGAGGCATGCGACATGGTTTTACATGAGTTACTACTGGCTAAGCTTAGGTTCTACGGGTTTTCAGATAGTGTGGGTAGGTGGTTTGAGAGTTATTTGGGAAATAGAATGCAGGTGGTAGAATTGGATGGGGCAAGATCGGATTTGGCTCACGTAACAAGGGGTGTGCCTCAGGGCAGTATATTGGGCCCATTGCTTTTTAGTATATATACAGCTGATCTTGTAGACCAAATTCGTTTTTGCTCGGTTCATTTTTATGCCGATGATACTAAGCTTGTCGCGGGTTTTTTTACCAGAGAATGCGTGCTTGGATGTTTGCAGGATTAATGAGGATTTGAGAAATATATGGAGGTGGTATAAAAACAATAGACATTAGTTTCTTTTAAATAATTTTGGTACTGTGCATATCAATAATACTGAAATTCCATGGGTGGAACATGCAAGAAATCTGGGAGTGATATTTGATGTTGAACTTAACTTTGAGTGTCATGTCAATAAAAAGATTGCTAACTCATTGTGCTTAAGAAACTGTATCTTTTAGTCATTAGTCTTATCGCAACTTGATTATTGTAACGTGGTCTATTATAATTACTTAACACAGGAATATAAACATAAGATTCAAAAGTTGCAAAATTCAGGAATGAGATTTGTATATGGAGCGGGAAAGTTCGACCATATAACTCCCTTATATCTTAAGAAGTGACTTTTAAAGTACGATTTAAGGGTCAGATTGCATTTCAGTTTATTTTTGCAAAAGATTTTTAAAAGTCAAACACCGGAATACCTATGCACTATTTTCAAGCAGAGGAGAAACTTGTATAACTTAAATTTACGAAATATTGTTAGGCTTGATATACCGCAGCATAGAACTGCAAAGTTTGAGAGGTTATTCCCTTATCTGGCTGTAAGTTTGTTGAATTCTCCATTGTTTGACCTATTTAACTTTAAGAGAAATGCTTTTATAAAATATGTCACAAATGTTTTACTAGGCGAGCTTTAAGACACCTTTTTTGTGTATTATAATGTATTGCACAATAAAGATTATTATTTGTTGGTTAAGTTAGCAGGATTGGGACAAATAATGCACCTCTTCTTTATTCAAAAATGGCCGACGTTTCGACTATTTATTTAGTCTTCATCAGGGCTATTCTCACTTAGAGAGGGTAGTCAGTTAAAAATCTATTCGTGATGGTTAAAATAGCAAACTACATTCGATTGTTCGGTGACCCTGGTATCTTAGGCTATAGCCGACGTGTAGTTTGTCGAGCCTAAGATACCAGGGTCACCGAACAATCGAATGGAGTTTGCTATTTTAACCATCACGAGATTTTTAACTGACTACCCTGTCTAAGTTAGAATAGCCCTGATGAAGAATAAATAAATAGTCGAAACGCCGGCCATTTTCGAATAAATAAGAGGTGCATTATTTGTCCCAATCCTGCTAACTTCACCAACAACTTACAACTTAAGGACGCTAATTACAACAATAAAGATTATTATTATTATTATTATTATTATTATTATTATTATTATTATTATTATTATTATTATTATTATTATTATTATTATTATTATTATTATTATTATTATTATTATTATTATTATTATTATTAGTATTATTATTATTATTATTATTATTATTATTATTATTAACTTGCTTATGATCCCAACCTTGCAACTGCCTTCGTTCTGCATTTCTTGCACCGCGCGCAGGTTTAAATTCGATTTGCTCAAATGGATTTATTTGCATGCCATATTCCTTGAAATATTTCTCCATCTCCAAAGGTCATGTTACAAATAACAGGACGATAAGAGGTGAAAATAATGTGTATACTTCATATAATAAAAAATTCCTACCTCGCTTGGTTACCGATATGCAGGGCGTCAAATGTACCATTTCAAAAAATAAATTTAATCATAACAAGATGATGGAGGTAATCAATGGAAAGACAACTTTTAATAATTGACATTGGACAACAAGGTAATTGTTAGACAGGTAAATCCAAGAAATAAACAGACAGGAAAATAACTTTTATCCACGACCATACTATAATAATCACAATATTCTTGTACATTCTCAAGACTAACGATAATCATTATTCACTTGTGAATAATGAACATTATTCACAAGTGAATAATGAGTTGTCATGAAAACGAAACATGTCGTAGGCAACTGACAACTCAAAAAGTAAACTGCCCTAAACATGAAATCGGTAGTTACCACTGGTTCATTCAAATAATTATCCTTCTATTAGGATGTATTGAGGCAAATGTAGGTTACAGTGTCTCTTTTTTACTAAAATATGTACTTTTCACTGAAAAATACTTAAAATAGGCCATAAAATGAAGTAATTTACCGTCCACCCTCGTAGCATTGAAATGAACATGCGGTGACATGCGCGGGTGACTAGACCGTCATCTATCGACAAGACGCATCAAACGTCGCGCCAATCGCCATTGAATAGCGAAACCAGTCGTGGTCGTGGTTTTAAAATTGTAAATTATCTTTGTGGCACCTATAACCTATCATATTTGAGCAAACCCAGAATCTTGGTCGTGGATAAAGTATAGTATTCAACGCGCATTTAATGAGCGTTATTCTCTCGGGCAACTTGTGCCACTCGCTTCGCTCGTGGGCTCAAACGTTACCTCGAGAATAACGACTCTCATTAAATGCTTGTTGTATAATATACTATTATCCACGACCATGCTATAATCATCACATTATTTTTGTACATTCTCAAGACTAATGCTAATCATTATTCATTTGTGAATAATAAACATTATTCACAAGTGAATAATGAGTTGTCATGGAAACAAAACATGTCGTAGACAACTGGTAACTCAAAAAGTAAACTGCCCTAAACATGAAGTAGGCAGTTACCACTGGTTCGTTCAAATAATTATCCTTCTATTAGGATGTATTGAGACTAATGTAGGTTAGAGTGTCTCTTTTTCACTAAAATATGTATTTTTCACTGAAAATTACTTAAAATAGGCCATAAAATGAAGTAATTTACCGTCCACTCTCGTAGCAGTGAAATGAACATGCGTGGACGACTAGACTGTCATCTATCGACGCGACGCATAAAACGTCGCGCTGTCGAATAGCGAAACCATTCGTGGTCGTGGATTTAAAATTGTGAATTATCTTTGTGGCGCCTATAACCTATCATATTTTAGAAAACCCAGAATCTTGGTCGTGGATAAAGTATAGTATTCAACTCGCATTTAATGAGCGTTATTCTCTCGGGCAACTTGTGCCACTCGCTTCGCTCGTGGGCTCAAACGTTACCCTCGAGAATAACGACTCTCATTAAATGCTTGTTGTATAATATACTATTAAACTCATAGAACTTTAACTTGAATGACGATTTTCACACGAGGACTACTAAGTCTTATTCCTTTATTATTTTGCTACAAAAAAGATATACTTTGCTCTAATCGATATCTTTGATACGTTTCGTGTAAATTGAGAATTTCTAATAGCCATGGATATTTAATAAACTAAAAAATAATTTTTTTTTTAAACATATTTACACAAGATACGAGATTTAGGGTTCTGGGAGTGGTTCAATATGAGATACTCAAACGGCAACACACTTTCTAAAACTTTTTAAGCATTTTTGTGTTACTCGATATCTCGATTGTTCCTAATATGATCACAATAAGTGATTATCCGGTTAATTAATTCCTCTCTTGTATTTACTGGTGTTCTGTATACTAATCCTTTAAGATGGCCCCACAGAAAGAAATCTAAAGAGTTGGGATCAGGCGATCTACCCGGCCATGGAAAAGGGCCGCCTCTGCCGATCCATTTATTTTAAAATGCATGGTTCAAGTAGTTTCTTACTTCTCTGCTGAAATGTGGAGGTGTACCGTCATGCATTAGCCATATATTGTTCCGAATATTTAAAGAGACCTCGTCTAATAATGTATTTAAATATTTTTGTAAAAAATTTAATTATTTGTGTCCAGTCAAAGTTTCATCAATAAAATACGAACCAATTAAATTATCCCCAATTTTGTCTATCCATACGTCCACAATAAACTTTTGTTAATGCTTGCTTTGTATGCTATCGTGCGGGTTGTCCTCACACCACATGTGTAAGTTATGTGAATTAATTATTCCGTCTCGGGTAAACCCCGAGTCATCTAAAAAAAAAATTTACGTACGAATCCGTGATGATCTCTTTGTTTTTCTAAAAATAGTCTGCAAAACTCTAAACGAGGGGGGTAATCTGCTTCAAACATAGCGTGGAGTTATAGCATATGTTCTTGCAAAATATTATGTACCACTGATTTTGAAATATTAGTCGTACATTAGTATTAGTTTACTTTTATCACTAGTGCTTTAAAATGCTATTTTTAACAATTCGTTCGCATTAAAAATGTTTAATGTGTTCGTAGAAACAAATATATAAAGAAATAATACAACACCTTTTAGCGTTAGAATGGGCACTTGTCAATAATAAAACTGAATCCTGCTGAAATCTGAAATCGTTTCCTCTCCTTCCTATATTATGAGTAATAAATATATCAGATTTATTGCCACATATACACTCACAAAGCGAATTTATTTTTCAGGTCTGAAGCAAAAATTCGTGCTGGCATTGTTCTCTGGGGAGCTCTCTGTTACCAACACATCCTCGCTCAGTAGTCCCGAATTTTACATAGAGCACTTGGAGCCCGCCCAAGAATATTATGCTACAATTTATTCATTCAACTCTAAAGGTTTGTGAAAATTTATATTCGTAGAAAGTTCTCTATGTCGACCTCTTTTCCAATTTTTATTTGTTATCGATTGTACTTTAGCTTAGCTTGTACGAGCAGATACGTCGAAAATTGAGCTATACAGGGTGTCTTTTTTAAGCGCGTGCAGTATTGTTATCTACGAAACGGCTGTAGTTACAAAGTCGGTTAAATTAGCAAAAAGTTGACTTTTGTAGAGTCTGTTTAGAAAACGTTCACAGGGTTGCCACATTTCGAGTGGTTTCTGAAATATTTAGAAAAATCTAAAAAATGCCAAAGATTTAAATCTCTTCTATTTCAAAAACTATTGATGACACAAAAAAAGTTTAAATTACGAAGTTTCACTACACTCTAATCTCTCTCATATGACATCTCGATCAGCTTCGTGTAACGCTTACCAACCTAGTTACCAGTATAAAGTTAATTTTTTTAAATACGGACCTGGATTTTTTCTTTCATAATTTGAAAGTTCTTAGTGAACGAAATTTTTAGCTTTTTCGCAGGAAACTAGTTTAAAATATGCAAAAAAAGCAATATTTACTAATTGGAAATTGAAAACTTATCTGCTTTCAATATTTCCAAAAATATTGCAGCGTTAAAGAGGGAAACAAACAGAAACAACTACTCCGAGGGCTAATACCCCTACCGGCATTGAATTACACTGTTTGTTTCAAAGCTCATTTTATAAAGCAAAAAAAAATATTAAAATGAATTAATATAGTAATAAAAAATCAATGCTAAAAAGCCAAAAAAAATATTAAGCTTTTTGCAAAGAATATAGAACCAGAGTTTAATTAAGATATGCGAAAATGCACATGTATAATTACAATTTGGAAATTTGAAAACTTGTCTGCTTTCGGCATTTCCCAAACCTTGTAGTTATACATAAAGAAGGAAACAAATAGAAACAACTACTTCGAGGGCTAATATCCCTACCGACATTGAATTATACTATTTGTTTCAAAGCTAAATATTATAGAAAACATACATAAAAGCAAAGATGAAATACAAGAAAGTGCTCTTGAATAAAACAAACAAAAAGTATAACATGAAAGAGAAATTAAAGTTTATTTTTGAAATGTGGGTCAAAGTTACTAAATGTATATGTTAAGCAAAAGTACTTACTACTCTCTTTTGGACGGAGTAATTGCGTAATTACTTTCTAGAGGCGACAAACCTCAACCTCCGTCGTCAGCATCCTCTAGGAGATGACCGAGAAAGACGCGAACACATTTATTAACTTTGACACACAAATCAAAAGTGACAAGCAAAGTTATCGCAGGTATTAAAAAGCAAGGTAATAGTGAATATATAACAAAAAGGTACAAAAAACCTGATTGGCGCTATATACCATAGGTTATGAAAGTTAAAAGAAAGTTATTTTCTGCGAAATATGTTAGTGAACGAAATGTTTAGCTTTTTTGCAGGAAACTCTAGTTTAAAATATGCAAAAAAGCAATATTTACTAATTGGAAATTGAAAACTTATCTGCTTTCAATATTTTCAAAAATATTGCAGCGTTAAAGAGGGAAACAAACAGAAACAACTACTCCGAGGGCTAATACCCCTACCGGCATTGAATTACACTGTTTGTTGCAAAGCTCATTTTATAAAGCAAAAAAAAATATTAAAATGAATTAATAAAGTAATAAAAAATCAATGCTAAAAAGCCAACAAAATATTAAGCTTTTTGCAAAGAATATAGAACCAGAGTTTAATTAAGATATGCGAAAATGCACATGTATAATTACAATTTGGAAATTTGAAAACTTGTCTGCTTTCGGCATTTCCAAAACCTTGTAGTTATACATAAAGAAGGAAACAAATAGAAACAACTACTTCTAGGGTAGGGCTAATACCCCTACCGACATTGAATCGAAGTTTTTTTTCTTGAAAGTTCTTATTATTCTTAATATAAGGGCGTATTACACAATTAGGGTTTTAAACGTTTCGACCAATTAAATTCATCATCAAGGTATTCTATCTAAATCCGATCCTATTTATGGAGTAATGAAAGTTAATACTGTCTTTTTCTTCAGTAAATGCGTCAGAATAATTACCATCAATACTTGCAATGTTTTTAGTACCCTAAAGAAATATATTACAAAAATTAAAATAAAGGAATCTTATTATTGTGCTAATATGAACAAGATACTTACGTTAGAAATGAAGCGATGACTTAATATTTTGACCTATTTTGTAAACAACTATTGTTTTAAGAAATTAAATGCTCAAATTGTCTTCCTTGGTTTCTTAGGCATAATCTTGCCCTCTTCTTAATATTGGCCTGGACGTTTTCTAACATTTGTGGCGTAATTTTATTACAAGCCATTTGAATTTTCCTTTTCAAATCCTCCACTTCTTGTGGCGCACTTTTGTACACATCATTCTTTATAAAACCCCAAACAGAAAAATCCATAGGAGTTATATCAGGGGACCTAGGAGGCCAATTAACTGGTATTTTTTTATCACAATTAGTTTAAGAAATTTAATAAACTCGTCAACTAAATTAACGCATCACATAAAAATTACCAAATGTTTAAATATTATTTTTGGCAAACCTACTGAACGGATTTGTTTAATTCCTTTTTTGGCTGAAAAGTCGCTTTATTTAGAAATTTAATGCTTTCTTAGTTTTTGATTGAAATAATTGTTTTTGGAGTACAGGGAGTAACAACTATACCTACAAGGCTTGGCCTTAGAAACCAACGATGAAAATTTGAACATTTAATTTCTAAAGGCAATAGTGGTTTACAAAATAAATAGCATTAAGTCGTAGCCTCATTTCTAAAATAAGTATCTTGTTCATATTAGCACAATATTCCTTTCTTTTAATTTTTGTAATAATTTTTTTAAGGCACTAAAAACATTGCAAGTATTGATAGTAATTATCCTGATGCATTTACTGAAGAAAGACACAGTATTAACTTTCATTACTCCATAAACAGGATCGGATTTAGATAGAATACCTTGATGATGGATTTAACTGGTCGAAACGTTTAAAACCCTAATCGTGTAATACGCCCTTATATTAAGAATAATAAGAACTTTCAAATTATGAAAAAAAAATCCAGGTCCGTATTTAAAAAAATTAACTTTATACTGGTAACTAGGTTGGTAAGCGTTACACGAAGCTGATCGAGATGTCATATGAGAGAGATTAGAGTGTAGTGAAACTTCGTAATTTAAACTTTTTTTGTGCCATCAATAGTTTTTGAAATAGAAGAGATTTAAATTTTTGGCATTTTTTTAGACTTTTCTAAATATTTCAGAAACCACTCGAAATGTGGCAACCCTGTGAACGTTTTCTAAACAGGCTCTACAAAAGTGACCTTTTTGCTAATTTAACCGACTTTGTAACTACAGCCTTTTCGGAGATAGCAATACTGCACGCACTTAAAAAAGACACCCTGTATATTTCGTGGAGTAAAACGACTAAAAGGAAAATAATTCGGGAAGTCGGATGGTTTTTTTTTTAGTTGTGGTAAGAATATTCTGTTGCAGGTTCATCACGGCCTACGCCCCCCATATTTTTGCGCACTTTACCGGCACCCGGCTTAAAGGAGCTTCGTAGATCGACTGAACCAAGTGAGAATTTAAAGACTACACTCTCAGGTCCATGGTTGTACATACTACTCGCTGCCGGCTCAACGTTTATTGTCGCAGCTACTGTAGGACTTATCATTTTTGCTGTAAGAAGATTTAAGGTAAGTTTACTACCAATTTACTAACATCTGATACACACTGAAGAGAAAATAGCGCTTTTCGCGAATGGGAACAGTAATTTGTTTATAACAAACATATAAGAATTTCATGTGGTTTGCAATACAAAATAGAAATTTGTATTGCATCGGACTAGCCTTAACAGTAAAATAGAATATTAGGCGTAGGCTACTAATACATCACGTTTTGTTAAAATTTTCCCAGCATATAATTTTGCGAAAAGAAAATACGACAACTTTCGATATAGAGGTTATTTAGAGAAACGCATACCTCGGGACATGTTTATAAATATATTATATAGATATACGCTATGAAAGTGCTCCCTTATAATACTAAGGCCCCATTTTACCTCATGTCACAAATATTGATAACATTTTCATATGGTGTATTTCTTCTTCTTCAGGAACCTATCCGTTTCGGATATTGGCAATCATGACTTTGTTTGCAGCTGCTTCCAAACCAAGTTCGCAGCTGCCGGCTACTCTTTTTCCTTTGACTTTCCCGTGTATTATGGATTGCAGTAAGGAGTATCAGTATTGATTTCTCATGACGTGTAACAGATATTCTAGTTTTCGGCTCTTGATGATGTACATCATTTCCAGTTCTTTATTCATACTTTTGAGCACATCTGTGTTCAATATGTGAGCTGTCCACAGTATTTTGAGCATTCTCCTGTACAGCCACAGGTCAAGTTATTTAAGTTTTTTAGTTGTGACTTCTGTTAGCGTCCAGGATTCTACGCCATATCTTAGATGCCTCACCTGCTAGGTTGTGACTTTTAAAGACGGCGCTCATTTTGTTGGAACCTGTCTTCGCCTTTCCTATGCGATATTTTATTTCTTGTGCGTTGTCCCATTGCTCATGTATTACAGTTCCAAGATAACAATATTGTTTTACTCGTTCTATTCGAGATCCGTTGATATATAGGTGCTCTCCGCTTATGTCTTTCTTGCTAATTATCATTGATTTTGTTTTGTGGACATCGACACCTTGTTGTTGACTGTATTGCGTGATTCGGACCATTAACCTTTGTAGTCCCTCCAAGCTGTCTGCTACCACTATGGCATCGTCGGCGTATCGGATATTGTTCAGTCTGACCAGCACTAATGCTACTTTACAGAGTAGCCGCAGCAGGAGTCGGAACAATGAAAAGAAAAAAATGATATCCGAACTGGACAGAAAAAGAAACAAAACCTTTACTAGAAGTACCTATTGACAAGCAAATAAATACGCTTATGGATGGGAATAGATACGGACATACAGATATTTATAATAGTTTGCATTCGTCAAATGGCTGAAAGACATGGTAACAGAACTGTTGATCAAATAAAGATACTGTTACGGGATACGAGTTCCAATAATTTATCGTCAATTAACTACACACTTTTATTCACTTTTAACTATTACAACACGATTAAAGCACAATTACTCTCTACTAAAAATTCGCACTGTTCGCTTGTCCGCTTATTTACTACACTTCACTATCTATTCGATCCCATCTCGCGCGGCTCGCTAGTTTATATACCCGGTCTGAACTCACTATCGTACTTTCGAGAACGGAGGCGACTATTCCCGGTTCTCGTTTAGTCTAGATGGGCTCCCAGGGTCGCGGTCGGCGCTCGGCGTTGCTGCTTCGGCCCAAATCTCTGTGGACCGACGGTTGGGCGTAACAATACGAATAAAAAAGTAAAAAACGTCATACATCAATTATAAAAAAGAAAATACTCCAAGGCCGCAAATCCGTGGCCAAGGACGTACAGATATTCCTTTTTACACTATCATACTTTACAATTACCTTAACCCAAGATGTCATACCAATGGTACCTGTGGAAGCTCAAGTTGAAGAAAATGTGGTCATTGAATACGAATCTACAACTACTGAAGCAGTGGATAAGAATGAATTGACATTTCATGCGAACCAATCAGATCCACAAAATGAATAAGAAAATCACACTCCAACACCAAAAAAAGATACGAGGTGTTTGTTATAAAACTTCATCTTTGCCATTTTTATTTAGATGACTGGGAAAAAGGAGATCTGTGTTTCCTGGTTCATTAATATTAGACATTGTAGGTAGTAAAAAACTATAATTTTGAAAAAAAATCGACCCTATTTTATATAGGGTGTGAAACAAAGTGATGCAAAAATTTCAAAATTTTGATTGTTCTGCCATTTCGCAATAACCTATTTTTTTCCTTATCGTTTTCAGGTCAGGAGTAAGCCAACATCCATATCTCGGGCCTTTTCGCCAGATATTTTATTAAAACACTCTGAATTTTTATACAGGGCGAAACGTAAAATGTATGAAATTTTTGTTGCTGATATTTTTAAATCGTCGTAGTTCGGAAAAGCGGTAAAGAATCTTACTGTGTTTTCCCTCGCCGCCGTTTCTAGTATTTCATTCAAAAAATATGATACCACTATTTTTGATACTCGTGACTTATAATAGCAATATTAAATAAAATACCCTTTCTAGAAGTAAAAAGAAATTGAGTGATGCCGTCGCAGATAGCCAACATCAATATCTCGAGACGTTTTTGTCATTTTTTGTTTTTAATGCATTAGAACTTATACAGAGAAAATCAAAATATTCTCATAAATTTCGTTAGTAATTTTTTTAAATCGTCGTAATTCGCGGACCAGTTGACGGATTATTATTCTTATTCTTTGGATCGACAGCATTATCTACAAGTTATTTCTCAACAAGGGAATTTCCAAATGTGATTACTGAATTACAGGTACGGACTTGACAAAATTAGTATACGGGGTGAATGATAAAGGGTGGTCGAAAATGAAATATCATATTCTTTGGTCGATTTTAAAGGGGGTCTGTCATACAATTGTTTTACCTATCGAGCTTCGTTAAAAAGTTACAGGGTGTTGAAATTAGAATTTCAAAATTCATATGTATTGATTATTCCGAAAGCGTAAGAGGTATTTTATTGAAATTGTATACGTTTTGACTGCTATATAAGGCGCACTCTTCGCAATAAATAATTATTTTTATTTTCGCCAGTGGGGCGCTTAACAGCACGTCGACATATATTATTTGCTAATTGCTAAAATGCTATTGGTTTGCAACATAATTCAAGCAATAAATAATCGAATATTTTAGATTTTTCATCAAAATGGAATTATTTGCTGCTTACTTACATACATTACAATGGTTTTTATTTATTTACTCGAATACGGTGCATCGTATTGAAAAAAACTAAGAGGGCTCTTTTCTTTACAGTAGAATGGGTATTAAAAAACTAAGTTTCGTTTTGCAAAAAATCAGTGACGTGCTACTTTTTTTTGAAATAATGTAAAGCGACGTGCTGGTAATCGCGCCACTGGCGGAAATAAAATTAAATTTTTATTGCGAAATGTGGGCCTTTCATAGCAGTCAAAACGTACAAAATTTGTATCAAATATCTCTTACGCTTTCAAAATAATCAATACATATGCATTTTGAAATTCTAATTTCAACATCCTGTAACTTTTTAACGAAGCTCGATAGGTAACACAATTGTATGACAAAACACCCTTAAAATCGACCAAAGAATATTAGATTTCATTTTCGACCACCCATTATGATTCACCCCGTATACTAATTTTGTCAAGTCCGTACCTGTAACTCAGTAATCCCTTTTGGCAAACTCCCTTGTTGAGAAACAATATGTAGATAATGTTGTCAATCCAAAGAATAAGAATAATAATTCGTAACTTGTCCGCGAATTACGACAATTTAAAAAAAATACTAACGAAATTTATAAGAATATTTTGATTCCCTCTGTATAAGTTCTAATGCCTTAAAAACAAAAAATGACAAAAACGTCTCGAGATATTTATGTTGGCTATCTGCGACGGTATCACTCAATTTCCCTTTACCTCTAGAAAAGTTATTTTATTTAATATTGCTATTATAAGTCAACAATAATGGTATCATATTTTTTGAATGCTAGTATACTAGAAAAAAAGGCACTTATTTTTAAATTTTTTGAATGACTAACAATCCGCAGAAAATATCTCAACAAATGTGGGAAACACAGTAAGGGTCTTTACCGCATTTCCGAACTACGACGATTTAAAAATATCAGCATCAAGAATTTCACACACTTTACGTTTCGCCCTGTATAAAAACTCAGAGTGCCTTAATAAAAAATCTGGCGAAAAGGTCCCGAGATATGGATATTGGCTTACTCCTGATCTGAAAACGATAAGGAAAAAATAGCTTATTGAACATGTTACGTTTTTATTTTTCCCAAAGTAATAACCTTGTTTAGTCCGGCCCTGGCGAGGTTTCCGATGGCCAAGGTCGATAATATTGAATATTGGAAGATCTCAAACCCTTCACCTTGATTGGCCCTAAAGGTTAACTGAAGGTCGTGACATCACCATTTGCCACCAATGGGAATTGGTGTAGAATTTGCATACCATTTTTGGTACTTTTGTACTTTTGTGCGGCCCTAGTTTTTTTTGGGTTGAGGATTCTAGAAGGCAACTTTATGAGTCTTCTTTTTTTTCTTCTGTGAGCTTCTTGGCTGGCTGCTGAACCACGGATTTCGCCTAGCGGATTTAAGAAATAAATCAGAACTACCCTCAATTTTGTCTTGGCTATAAAAGTGCCTTACCTAGTCTAGTGACTGATTTGCAATTATTGAATGGTTTAGTGAACTGATTAACTTAACCCGAAGACCATAGGTGATACCAGCACATGGTTTTCTCTTTAGGCCACCCGTCACCCTAAGGCCTTCTTTTAAGAGTTTGGGTTTTCTTTCCTGACTCATTATTTTTTTGATACGTCCTGATTGCTCTAATCAACTTGGAAGAGACGACCCTCTTTTTCGAAACATCCTACAACTGCAAATTCATCGAGACAACTCCTGGACACTCTGGCCTTAGCTTCCTCTCGGGGTATCTGCCTGGCACCATATTAGGATACTGCTTGTGACTGGTAGGAGACCTGGAGAAGTCAGGTGGGTCCATTCCATTTTTTTTGTTTAACCACCATCATAACCACATTTTGTGGACCGTACCTATTGAAGCCAAGTTTCTTTTTTTGGAACATGAGAAGTAGTACCTATAAGTTAAACGTAACCTGTTAGGTACACCTTATAACTTTTAAGTGCATCCTTTTTACCTTAAGTTTTAAGTATTAACAAAGCACCACAACACATATTAGCACTACAACACATTTCATCGTCTCACAGAACATGTAAACCAGACGTATACGTATATGGCCGGTATGGGTACTATTCCCTAAATGTTGTCTGATTTTTAAGAATTTAAAAGCCTCTACAAGGCTTAGCTCAGGTACACAGACTTTCGACATAGAAGATTATTTCCTTTTATTAATATTATATTTATTACTTAACAATCCTCAATATAAATATCCAAACTCATCACCCAAACAAACCATAGCACAGCTGATTATTGATTTTTCACCTATTATCGTATTCGTGATCGTGATTCGTCATGTAGGGCTGTTGGTTTGGTATTATCGAACCAATGTACAGTTGTAGTTATATATAAATATTGCATGTAGGTATGTATATTACATTGTACACTGTACTGAAGTATACAGGTTGCGGTTAATTTAATTGGATTGATTTTGTTTAATTAAGTTGCGTTTCTTTCCATAATATATCGTTCTTTCCCGCTTTGTTTGTACGGTATTAACAACTGATTTCAATAGAACTGAGTTTCAAAAGGGGCCTTAAAAGTGGGTGGCGCCTTGTTTCAGACTATCAAGCTATCTAGCACATCTACCCCACGACCACTCTCCGGCTCGAGGGTAGCTAGCTGTCGGGTTTTGCCCCACAACTCAGTTGGACCAACTTTTATTTCAGATCACCCACCTTTTTGTGTTTGGTAACCTCCTATTCATATTTTCTTTTTTTTTTTTAATAGAATAAAGAAAAAAAAAAAGGCCTCAAAATTTTGAAATTTTTGCATCACTTTGTTTCACACCCTATATAATAAAGATAATGTCGTTTTTTTTTCAAAGTTATCCGATTTCTTAATCTAGAGGAAATAAATTTTCAGACCGTGCAAATTGTATTTAAAACAATTCAGTGCTTAAAAAGTTGTTTGAAAATGAGACGAAAAATTGTTTGTGCCGAACTTTAAGTTGAGCAGTTTATATAAGCATTCACTTATTGTCGTCAAGTAGGCGTTGCAAATTTGCCTTTTACATTTTTGTCGTTTCTTCCCAACATGTGCTAAACCGAAATGGGTATAAAAAAATTAAGTTTTCAAAGGTAACTCGAAGATAAAAATAAGTGAATGGGTAATAGGTACGCATCTGCATCTATGATCCACTAATGCCTGCATATTTTAGGATGGCCATCCCTTTCTATTAGTGAAATCCCTGTATCCTTCTTTCAGAAGAGTTATTAGGACATGGGTACTATCAATAGCTCCTATATACATTTGTATTTTTGATACTGATTCAAAATGAGCAGCAATCTCTTCAGCTTCTATTTCATTTAGCAAGTTGATATAATCTCCCAACATATGTTTAATTATTGCATCAACTACTCTGTACAGGCATTTTTTTACTGCGGATTTTGTATTCCAAATACTGATCCAACAACTCTATATTCTAAACAGCTACACATTTTGTAAAGAACAGCAGCCACCTACTTTTCCACTGATAAAGGATCTCTTGATTTTAAATGTACTGTTTGAGGTTCAAGGCTAGGCCTGAATAAAGAGCACAAATGTGTAAATGTATTTTTTCTACAAACGTCAAATAATGACGCATTTTACGCTTTCATTAGACAAACGAAAACCTAACCATTTTTGAGGATCAGAATGTGAGTTTACTTTTCCGCGCGTTGCCCAGGACAGCAAGCGAAAAAGATTTTATCGCTTGCTGTCAATAGCAACTACCACCACTCAACCAATTATTTAAAACGTCATTGTCACTTTGATTGAAATTTTCAGATTGTGTCTTCATTCAAATTTCAGATTATTTGGAATTTATTGTTTGTAGAAAAAACGTTGTATGCATTACGAGCACAAAGTAACTTTTTTGCTCTCGAGTGATTGCCGCTCGACGCGAAGCGGAGCACCTTCACTCTCCGAGCAAAAAAGTTGTACTTTTCGCTCTTAATACATAAATAACTATTTTGTCATTCAAAAGTTTTCTAACCAGTCTTGATCGTTATACTTTTTAAATCACTATTCCCACAATATCCCAGTTTTCTGAGCTTCTGACCTTACTCCAAATCCTGTGATTTCTTAATAAAAAAGGAATGAAATAGTATGGGCTTGTCTCCGGTAACAACAGAAGATTTCCAAACAGTTCATTGTGGAGAAATTTATTTTTATTCGCACTGTTTAGCTGTTTCATTTGCAAACTATAATAAGAAGCCACTCCACTTAAAACACTAATTTTCCTTTGATATAGAACTAATAGAATAATCAACCTCTGACAAAGCTGTTTTTGTCAAACCTTGGAGCAAAATTTGCTCCACTTTGGGTTAAAAAGGTCAAATCGTAGGTGTAAATACCAAATTTAATTGGTACATAATTTGATCTATGACCCAAATTGGTCGTCGGAATGTAACGTACTAATTAAGTGCGAGAGGATACAGCCCTGTCTGACCCCGCGTAGTATTCCCACTTGTTCCGTACGCTCTCCATCAAGTGACATGCATGCGGTCTGATTCCAGTATAAATTTGAGATTATTCTGAGATCCTTATCGTCTAAGTCTGCATCTTTTAGAATGTTGATCATCTTTTGAAATTGAACTCGATCAAGAGCTTTTTGTAATCAATTAGGCATGCGACTATATCACAATTAACGTCTCTACATCTTTGGATTAGTACTTCAACTCCAAATAGTGCTGCTCTGGTATGAAACCGAATTGGTTATGTGAAATCTTTTCTTCGCATTTTTTATACATATATTCTTCGGTGGATGACTTTAAGAAACATTTTCAGCATGTGACTCATCAGGCTAATAGTCCGAAATTCTTCATACCTCTTTGCTCCTGGTTTTTTGAGCAGTACTATAAATTCTGACTGTAACCATTTTTCCTGGATATTTTCAGTGTTTTAGACTCTGTTGAAGATGTCTGCGATCCAGGCTATTGCTTCTTCATCTAACAGTTTGAGGAATTCCGCCTTTATATTATGATATCGTCCAACTGCTTGTCACGGTCATTTTTCTCACTACGCATTTTCCTATATTTGTTATGAATTAATAATACATTTTGCTATTAGTTATTTATTGAGGTCTTAGAAGTACCTTGCTCATTGTTGCATTTTGATTATATTCCTGGTCAATGCCTCACTTGCTCTTTCTGTTTCATTCACTGGTTCTCGAGGGAACTTGTTGGTACTGAAACATACCTTTTGTTAATTTACTAAACTCCAATTGAATAACTCTGGCTTTACTAGTCGATTTTGTTTTTGGAATTTACCTTCTTTGCTTTGTTTTGAATCCACTTTTGTCAGTTTTCGGCTAGAGCGGCCTTCACTGCTTCTCGGAAGTTGGTTTTGTGGCCTCTGTTTATGTTTCTGACCAGATTCACATTTTTCTTGTGCGAAGGGTGCTCCCAGGATTCCAGTTTGTCTCAGATCCCCGTTTTGCACCTGTTAGTTTTATTTAGATCGAATCAGCTAATCCATTTTGAGGTTAATAGCAGGCTGCAATGTGAAGTTTCCTTGAGCGTTTCATTTAGAAGTATTATTTTGGCAAGTGAATTTTATCTTCATCCCTTTTCTTTACTCACCTGATCGCATATTCCCTTTTGGCATAAGTAATCTCGCAGCTCCTCGCAGTCGGGTTTCGAGCAATACGAAATAGTGCCGAATATATCTCGTCAATTGTCACTTGTCGCCTTTCGAGCTTTCGATTGGTGGTGTCCTATCCTTGTGGCGGTAGGTTTAATTATTTGTTATTCTATGTTTAACGAATTAATTAATTGATTGATCGGTTATTGGCATTATTTCGTATGGCATTTTTTGAGGAAACTGCATGCGTCGTGTCGATGTCGTTGTCGATTGGCCGTCAAGTCCCTTCTCCTGCTATTGGAATTCTGCTTCTACCAGCTAGTGGAAAACGTCCTCCTCGTGGTTCTTTTTCTTTGCTGCCGACCGTCGACTTGCAGGCCTATTACGAGCTAACTCCATTTTATACTTTTGGTATATCTTTCGCTTGAAGGGACTCAGGAGTTATTTCAATTAAAAAAATCTTCGCTTGATACCTTTGCTTTGTTTCTTACGTTACCTAAATCGCGTTGATTAGCCACATCGTGAGATTTAATTGGCCTTGCATTTCGAACATTGGAAGCTAAATACATCGTCAAGCCTTTTTGTTACTTTCCTTGACGAAGCCAGGTCACAACTCCTGAGCTAGATATTTAACAACCTCGGTATTATCAGACTGTAAAGCTTTCACGGCCGGTCATAATACTATCTAAAGTGTTTTCCGGGCTATAATGCCGTGGTTCAATTGAATTGCTTCCTGACGTTTCGTCTACTACTGCGGCAGACATTATCAAAAGCGATGAGGCAGTGGGCGAAGTGATCTCTCTTGCTTCCCGACGATGATTGATTCGACTGTAGCACGCTCCGTGGTATTCGTACCGCCGCCGTCGCGTCGCAGTGGTGGGGCCGGGGTGGGGGTGGTGGCGCGGGATTTCAACGCGCTCGACGTGTGTCGCAGAACTCGCTTCCAGTCTGCATTTAGAAACGTAATTTCCTCCTTCCTGTTGAAATTGTTTTTGTGTTTAAAGATCTCAATGGCTTCCCACGTTAGTCTCGGATAGTAGCGCTGTGATTGATGTAGGATATCCACTTCATTAAAAAGGATGTTGTGACCTTCAGGGAGAGCGTGCTCTGCTACTGCTGACTTTTCCGTTTGTCCCAGCCTACAACTCCTTTTGTGTTCTGTGATCCTCGTGTTGACACTGCGTTTTGTGGTGCCAATGTACCTACGAAATTGCCAAACACCTGACAAAACTGTTGCAGCCAAAAATAGGAAATACTGACAGCTTTATAAAAGACTCCACTCATTTTGTGGAAAAACTGCATTCTTTCACTCTTTCTCCAGGGGATATTCTCGTCAGCTTCGACGTTGTTTCGCTCTTCACGATGGTACCCATTAAGAAAGCCATGGAATATATTATTCAAGAATTTCCACAGAATATTGCTAAGCTGTTCCAACATTGCCTAACCACTACATATTTTCCATGGAAGGAAGAATTCTACGAACAAACTGATGGTGTAGTTATGGGCAGCCCTCTTAGTCCAGTAATAGCCAACTATTTTATGGAAATTTTCGAGGCCAAGGCGTTGGCTACAGCAAGGAAGAGGCCAAGGTGCTGGTTTCGATATGTGGACGACACCTTTGTTATTTGGAGCCATGGAAAGGGCGAACTTCAAAACTTCCTCTTGCACCTAAACTCTATTAACCCAAAAATCCAATTAACTATGGAGATAGAAAAGGAAGGACGCCTACCGTTTTTGGATGTTTTGATGGCAAGGAGGCCGAATGGAAAGCTTGCACATACCGTGTATAGAAAACCAACACACACTGACCGATACCTCAACAACGGATCAAACCATCATCCAAGACAAAAAAGGGTAGTCATAAAAACTCTGTCTGTGAGAGCCAAGAGAATTTGTGAGCCAGCTGAATTGAAACGAGAAATGAAGCATCTGGAGAGAGCCTTTGGTTGGAATGGATACAGCAAGCAGGAGTTCGATAGAGCACTCGTACAATTCAACAGAGCGTGAAATCGGCTAAAGACCGCAGGGATCCCCTATCAGCATCCGGAGTGTATAGAGTTCCATGCAGCTGTGGCTCTGTATACATTGGCACCACAAAGCGCAGTGTCAACACGAGTATCACAGAACACAAAAGGAGTTGCAGGCTGGGACAAACGCAAAAGTCATCAGTAGCAGAGCACGCTCTCTCTGAAGGTCACAACATCCTTTTTAATGAAGTGGATATCCTACATCAATCACAGCGCTACTATCCGAGACTAACGAGGGAAGCCATTGAGATCTTTAAACACGAAAACAATTTCAACAGGAAGGAGGAAATTACGTTTCTAAATGCAGACTGGAAGCGAGTTCTACGACACACGTCAAGCGCGTCGAAACCCCGCGCCACCACTCCGACGGCGGCGGTACAAATACCACGGAGCGTGCTACAGTCGAATCAGTCATCGTCGGGAAGCAAGGGAGATCACATCGCCCACTGCCTCATCGCCTTTGATAATGTCTGCCGCAGTAGTAGACGAAACGTCAGGAAGCAATTCCATTGGACCACGGCATTATAGCCGGGAAAACACTTTAGATAGTAATCTCGGTATTGTCTAGGAGGCCCAAGCAGTTTATTGACCACCTGGTGAACGCTTAACCACCTATAGCGTAAAGAGAACTCTAAACAAGGTTTTTTTTTTACCTGGGCTCAAGTTTTCGAGTCACCTAATACATGAACATCAGTTGAACTCCTCAAGTTTGCAGCTATTGTCTACGCCACAGCTCATCAGGGATACTCAACGTGTGTGGGAGCCCCAAGCCATTGTTCAACAGTGTACTCGTAAGATTGTTACTTACATAGGCTTAAACTAATAACCTTTATTTGGCCAATATATATGACAAGTAAAACGTCTTCAGGTAGTTGTAATTTGGACTTGACCTTCACGCCTTTATTTCTTTATTTGTTTTGGTTTGAGTTGTGTTGATTAATATAAGTAGAGTTCCAAAATTCACCTTTGGTGGTTTCTGATTTCCCTGTAAGAATCAGTGGCACTTATACCCACCCCCTACTCTCCGAGCCTTTGAGCAGGGGGCATTTACTTAATTTGCCAGGCAACTTGACAGCTCGCTTACTCGACACACACTCGTTTATCTCAGATTTGTTTATTTACTTATGTTGTTGCTAATTATTCCTTTCACTGATCTATCAAAAAGTGCGTTTCTGTTTTTCATTTGTTTTATTGCTAGTTTCACTTCTTGCTTTAGTATTTCTGGGCCTGTGGATATTTCTGAGACTGGATAACTGACTTCCGGTCTTTGATCTTGGAAGAGTGTCCCCAGATATGATTTCCATCTCTTTTTTATGTCTTGTTTGTCGATGATTATTTTCCCATTTGTGTCTGTAATCTTCATCAGTTGTCACTTCTTAAACATTTTTGTTACATCTTTTACTTTTTTATGAACGTTAAAGCTGGCTTGTAGCATTTCTATTTCAGCACATCTCTCGGCTGCTTTCTTTTCTTTGGCTTCTCCAATCCTTCTTCTGATCTTTGCTTGAATTTTTCTCTACGCCTCTTTATTTTCTTTGAGTGTTCTTCTTTACCCCATTAAATCTAAAATATCTTCGGTCATCCAGGATTTCCCTCTTGTTTCCTTCTCTGGTTTTAGGAGTTCTTTCTTTTTCGACTGTACTATCTTTTCAAATTTGTTGATCTCCTCTTGCATGTTATTTTCTTCTTTTAAATGATTGATTTTTTCGTTGTGATCCCTCACTTTTTGTTTTATTGATGTTTCTTTTAGAGCTGCCATATCATAGTTAGGTCTAATTTTTTTCTTAACTTTCTTTAGTCTCAACTTCATAACTCCCACTAGATGTGTGTAGTGCGATTCGATATCTGCTCCTGGATAAGTTTTAGTTGATGTGAAACAGGTTAGCTTTAACTAACCTGAATCTCCTATTGACCAAATGTAATCAATCTGGTTTCTGTCGATGTTACTAGGTTTATCTGCTGATGACTTCCACGTATACAGTATTCTCATCGGTAGTTTGTAAAATGTGTTATATTATATACAAGAAGCATAACTAGTTATACTTCTTGTGGTTGCCATTCCGACTCCATGCTCCAGTTTCCCCATCTGATGAGCCCGGATACTCTATGCTCTTCTTTGTCTATACTTCCTGCTCTCGGCCATCTCATCTCACTTAAGTATACCCTTTACATGGATGTTTAATTCACTTCATTTCTTCGATGGCATTGTCTATTTTACCATCTCTTGCCATAGTTTTGACGCTCCAAGTACATATTCTTATAAGTTTTGAACTAGTTTGTTTCTTACGGACACTCAACTGTCTCCCTCGGAGATCCGAATGAGAGGCATAAGATGTTTAATGTAGCGGTTCTCTCTGCCATCTACATCCTTTTGTCGTTGACCGCTACTACATTTCATCCGCATTTAAGGCTGATTTCTCAACCTCAGGACAAAAGAGTGCCCGTTCTTACGTCATCCGCTTGTTCATCAGACTACAGTGGCAAAAAAAATGTCTTTTTTTTCAAATATCAAAGAGTTAATTGAATGTGCACAAATTAAGTGATGAGGAAAAAAATCTATGAAAGTTTCTTGAATTCCGCGGCCTAATCATTGCAGCTATTAATGATACCTCGGCACCTTTTTCTGTTCTTGATAATTTCATTAGTTCAAAAAAAAAAGTGAAGGATTTCCTTGAAATGTAACCTTTCAAGACCATTCGAAAAACAGATCTCTTACTTAATGGAAATGGACGAACTCATCTGTGGACTAGAGCTATGCCTCCTTGTTTAGATGTACAGGGTGAGCCAGCAAACTGACATATAATTATATTTTTTAGCTTTGTATTCTGAATTTTGACTGAACCACGAAAGTGGTTTTATTGACAGAAACAGAGAACTACCGAATAGTGGCAAATAAAAAACAAACGAAACTTTTTCGAAATTTTGGAATTATTCTGTTTCTCAAATGCAGTTGGAAATTTGTAGATAATTTTGTTAAGTTGAATGGTTTTTTTTCCTGTTCATGTTGTTTTATCAAGTTAGTATATTTTACATTTAGTTCGTTGTCTTCATTGGACGTTACGGGTCGTTCTAAATTTCGAGACGCTTTATTAATACCATGATTAATTATTGTACACCCTTCGTGAGTTCTGTTAAATTTTCTTTTGCCGATAGGTGGTAATCTGGGTAAATTTCTTTGAATTTCCTGCATGTGCTGTTGATAATCACTTATTACATTGTCCATGGATTATAAATAAATTCATAATAACGGCACTAGAATAATGATTATCTCTTTCTATCTGCAGAAGCAACAAGCTAGTCGGTAAATTTGACACAAAGAAAACCAAATTCAAAGACGCTGGGTAACTGACAACGATGTCACAAATGTTAAAATATCTGTTTTATCAGAATTTTAGAAGTGACTGCAGTTAAATGGTAAAAAAACCTGGTCATCTACTGTTGAGTATATAATAATAATAAATGCTTATAAGTCAAAAACGCAATAGCGATTTAGGTAGGATGAAGTCTACACCGATTTTTCGTCGGGCGACAAAGGCGGTTCCATTAAAAAAAAATACAAATTTTCTTTTCTGATGAATAAAAGTTAATTGTGGCTTGCCCTGAATGTTTTCGTCACTAAATTTAGACTCCTATTTTTGATTACGAAGACACGCAATTATTGCGAAACGGTGAAGATAGGTGTAGGAATGTTAAAGTGGTATCATAAAGAAATCTATGAGGAATGCGAAAAAAACCTTTAATCACGAAAAAACCTTCAGTCACATTACACATCACTTGGTAATCCATTAAAAAACAAAAGTTGGTACTCCTTTTCAGCTGAACCGGCAACGCCGCAAAGATGGAAATATTACAAATAGATTATGAAACTTGGAAGAAATTTATTTTCTGCGAAATATGTTAGTGATCAAAATTTTTAGCTTTTTCGTAGGAAACTCTAGTTTAAAACATGCAAAAGGCAATATTTACTATTTGGAAATTGAAAACTTAACTGCTTTCAATATTTCCAAAAACATTGCAGCTGCTAAAAAGGAAACAAACAGAAACAACTACTCCGAGGGCTAATACCCCTACCGGCATTGAATTACACTATTTGTTTCAAAGCTCATTTTATAAAGCAAAAAAATATTAAAATGAATTAATAAAGTAATAAAAAATCAATGCTAAAAAGCCAAAAAATATTAAGCTTTTTGCAAAGAATATAGAACCAGAGTTTAAATAAGATATGCGAAAAATGCACATGTATAATTACAATTTGGAAATTTGAAAACTTGTCTGCTTTCGGCACTTCCAAAACCTTGTAGTTATATATAAAGAAGGAAACAAATGGAAACAACTACTTCGAGGGCTAATAACCCTACCGACATTGAATTATACCATTTGTTTCAAAGCTTAAATATTATAGAAAACATACATAAAAGCAAAGATGAAATACAAGAAATTGCTCTAGAATAAAACAAAAAACTATAACATAAAAGATAAATTAAAGTTTCTTTTTGAAATGTGGGTCAAAGTACTAAATGTATATGTTAACCAAAAGTACTTACTACTCTCTTTTGGACGGAGTAATTGCGTTGTGACAAACCTCAATATTAGAAATAGAGTTTAGACGCATACAAAACTTGGTAACATGAGCGTAAATCAACCTGTATTTAGATTTGAAAATATCTCTAAGTTTAAAAACAAGTTAAAAGAAAAGGAAAATTCATAACAGAAAAATATGAAATCATAATCTTACCAGTTGTGCTACCTCAAGAATTCCGTGCAAAGAATTGCGTTTTAAAGCAGTCGGACTATATTTTTATATAATACAATCAACATATTGTTGCTATATTCCAGTGTAACGATTTTGACGCAAAAACACTATTTATTTATCCCACAAATACACACGTACAATTGGACTACTAAATAACTCACTACTTAACACTTTATAACCTTCTATTATCGTTTGGTACTTTAGCTTACCTATAGCTCGATTAAATAAGACTGCTGCTAACGGCGGCGCTATTCACCTTTTGTACAAAATCCTAAAAATATAGAAGAGCCTAGAATATTCTTAAAAGAAAAATAATTGATAAGAGACACATAAAAAAAAGGTCGTAAATAACTGCGTTCTAAATAAACACAGCAATAAATCGCTCTTGACAGTTCCCATGCCGCAGCGCCCGGATAGGCCGCAAGCTGCGAATATCCAACCTCCAATGTCGCTCCGCCTCTCACCGCCCGCTCACCGTAACAATATTTATATATCAATTAACAAGTATTTGATTGATATATAGATATCAATGATATGGGATGAACTGATATATAGTTTAGAAAATAAAAATAATCTTTTGAGAGTAAAGTTTGCCTAATGCAAATCAAATTTGGACTAAGAAATGTCACATTATCCAATAATATACATTAAACAATAATATTACGGACAAGTATCCAATAATATTACCGAAACATCACCATGCAACAGAGTTAGTAGGTTTGGATTATCATTTAACAAACTTTACTGAAAGGAAGATATTGGACAGGAGGAAGTGAGGTCAAAAGAGTTTTATCAAAGTCTAGATTATATTTTAGTGCCCCTTAATTCACTTCTCAATTCAATAAACTTTAACTTTTGGGATTGGTTTTGCCAGGCCTGGAAAGTTGAAAGAACCGGGCTGTGGTCAAGGCGAGGGGTAAACCGCAAAGGAATTGCGGTATACAGCCGAGAGGAATTAGAAGGAATTAGTGGGAATTACTCGAGGAATTAGTTGGCATTAGTTGGCATTACTAGGAATTAGTAGGAATTAGTAGACATTGGTCGAGGAATTAGTGGCATTAGTAGGCATTAGTTGAGGAATTAGTGGCATTAGTGGGAATTAGTAGGCATTAGTGTGCATTTAGTAGGCACTTATGAGGAAATTTTATTGTAAAAGAGAGAAAAATATTTTAATTAATTACCTAATGTGAGATGCCAATACATGGTTACCTGGAAATAAATGACACTTCTTCATAGCCACTTTCTGTTCTCTTCAACGTAGTATTTTCAAATAAAAAATCCGACTTTTTCTTTACATGGAATCATCATTAACTTGATTTCTTTAAATACGGTCTAGATTTTTTTATGTCGGATTCGGAATTTCCTTGTAATTATGTAATGGATGATATGCGACAATTAATAATTCTATTAACTTTTGGGTTAGGTTAAAAAAAACTAAAACCGTATTTATACCTCTTGATATTAATTAATGAACTACCTCGTGAACTGCGTAGGAAAATAATAAGAAACCTTACGGATTAAAGTAAGAAGAAGACATGTCTTACGAGCGGTTTACAATTTACGAAAACGAGCATGGCTTTGTTTTGTAATGTACTTGATTATTTCACTCATCCATATTATTGCTATGGAGCAAAACAGGTATTAATAAGCGGTAATTCGATAATTTTCAAAAAAATTACAGCGGTAATTTCACGTTGTCATGGAATCAACCATAAAACCTTAATCAATGTCGTTGTCTGACTGACTTATTTAGGGTGACGTCCGAATATTCTAACACTACTTATTTATTTCTTAATAGTATTTTTGATTCGAGACATAATCTCCCTAAATACCACTCGAGCTTTAAAATGAACCAGATAATTTTTCACTCTAGCATGTTGTCCTTGCAAATTTCACTCGTGCTAAAGGACTCGTGAAATTGTGGAAAACATGCAATCGTGAAAAATTATCGGCAATTTTAAAGCTCTCGTGGTATTACCCCCAATTATTTCACTCATCCATATTATTGCTATAGAGCAAAACAGGTATTAGTAAGCGGTAATTCGATAATTTTCTAAAAAATTACTGCGGTAATGTCACGTTGTCATGGAATTAACCATAAAACTTTAATCAATGTCGTAGTCTGACGGACTTATTTAAGGTGACGTCCGAATATTCTAACACTACTTATTTATTTCTTAATAGTATTTTTGATTCGAGAAATAATCTCACTAAATACCGCTCGAGCTTTAAAATGAACCAGATAGTTTTTCACGATTGCATGTTTTCCTTGCAAATTTCACTCGTCCTAAAGGACTCGTGAAATTATGGAACACATGCAATCGTGAAAAATTATCGGTAATTTTAAAGCTCTTGTGGTATTACCCCCGATAATTCAATAATAATTATGTTATACATTAAAATTAGGTTGTGGGGTAGAATGTTTATTAGTAATTATTTCAAAGGTTTTAGCCAAGCTTTCATGTTATGTGAAAATGAAAACAGGGCCGAATTAACAAATTCGAACAATCACATCTCAAAATCACCAAAACCTAACCCCAACAGAATTATTTATTTTCGCATATCACCGAATGCAGAATTGCAAAGAGATGCAGAATCCGACATGTATAAAGTAGAATCCAGAACTTTAAAAAAATGTATTTAAAAATGTCCAGTCTTTAAAAAAAATTAAGTTGATGATCGTTGCATGAAAACAAAACGTCGGATTTTTTTGAGAATACTACATTTAAGTTTAAGCGAGCAAAAAGTGGCTATGAAAAACTGTCGATTAGTTTTTAATTATGTACCTCTTCAAATTAAGCTATAAAAGGAATAATTTTTTTTTTATTTTTGGTTTTTTGCGAATATTTCCGAAACTATTGATCCGGGTCCAAATGGATTGCAGTGTTTTAAGCTGCCGTATATTATTGGTTTATCAAATAATCTCAACAGAGAACTTTCTGCTGGAAACTCAAAGTGGCCTTTTACAATCAAAATATTATAAGCAAAAAAATATCATAATAACTGCACATAAATTTGCGTGTACTAGTTATGGTGCATTTTTAAGAAGTCGTCCAAGAGCATCTTTTTATTGTAAAAAACAATGCTTTTTCAGCTTCTGTGTTTCAACTCCAGAAAAAGTTAATAATAAAAAAGTTAGGGCTAAAAATACTCAAAGCCGGGCCTGATTAACACCCTTCTAATCTGGGTTTCAAAATTTCGTTTAAATTTTTCGACTTGCCTTAAAACTGCAATCGAACGTACACAATTTTATCACGTTATATAAAACGTTTATCACGTTATAAGAAAATCAGAGTGTGATTAGCACTTGGCCAAAGAGAAAATGAAAATTAAACGTAGGAGAACCTTGCATAAAATGAAGAGTATTGCGGAATCTCCCACCTCAGATAATCCATCTGGTATCGAGTTTGATGGCTCCTCTGATGGCTACGAAGATGGCCCTGTTCCAGACCCCAGAAATTTTAGTTGAAAAATATTATCTCGAATATTACGCTGTTGCGTATGAAAAGCAATGGTATACATATAGGAAGGTCATTATTTACCAATTGAACTTGTCGGATGTGAACCGTTTAATTTAAAAAGACACACAAGAAACAAGCTTAGCCATCCTTTTTTTATTGAGCACCCCCCCCCCCCCCATTTGATATCTAAATACAACATAAAAGTTTTCAATAATTGAAATATTTTTTGATAAATATTTTCCGAAGTATTTTCTATTTACCTATTTGGTTTCTTGTACCGAAATTCCCATTTACATAAAACTGGGGGTAAAGCAGTGGTTAAAATCAAACAGCTTGTATACCTAGTGTTAATGTTTCCAAAAGTATTAATCTTTCTCCATTTGTAAATAATGAACATTATTCACAAGTGAATAATGAGTTGTCATGGAAACGAAAGATGTCGTAGGCAACTGGCATTCAAAAAGTAAATTGCCCTAAACATGAAATCGGTAGTTAACACTGGTTCATTCAAATAATTATCCTTCTATTAGGATGTATTGACACAAATGTAGGTTACAGTGTGTCTTTTTCACTAAAAAATGTACTTTTCACTGAAGAATACTTAAAATGGGGCATAAAATGAAGTAATTTACCGTCCACCCTCATATAATTGAAATGAACATGCACGGGCGACTAGACCGTCATCTACCTGACGCATCAAAGGTCGCGCCGTCGATTAGCGAAACCAGTAGTAAAAAAACATGCTCAAAAAACATTATATCTAGTTTTCAATCGAGTGAATATATTAATTACAAACATTTTTCTCCATATAGCTGGGCTTCATTTGGAAGCATTCTTATCTCTTACCCTGTATATAAGATCGAGATAAAACATCGTGATATCCTGTATATAATTTAACCAGACCTTCATACATATGCATATTACCCATTCACTTATTTTTGTCATCTAGTTACCTTTGAAGCTTTCATTTTTTTATACCCATCTCTTTTTAGCACATGTTGAGAAGATATGATTAAAATGTCAAAGTCAAATTTCCAACGAATACTTGACGACAATAATAAGTGCATGGCTTATATGTTTATGTTGCAATTCTGTTAATAAATATCAGGAGCAGTGTTTATTTATTAATTTGTTTCCATGTTTCTCCAACATAAGATTTTGGAGCCCACAGTTCTAAAAACACAAGTTTTTTTGTCAATTTTGATTTTAAGAAATAACAGGATTAAGAAGGAATTAGTAGGCATTGGTGGAGGAATTTGTGGCATTAGTAAGAATTAGTGGAATTAGTAGGCATTTATTTGGCATTAGTCGGCATTAGTATACAAGATTTCCGCCTGCGGTTTACCCCTTGGGTCAAGGGTTATATAAGCATTTCTTTTGCTTTTCTACAAAGGCTGTTCATATTGAGGCGATTAGAAATTTAATTGCACAATCTTTCTTAAATTGTTTTGAGCATTTTGCTTCCTGCCAAGGCCTGTACCGCCGAGCTAGTCTTTTTAGTCTGATAGCGCCACAACCTGTATAAAATCCCGCGATGTACGCGAAATATTGGTCAGATTTGAAAATGATAAAGGTGTTGAGCGTTATTTATTGGAGTACTCCACTGACTGGAAGTTTGCCCCTGCAAGATCATTTAACAGTAGAAAATGATGAGAATCGATTGTAAACCTTGCTAAGCATCACAAATTTGTATTTTCAAAGAATCTCTGTTACCCTTTGAGGAAGTAAGTACAATGTTTGCTCAAATAGATTCGTCAATCAAAATCTTGCCAGTTGTACTACTTTAAGAATTCAGTGTAGAAAATTGCGTTTTAAAGCAGTCAAATGGTACTAAAAATCGTATTGCAATCAAATAAGTATATCCCTTTTTGGACAAGAAAAATGATCTTTTGCGACTAAAGTGTAGATTATATCATCGTGCAACGCTACAAGTGTTGAGAATGCCATTGGTTGGTAGTTTGTGCCGTGAGAGTGAGAAAGTGAAATTATGGGAATCGGCCTTAAAACTTACCAAGCATGACATAAATCGTAATTTCAAAGAACCTCTTTTAACCTTTGAAGGAGTAAATACCATGTTTCCTCAAATAGATTCAGTGCTTAATTCAGAACCAATTACCGCTCTTTCCTGTGATTTAAGTGATTTAGCCCCTTTAAACCTCACCTACTGATTGGGTACAGTCTCAAGGCAATACTACTGCAAGATTTAACAGAAGTTTCATTTAATCTGAATGTGATGCTCTACTGACTATACTGCAAATCCACGGCGGAAGATATAGTGGGCGTGTCAGTAACGAATGTCAATTTGGAAACTCCTGTCCTGCTTGTTGATGATTGTGCTCTACCTCAACAATGGAAGCTAGTCAGAATCTTTGAGTATCATCTTGGTAGTGGGGGTGACGTGATGGATACGTAGTGGTCATTTTAAGCAAGCTGTACAACGCCTATATAAATTACAAACTAAAATATAGTCTTCATTTATGCAGAAAGCTGGAGAACCCCATTTCTTTTGAAATCGTAAGAAATTAGAATGAGTGTTCTTGATTTATAATTATCTGTAGAAAAAAAAAGAACATATAGAAAGTATTGTATAATTCTGCTAACTTGATCTATACTAACTCTAAGTTAATAATGAGGTGCTTTATCTAACAGCTCCTTTAAAGTATGAATTTAAGTTACGACATTAAACACGAATGATTTAATTAGTTATGGCCATCCCTGAAACTTAGACAATGCTACAATTTAACATAAGCTTCCTTTGTTAAATTACGTAGCAAGGGTTCATGCTATGTGAAGCTTTGGAGTGACATCCTTTGTATTCGATCGATCTCTGGCCCCTTAAAGGATAAACAGGCGCTAGATGTGTTTTAATTGCAATTACTTGGAATAGACAACAGTTTCAAGCCCAGAAATGAAGTAAATATGTACTTTGATCATAATCTCAGTAATTATTAGTCAAGGTTTTTAATGAATTTTTTTATACAACTGTGGCAGAAGCAAAATGAGAAAGATAATAAGAAGTTAATAAGTTAATAATAATAAGTTAAAAGCTCCGAGTCTTAGTCAAATACTTACTCAGGGTCCAACAAAGGGATTTATTTACTTAAAATTAATTGACGACATTGGGCA
Source organism: Taphrorychus bicolor (assembly GCA_951812265.1). NCBI lineage: Eukaryota > Metazoa > Arthropoda > Insecta > Coleoptera > Curculionidae > Taphrorychus > Taphrorychus bicolor. Next base: position 36,625,505 of record OX638301.1, on the reverse strand, counting down.
CGCATTGCATTTTGAGCAAAGAAGGCAGCGACTTTAAGGATTCTTACTTTTGTATCCTAAAACATTTTTTTTCACCATACTGATTTGAATGGAAGGGCGAAAAAACAGATACCTCAAAGTGTCTTAAAAGATCATGTCACAAATAACAGGGCGCACAGATGAAATGTGTAGCAATAATGTGTGTAGCAATAATGTATGTAGCAATAATGTGTGGACTTTATACAGCATCCCGTTTTTCTTCCAATTGGGCATTCACTTCGAAAATCGGTCGAACACGTCGACTTTAGTTTTTAGGGGGATAAATAGTTTCAACACCCTAAGAGGGGTAAACACTGATCTTGACATTTTAAATGGAAAGAGGAAAGAAATTTGTGTTTCTGCTTGAATCCCTGCAAATTTAAGTGTGTTGGTAAACTCTATTCTCCAGGTATTGTTTGATGGTTCCAACTTAGCAATGGCTGCCACGTTCACAAGGAATTCTATAAACCAGATTAAATGGCAAATCTTTCAACTTAATGAATACCAAGCTAACCTGTTTAGCGCTATAAAAGGCTAATTTTGTATTGGGAGGCCTTCGGCTTCCTATGTACCGCTAAAGCAATATGCGAAGATAAATGTTACTCTGTTGATAAATGTTACGGATAATTATTTTTTACGAGAATATCTTTGATTAGTGAGTAGTTTTTCTCAAGGAATTCCGGAGGCTAAGCTTAGTTGCTCGAAAAACTCCTGAGAGATGATATCGTGTGTAATATAAAACTGTAAAGGCTTTCACAGCCGGCCAAAATACAATCTAAAGTGTTTTCCAGGCTTTGAAGCCGTGGTCCAATGGAGTTTCTTGATGTTTCGTCTACAGCTGCGCAGACATTATGAAAGGCGATGTGGTAATGGGCGAAGTGATCTCTCGTGCTTCCCGACGTTGACTGATTCGACTGTAAGGAGCTCTGTGGTATTTATTCCTCTGCCGTCGCGCTGCAGTGGAGGGAATGGAGTGGGGGTAGTGATGGCGCGGGGTTTCGGCGCACTTGACGTATTTCGTAGGACTCGCTTCCAGTCTGCATTTAGAAACGTAATTTTAAAGTTAAAGTTTTAAAGTTAGTTTAAAGATCTCAATGGCCTCTATCGTTAGTCTCGTAGAGAAACGCTGCGATTGATATAAGATATCCACCTTATTGAAAAGCATGTCGTGACCTTCGAAGAGAGCGTGCTATGCTACTCCTGACTTTTGTGTTTGTCCCAGCCTGCAAATCCTCTTGCGTTCCGTAATCCTTCTGTTGACACCTCGCGTTTTGTGGTCCCAATGTATACCGAGCCACAGCGGCATGGAACTCGGTAAACTCAGGGTGCCGGTAGGGGATCTCTGCGGTCTTTGGCCGATCTCAAGCCCTGTTGTATTGTGCGAGTGGGTTTAAAGACAGTTTTAACATTGTGCTTTTCCAGTAGCCTGCTGATCCTGTCCATTACTTTGTGGATGGTAGACTAGTCCATCCGCGCTTTTCTTCATCTTCTTCCGTTGTTGTATTCCAACCAACGGCTCTTTCCAGAATGCTTCATTTCCCGTTCCAATTCAGTCGGTTCATAAATTCTCTTGGTTCTCACAGACAGAGTCTTTATGACCCTTTTTCTGTCTGGGATGATGATTTGATCCGTTATTGAGGTATCGGTCAGTGTGTGTTGGTTTTCTATAAACGATAAGCTTCCCATTCGGCCTACTTGATACCAAAACATCCAAAAATGGTAGGCGTCCTTCTTTATCTATCTCCATATTAAATTGAATTTTTAGGTTTATAGAGTTGAGGTATTGGAGGAAGTTTTGAATTTCGGCCTTGCTATGACTCCAAATAAAAAAGGTGTCGTCTACGTATCGGAACCAGCACTTTGGTTTCTTATTTTGTCTTTTGCCAACGAGTGTACGTGTCTACGGGACACAAGAGGAGTTGCAGGCTGGGGCAAATACAAAAGTCAGCAGTAGCAGTAGCTCTCTTCGAAGGTCACTACATCCTTTTCAACAAGGTGGATATCTTATATCAATCTCAGCGTTTCTATACGAGACTAACCATAGAAGCCATTGAGATCTTTAAACACACCAATAGTTTCAACAGGAAGTCCCTCCACGGCAGCGCGATGGCAGGGAAATAAATTCCACGGAGCTCATCACAGTCGAATCAGTCAAGAAACGTCAGGAAGAAATTCCATAGGACCACGGCTTCAAACCCCGAAAATACTTTAGATTGTATCTTGTGCGATGTTGGACGATAGCCTCTTCCAGAGGCTATCGTGGGTTTACTTGCGTATGACTTGGGTGTGTTTGTTCACTCGATCTGTGCCACCACAACAAGTTATAATATCAATGATTCCTTTGGACTTGTGAGATTTATTAAAGAGTACTCATATCCTTTGATAGATAAATATGGAAACGAAATTTGACAATTTATAATGGTTGGTAATAGTACATTTTTTATCATACAAATGTGGTTTCTAATTCTACACAAGTGGCCAAGGACACGTTTTTTAAAGAAAAAAAGGCACGCCACTTTTTGTAAACAATATCCCCATCTGATTACAAGCAAAACTGGTGTTTTTATTTTTTTTTGTAAGTTGATTTATTTATGAGGCTTCTTCACAAATAAGTTAATTTATTCCAATGGGGCCTCATATTCAAAACGACCTAAAGCTTAGAAAAGTTTTGAACAAAAAGAAACAATACGTGTTTTACACATTTCATTAGAAGAACGTAATAATGTGGTGATTTACTTGTACTTTGATCTGAGGCACCTGGTGTATCACAAAAGCCAAAGTGCAAACTTGGATGTACAATGTACAAGTATCCTTTATTTTTTCTTTTTCAGGTGGATACACCTGTGCGACAGCCGCCAGTTGGTAGGCCAAAAACAGAGCCAGCACCGTGCAACTCTTTTCCTCAGGCTATTCTGACCGATACCATTACCGAAGATGATAATAATCCTGATCTAATTCCCCCTACATACGGTAGGTATTAGTTCTACATATTTTTATCATATAGTTTGTTAAAAGTTACGCTGCATTATGTAGTTAGTGTAATGACATCTACTGTTCCGGCGGCTCAAAATCAAGCCATTGCCATTGCAATATACATTTAGATCCTAACAAAGTTTAACATTTAATTACCTCTTCTAAAACAATAATGAATTTATGCCTAAGTAGATCGACGTCGTGTCGATGAGTTTTTTCTGTGGGCCAAGGTTACCGTGGAGCAAAACCGAAACAACATAGCGAGTCTTGTATTATGGCATAAAAAATAATCTGGAAGCCAGAGGGCTTGTGTGTTTAAGGTTTGTTGAAGAAGAAAATTTGGAAGAAGTTGTTGGGTTGTACGTTTAAACAACCCAACAACAAAGTTCAATATCGAGTCACTAAAAACAGAAAGCACGCTGGATCTGTGCGGCGCATATCCCAAAAAATTGAAAGGGAACCCCTCCAGCAACACATAGTAGACCGCACATGGGACATCCTACTAAACAACATAAACCAAGCAGCAGGCACTAAGCCTAAAGAACAATCAACACAACGACAACACACAACGACAAAAAGCCATGGATCAAACAAGAGGTAAAGATACTGACCCGTGAAAAGAGAAAAGCCCACCCATACATAGCCAATAAGACCCCAAGAAACCACATTAAATACATCAAAACAAGGAACAGAGTAAACAACCGTATAAGGGAAATAAAGAGAGAGCACTGAGAGAAATTCAGTAGAGAAATGGAAAGTGACTTCTATGAAACCCAAAAACGCATATGGAAAATGCTCAGAACAATAAAAAGGTTAACTAACATGTCAGCAGCTGAACGGACCACCTATTTTCAGGGCCTGTATACGAACCGGGACGAACAGGAACAACGAAGGCCCAAGGAGAACCCCCGGGGGAGGTTGAACCGAGGCGAAGCCATAGACATCGAGGATGTATAACAATACACGGTGGAGGAAGTAACATCCGAGATGAAGCACTTGAAAAACGGTAAATCTCCAGGCCCGGACAACGTCCCCAACTTACTGCTAAAGATCAGAAGGGAAGCTCTGACTCGACAGCTGGCCGAACTATTCAACAAAATATTGGAGGACCAAAAACCACCAGCAAGATGGGGACACAGCATCACAATCCCTGTATTCAAAAAAGAGAAAATCTCAGACCCGGCAAACTACCGAGGAATATCGCTTCTAGACCCCGACCATGAAATTATTCACCCGTATGCTACTAGAACGTATTCTCAGCTACACTACAATAAGCGAGGGGCAGCAAGGCTTTCGGAAGAACCCTTCCACAATTGACGCAGTGTTCGTTATCAGACAGGTTACACAGAGAAGGCAATGTAACAAACCAGCATACCTGTGCTTTATAGATCTGACGAAAGCGTTCGACAGGATAAGCCCCTCAAGCATGACGGAGACGGTTAGAGAGTTCAACACAAACAACACCACAACAATACGATCAAAATTAACAACAGAAAAATAGAGCAAAGTACAGGAATACAACAAAGAGACAGCCTCAGCCCACTGCTGTTCAACACCATAATGGACAGAATAATAGAGCAAGTGAGCAAGGTAGACCAGGGATACAAGATGGGAAATCAACAACTTAACATAATATGTTACGCAGACGACGTAACGCTATTCGCGGACCCGGTAGACGGGCTGCAATAGCTCTTACAGGCATTTAAGAAAGATGCTGGAAAGGTCAACATGGAAATATCAACCACCAAAACAAAAAGCATGGTGATCGCCAGGGAACCACGCAGATGCAAACTTCAACTAAACAATCGAACAATAGACCAGACTCCTGAATTCAACTATCTGGGAACAACAATATCACCATATGATGAACTGAAGACTGGTGTACGAAACCAGATAAACAAGGCAGCCAGGATAGCAGGAACTCGACGAACAACCGTATGGAAAAAACACATGCATATCAATCCCGACCAAAGTTAGAATATATAGAGCATGTGTCAGACCCGTAATGACATACACGGCAGAAACACGAGCTGACACAGCGGAGAGAAAAAGGATGGCACGAACCAGTGAAATGAGAATACTAAGGATGATTACGGGGAACACACTTTGAGACCAAAAAAGGAGTAGCGAAATTAGGGAAGAGTGCGGTCTAGACGACGTGGTTAGATAAACCCGTGCGTGCCATAAGTCCTTCTGGAACGAACACATATCCAGGATAGAAAACCAAAGACTGGCAAAAATTGCCAGAAATAGAAAACCAGCCTCCAGCAGACCACCAGAACGGCCTCCCAAGAGGTGGACGGACAACTGGTCGTCGACATCCCAAGAGGGGCAAATGGATGGGTAAACAAGCCTTAAGGCTTCCGAAAAAAAGAAGAAGAAGAAGAAGAGGTTTGTCGAGACCGTTCTAGGTGCATTATTTGTGGCAAGGGACGTGTTTCTTTGAAAGTCTGTCTGTGTAGGAACAACATTTCATCAAGAATGGAAAAGAAGATGAACTTATAAAGGACTAAAAAGTCCGAACTTCAATTGGGGGTCATGTTTCCCTGCAGACATTGTCCAGCACAAAAGACATAGCCGAGAAGTTTTTTCGTTCTGAATTAAGCAAGCCTTGAGCTGTATTTAAAGATATTGTATTTGTGTAAATGTATTTAAAGAGTGATTATTGCTTGAGTGTGTGCGCCTGCTCAATAAATCTTTCGATGACCAACTGCTTTTGGAAGTTCTGGGGACCTGAAGGGTATACCAGGCAAATTAGTTGGTCTATGTCCGCCTCGAACTCTTACAACGATTCACTTAACTTTTTTCTTTATGTTCGTTTAAAATTGTAGCTGCAGAGCCTATATCAGATCTGTATTTTGATTTGCTGTCTACAGTAAATGGAATAGTTCAGCTGCTCTGCCAGAAAGGGCTACCACTAATGAGGTGGCTTTCTGCGTCTCGAAACAGCTATTGGCTTTTGCAGCGCCTCAAATTGGGTTTTCTAGATTTACTAGGTCGAGGCACCTTCATAATCAGGAGGTTTAATTTTGGCGATGGACGTGCTAAAACTCGCCGTAGGATCGTGGATGTCATCAAGTTGTTGTTCCTGTAGTTTCCTTTCCAACGCAAGAACTCTCTTGTTCACAACTATTCGACTTTTCACATTATTCGACTCCAGCATAAACACGCAATGTCTCCACCAATGTTTTGTACTATGCACTTATTTACAATTCTCCACCGTCCTAGTGTAAAATAAACTTTAATAATTTAAACACTATTTTTACACAAGAAACAAACACAAGTGCAATTGGTTAAGTTATAGTCCAGTGTTTACTACTAACACTTTACTATAACTCTCTAGTATAGCTTTGTTCTTTTATCTTACCTAAAATCGTTCAAGAATTAGACTTAAGTCAGGCCGCAGCGGTCAGTTCTTTTCATCAAAAGTCAACTGCCGTGTGCACGGTAACAAACAAATAGGTAGGGGGGAGAAGGTGCATAGTTCGTGCAATTTTCTTTAAAATACTTTATTGGCGGGCTGGTTTCGACATAATGGCCATCATCAGCGCCCAAAAAAGTCTTCATGACACGAGCCCTGAAGGGAGTGGTTTCTCATTGGAGAAACTCAATCACATCTATCCTTAATTAAATTCACATTAGATCTTGAACATGAAAACTGTCTAAACTTCCTGGACTTAACCATCACAAAGACAGACTCCCGTGACTTCTCCATTTATCGGAAGCCAACCCAGACAGACCGCACCATTCCACCTGCATCTAGGCACCCCACCCAACACAACATGGTAGCTTTCCGCTGCTATATCCACAGACTGCTTAATATCGCCTTGTTTGCTAGTGGTTTCAAAAAGGAAGTGAATACCATCAAACAGATTGCTTCCAATAACGGACATGACCCCAACATGGTGGACAGGCTCATTTTTAAATGCAGACAGAAAGATCTCTTCAAACAGGCTTACGCTGGCATACCACAGAACGCTGATCCAGAGGGCTTTATTGTGATCCCCTTCATCTCGGACAAACTGACCCAGGACATTTCTAAAATATTCCAACGCTGCCTGCGCAATGTTAAAATCTCCCATTCAAAAAAATTACTCCCTAAAATCCCACATTGAAAACTCTAAAGAAAAACCTACACCTTTGTTCAAGAGTGGCATCTACAAACTCAACTCTCATGACCGCCTGGCATCATACGTGGGCCGTACATTCCACTCTCTTAACACCTCTTAACACACGCGTTACAGAGCACATAAACAAAACCACTTCTTCTTTTGAGGATCACTTAAGGAAGCGTAGTCACACGTTTGATCCCCAAACGAATTCTAGAATCCTCCACCATATCACTTAAAAAAATATGAACAGACTGGATTTCACGGAGGATTGGGAGATCGACCGGGAATTGAAGGCTAATCCCGAATGCCTTAATATGCAGGTGACCCTCAACAGGTCTTATGTACCCCTGTATAAAAGACTTTTGATTAAATAAATAACAACAAATCACATTAACCTCTTTCTCGGAAACAACAATAAAGGAACGGTGTGGTTGGTTGCCGGTCTGGGTCTGTTGGTCGAGAGGGTTAAGACATCTGATATATATTTATATCTTTAGCCGAACTAATAAATCTGAACAGCACATTTTGAATTACATGTTCTTTTATTAAGATAAGTTTTAAATTGACTGCCTGTTGTTGGCTGCTCCTTCATGACTTGGCGCGATAACTCCTCACCCTTCTTCACTGTCCCCCTTTTAACTAGTAAGTTTTAATTTACCTATTTTACACAACCTATGTTGGCAACTAACAATATAGCCACAACTTCACTCGTCAATAGATTTCATGCGATTTACGCTGATGATGACCTTTGTGTCAAAACCGGTCCGCCAATAAAGGATATTGCACGAAGTATGCACCTTCTCTCCCCTACGTACTAGATCTTTTTATACCTAAAGCCTATAAAATTAGAATAATCAATAATATTTATCAAACAATGAAAGAATACCGCTAAACGTTTTAATAGAAATAGCATTAAAAGTCGCGTAAGCAAGGTAATAAATTAAGCTCAGCGACATCGAGTTGCAACAGATCCAAGAATCACCTGGGACCGACTAATGGCCGCCTTCCACCTTCGCCAATTCTTAACAGCATTATTTTGTTCGATCGCCTGGGGTGATCATGGTTGAGTTTCTGTCTTCTTACTGCTAGAAAAAGACTAAAGACATTTTAACGATTCGGTAGTATAAGTTGAGAAGTTGGAGCCGAACCAGGGTTTCCTCTCGGTGGCTAACGTATGACAAGCATGAGAAATAACTCGCAAATTTGTCCCAGAGTAGTACCACTGAAACAATGATTCCACCGTTCAGTACTGTAAGAGAAAGAGAGAGAGAATAGCTCGATAGTGCCTGCGGTGTACAGTTGCATGTTACGTGCAGTAGGGGTGAGAATAAGCTGCTGTCAAATCTAGTGATCTCATGGCTTGACGTTGGACCAGACTTCGATAGTATCTGCCCTTAAAGATTACAACGGGGTCACTAACGTAGCATGTAATAAGATATGTAGTAAATTGGTGGATTGGGACACAACTAACCTGAACTAACCTGTCCCAATGCGCCAATTTACTACACATCTTACTACTTCCTGGGGACACAAACTCCATATTGGTAGCATTTAATATTGGTAGAAAAGTTAGGACGTTTTATCCTACCTAGGGGTAAGGCACCCCAAGTAGCCGTAACTTATACGGGGTACTGGTTTATATTTTGAAACTTGTATTTGAAGACAACTTCGGCGAAGGAAAGGCGATGCGATGTTAATTATGAAGGACTTCGATGTTCTGTCTCGTGAATGTCGGTGGGTAAATGTTGGGTTCAAAAGACCGCCACATAACATATCATTTATTCAAACAGAAATAAGAAGAATATCAAAAATTAACAAAAATAAAATGCCCAGGAGACAATTGACTTTCTATAAGCTGAACTAGATTGAGGAGCCTAGGACTAGGAGACTGAGCCTAAGAGAAAAATGACTTTGTTCTATAAGGACCATTAAAATTTAGAACTAGATTAATGACACGTTAAGGTATAAACCCTCAAATTATTGGTTAGGGAAACTCACTCAAACTGATGCTGGCTAAGGAATTAACTATAGCACAGCAGATGGCTACGGCAGCTCTGCGGTAGACACCTGTTGTAATTTACCTAGTCGTAGATTTAAGAACAAGAAATTAATTAATTCGTGCGGAATTGAAAATAAAGCTAGAGGCAATTTGGCGAATGGTTGCCAAACATCATTTTTTACTTATTTCTCTTGAACATCCGTCTCTGTATAACTAACTAATAGCATATAGCTAACTTATAGCTAACTAGCTAACTAATAAAACTCATAATTTGTTTTTCTTAGCTGAAAGGCACTAGTTCTGAAAATATCAGAAAAACTTCAAAAGGCTTTCTAAATAAAGGTACCATTCGTTTCCCTCCATGTCAAAACAACATGTTTCTATGTAAAGATCACAGGAAAACAAGAACTGACCTAAGTATTTTTTGTCAAATGACTAAAGCAGAAACTAAACTTTCTAATCCCTAAGGAGACATTTTGCCCCTCCCCAAAGTTCGCACGTATTGACTGATTACTATGAACTTGAGAAAACTTATTTTCCAGGCATGGGATTTCTCCGAAACTGGCCAATTTATCGGAGAAAGTACGATTTGTTTGGGTTTGTGAGGCGGTGTGTGTGTGTGTGCGTGATTGAATGGGTCTTCGGCTTTCGGAGCTCTGTTCCCTTTGGCTCTTTATTTGATGGCTACAGTATAAATTGGGTCGTTTTCGCATCGGTTATTATATTAAAACTTATTTTCCGTTGAAGCCGTACGCTTTATGGAATTACTGATCCGATAAAAAAAATTATCTATAATTTAAAAAAATATACAATTTGAGTTTTTAAGTAAAAACTAATTTTGTTCCTTATAAAATATAATCACCTTAGAGGCTGCCTTAGCTAGCTGTCGTCAACGACCTAGGAATGTGAATACATTGTACTGATCGTATTGACTGCATACCAGCTTTAGTTTAATCAATTCTCTGGTCAAATTGGCTCATCATTTGACTGATTAGCTTTGCTTATGTGTAATAGCTTGCACTTTCAGCTTTGCTCTAGGGGTACGTTGGATCCTGTATACCTAGTCATTGATCCGTTTGATGACTGTATATGGACCCTCCCAACTTGGAGACAACTTGGGAGATATTCTTTTCTTCCTCTGTGGATTATACAGCCAGACCAAGTTACCTGCCTTAAATCCTGCAGAATTCGCCCTTAGGTCATATCTGGCTTTCATCCGATCGCTGGCAATCTTTATCTTAGTCCTCACGTTTGGATGGATTTCCATTAATCTTTTTCGAAGTTCATCGGCATAGTTCTGGACATCTTGCACCGGTTCTTCTGGTGATCCGTAGACCAAATCTACTAGAAGGCGAAGTTATTCACCAAATGTAACCTTGATAGGGGTATGTCCTGTCGTGTTATACGCTGCACCTCTGTAAGAAATCATTAGAAGAGGCAGAAATTTGTCCCAATCTTTCTGGTGGTCCGCTACTATTTTGCACAGGTACTGTTCCATGGTTCGATTGAAACGCTTGAGCATGCCATCTGATTGTGGATGGAGCGCAGTTATCCTTGTTTTGCGGATTCCCAGAAGTTCCATGATCTTCTTGAAAAGTTGCGAATCAAAATTCCATCCCTGGTCCGAATGAAGCTCTAATGGTACGCCGAATCTACTGAAAAATTCGTCAACCAAGACCCTTGCCACGATGTTAGTTTCTTGATTTGGTAGTGCATAAGTTTCAGGCCCTTTACTGAAATAATTCATGGCAACTAAGATGTATTTCTGGAAAAGGACCTGCCACGTCGATCGCAATTCTTTCGGAGCCAACATTGTATTGCTTCATTTGCCCCCCTAGTCTTTATTTGGGGTCCTTATACGGAGCATCAGGTATCACAATTTCTGCACCAATCTTCGACGTCATCTCGGCAATTCACTTCAAAATGGCCTCCAGATACTCCATTGTGCATTTCTCGCACGACATCTTTCCGTCTACTTTCTGGTACGACAAGATGGAGCGTGGCACTTTTCCCGTCGCGTCGGGGCTTTCCCAAGTCCTGTTCAGTAAACCATTCTGAAATGCCAAGGATTTTATCTGCTTTAAGGCCTCTTATCTGCTAAGTTCTTCCAATGAGGTCTTTTATTTTCCAACTTCCATTGACATATTAACCCCACAACATTATCGGTTGTTTGTTCGAACTTCATTTGTTCAGTGGTCCAATGTTCGTTGACGTCAATCCTGGTTCTCTTAAGAATGCTTGGTCCTTCTCGTTGTTCTACTCGTTATCTATTGGAGTACTCCACTGACTGGAAGTTTGCCCCTGCAACATCACTACACAATATGGAATCATGAGAATCGGCTGTACAACTTGCTAAGCATCACAAATTCGTATTTTCAAAGAATCTCTTTTAACCTTTCAGGAAGTAAGTACAATGTTTGCTCAAATAGATTTATCATTCAAAATCTTGCCAGTTGTACTACTTTAAGAATTCAGTGTAGAGAAATGCATCTTAAATCAGTCAAATGGTACAAAAAATCATATTGCAATTAAATACGTTAATTAGATCCTTTTTTGGACAAGAAAAATTATCTGTTGCAAGTAAAGTGTCGACATTCCCCATTAGAATGCCTGCGTGATAATGCATCTGTGTTACCATGAGATCTGCCTGGATGCCTGGACGATGTTCAATTTTGCCAGGGATGCTGAGGCTTCTTCCAAGCTGTCCAATCCTAATGATCCTGGGGGCTTCCGTGGGGCCAGCCAGCGTTCGTCCCTTCACACTGACTGGTCTTAGTTTTCCGGCTGATGTGTCAGACCGCCAGATTGTCGTCGTGGCGGAGTCGGACTCCTTTCCCGTCGAACGCGACAGTCTCTTTTAAAATGGCCCATTCTGCCGCAGTTGAAACAAGATCCTCCGGGTTTCTGTAGGTCGGCATTTCGGTCTATATTTCTTCTGTAACCAATGTCCTGTGCGCTGCTCCTTAATTGGTCGAAATATGAAGTCATTTGCTTTTCATTTCACTTTCGCGAACTCCTTCGATAAACTGCTGGATTAACAGCTACTCAAGAAAATTAGAGGGAGCCGCAGGATACGCTAATCTTGTCAAACACTCAATGTCCGCTCCAAATTCCTGTAGGTTTTTGCCTGGCTTCTGCTGCCTCATCCGTAGTTGTGTCTGGTAGATAATTTCGCGATGAGCATTACCAATCCTCCGCTCTAATGCCGCGGCAATTGCGTTGTAATTACACTTTTCAGTGGTCGACAATGTAGGCATGTTGTCTGCTGCCGTTTTAGTGCCTACAAAGGTACTAAAAGTTCTGTAGCCTTGTCCGAATCTGTCCATCTATTTTTAACTGCTACCGCCGCAAATTGGACTTTATAAATGCTCCGAAAATTAGTACCGTCGAAAACTGGAGACCTAGGAACGTTAGTCGCTCAGCGGTTGATGTTGGCCCACTGCGACGTGTTTCCCAGATCCGCCACCGTTCTTCTAACTCCGTCATTTTCATCTCTACTTCACGTTTGACTTGATCTACGTGTTGTTTGACTTGATCTACGGTTTGTTTGACTTCAGTTATTTTGGTTGAGACAAGTACTTGCAACTCGCGACGACCATCCGTTAATGCCCGAAAGAGAGTAATTTGATTTTTTCTTTGTTCCTTTATCTCAAGTTGCTTTTGTTTTTCTTGTTCCTTTTTTTCAAGTTGCCTTTGTTTTTCTTGTTTTTCCAGAAAATTCCTTTGTCCTTCTTCAGCATTTTCATAAGTGCTGCCAGTTGTTCATCCATGATTTTTGTCGTAGATTGTTGAGATAATTCCACAATGAAAGTGACCCCGTACTAACACATTTAACGTTTATTTAGAAGTAACATTAAAGTACAACGTACAACCATTTTATTTTATGTCTTAACAAAAAGGAGACAAGAGAAAATCCAAACATTCTCGTATCGTTACATGGCGACGGCGACGACTACAACTACAACAAAGCTATCTTATAACATCTAGGAAACTGTACATGAGCGCCATCTCTCTTAAGAAACGAAAAACATTCAACAGTATACTGCTAATAAAATCAACAGCCAACAGGTGTCTCAAGTCCACCGCTAGATGGGAATATCTATTCTAAATAGCATAGTAAAGAAGTAGAGCATTAAATGGATTACATTAATAGATCTGTAAACTAACACTTTCGCTTCATCCAGTGATGCTTCACTAAACAAATTCTAAAACAAACCCAAATAATCTACAAATAGCTTAGAAAGATATCAGCTATCATTTCGTTAGTACTAATATATTTTAGTTTAACAATTCCCTTGTTAACTATTTCCCTTATGAAATGATATTTTACATTCATATTGTTGCGAACTCGGGGTTCAATAATTCCAGTGTAACGATTTAATACGAAAACACTATTTATTAACTCCACAAATACACACGACTACTAAATAACTCACTACTTAACACTTTATAGCCTTCTATTATCGCTTCGTAACTTTATCTTACTTATAGCTCGATTAAAATACGACTACTCCTTTATCGCCGCTCTATGCGCCTTTTATATACAATCCTAAAATTACAGAAAAACCTAGAAAGTTCTTTATAAGAATTCTTGAATAATCTCACATAAAAAAAAACGGTTGTAAACAACTGCCTTCTAGATTAAGCCAGACGAGCAATAAATCACTCGTGTCAGCCATGACGCAGCGCGGATAGGTCGCGAAGCTCCACCAACCAACACGCTCCCATGCGTTGCCCCGCCTCCCATGCGGCGTTGCTGCGATCGTAACATTGCCCTCCTCCTAAGTCTGTTCGTCCCGAACAGATAGAGTTCCATGGTATCGTGCTAATCGATCCAAATGAACGACCTTCATCTTTGACCTAGGGGTCCGCTGGATCCTATACACCACATCATTAATCTTCTTTATAATTGTATAAGGTCCTTCCCAATTTTGGCTAAGTTTGGGCGACTTCCCCACCTTTCGCCGCGGATTGTATAGCCACACCAAATCACCATCCTGGAAGCCGCGGGAGTTAGCTAGTAAGTCATATCTTGCTTTGGCTCGATCACTGGATATCCGCAGTTTATTTCTGACTTGTTCATGTACATTGTCCAGCCTCTCCTTAAGTTCCTCCACAAAATTCTCAGAGTTGAGTGAGTCTTTTTCTGGTGTTCCATACATCAAATCCGCTGGAAGCCTCATTTCCCTTCCGAACATCACTTTCGCCGGAGTATAACCAGTGGCTTCATGCGTAGAGCCTCGATATGCCATCAACATGAGAGGTAGATGTTGGTCCCAATCACGCTGATGATCTGCCACCATTTTAGACAGGTAATGTTCCATGGTCCGATTAAATCTCTCTACCATCCCATCCGACTGTGGATGCAAAGGAGTTGTCCTGGTCTTGCGATTTCCGAGAAGTTCCATGACCTTCTGGAAAACAACCGATTCAAAATTTCGGCCCTGATCAGAATGAAGTTCGAGAGGGACCCCAAATCTGCAGAACATTTCATTTACTAGCACCGTTGCCACAGTCGTTGCTTCTTGATTAGGCAGGGCGTATGCTTCAGGCCATTTAGTGAAGTAATCCATGGCGACCAAGATGTATTTATTGCCCGACTCAGTCTGAGGAAACGGTCCCGCGACATCAATTGCTACCCTCTCGAATGGAGCACCTATAGTGTACTGCACCATCCGGCCGCGTGATCTTGTTCGAGGTCCTTTTGTGGCACAACAAACTTCGCACTTGCGGCACCAAGATTCGACGTCTTCATGATAATTCACCCAGTAGAACCGCTCTTTAATTTTGGCCAAGGTTTTATTGACCCCAAAATGACCTCCACTTGTTCCGTTGTGCATTTCCTGTAGTACATCTGATTTTCTGCTATCAGGAACAACCAACTGACTGACTACGGACTTGCCATCCGGACTCTCCCACGCTCTCTTCAGTAATCCATTTTCTATTTTAAGAGAGTGCCACTGGGCCCATAGCGCCTTCAGGTTTGGACTTTTACCAGCAATTTCTTGCCATTCTGGTCTCTTGTCGTCAGTCTTTGCAGAGAGGATGGGTCCAATATCTGGATCATTCATTTGTTCTTCTCGAAGGGTCTGTGTGGTCCAGCCATCGTTTATTTCCACCGACGTTCTCCGTACAGAAGGAAGTCCCTCACGCTGCTCAGTTCTTTGACAATGCCGACAATCTTCTTTACATGGCCGTCTAGACAATGCATCGGCATTTCCGTGAGACCTTCCTGGTCGATGTTCAATTTGGAAATCGTACTGCTGCAGGCGCTCTATCCATCTGGCTATTTGACCTTCAGAGTTTTTCATCTGTAATAACCATTTCAAGGCTCCATGGTCAGTTCTAATCAGGAACCTTTTTCCATATAAGTAGCGATGGTAATGTTCGACTGCTTTAACAATGGCCAACAGCTCCTTTCTAGTGACGCAATAGTTTCTTTCTGGCTTACTTAAAGTCTTACTGTAGTACTCAATAACCTTCTCTTGCCCGTTTTGTCTTTGAGAGAGTACTGCACCTAGACCACAGTTACTTGCATCCGTGTCCAGAATAAACAGTCCGTCCTTTATAGGGTAAGCCAAGATTGGACTAGAACAGAGGGCAGCTTTAAGCCTTGCAAACGCCTGACTGCAATCGTGGTTCCACAAGAACGGTGTTTTCTTTTCTGTTAATTTGTGCAGCGGTTTTGCGATGTCGGCGAATCCCTCTACAAATCTCCTGTAGTAAGTACATAGTCCCAAAAAGCTCCTTACTTCGTGTTTGTCTCGGGGAACTGGCCAATCTTTAATGGCAGATATTTTACTTTGGCTAGTTTTAATGCCTTGTTCTGAGATGGTATGCCCCAAGTAATCGACTTGCTTTTGGAATAGGCTGCATTTCTTGTAGTTTAGCTTCAGGTGAGCATTCCGTAACTTGTTGAAGATTTCTCTTAAATTCTTCAAATGCTCGTCGAAATCACGTCCCATGACAATTATGTCATCTAAGTATACCAGGCAAGTTTTCCAAGTCAGCCCCCTCAAGACAAGTTCCATTAGTCGCTCGAAAGTTGATGGAGCATTGCACAATCCAAAAGGCATAACAGTGAATTGGTATAGTCCAGAACCAGTAGAAAATGCAGTCTTTTCTTTGTCTTCGGGAGCAATCTTTACTTGCCAGTACCCACTTTTTAAATCTAGAGTGGAAAACCACTTTGATCCCGATAAAGTTGCTAAGGTGTCGTCTATACGTGGCAATGGGTAGCTGTCCTTCTTGGTCACGTCATTAAGTTTCCTGTAGTCAACACAGAACCGCGTTGAACCATCTTTCTTCTTAACAAGAACCACAGGCGACGACCATGGACTAGATGATTCTTCTATGACGCCCTCCTTTAACATTTCATCCAGCAAACTGTTAACTTCTTGTTGTTTAGCCAGAGGGACCCTTCGTGGGTGTTGTCGTATTGGCTGGGCATCTCCTGTGTTGATCTTATGGACAACTAAATCAGTTTGACTGTCGTTGCTCTTGAAGTCGAACATATCAGATTCATCCATAGCAAATTTTATGGCAGATTGAAGTTGTTCCCTTGACAGATGACTCCAATGTCGTTTGAAAGCATCAATAACCTCTGGGGAAGCTTGGTTAGAAGATTTAACTTTGGATGTCTTTGCGTCGACACAATTGCATACCCATTCCACAGGCTCATAATTGGCAAGAACTGTTCCTTCTTTGAGCTTGATGGTCTTTTCTCCAATATTTGCAACTCGTACTGGCATAGTCTTCTTCGTGTCGGTCAAAGTGCGTGCTACCATGATTTCAGTCGTCAAATCCAGGTTAGGTTCTATAAGTCCTATGGACCACCCAGGATCATTTTCAGAGGTCACTGTGATAATTTGTTCTGAATTTGGAGGAATTTTCACATCTTCTACCACCAGTAGGCGGACACTAGTTTCCACATTTCCATTGGTTAATGCGAACTCCTCATCTCCAAACGTGAGAATATTCTGTTTATGATCATAGGAGAATCCATGTTTCCTGATGAGATCCATTCCCAAAATAAACTCGTCTTTGATCCTGGCAACCAACACTTTATGCCGAACTTCGAGTCTTTCTCCAATAATGATGGTGACATCGGCTTCTCCGTCTATAGGGCAAGACTCTCCAGTGACTGATTTTAACATAATAGGGTTGGGCAATGGTTGTATGGTATATCCGACAAGCTTATCTGGCCTTACAATGGACACATCTGCTCCTGTATCGATGGTAATCTGGATCTTCTGTTCCTTAATGCGTCCGGCCACTGTGAGACTTTTGCCACCCAAATTATTGACTTTAAAGATCCTGGGGGTCTTAGCGGCCCCGGTCAATTGCCCCCTTGCATTGACCGGAATTAGTTTTCCTGGGACCTAGGGGGGCCTTGGTCGCCGCTTGGTCTTCTAAACGACGGCGACGGACTTCTTGCCCTATTACGGCAGTTACTCTTGATGTGACCCAGTCTGCCGCAGTTAAAACATTTTATGCCCCGATTGTCTGTTGATCGAGGGGTCCTTCCCAATAGGGCTTGTATATTGACTGCCATATCCTTCATAGCTTTATGTAAACTGGCCATGGATTCAGCCATAGACGTATTCTCCTCTTCATTGCAAGTTGCCATTCTTACACGCGGAGCTGAACTAGATGACACTCGTGACGCCTCGAATTCCAGGGCCCGAACTAGTGCCTCGCTGATATCCTTGGGCCTTACTAGACGTAAGTGGTATCTCATGTCACTATCGCGAACTCCCTCAATGAACCTTTCGGCTGCAAATTGCATTTGAAAAGATTCAGGGGCCGATGGATATGCCAGGTGAATGAGTCTGTCTATGTCCGCCTCAAATTCTTGTAAGGATTCACCTGACTTTTGCTGTCTCATCCTCAGCTGGGCCTGGAACACGGTTTCTTTGTGCTCATTTCCGAATCGTAGTTGCAGAGAGTGTACTAAAGCCGCATAATTACTTTGATCAGCTGCCGACAGAGATTGGAGTAATTCAGCCGCTTTTCCACGAAGTGCTACCACCAATGATGTAGCTTTCTGGGGCTCGGACCAGCCATTAGCTTTTGCAGCTGCCTCAAATTGGGTTTTATAAATTTCCCACGCCGTAGTACCGTCATAATCAGGAGGCTTGATTTTAGCGTTGGCTGTGCTAAAACTCTCTGTAGACACGGTGTCGTCCTCAAGTTGTTCCCGGAATTTCTTTTCTAGCTCGAGAACCCTCTGGTTGACAGCTTCGAGTCCTTCGTTAACGCCGTTAACGGATTCGTTAACGGACTGCATTATTCTTTCTTCCAATTGTTGCTCCCTAGCTGCGAGATGGTTCACTAATTCTTCTTTAAACCGTTTCTGTTCTTCCTTTTGTTCTTGATAATGTTTTTCCTGCTCTTCCTTCTGTTCTTGATAACGTCGCTCCTGTATTTGATCACGTTTTTCTTGTTCCTCTTTTTGTTCCTTATAACGTCTTTCTTGCTCTTCCTTCTGTTCGTTATAACGTTTCTCCTGTTCTAGATAACGTCGCTCCTGTACTTGATCACGTTTTTCCTGTTCTTGATAACGTCGCTCCTGTACTTGATCACGTTTTTCCTGTTCTTGATAACGTCGCTCCTGTACTTGATCGCGTTTTTCCTGTTCTTCCCTCTGTTGTTGCATAAGGGACAGCAGGGCGGCAAGTTGATCCTCCATCGCTTGATGCTGGCTTCTAGTCACTGGCATAAACACGTAATGTCTGGCAATGAATCACTCACTTGCAGTTCAGTAATATTGGTCCTCAAATTCCCACTGGAATCGCACTTCTGACACCAATTGTTGCGAACTCGGGGTTCAATAATTCCAGTGTAACGATTTAATACGAAAACACTATTTATTAACTCCACAAATACACACGACTACTAAATAACTCACTACTTAACACTTTATAGCCTTCTATTATCGCTTCGTAACTTTATCTTACTTATAGCTCGATTAAAATACGACTACTCCTTAATCGCCGCTCTATGCGCCTTTTATATACAATCCTAAAATTACAGAAAAACCTAGAAAGTTCTTTATAAGAATTCTTGAATAATCTCACATAAAAAAAAACGGTTGTAAACAACTGCCTTCTAGATTAAGCCAGACGAGCAATAAATCACTCGTGTCAGCCATGACGCAGCGCGGATAGGTCGCGAAGCTCCACCAACCAACACGCTCCCATGCGTTGCCCCGCCTCCCATGCGGCGTTGCTGCGATCGTAACAATATGTTTAGTTCGATTATGAAAAATGGGATTTGAAATGAGCTTTTGAGCGCTTTGATTATCATTATAAATACAGATAGTTTTTTGAAAATTCAAGAGCTCTTCCAAAATACCCCTTATAAAAACAGCTTCCTTTGATGCTTGTGAAACAGCCATATACTCAGCTTCAGTACTCGATAAACTTACTGAACTCTGTTTCTTAGCTTCCCATGAAAACGCGCCACCAGCCAATTTGAAAACATACCCCGTATAAGATTTTCCGTAATGAATGTCATTCCCCCAATCTGCATCAGGAAATGCAACCACATTCTTACACTGATCCTGCGCAAAAGTCACACATTAATCTATGGTGCATTTCAAGTATCTCAATACTCTCTTGGCATGCTTAAAATTAGTATCACTGTAACAATTGTTGAATCCACTCAAATAGCTTACTGCAAAAGCAATATCTGGCCTAGTATTTACGGCTAAAAACATTAGCGAACCAATCAAACAACGATATGGCATACGTTCATCTGAATCTGTGGCTTTTTCTAATTTTAAGTTGGCTTCCATAGGAGTTAAAACCGGATTTGCATCTGCCATATTAGGCATGTCTAACAATTTCAAAATATAGTCTTTCTAATCGATTTCTAGTTTAGATCTGTCACTACTAAATTTAAAATTCAAGCCCAAACAATGTTTTACCTGACCTAAATCTTTGATTTCAAATTTCTGTGCAAGAACTCTTTTTAATTTAGCCTCTTCTGAGTCATTAATAGAGAAAATTAAAAAACCAGCCACATGCAAGGCTATGATAATGAAATTTTCACCATATCTTTTATAATACACACAACTTTCTTATTTTGATTTCTTATATCCCAATTCAACCAGAGTGCTTTCAACTGTTTTATACCACATCCTGGAGGATTGTTTTAAACCATATTGTTGCGAACTAGGGTTCAAAAATTCCAGTGTAACGATTTAACACGAAAACACTATTTATTTATTCCACAAATATACACAGGTACAATTCGTATCCTAAATAACTCACTACTTAACACTTTATAGCCTTCTATTATCGCTTCGTACTTTAGCTTACTTATAGCTCGCTTAAAATAAGACTGTTTCCTGCGCGCTCTATACGCTTTTTATATACAATCCTAAAATTACAGAAAAACCTAGAAAGTTCTTTATAAGTATTCTTGAATAATCTCACATAAAAAAAAACGGTTGTAAACAACTGCCTTCTAGATTAAGCCAGACGAGCAATAAATCACTCGTGTCAGCCATGACGCAGCGCGGATAGGTCGCGAAGCTCCACCAACCAACACGCTCCCATGCGTTGCCCCGCCTCTCATGCGGCGTTGCTGCGAATCGTAACATTGCCCTCCTCCTAAGGCTGTTCGTCCCGAACAGATAGAGTTCCATGGTATCGTGCTAATCGATCCAAATGAACGACCTGCATCTTTGACCTAGGGGTCCGCTGGATCCTATACACCACATCATTAATCTTCTTTATAATTGTATAAGGTCCTTCCCAATTTTGGCTAAGTTTGGGCGACTTCCCCACCTTTCTCCGCGGATTGTATAGCCACACCAAATCACCATCCTGGAAGCCGCGGGAGTTAGCTAGTAAGTCATATCTTGTTTTGGCTCGATCACTGGATATCCGCAGTTTATTCCTGACTTGTTCATGAACATTGTCCAGCCTCTCCTTGAGCTCCCCCACAAAGTTCTCAGAGTTGAGCGAGTCTTTTTCTGGTGTTCCATACATCAAATCCGCAGGAAGCCTCATTTCCCTTCCGAACATCACTTTCGCCGGAGTATAACCAGTGGCTTCATGCGTAGAGCCTCGATATGCCATCAACATGAGAGGTAGATGTTGGTCCCAATCACGCTGATGATCTGCCACCATTTTAGACAGGTAATGTTCCATGGTCAGATTAAATCTCTCTACCATCCCATCCGACTGTGGATGCAAAGGAGTTGTCCTGGTCTTGCGAATTCCGAGAAGTTCCATGACCTTCTGGAAAACAGCCGATTCAAAATTTCGGCCCTGATCAGAATGAAGTTCGAGAGGGACTCCAAATCTGCAGAACATTTCATTTACTAGCACCGTTGCCACAGTCGTTGCTTCTTGATTAGGCAGGGCGTATGCTTCAGGCCATTTAGTGAAGTAATCCATGGCGACCAAGATGTATTTATTGCCCGACTCAGTCTGAGGAAACGGTCCCGCGACATCAATTGCTACTCTCTCGAATGGAGCACCTACAATGTACTGCACCATTCGACCCCGTGATCTTGTTCGAGGTCCTTTTGTGGCACAACAAACTTCACACTTGCGGCTCCAAGATTCGACGTCTTCATGATAATTCACCCAGTAGAACCGCTCTTTAATTTTGGCCAAGGTTTTATTGGCCCCAAAATGACCTCCACTGGTTCCGTCGTGCATTTCCTGTAGTACGTCCGATTTTCTGCTACTAGGAACAACCAACTGACTGACTACGGTCTTGCCATCCGGACTCTCCCACGCTCTCTTCAGTAATCCATTTTCTATTTTAAGAGAGTGCCACTGGGCCCATAGCGCCTTCAGGTTTGGCCTTTACCAGCAATTTCTTGCCATTCTGGTCTCTTGTCGTCAGTCTTTGCAGAGAGGATGGGTCCAATATCTGGATCATTCATTTGTTCTTCTCGAAGGGTCTGTGTGGTCCAGCCATCGTTTATTTCCACCGACGTTCTCCGTACAGAAGGAAGTCCCTCACGCTGCTCAGTTCTTTGACAATGCCGACAATCTTCTTTACATGGCCGTCTAGACAATGCATCGGCATTTCCGTGAGACCTTCCTGGTCGATGTTCAATTTGAAAATCGTACTGCTGCAGGCCCTCTATCCATCTGGCTATTTGACCTTCAGAGTTTTTCATCTGTAATAACCATTTCAAGGCTCCATGGTCAGTTCTAATCAGGAACCTTTTTCCATATAAGTAGCAATGGTAATGTTCGACTGCTTTAACGATGGCCAACAGCTCCTTTCTAGTGACGCAATAGTTTCTTTCTGGCTTACTTAAAGTCTTACTGTAGTACTCAATGACCTTCTCTTGCCCGTTTTGTCTTTGAGAGAGTACTGCACCTAGACCACAGTTACTTGCATCCGTGTCCAGAATAAACAGTCCGTCCTTTATAGGGTAAGCCAAGATTGGACTAGAACAGAGGGCAGCTTTAAGCCTTGCAAATGCCTGACTGCAATCATGGTTCCACAAGAAGGGTGTTTTCTTTTCTGTTAATTTGTGCAGCGGTTTTGCGATGTCGGCGAATCCCTCTACAAATCTCCTGTAGTAAGTACATAGTCCCAAAAAGCTCCTTACTTCGTGTTTGTCTCGGGGAACTGGCCAATCTTTAATGGCAGATATTTTACTTTGGCTAGTTTGAATGCCTTGTTCTGAGATAGTATGCCCCAAGTACTCGACTTGCTTTTGGAATAGGCTGCATTTCTTGTAGTTTAACTTCAGGTGAGCATTCCGTAACTTGCTGAAGATTTCTCTTAAATTCTTCAAATGCTCGTCAAAATTACGTCCCATGACAATTATGTCATCCAAGTATACCAGGCAAGTTTTCCAACTCAGCCCCCTCAAAACAAGTTCCATTAGTCGCTCGAAAGTTGATGGAGCATTGCACAATCCAAAAGGCATAACAGTGAACTGGTATAGTCCAGAACCAGTAGAAAATGCAGTCTTTTCTTTGTCTTCGGGAGCAATCTTTACTTGCCAGTACCCACTTTTTAAATCTAGAGTGGAAAACCACTTTGATCCCGATAAAGTTGCTAAGGTGTCGTCTATACGTGGCAATGGGTAGCTGTCCTTCTTGGTCACGTCATTAAGTTTCCTGTAGTCAACACAGAACCGCGTTGAACCATCTTTCTTCTTAACAAGAACCACAGGCGACGACCATGGACTAGATGATTCTTCTATGACGCCCTCCTTTAACATTTCATTCAGCAAACTGTTAACTTCTTGTTGTTTAGCCAGAGGGACCCTTCGTGGGTGTTGTCGTATTGGCTGGGCATCTCCTGTGTTGATCTTATGGACAACTAAATCAGTTTGACTGTCGTTGCTCTTGAAGTTGAACATATCAGATTCATCCATAGCAAATTTTATGGCAGATTGAAGTTGTTCCCTTGACAGATGACTCCAATGTCGTTTGAAAGCATCAATAACCTCTGGGGAAGCTTGGTTAGAAGATTTAACTTTGGATGTCTCTGCTTCGACACAATTGCATACCCATTGTACAGGCTCATAATTGGCAAGAACTGTTCCTTCTTTGAGCTTGATGGTCCTTTCTCCAATATTGGCAACTCGTACTGGCATAGTCTTCTTCGTGTCGGTCAAAGTTCGGGCTACCATGATTTCAGTCGTCAAATCCAGGTTAGGTTCTATAAGTCCTATGGACCACCCAGGATCATTTTCAGAAGTCACTGTGATAATTTGTTCTGAATTTGGAGGAATTTTCACATCTTCTACCACCAGTAGACGGACACTAGTTTCCATATTTCCATTGGTTAATGCAAACTCCTCATCTCCAAATGTGAGAATATTCCGTTTGTGATCATAGGAGAATCCATGTTTCCTGATGAGATCCATTCCCAAAATAAACTCGTCTTTGATCCTGGCAACCAACACTTTTGCCGAACTTCGAGTCTTTCTCCAATAATGATGGTGACATCGGCTTCTGCGTCTATAGGGCAAGACTCTCCAGTGACTGATTTTAACATAATAGGGTTAGGCAATGGTTGTAACGTATATCCGAAAAGTTTATCTGGCCTTACAATGGTCACATCTGCTCCTGTATCGATGGTAATCTGGATCTTCTGTTCCTTAATGCGTCCGGCCACTGTGAGACTTTTGCCACCCAAATTATTGACTTTAAAGATCCTGGGGGTCTTAGCGGCCCCGGTCAATTGCTCCCTTGCATTGACCGGAATTAGTTTTCCTGGGACCTAGGGCGGTCTTGGTCGCCGCTCGGTCTTCTAAATGACGGCGACGGACTTCTTGCCCTATTACGGCAGTTACTCTTGATGTGACCCAGCCGGCCGCAGTTAAAACATTTTATGCCCCGATTGTCTGTTGATCGAGGAGTTCTTCCCACCAGGGCTTGCATATTGACTGCGATATCCTTCACCGCTTTATGTAAATTTGCCATGGATTCAGCCATATACGTAGTCTCCTCTTCATCGCAAGTTGCCATTCTTACACGTGGAGATGAACTAGATGACACTCGTGACGCCTCGAATTCCAGGGCCCGAACTAGTGCCTCGCTAATATTCTTGGGCCTTACTAGACGTAAGTGGTATCTCATATCACTATCGCGAACTCCCTCAATGAACCTTTCGGCGGCAAATTGCGTTTGAAAACATTCAGGGGCTGATGGGTATGCCAGATGAATTAGTCTGTCTATGTCCGCCTCAAATTCTTGTAAGGATTCACCTGACTTTTGCTGTCTCATCCTCAGCTGGGCCTGGAACACGGTTTCTTTGTGTTCATTTCCAAATCGTAGTTGCAGAGAGTGTACTAAAGCTGCATAATTACTTTGATCAGCTGCCGACAGAGATTGAAGTAATTCAGCCGCTTTTCCACGAAGTGCTACCACTAAAGATGTAGCTTTCTGAGGCTCGGACCAGCCATTAGCTTTTGCAGCTACCTCAAATTGGGTTTTATAGATTTCCCAGGCCGTAGTACCGTCATAATCGGGAGGCTTAATTTTAGCGTTGGCTGTGCTAAAACTTTCTGTAGACACGTTGTCGTCCTCAAGTTGTTCCCGGAATTTCTTTTCTAGCTCGAGAAACTTCTGGTTGACAGCTTCGAGTCCTTCGTTAACGGATTGCATTATTCTTTCTTCCAATTGTTGCTCCCTAGCTGCGAGATGGTTCACTAATTCTTCTTTAAACCGTTTCCGTTCTTCCTTCTGTTCTAGATAAGGTCGCTCCTGTATTTGATCACGTTTTTCCAGCTCTTCTTTCTGTTCTAGATAACGTCGCTCCTGTACTCGATCACGTTTTTCCTGTTCTTCCCTCTGTTGTTGCAAAAGTCGCTCCTGTACTTGATCACGTCTTTCTTGTTCTTCTTTTTGTTCTTTATAACGTTTTTCCTGCTCCTCTTTTTGTTCCTTATAACGTTTTTCTGCATAACGTCTTTCTTGCTCTTCCTTCTGTTGTTGCATAAGGGACAGCAGGGCGGCAAGTTGATCCTCCATCGCTTGATGCTGGCTTCTGGTCACTGGCATAAACACGTAATGCCCGGCAATGAAGCACTCACTTACAGTTCAGCAATATTAGTCCTCAAATTCCCACTGGAATCGCGGATAACGATTTAACACGAAAACATTATTTATTTATTCCACAAATATACACAGGTATAATTCGTATACTAAATAACTCACTACTTAACACTTTATAGCCTTCTATTATCGCTTCGTACTTTAGCTTACTTATAGCTCGCTTAAAATAAGACTGTTTCCTGCGCGCTCTATACGCTTTTTATATACAATCCTAAAATTACAGAAAAACCTAGAAAGTTCTTTATAAGAATTCTTGAATAATCTCACATAAAAAAAACGGTTGTAAACAACTGCCTTCTAGATTAAACCAGACGAGCAATAAATCACTCGTGTCAGCCATGACGCAGCGCGGATAGGTCGCGAAGCTCCACCAACCAACACGCTCCCATGCGTTGCCCCGCCTCTCATGCGGCGTTGCTGCGAATCGTAACAATATATTGCTTTATGAAGCAAACAAACTTTATTGTCACTACAGTTCAATACCCTTCCGGTTGAATCATCTCCTTATCCAAATCACTATTGATAAACGCAGTATTTACCTTTTTTTTTTATTTTACCTTATAATATTTAGTATAGTATACTAGCTTTAGTATTTTACCTTATAAACGTTAACCTTCAAATTGAAATTGATAGATAAAGTAAATAACATACGCAATGTTGAATTTCTCACCACTGGTGCAAATGTCTCCTCGTAGTCCACACATTGTTTGGTCCACAGTTGGGTAAAGCCTTTCGCAACCAACCTGGCTTTGTAATTTGGTTCTACATTCAAACCATTCTTCAGTTTAAAAACCCATTTGCACTGCACCACCTTCTTGTTCTCTGGCTTGTCGATGGTTGTCCATACTTTATGTTCCATCATTGCCCTGTATTCGCAATCCATAGCCTCTTTCCATGTATGGCTTTCTGGACTGCTGAGTGCAGAAACTCAATGATGTCAGTCAGCAGATGTCTCAATAGCACCGTCCACAGATATTCTAATAAGTCTAGTCACTTTTTTGATAACTCGAAAAATGCCGGCATTTTGTGCAGCTGGTTATAAACATGTTGTAAATCACTCCAACGCACACTATCGGGTGGTACACGGGGGTGGCCCAGAAGACATCCGTACGAAACAGATATACCGGGGTCGATAGGTACATAGTTGATAAAAGTAACGTTTGAATTTACTTTAGGGCTGGTTTTGAAACGTTACAAGAATCACTTATGGGAAAAAATAAAACAAACAAAAATAGGTGTCAACAAAATAATATATATACTATTACCGTATAGAATCTTTAGGACACCGAAAAAAAGATACAGTATCAACAGCATTGACACAGCAACTATCAACGCAACAGTAATATCTGAGGGGGTAGCCATCACTAAATTTTAATAAAACAATAAGAACAGACATGGGCGTAGCCACGGTGGGGCAATTCCCCCACCCCCCCTCCCCCCCCCCCCCGGGCTCAAGATAAAAATAAACAATCTTAATTAAAAAAAAAAAAACAAAATTGAATTGAAATACTTAATATCTAAAAAAGTTCATTTCAAGTTTCTTGCAGATCGGTACACATTATGAATGTTATTTGCTTGGACCAATTTTGCACCTAATTATTGCTACTTCACAGAACGTTATAATGACCATTTTACGCAAGCTTCGCGAGTAATTTTTAAGTGTCCAAATAAACAAATTTATTTTTTATTGCGTTTTCTTGTTTTTGCCCCCCCCCCTGGAGAAAGTTCTGGCTACACCCATGAGAACAGATTCGTTTGCCAAATAAAACTCTCAAAACTCTCTCCGTAACTGTTAGGAAGGTACTGCGAAAACCACGTTCTTGC
Organism: Taphrorychus bicolor; assembly: GCA_951812265.1. NCBI lineage: Eukaryota > Metazoa > Arthropoda > Insecta > Coleoptera > Curculionidae > Taphrorychus > Taphrorychus bicolor. The sequence goes on along the minus strand of OX638301.1, from coordinate 36,598,026 downwards.
TGAGCAAGCGGCGAATAGATGAGGGATGAGGCGACGCACAGGGGGCACGTTTTTACAATTTGTGGGAAGTGACCCGACTTATTAGAATATCTGTGGACGATGTCAATAGAATCAGCATCAAAAGTTTCTTGATCGAGCTCACTGTCACCAACAGAGGTATCCTGTTCCTGTTCCTCTGACTCGACAGTACTATTTGTGTTTGCATCTTGTGAGTTCAAATTATTAACCTGTGCTGGTAGATTAGACGACAGATCAATAACTTGCCTCTCTTCAAATTTCTTGTCACATGGAAAAACATTTTCAAAGAAAACAACATCTCGTGACTTTATAATGTCTCCTGGCCTTTTTGAGTCGAACAATCTGTAGCCTTTGGTTCCAGTAGAGTATCCAATGAATACATATTCTTTGCTTTTTGTATAAAATTTCTTTCTGAGTGCATCTGGAACATGAGCTTGAGCCAAACATCCAAAGACTCTTAAGTGTTCCAAGCTCACTTTTCGACCTGTCCATTTTTCTTCAGGTGTAGAATCTGGGACTGCTTTATGTGGTGAACGATTCTTCAGATAGACTGCAGTATTGACAGCCTCTGCCCACATACGCTCATCGACCTTTGACTCCTGCATCAAACACCTAGCTTTTTCAATAATTGTACTGTTAACTCTCTCTGCAACATCATTTTGCTGAAGTGTGTGGCGTACAGTCAACTGGTGTACAATTCCATTGCTGCGGAGAAATTCGCGCATTGCTTGGTTGACCTATTCTGTGCCATTGTCACTTCTGATTTTCTTGATCTTTTGCCCAGTCTGGAGCTTTAAATGTTTTAAAACTATTGAGTACTTCTGATTTATTTGTAAGAAAGTACACAAACACTTTTCTGCTGAAGTCATCTATAAAAGTCAACACATAACGAGCACCACCCCATGAAGCTACTGGCATCGGTCCACATAAGTCTGTATGTACAAGTTCCAATAAAGGTTCTGCACGTCGTCGGCCTCCTGATTTTTTGAAGGGTTGCCTGTTTTGTTTTCCTTGCATACAAGTAACACAGTCTTTCCCTCCTTCATGATCTTTGTAGCTAATTCCTGTTGCTAATCCCTTCTTTAACAATGACATGCTTATTCTGTTCAAATGCCCCAATCTTCTATGCCATAACTCTTCTGAGTTATTCATAGCCACAAAAAGTGTATGTGAAATTATATTTAAATGATATAGATTGTCTCTCAATTTGGCATTTGCTACAATAGCTCCATTTACCGTAAACTCTTCTGCGTCACAGATGTTGCACTCCGTAGCACTAAACACCACTGTATGTCCCTTTGACACCATTTTGCTAACAGATAACAAGTTAGCATGTTGGTTAGGCACGTAAACTATGTCTGATATTGTTTTAGTACTACTTAAAGTATCGACACTTGCGTTTCCAACACCAACACATGAAAGTCTTTGACCATTTGCCACTAAAAGGTCAGATTCTCTCTTCTCAATAAAACTGTCCAAGATTTCTTTCTGGAAGGTCATATGGGATGTTGCACCTCAGTCTATGTACCAGGCTTCCATATTACACTGGCCTCCTGACATAGCTTGAAGAGCTTTATCCAAGGGTTTATTTTTCTTGCCCTTTTCCTCACCTTTGTCACCTTTTGGACACTGATTTTTAAAATGCCCTTTTTGTCCACCTTTAAAACAATAGTAACTTTTGGTGGGTTGACCTTTATCATATTTGTCATCTTGTAGCAGTTTGATCTTTGTAAAATCGCTTGTGATTGGCATACCAGAAGCCTCTATTGCCATCACCATTGGATCATATTCTGTATTGAGGCCACTCAACAATATGACACCGAGAAATTCATCCTCAATTGGTTGAGCCATGTCACTTGGTTTCTGTGATAACAACATTGCTGCATTTACATAAGCCTCCATGCTTATGGAGGCTTATGTAAATGCAGCAATGTTGTTATCACAGAAAAATTCTCAAGGCGTATTCTCACTAATTGCCTGATTAAAGAGGGCCTTCTAGACAAACCTTTGTCTTCATATGCTTTCTCCAAGTTGGTCCATGCTAATGCCTTCTGGTTCCATCTCTCTCTTTCGGCTTCCATTGAAGAATCGTCTGTTGAAAATCCTTCAATGCATCGCCATCAGTTTTCATGTATCACTGCCATTTTCATGTCAAATTTCCAGTTGTTATAATTTTCCCTCCCGGAAAGTTTTTCGAAACACAACTGCACTCCACTGCTTTCGGCCATTTTGCATAGCCTTTTGCACGGTGCACTGGCACAAACTAAAAACTGGTTTTATTATGGTATGGGTCGACGTGACCTGGGCTCATAACCTGCTGGGATAATTCCACAATAAAAGTGTACGAACACATTTAACGTTTATTTAGAAGTAACATTAAAGTACAACGTACAACCATTTTATTTTATGAACAAACAGGAGAGAAGAGAAAATACAAACATTCTCGTATCGTTACATGGCGATGACTACTACAACAAGACTATCTTATAACATCTAGAAAACTGTACATGAGCGCCATCTCTGTTAAGAAACGAAAAACATTCAACAGTATACTGCTAATAAAATCAACAGCCAACACGTGTCTCAAGTCCACCGCTAGGTGGGTCTATCTATTCTAAATAGCATAGTAAAGAAGTGGAGCATTAAATGAATTACATTAATAATTCTGTAAACTAACATAGATCGAGTATATGACATGTAGAAAACACCAAAGTCTGTCCTTACCACGCAAAATTCCACGCGCGCAACGACTTCTTTGTCCGTACAGTCACAAGTTTGACGAAAATTATCCCACTTCTGACACCAGTTGTTACAGGATACGGGGTTCCAATAATTTATCGTCAATTAACTACATGCATTTATTCACTTTTATCTATTACAACACTATTAAAACACAATTACTCTCTACTAACAATTTGCACTGTGCGCTTGTCCGCTTATTTCGTTTGTTTATTTCACTGCACTATCTATTCGATCCTATCTCGCACGGCTCGCTGGTTTATATACCCGGCCTGAACACACTCTCGTACTTTCGAGAACGGGGGCGACTGTTCCCGGTTCTCGTTTAGTCTAGATTGGTTTACGAGGTCGCGGTCGGCACTCGGCGTTGCCGCTTCTGACAAAATCTCTGTGGACCGACGGTCGGGCGTAACACTACGATCTGCAGACCGCCGGAAGGAAAAAACCAAGAAACTGGGAGAGAAAACGAGATGTCTCGTCGGAATATTAAATGTAATGTAGTTATTTTGTTCTGTTGTTAATTGTATTGTATTTCACCATTGTTTCATATGTCAGTCTTTTTAAAATATTAGGTACTCAAGGGAGTCTGTTGTTGAGTTTTGTGAAGTTTGTGGTTTGTTTTTAGGTTTGCCTCTGTTAATTAAGTTTGAATATATGGTACTAAGGTCCTCAATGTCAGTTCTTTTGTTGACTGATTTGTTATCCACTGCTATATCTATCATTTCCAAGAATAGTCTTTTGTAATATTACGATTCCCTGTCCAATACTACGACCTCGTCGATTTGATGTGATGCCCTGTGTCAAGATGATGTTGAGTTAATGCACTTGTATTTTTTGTTAATCTGCAGGCACTTTTATGTGACGCAATTCTATTTTGAAGTAATTTTTTCGTTTGGCATATGTACACGAGATCGCAGCTAGAGCAGGGAATGCGATAAACCACTCCCGACTGCTTGCCCCATCCGTGCTTTTTAATTTTGTACTTAAGTCCGTAATATGGGATGGATTGTTGTGGAATAATTTGCTCTTTGTGAATGAGTTCCTTAATGTGTGGGAATGAGAAATATTTGATGGATGGATGGGAAGTATGATCAATTGAGACTGATGGGACTGATGGGGCATTTAATGTAGGTCTGATGTAGGTGTGTCATTCTCAATAAACTGTTACAATTCCAGTCTTTACATAATTATTTCGACAAATAATTAAAATGTTATCGTTTATCGGTTTCGAATTGGCTAACAGAATACTGTCCATTTATCATACTTCAAATTTTCAAAATGTTTTATCAATTAAAAAACTGTAATCAACTTTTTTTCTCAGAAAGTCACGCTCCGTTATCGTCCCCAATACTTAGATACGGCCTAAAATAGCTGATATTTTCCTTGATGTTCTTATCACAAGCATTCTTTCAGTAAATCTAAGTACTTGTTTTATAACGTTAAAATATTTTTGACCAATATAAAGTAAAAAAAAATATCGCCATGCTAAAAAAGTATCCTAATTGGCAGTCCTCTGCTGATTAAATCATCTCCGTGATCACATAATTAAATTATAAAATAAAACCATAGAATGAGTTTTCACAATTTTAAATTAACGTTTAGTCAATGTCCCACAAGAAGCAGTTTGGCTTCATCGTTCAAAGCAGGTGCATCGTTTCCCTGGACGCGATAATACGGTAAATAGTGTTTACTTCATACTATATCATTTAGGACACTTTTACGTACTTGATTTTAATCCGGTAAATAGCTTTTTACACGATTGGATATCGTGAAGAAATTTTACAGTATTGAGTACCGGCACATCTTCAATAAATCCATTGTATCCATAGTAACCTGGAAACTGGTACCGGTACAGGATACCGTAATGAAACTATTTGTCATATTGGCCGATTTGTCAAAAATATATTCGCCCCGCATAAAATTATGTTTTTCTTGTTTTTAATAAGTGACTGAAGTAAAATGTTGTACATCATACGTCCGGTAACGTGTTACAGTAGTCGTTTCAAAATTCCAGACTCGGCTAGCGCCTCGTCCGGAAACATCTTACTCCTACTGTAAAACTATATTTACCGGACTTATAACGTAAATAACTATTTCTGTACAACTGATCTGATAGCTCATAATGTAAATAACTATTGAGGTTGTGGCTGAAAACTCGTAGATCGTCAATTTTGTTACCAGAAAAATTCGGTAATTATAAATTTTATCGATCTTACTAGTTATAGTTTCTAGTGTATTTTTAGTGTCAGTTGTTAATGTAGGGTACTTATAAAAAATAATTTATAGCATTAACAAGCTAATGCTAATAAACAACAGAATTTATTAACTCCGTTATCTCACTTCCCTTATCACATTTGATAACGGATAACGGAGGTAATCTGTATGATAACGGAGTTGACATTCTGCAGTAACAAACTTCTTTTTGTACAACTTTCCATAATTATGAGACCTGTTAACAATAGGTAATATGGGAAAAACGAAAAAGAAGTCAGATGAAAAGCGAAGAGAGGATGTGAAAAGTAATATGAAGAGGAGATCCTGAAAGATACGAAGAACAAAAAAGAAAGGAAAGGGAGAACTACCACAAAAGAAAGCAAGAAGGGAAAATAAAAAGTGTAGCTGATTTAAACGATAGAGAGAAACGTAAAGTACGTAAAAGTTGGCGGGATCGCTCAAAAACCTACAGAGATTCCAAAAACCAGGTTAGGTTATATCTAGACAGCAACACCTCTCCTTCGACTCCGCCGCCAAACTTAATGCCAAACACAAGCCAACAAGCTCAACAGGGTCGAAGACAGGCTCAAAAGAATAGGAGATTACTAAATAGACAGATAGAGCGACTAAACGAGACACTTAAAACTTACCAAAAAAAACGATTTAATAAAAACTGATTCCAAAACTGTAAAGAGAAAGCTTCTTTTAGAGGAAGTTATGACTCGTCAAATTAAAAACAATTTGAAAAATAAAAAATTCACAGAAGGAAAACGTGCCATAGTGGAAGCAATTTCTGATCCACTAATGAAAAAATACAAATTCCGAAATGTTACTTCTATGTATACAAAGTTGTCTCGAAATAAAATGAACAATAAATTGAAGAAGTCCAAGATAGACAAATATAGGCAGTGCGTAAAAGATTTTTTAGAAAGAGATGAATGCAGTCGAATGTTACCTGGAAAAAAAGATACGATTACAATGCGAAAACATAAAATGCAAAGGAGGATTTTAAACGAACCACTTTTAAATTTGCATCTAAAGTTTAGGGACAAATATTCTCAGTATAGGAGGAGTTCCTACTCTTCTTTTTGCAAGTATCGACCGTTTTGGATCCTCGTTCCAAACGCAAAATCCAGAGAAACATGTTTGTGCATTTTGCACAAAAATATTGCACTAATAGTAAGAAAGCTACGTGTACTCAATATTATTAACTCCAGTTTTCCAAACCAGTTGTGCAAGGATCTTTGCTGCAACAACCAATTAGATAAAGATTGTCTAGCAAGAATTTGTGAGGTCTGTGAGGATCGACCAATAATAAGAAATGAATTTGATGCAGAACTGCACGTAACATATGCTACGTGGAAAACTAAAAAAGAGAAAGTAGTTGTTAGAGGCGTAGAAAAATAGTGCCAAAAGACTGAGGAGAAGGTAGAAACAACATACGGAGAATTATTTTACCAGCTAGAAAGTTCAATTCCGAAGTTTATAATGCACTTACGAAATATTTATCATCAGTATTCATACCTTGATCGAGTAAAGGCGCATATTACAGAACATCAAGTTCTTATTCATATGGATTTCTCAGAAAATTACAATTGTAAATTTTCTCAGGAGGTGCAGTCAGCACATTTTGGGGGTTCTAAACCACAAGTGTCTTCGCACACGGTTGTAGTTTATTTCAAGAATTCTGAAACAAATTTGATAGACCACCTAAATTTCTGTACAATTTCCAATAGCTTGCGCCACGATCCTTCGGCAATTTGTGCTCACTTGGAGCCAATACTTCAAGAAGTTCGTGCATTAATTCCCGAAATTAAAGAAGGCGACTCAATATCGAAATAAGAAAGAGTTCAATTTTATAACTACTCATCTTCCATCGGTCTTAGGAGCCGATAAAATTTGTTGGAACTACAGTGAGAGAGGCCACGGAAAAGGAGGTCCTGGTGGGATTGGAGGTGCTGTTAAAAGAGTAGCTGATTCTGCAGTGGTCCACGGAAGAAATGTTTCTTGTTTTGATGAATTGCGGAACGATGCAAGTGCATCAGCTGTATTGGTCCAAGCAAAACTCTGGAATTCTACAGTCTCGCTTTTTGAGTTGCGTTGAGTGTGATAACCTTTGTCACCACTTTAATATCGGTTCAATTCCAGTAATAAATAGTAAGTCAGTGTCTCTCACAAAAGTCGAATTTTACTTAAATTGTATATTGTTTTTCAGTTAATAATTTCCTCGGTTTCCAAGAAAAGTCAATAATGAGTAAGGTTGATGCAGGCACACGCCTTAGATATGCTGACGTTTATTCAACAGATGAGGATTCTGATTCTGAGGCGTGCGTCGAATTCAACTGTTCAGTAAAAGCAGGTCAAAAGTTTAACCTAGCAGAAGGCAAATTTGTAGCGGTTAAGTGTGTAACGAAAGAAAGAACGAAGCATTATATCGGATGTATAATTGCAGAAGATGATAGCAAAAGTGAATATACTGTGAAATTTTTAAGGCGAAAAAGTGACATTAACTTTGTTTATCCAAATCAAGACGACATATCAAGTGTTATCGGGGACGACATAGTTATGACACTAAAACAGACCAAAGAAAGGAGAAATCAGTATTTTTTTGACTTGTCTCAAAAAAAACTTAGAATAGAACATTGTATTGCCAAATCTTCAATGGTTTTGTATTTGTCGTTTAAGAACGGGATTATTAGTACTTTGTTTATTCGTTTCGTTACCAAAAATATTAGTTTTATGTTGTTTAAACATTCAAATATTCTGGGGTTTAGAATAGTTTATTTTTCATTTATTTATAAAAACAATAAGTTTAGTTATGACCTGAAAACACCTCCATTACCTAAGCATCACTTCTGTTATCAGACCAAATTGGTTTTTTTTATATAAATTGATTCAAATTAATTTTTGAGCTCAACCTTCTATAATGCGTGTTACATCAGATTCCTTCCTTTCGATTAAGGTGATTATTAAATATATTTTTATAACTTTTTTTCTTCGGTTTTATTCTTCAAAAATGTGACGGTTTATTAAGAATGACCCAGGTATAACATATTAACATGAAAAGGTGGAATAATGGTTAGGCCAGGCTAAGGTCGAAAGATTATTTCCAAATGAAAAACAAGGAAATCAAAACACGCCTGCCTCTATCTAAAACATTGCGTAAACACCACCTGCAGTTTAGGAGTCATCGATGAAATCATCAATCTTTCCTTCAATAACATTCTCCTTCCAATGTTAATTGAAAGGACACATCAAGATGTGACGCGAATAATTGTAAACCTCAAAGGAAGTCAGTGCCTGTAATTTATGAATGAAGTTCAAGTGTAATAAGTACTGTATCACTTAACCCTACGGTGCCGGACGGTCCAAAGCTGTTAAAGCATTTAGATGTTCTAGTTAATGCAAGTACTTTTTCTTTACTTTTAAGTTGTATCTATTTTATTAACCCAGTTCTTACCTAGGGAATCGTAACCATTTTTACCTTAATTCTATTAAACGTAATTAGTAGAAACTGAATCTTGTTTCAACCCCTCTTAAGAAATCGATCCCGAGACAATTTAATTGAGTCACAAACGGAGTTGCGTCAATGTAACTGTGTATTCGGCCAAAGAAACCGTACGCGTATTCAGTATATTTCGGGATTCTAACACAAAAGCCTTAGCTTCAGGTAGTCGTCAACAACTAACGTCACACAAGCCAGAATATGCTGATATTTTACTTATCTATTTTATAGTGTTATTTAATTTCCTTTTTTGTTGCTTTTGTGATTATTAATGAGATCTATTATTTTATTAAAAACTCATTGAAGCTAAACTCATACACACATAAGAATTCGTATGCTTAGCTAACCGGATTGCAAACTGAGTGGAACCTTAAACACATATGTAACCAACAATCCACGACCATCAGCTCTTCATAATCCCAAAGCTGCTGTTCGCACGTGGCTTCACTAGGATTACATCTATTTTTTCATACATAACATCTTTTGTTAAATAGAAGAGATGAAAACCACCTTACTGCTTCAACATTAGTCCCTCATTAGAGCATTACAATATACCTTTATTAAAGTTAATGTGTTACACCCGAATCAAGTCGGGTCAAAAAATTTATGCGCTTGCTTTTTTCCACTTATCTGTAAATATAACCTGTTTGAACTACTCTAGAATGTTATAGAAAAGTAAATTTATTATGAACTTAAACTGAGCTCGGTCCAGTAAAAAGCGCCACTTTTATACGGTGATTTATAGATCTTTGTTTCGGAATGGCAACTAAAACAATTTAACTGCAGTTTCCTTAAAAATTTACTCGCCACTTTACTTTCCGCTTCAAAGAACTAGAGTTGAACACCCAGAGGTGCTTAAAACTCACCTAAGCGTAAATTATAAACGGGAAGCAAAGTGGATGAAAGTTCGTGAAAAAGGAAACAGATACTCGTACAAACAAGCTTGATGCATCTCTGGGTAATAGCATATGGATGAGAATAGCAATAGTGCATGTATCAGGTATGTAACTTCCTTTTGATTAATATCTTACATTGACCAAATTAGGAAAGATGAGAAATTTGCGTTTGTTTAATGCATCAAAGTACTACATTGGTTTTCCAATGGTCAAATTATTAATCTGCCTCTAGATTGTGTGCGGGGTTCAGTGGAAACAGAGCAACAAACTAATGCCCTTCATTTTAAACTTAAAATCAACTTTATATTTCCGGTAAATTCGACAGATCTTTACTAATTTGGGTATTAGCGAAATATGCAGGGTGTTTTCGAAAATAGTACTATAATGTAACCACTTATTCTATGATCCAAAATAAGACAAAAACTTTATATAAACATTAATCGAAAAATGCTTCGTCCTCCTTACACAGAATATGAAGGGTTAGTTCCTAAAGCATACGACTATTAATTATTTGACGGAACTTCATCCACCGACTCACAGGTGGCAGCATTAGTCGAAATTCTTTGTAATATCACACCGCCTTTCCTGCGCCGAATTTGTATTCAATTACAAGTTCCAACTCTCACCCCAGCGTATAAGGCAGGGATCTATCGCGCCTTACTGACGAGTCCAAAATCCCCCGGGACGAAACGCCAACATTACGTTATATAGGCTACAACGATCTCAGATCGTCCCATTGGTGTTTCCCTGAATAACAAAAATCTTTACTGAAAATACATTTTCCATTTGTGGCGCTTCATTATCCACGCCATAATTATAATCGTGTTACTTCTCATAATATTTTTTTTTTCTAGAAGTATTGCAGATTTCGACTTTCAACGAGAGAACCTTTTTTCTCAAAAACGTGTAGGTACTTTTTACACACTATGTACCAACCTCGTATCACCACTTCTGGACAAATGTGTCCGTAGTCGTATACGGGGTGTTCATTATAAAACTTCATCTATCAGGCTATGAATATTTGAAAGAAAATTATGACATAATCAAAATAAATGGACTATTATTTCTCCATCCTTTTCTTTTGACATTTCACAGCCAACTAGATGAAGTTTTATAATGCACAACCCTCTACTTAATTTGTAGAATGGGCATACAAATTGATGGTACCATACCAAATTTCATTAATGCATTTTTAAACGTTTCGGAATAATTTCGGTTCGGGTTCATTAATTCCAGTAGAACCGGGAATAATCGCCTCCGTTCTCGAAAGTACGAGAGTGTAAATAGATAGTACAGTGTAGTAAATAAGCGAAATAAGCGAACAGTGCGTATTGTTAGTATAGAGTAATTGTGTTTTAATCGTATTGTAATAGTTAAAAGTAAATAAAAGTGTGTAGTGAATTGACGATTAATTATTGGAACCCGTATCCTATAACAATATATATATATTTGATACATTTAAAGTTTAAATCCATGAAAATAGTGTAACGTAGAAGAACAGAGATTATTAAATTTTATTAAGGTTTTGGAAGGTCAGGGTCACACAGAGACAGGTTACCATCATACTGGTACAGGATATGCTGACGCCCACTTTAAACGAATCCTTTTCTCTCCCTAGCTGCCACTTTGCACCCCGGAGCCGTCAACGCCACTGCTTTTCTCTCCTTCATTTTGTGCTCGTAATCCATGGTTTCTCAATAATAAAAACAATACTTTTCTTTACTAACTTTAGTTTCAAATACGTTTAGTTTTTTTTGAGTTTCCTGTCGGAAGAAAAGAAGAGACAAGATACGATTGCAAATTGCACGTAGCTATTTTGGCGATACCCAGCACCAAAACTTTAAATACCGAAAACATATTATTAATTATTTTTTTGTAATATTTAGTAAAATTCATGTAGTGTGGCAACTATGTAGGCGCAACAATAATTTTATCCTCAAATCAGTCATATTTCCAAGGCTAATGAGATGCAGAAAATATTGGAATATATAATAAGTTCATTTATTACATGGTTCATTTGAAAAAAAAACTCTCATTGTATAGAAATTCTATGGGTCAAATTTAAAAACACACACTGTATAGTAATTTGTTGCTGAGTTACAGGCGCACCGCGTAGTGTTTCTGAAAGACGTACCATAAATGTAACTATTTATTCTTGGCTTCAAAATAAGAAAAAACAGTATATTATCCAACGAGCATATAATGCATGTCATCATTCCTGAAAGTGATAGTTAAGCCCACGAGCGTAGCGAGTGACTCAATTTACCTGAGGGAATGATGCCTATTACATGCAAGTTGGATACTATACTTTGTCCACGGCTTAATTTATAATTTTTACATAACAATCAATTAGAAAACTCGGTTGTCATCAGGCGTTTTGTTTTGATGGTCTAAGTCGAAGTACGTTAAAATCATTATGGCGGCCATCAAGGTAGCTATAATAGTTGGAACCATCACTTGTTCTGTTTTTAGTTTCCAAAATGGAGCTGTCTTCATGCAATTCTTATAGAGTGTATAATAAAAAACCAAAAGACGCAGGGTGAATAATGATTATTATTCACACTGTTCGAGTCCAAAAGTTATAACACGCCTTATTATGTGCTTACAACCTGACAAATGATCACCATAATATTGTATAGCCAGTGGACAAACTTTATATAAATATTGTTACGGAGAGCGGGCGCTGAGAGGCGGAGCGACATTGGATGTTGGACTTTCGCGGCCTATCCGGACGCTGCGGCAGGGGGAACTGTCACGAGTGGCTATTGCTCTGTTTATTTAGAAGGCAGTTATTTACGACCTTTTTTTTATGTGACTCTTATCAAGAATGTTCTAGGCTTTTCTGTATTTTTAGGATTTTGTATAAGAAGCGAATAGCACCGCCGTTAGCAGTAGTCTTATTTAATCGAGCTATAGGTAAGCTAAAGTACCAAATGATAATAGAAGGCTATAAAGTGTTAAGTAGTGAGTTACTTAGTAGGCGAATTGTACTTGAGTGTATTTGTGGGATAAATAAATAGAGTTTTCGTTAAATCGGACGTTATTGGACCGAGTTCGCAACAATATGTTGATTGTATTATATAAATACAATCTGACTACCTTAAAACGCAATTCTTTGCACGGAATTCTTGAAGTAGCACAACTGGTAAGATTTTTATTGATGCAATTTCATATTTTTCTGTTATGAATTTGCCTTTCATTCTAACTTGTATTTAAACTTAGAGATATTTCCAAATCTAAATACAGGTTGACTCACGGTCATGTTACCTTAGACGTATCTACAGAATGGCTTCACATAATTAGTTCAAGTTTTGTATTTGTGAGATAAATAAATATTTTGTGTGAGTTTTCGTTATTCCGCAATTAAACGCTCTCTACTAACAATACGCACTATTCACTTGTCCGCTTATTTCGCTTATTTACTACACTGCACTATCTATTCACTCTCGTACTTTCGAGAACGGAGGCGACTATTCCCAGTTCTCGTTTATTCTAGATTCTAGATGGGTATGTCCTGTCGTGTTATGCACTGCACGTCTGTAAGCCATCATTAGAAGAGGCAAAAAGTTGTCCCAATCTTTCTGGTGGTCCGATGCGCGTTTTGCAGAGGTATTGATCCATGGTTCGATTGAAACGCTCGACCATGCCATCTGATTGTGAATGGAGTGGAGTTCTCCTTGTTTTGTGGATTCCCAGAAGTTTCATGATCTTCTTGAAAAGTTGCAATTTAAAATTCCGCCCCTAGTGAAGAATTGATCAACCAAGACCCTCGCCACTGTGTTAAATTCCTGATTTGGAAGTGCATAAGCTTCTGGCCATTTACTGAATTAATCCATGGCAACTAAGATGTATTTGTTGCCATCGTCCGTTTCTGGAAAAGGATCTGCTACGTCGATCGCAATTCTTCCAAATGGGGCGCCAACATTGTATTGCATCATTTGCCCCTAGTCTTTCTTTGGTATCCTTTTCACAGATATTACAATTTCTGCACCACTCTTCGACGTCATCTCGGTAATTCAACCAGTAGTACCTTTGCCGAATTCTATCCAGGATCTTATTCACTCCAAAGTGGCTTCCAGACACTCCATTGTGGATTTCTCGCAAGATATCTTTCAGTCTACTTTCTGGTGCGACAAGCTGGAGCGTGGCACTTTTCCCGTCGGGGCTTTCTCAAGTCCTCTTCAGTAACCCATTCTGAATGGCCAGGGAATCCCATTTAGCCCACATAGTTTTTACTTCTGGGCTCTTATCTGCTATGTCCTTCCAATCAGATCTTTGATTTTCCAACTTCCAATACGCATTAACCCCACAGCATTATCGGTTGTTTATTCGACCTTCATTTGTTCAGTGGTCCAATATTCGTCGACGTCAATCCTGTTTCTCCTAAGACTGCTTGGTCCTTTTCGTTGTTCTACTCTTTGCCAGTGTCAACATTCTCCTTTACAAGGCCTGCGTTATAGTGCATCTGCGCTACGATGAGATCTACCTGGACGATGTTCAATTTTGCCAGGGATGGTGAGGCTTCTTCCAATCCTAATGAGTCTGGGGGCTTCCGTGGAGCCAGTCAGCGTTCGCCTCTTCACACTGACTGGTCGTAGTTTTCCGGCGGATGTGTCAGTCCGCCAGATTGTCGTCTTGGCGGAATCTCACTAATTTCCCGTCGAACGCGACAGTCCCTTTTCAAATGGCCCATTCTCCCGCAGTTGAAAGAATATCCGGGTTTCTGTAGGTCGACATTTTGGTCCATATTTCTTCTGTAACCAATATCTTGTTCGCCCGGCTCCTTTATTGGTCGAAATATAAAGTCATTTGCTTCCTGAATTCACGCTGCTCGTCCAACAATTGCTTTCAGATTGAGTTTGGCTGCGGCTCTTCCTGTACGTCAACTATTCTAACTCTGTGGCCCGTGTTTATTCTCGGATCTGAAGTCAAAAAAGGAAAAGAAACAAGAATGGATGACAGACGAAATATTAAAGATGATGGAGGAACAACGAAAACACAAAGATAGAAATTTCAAGGAATACAATAAACTCCACAAGGATATACTACGGAAAATAAAAGGAGCAAAAGAGATGTGGCTAACTGAAAGGTGTATGGAATATGAAACTCTTCAACAAAAACGTGACGACTTCCACATGCTCAAGAAGATTAAAGATATGCAGAACACAGCAGTAAGCAACGGAATGCCGGCATAATTCTGGACAGCGAGGGCCAAATTTTGACCAGGATTGAGACCAGACTAGAAAGATAGAAGGAATATATGCAGGGGCTATTCGAAGATACAACAAGAACACCACCCGAAATAAACAACCTCTACGGCCAAGAAATAACAAATGAAGAAGTTAAAAAGGCCATTAAACGATTGAAAGATGGGAAATCGCCAGGACCCGATAATGCGCATGGAGAAATTTTGAAACTACTAGAGACATCCCAAATCCCAACTCTTACTAAGCTATTTAATAACATATTGGACTGGACACTTACCAAAGGACTGGCTGCTATCAATATTCATCCCAATTCCAAAAAAAAACAATGCCAAGAAATGCGAGGACCACAGACTAATTAGTTTAATGAGTCACGCACGTAAAGTACTCCTAAATATCATTTACTCTTGCATCTACACCAAATTAGAAGAACACCTCAGTGAAGTGCATTTTGGATTCAGAGCGGGCCTTGGAACAAGAGAAGTACTCTTCAGCTTGAAAGTACTAATACAAAGAGCGAGGGATGTCAAATGCGACGTATTTGCATGCTTCATTGACTTCGAAAAGGCATTTGATAGAGTGCCGCGGAAAACTAATTAACACTTTAAAAACATCGGGAATTGATTGTAAGGATATAAGACTAATATCAAACCTATATCTTCAACAAAAAGCAACAGTGCGCCTCAAAAACGAAACGAGTTCGGCAGAGATGCATACTATCACCGGCATTGTTCAATATATATTCCGAAAACCTCTTTAGAGAAGCCTTGGATGAATCAGAAGACGGTATTGTAATAAATGATCAAATTATCAATAATCTTAGATATGCAGATGACACCGTACTGCTGGCAGATAGTGCGGAGGGCCTCCAGAGATTGATAGATAATATCGTAGAAGCAAGCAATGAATATGGACTAAAACTAAACTCTAAAAAGACTAAAATGATGATTATCAGGAAGAACATCAACATAAATGCTCAATTTATGGTAATCGATACAACATTGGAAAGAGTAGAGAAAATATGCTACCTGAATAGTTATGAAATAAGTACTCGAATTGAAAAAGCCAGAAGCGCTTTTAATATCCTTAAGAAAGTCCTTTGTCACCTAAAGAATTCCTGAGATGCTACGTCTTTAGTGTTCTCCTCTATGAAGTAGAAAGCTGGAGTCTTACTGAGGCTGCCACTAAACGCTTAGAAGCATTCGAAATGTGGTGCTACCCAAGCATGCTACAGGTCTCATACACATACCATACAACTAACATCACGATTCTCGAGAGGCTCAGAAAAGGCAAGGAAATTATTACTACCGTAAAGAACAGAAAAGTGGCCTACTTTGGCCACCTTATACGTAATGGATAAGTACCGACTTCTACAATTAATCCTACAAGGCAAGACTGGCTGGCCAACCTTAGAAAATGGACTGGCCTAACATCAACCGACTTATTCCGAGCTGCAGTGAATAGGATAAGATGGGCCAACGTGGTCGCAAACATCATGAGAAGATAACCGCACCTTTAGAAGAAGAAGGTGGTACTATTTTTTTTGACAATTGACTTGATGTAGTCACTTTAAAGAAAATCAATGAATGAATAATTTCTTGCTTTTTATATTTCTTGCTTTTTATATGTCAACATTTCAAGAATTACTTGAGCAACACTCTCAGCGTATTTTATAGGGCTGATCTTCTTTTGTTTTTGTTTCTGAGCAGAGTGTACAGTATACGAGAAGTAGAGGGTACCGCGTTATTTCTGGTAATAAGAATACACTGTGCGGAGTGTATTCTTGTTGCCAGAACATTAACGATTGTACCATCTAAAGTTTTTTACATAAGCTGAGTTGTGACAAGCTAGATAAATAATGGTTTAAAAGATTGACCTCCATAGTGGTCATTGATTATTAGGTAAAAACGAGCGGTTAATATATAACATTATAGTTTTCTATTATTCCATACTGTGTATCTATTACTATAACTTCAAATTTATTTTGCAGAAAGCCTAATAGATTCATCCCTGCCTCCCTACACTATAACCGCACGTCCGCAGAGCAAACGAAACTCGGCCACACAGATGCCCGTTAAACCGTATCACGTGACGTGGGCGCCCATTCTTCAATCTCGAAATTGCTCCACCCAGACGCCTACACTCCACAAGGAGAGCTCCGTCTAGCCCCAACTGTACATCGACTACTCAGCACCGGCGAATTTATCGAACCCCAATCAGAAGTCTCGGCACCGGGACCAATACCACCTGTGATATTTGTGAATATCTCATACGTTTAAGCATCATTATCGAGTATCAAAGAACTGTTAAGCTGTTATCATTTCTTGTCAATGAAATGTCATTAATTGTGTATGTGATTTTTATTTATTCATGTGAAAGTAAAGCTCCCTCATGGTTTAATAAATGACAAAAAATGTAACGACAAAACGTATACATTGTTATTCAAATTCGCCGCTCATCATTGGGATCTCGTAAATCGTAAGAGATCCGAATTTGATTGGATCGCGGCAAAATTGCGTATTTTCCCTGTCGACTAGGGAAGTAGCTATTTATTTGAATAGAAAAAGAAATTTACGAAGTTTGTTATTATTCCTTCCAGAACTTATTTAACGACTTATTGTTATAATTAATGGGAATTTATTTATTTTTAACAGTTTATTAACAAAATATGTGCAGTGTGAATTCCTTTTTCTGGTCTAACCTAACATTGAACTTTAAATAAATCAGACACAGAAATCGTTTTCGTTTGACTGAACCGCTTTGGACCAACTTAAAGAAAACAACACCATGCATTTTCGATTCAAAACAATGACGTCATTGCTTGGACCCGGTTAAACTCGGTTACAAATTGTAAGAACCAGTTCCGAAGGTGAGTTCTAATGTACGGTTGACGTTTCATAAGTCATAATCCGTATTTTTGTGGTTATTAATTCCGATCTCCATACGATTAACTTCTTATTTTTGTGGTTTATGTCTATATTTAATCCTTTTAGACATTTTCGTATCACTGCTGGTTCTGGGATGACATTTGATAATGTAGCTCAAAGTTCAAACCATTGTTTTTAGATCTAACAGTAGTAGATAATCAAAGCCGATTCTAGATCACTTTAAGTGAGCCAGAAACATCCATGGGCTTTATAGGGGGTGTCACACGAGGTCGCTGGAACCTGGCCTTGAAACTCGCGAGCCGTGTGTCCTTGAAAAACGACAGATGATGCACTATGGACTTCAGCCGACCAGCGCCTCCGGGATCTCGAAAATCGCAACGACGGGTCCGCGCTAGTCACTGACCTTGAACGTCGGCGACATGCGTAACATTGAGCGCGCGCATTGACCTTGAGAGCTATTCCCCATCTCAAGGGTGGGTTTTTGAAATGGAACTGCCCACGTCAGAGAGAACGCGAGGTGAATCAATCCTTTGTAACATTGAGGTAAGAAAATCAGACCATCGGAATTTGCTGACGTATTTTGTGCATTCCGCAGTACGCATTCAGTGTTCAGTTCTAAAGCTTAATTATTTTGAGATTTTGAAGCTTGAAACGTTCTTACGTGCGTTTCCTCCACCAAACGTCAGGAAATAGTCGGAAAAAAGGTATTAAGTAGTGTGAAAAGTGTCTGAATTGATGAAATACGTCATATTGCCTTGACGAGTCGAGGTCGCTGGGAACTCACCATGAAAATCGAGCCTGGTAACCTTGAAATAATTTAAACTCTAAATTCAAATATAAAATTCAAGATATGAGCTGGTAAGACATACCACTTCCAATCTTTTAACATTGTGTTACACAATCTTTTCACCACCATCACAGTTATATGGAAGTTACATAAGAAGTTCGAAGATGGTTGTGGTCAACGGTTTCTTCCTTGCAATCGAATTCGCCGGTGAGGAAAAGTGTCAGCAACCTGACAACTGCCATAAGAAAGTCTTTCGTTACAAATGTAAGATTGTTTTGTGGTAAGTTATTAACTATCTCATATTTTTCATAATATTACTTTCCATATACCTCATAAACTTAATTTAATTACTTTCAAATTTATAAGACTGTGAACACTTTCAAGGCCGGTGAAAATACAATCTAAAGTGTTTTCCAGGCTTTGAAACCGTGGTCCAATGGAATTTCTTCCCGACGTTTCGTTTACAGCTGCTACAGGCAGTATGAAAGGCGATGAGGCAATGGGCGAAGTGATCTCCCATGCTTTCCCACGTTGACTGATTCAACTGTGGTGAGCTCCATGGTATTTATTCCCCCGTCGTCGCGCTGCAGTGGAGGGACTTGGGTGGCTGTAGTGGTGCCGCGGGGTTTCGGCGCACTTGAGGTATCTCGTAGAACTCGCTTCCAATTTGGCAGAAGGACGCCTACCGTTTTTGGATGTTTTGGTATCAAGGAGGCCGAATGGAAAGTTTATAAAAAAACCAATACGACTCCATATACAAATTTTAGCATTGACGCTGTTGTGCTTAAAGTTATCGATTTTCTTTTTCTTTGCAATACCATGTTTACTTTATATACGTGTAGAACTTTTTAAATTAAGTATTTACCATCTTGTAACTCTTAGTCCGATAAAGGCACAATCTCGTGCTGAAACGTCACATCATTAAACAGCACCATATTTTTAAGTACTTCTTGTAGTAAACTTTAAAGAACCATAACCCAAGAAACCGTCCATCGCAATTATGTTGTATGTCAACAAGCCATTCATACCCTCAATCAGAAGAAGTTTCGAGCGGAGAACAGAATAAAGTCACTTATGGCCATTTCCACCAAGCAAATCGTAAGTAAACTTAAAATTAAAGACCCTTAAGCCATAGCTGTTAGCATGAGTAACCATGGTAATAATGTGTATACTTAGTAAATGTGTAACTTAGTGTATTAATTGTTGTAATTAGCGTCCTTAAGTTATAAGTTGTTGGTGAAGTTAGCGGGATTAGGACAAATAATGCACTTCTTCTTTATTTGAAAATGGCGGACGTTTCGACTATTTATTTAGTCTTCATCAGGGCTATTCTCACTTAGAGAGGGTAGTCAGTTAAAGTACGATTTAAGGTGTGTTTTAGTGTATTAAAAAATTGCTTGATGCGAACGGCCATTAAACGAACCAATGGTTGTGTTAAACTGAGGATACACAAATGGACCTAAGGCCTCCTGAGGACAGCACCTAGTAGTATTAGCATTATTAGTAGTAGTCATCAGAACGCTGATGGGGAGAGGCCGAAGCCTTGCGATTAGGCCTTAAAAGACCCTTTTCACAGTCCCTCAATCCACCCATCCTCGCTCATTCACTTCACGAGTACGTCCCTACAATGAAGGGTATAGTGTCTCGTATTACCTCCAGGTTAGTTCCTCACGGAGTTAGTTCCTCGGAAGCTCCTCACGATTGAGAAAAACGGCTTCGGATATCCTGCCTCGCAACCTGTGGCAGACTCCCAAGAAGTGGTCCACAGAAGACTGTCGCCCATTCCACGAAGATTGCGCCTAACTATGTCATTCTACTCCAAGAGTGAGGAGTAAACCGAGTAGATATAAAAGTATAATTACGTTATTTAATGCGTTACTTCACAGCTTGATTTACTGACCACTTCTAGGGGGTGTTAATTTGAAAACGTCATCATCGTGGCTGAGAAAAGTCAAAAGAAAAGGGTTAAAGGAACAAAAGATCACTTATGTTAGTCTCTCTATATTAATAAACTCTCGAGACAGTAATGAAACTTCCCATCGAGTATATAATATTTTTTTTCTACAAACGTCAAATAATGACGCATTTTACGCTTTCATTAGACAAACGAAAACCTAACCATTTTTGAGGATCAGAATGTGAGTTTACTTTTCCGCGCGTTGCCCAGGACAGCAAGCGAAAAAGATTTTATCGCTTGCTGTCAACAGCAACTACCACCACTCAACCAATTATTTAAAACGTCATTGTCACTTTGATTTAAATTTTCAGACTGTGACTTCAGTTATGCTCAGTTGTGAATCACATTATTTGAAATTGATCGTCTGCAGAAAAAACGTTGTATGCATTACGAGCAAAAAGTAACTTTTTTGCTCTCGAGTGATTGCCGCTCTCCGCTTCGCGTCGAGCGGCAAACTTCACTCTCCGAGCAAAAAAGTTGTACTTTTCGCTCTTAATACATAAATAACTATTTTCTACAAACGTCAAATAATGACGCATTTTACGCTTTCATTTGACAAACGAAAACCTAGCCTTTTTTGAGGATCAGAATGTGAGTGTACTTTTCCGCGCGTTGCCCAGGACAGCAAGCGAAAAAGATTTTTTCGCTTGCTGTCAATAGCAACTACCACCACTCAACCAATTATTAAAAACGTCATTGTCACTTTGATTTAAATTTTCAGATTGTGTTTTCAGTTATGCTCAGTTGTGATTCACATTATTTGAAATTGATCGTTTGAAGAAAAAACGTTGTATGCATTACGAGCACAAAGTAACTTTTTTGCTCTCGAGTGATTGCCGCTCTCCGCTTCGCGTCGCGCGGCAAACTTCACTCTCCGAGCAAAAAAAGTTGTACTTTTCGCTCTTAATACATAAATAACTAATTTATAATATACTATTTTATTTTTAAAAATTTATAAAATTATTTATAAAAGCAGCCTTCAACCGAATTTGAACCAGCGACCTTGTGTAAACCGAACAGATGCTTTTCCAACTGAGCTACAAAATATTTATAGTTTATAGCTCAGATTCAGAAAAAAATCCGAAACATGTTTATAAATAAATTGCATTATTAAGTTAACATTTCTTTAGGTTGTGGCAATTATTTCAAAAATTAACGACTTTAAACTTGTAAACTAACCACTTAAAAACACGACATTGCTCATTTTGTAAGTAAAATAAAAAACATCTGTAGGAAAATAACTAAAAACCACTCAATTCGTTATTCAAACTGCTCATCGCGGTTTATGCTTTCCACTGGAAAACCCCCATCAGAGCTAAAACAGACAATTAAAAGGCACGTTTGTTGAAACCATTTTGTTTCTATAATAAATATTAGCTGTGTACCAGTTCAAATGTTCGAATAATATATATCTCTTTCGCTTTTGTTCCTCTTGATTAAAACACAAATTATTTACTCGCTAACGGTATTAGTAATGTGGAATGTATTAAATCTATATTTCACATAAAGGCATTATTCATTGTAACATTGTGTTTTGTTTTACTGTCCTCCTCTGCTGGATTAAATGACATTCATAATGGATTTGATCCATTATTATGTATTTTATCATAATTGGATTGTTTCAATTTCACGGTTTTAAACTTTATTGAAACTTATAAAACTGATGAAAGATATCATCATCAAATTCGAGCAATCGTAAGCGTTCACGCATATTTAAACTAGAACAGTTAATGAGCTCAAACGTTTAACGAATACGCATTTTAATTAATTTATTGCGGAGCTCAAAGATTTTTTAGATTTTACTGATTTATATAATTGTTAATTATAAGCAATAAAGCAAAAATTTACTTAGATATTGTTAAGAACTGGCGAGCTTCGAGATCATTACTGGCTTCGGAAGTGCTTCCGCGCGACCATTAAAATTGTCACGGCTCGTCGACGAACGGGATATATTACTTTGTTGAATGACTTTTAGTCGTGGTCGCAGAAGCGTCGGTCGATTTCTGGCTACGTAACCTGCGAGACTGGTTTGGCCTCTCATCTGTCGAACTATTTCGGACAGCTGCCTCTAAAGTTAGTATAGCCATGATGATCAGCAACCTCCGAAGGAGAAGCGGAGATCAAGAAGAAGAAAACATTTAATGGAATTCTTTGGTTGTTTGATGAATATTAGGGGAGTTTCTAGATTTAATAATAATTCATAACCTAAAGCTTATTCTTTAGGTTATGAATTATTGTAATGAATTATTGTAAATATAAGGACAGCAACCGCGGCCGGGAAACTCCTAATTTGCTCACCCATAAGAATCTCATTTATTACCGAAAACTGAACTGATCTGAACCGAAAACGAGACTGGTATAAACCATTCACTTATTATTGTCAACAAGTAGGCATTGGAAAATTATCGTATCTTCTCAACATGTGCCGAAAAGAGATACGTATTAAAAAATGAAGATTTCAAAGGAAACGAGATATAAAAAATAAGTGAATGGGGTATATGCAGGGTGACAGCTAGACGGTTGATTCAAATCCACGGCAAGTTCGTCAGGCTAGACACCAAGTTAGATGGGGAGTGTGGAGGATGGTGATCGATATCATCGAAAAATCCCATGGTACCGCTCAACAAAGATATCGATATGTCCTATGGACGACAAGCTGCAGACATCCTGAAAACGTGGTCGAAGAATCAATACCAGCTGGCTAATCCCTGATGATGGCAGAAAAAGGACTGCCGAAACGTTGGTGAATATTACAATAACATCAGCATTAAAAAAAATTGTCCAATTGCTCGTGTTTTCTTCGCAATTAATACTAACACAGGATGTGACTCTATCAACAAAAATTTAGGTTCCGAGAGCTATTTAAAGCTCCTGCAAGCTAACGTGGCAGAAGAAATAATGGGACTTCCACTAGCCACAATTCAGAACAAGTTTTTTCAGCAGGACGGTGCTTCACCTCATAATGGGCGGATTATTGCAAACTATCTGAATGCTGAATTTGGCGATAAGTGGATAGGCAACCTGGGACCAAATGGATGGCCTGCGAGGTATCCTGATTTAACACCGCTCGATTTTTTTGAATGGGGTCATCTCAAAAACCAAGTATATCGTAGGTCTTAGGAAACTCTTGCGAAGCGGTCTTGGGACGAGCTATGTTGTGCGCGCGAGAGAACGGTGGTTTATTTGAACAATTTAAATCTAAAATAGGTAATTTTGTTTCTGTGCTTTAATTTTTGGTCGTATAAATAAAGGTGTTTAGTTCAGGTTTGTACAGTCGTTTGAATAATTACTAGTGAGCTTGAGAAAATATCAAGCTTAATAAATCTACACATAACTTCTCCTAATTAACCTGAAGCTGCCGTTTATTTGCAGTAGGTACATTTTGATACAAGGTTGTTATACTACACAAGATGTTATACGGTTGAAGAGCATTTTTTATGGGAATTTACAAGTACAAAAATTCAATATGGCGTCCATAAGAAAAACGAAAGTTGACAACGCCCGCGCACATCATAGGCCCAGACGACTGTTTACCGAATTTTCGGAATCACCATATCCTCTTACCCCTAATCAGAAATTTTCATGACCGTAGTTTTTCTAATTTGTAAACTATTGGGGTTTTTCGAAAATGCACTTTTTTGAAAATTGAAAACAATGTGCGCGTAAAAACAGCCCAGACATGGAATAAATACAGACAAGCCATAAATACTACTGCCATAAATAGGCCATAAACCAGCTCTCGTTAAAACATTGCCGACGTTTCGATTGTATATTACAATCTTCTTCAGGGCTACAAATATAAAAAAGAAATTGCACAGCAGGCCTACAGAATAAATGTAAAATTTGTTCTTAATAAATATAAATATAAACATATAAACATTTAAACAATTATTAACATAACGACAACATAACGTAACAATGGACGATCACTCGTATATGATTTTACTAACCTTTTTTTTATGTTGAGAACATAGTTATGTTAATAGAGTTTAGTGCACCAGTACACATAATGGAGGAATTGGAATGGACCAAAATAGGCACTGCCGTCTCGAAATAATTGTAAGCGGCGTCTTTCTTGAAAGAATGCTCGACCAGAAATGTCGGTCGGCCTGAGCATTTACATTATTTTTAGTCGATGTAGATTTTAGGAATCTAAATACTTTTTTTTTATCTTTTTAATGCTAGAAGTAATTGGGTGCCAGCTAAGAATGCATATGGTGTAGCTTTGTGTCTATGTTATTTTTGTCTTGTTTTAAATATGTTGAACATGTGGTTGTAGTAGGTACCCAGTCCCGATGTGTCAGTTCTAAAATTTATTGTTTCATTCAAGGTTATATGGATCATTTCACTGATTTTCCTTTTATAAAAATTCTGTTCCAAATCAAGGATTAGTACTTTATTGAAATCGAAATCATGGTTGGTAGAGAAATGATGAACAGCTAGCGCGGTCTTTTCATTTCGGTGTTTGTTGGACTCTTTGCAGTCATATCTATGTTGGGATAGTCTGGACTTTAAATACTGCCTAGTTTGGCCCACATAACACGCATTGCAATTTCCACATGGAATCTTATAGACAAGGTTAGAATTAAGTTCTATTGGTGTTTTATCCTTGAGTTTGGTGAATATGGTACCCACTATTTTAGTATTGTAGAAAGCTAATTGGCAGAGTGGGTTGATTTTGGAGATGTTTTTGATTTTTTTCTGATAATCCCTGAATATAGAGGAATTTGAAATATACTCGTTTAACTTCTTTTTGTTTGGTTTGTTGTTGTTTTAGTGTGTGTTTATATTCATTTATAATTCTATTGATAAGAGTGAGAGGGTAGTTATTATTTAAAAGGACTGACTTTACTTTGTTTTCGTTATCTTTATGAAACTCAACGCTACTCAATGTAAACGATCTGTAAAAAAGGTTTTTGATTATCGAAATTTTTTGAGATGTAGGATGTGACAGGTAGTTAACCACTCTGCCAAGTTGAAGGTTTCATGTACCAATTAGTTTTAAGCGACCCGTCAATGCTACGAACAATCAACAGGTCAAGAAAAGATATTGTGTTATTTTTCTCCACTTCCATTGTAAATTTAAGCTTAGGATGGAACCCGTTAAAATGTGCCAATAATTGGTCTATCGAGCGTTTAGGGCAAGCCAAGATGGTATCATCAACATATAATTTAATAAATGCTAATGGGAACGGGAGTTTATTTGTAACCTATTCGATTAAGTCATTCGTGACTAAATTTGCTAAAATGGGGCTAGCTGGGTTGCCCATAGCGGAGCCATCAAGTTGCTGGTACCACTCTGCGTTAAACCGCAAATAGCTACTGTGGAACAAGAATTCAACAATTCGAACGAACACATCGAGTGGAAGGGTCGTATATGCTGAAAAAAATCGCCACCTCTTTTTAATTATGGACACTACCAGTTCTTTCGGTATATTTGTAAAAAGTGATACGACGTCCAGTGAAACCAACAAAAAATCCCTATCTAGCCGCATCGAACCGGCAAATTCTGCAAATTCGAATGAATTTTTTACATTATATTTAAAGGTTTCAAAGAACTGTAGATGTTGTCTTTATTTAGATGTGGTCTTTATTTTACTTTATTTGAAGATATATTTCAAGGCTTCATATCTGAAACAATTATTTTCTTATTCATACCTACGTGTCGCTTGCGGTAAAAAATCTATAGAGTTCTAGTTTAAAAAGAGGTGAATTGTCTATTGACACTTTATTGAACACGTATTTCGTGTATAAATTCGGTCATAGTACTTCGTTATAGCATGGTAACAATAACCTAGTTTAGCAACGCTAAAATAGTCCTTAACATCGTTATAGAATAAATAAGTGATTTTCTAATATCATATATTTAAGTACGTATGCCAGACAATAAAACGAAAGATGTTTTAAAAAAAAGAAAATTTCTGTACTTGGTGCAAACTTTGAGATTGTTCTTTTAGGTAGACCGAATTCAGCTGTCAACCATCAACATCCCGACAATCCGTCAATGTGAGATCATCAATAAAAAAACAAAAAAAAAACACAAAAAAAGATCAAATCATTAAAGTAAGGCGTCTTCTATAAGGTCAGTTATTTTGTAACTAAATTAAAAGTATTTTAAAAATTTGGCAAAAAACAATTAACATTATTTGTGTTACTGCTTTTAGCTGGTTAAAATTAGGCCTTTTGGTTAGTTCGAACGGCCTAATTCCAACCAAAGATAAATAAAAAGCGGTAATTGTCAATTTTTTTTTCTGAAATTGTCGTGCCTGTACCTTCTTGTCTTTACAAAATGTTTTAATTTAATTGTAAAATCACTGGAATATGACCTGTAGACAATGCATAATCTTCTTTGCTTTGATGGTGTCTTGACAAATTGTGGGGCTGATGGTAGCCGACGGCGGAAACCCGTTAGCCTAAGAGTAAAATTAAAATTTGCACAAAGCATTCGTCAATTTCTTCTACTAACCATCTGTTAATGACCGCGCACATGGCTTAACCACTCCAATAAAACAGAAGGCATCTAAACAATAAGTTGTAGCTACTTATAAATGCATTACTTCATAAAAACAAATACATCGCTTTAAAAATAAAATAAGTATTTAACTAAAGTACAAAAAATATGGAGGTTGGCTCTTGGAGTATGGTCCTTCAGACATATAAGAAAAAAAAAACAAAACACCAATTTTTCTCGATCTTCTCAGTTATATTTTTAGGTTTTCTTCGGTTTCTTCATCGGTAAGTCGCACTACAAAACACAATATTTATTAATAAAATCGTAATTTATCTATAGTGCTAGGCGCAAAAAAAGGTATGATTATTTGTTGTGTTAAATACAGTTTAATACAGAAGCTTTAATCACATATTCTACCTCCAAAAATAGGCTTAGTTTTCGCTCTTGGTCTTGGCTTTCAGTACGTAGTTGTGGAATAAAAATTTATTCACTGTTTTAAATAAGCGAGAGAAGATAAATAAAGAACAATTTATTTGCAGACAAGCTTTTGCTTTGTGTTGGCGGCAGATCTGTTTCTCTGTGGTTTTGCTAAATATTGCTTGTAATAAGAATAAAACTGTGTAGGCAAAAGCAATAGCGCATTATTCAGAGATAAAAAGTCAGTTAGTCACTTTCAGAACTATGAAGAAATAATTCTCTGAATATAAACAGAGAACTAGTTTGTTCTTTTATTTAAAACTGGAACCCACACATCTTCCTCTAGTCTCTTTAACTAAATATAGGGTTTAGAAATTTCATCAAAAATTTTATATATACAGGCTGGTCACTTTTACAATGTTCACCATTGAGATCTCCGAAGCAGGGGACTTACAGTATCGGCTTAAAGTTGCGTATTTAAGTGCTAATTAAGACGCCACATTGACATTACATTTATCTCGAAAAAAGAAAGATCTCAAAAAAAGTAAAAGTATGCAAAAAAATCTACTGTGACAACTGTCAACCTGCAAACCAAATGAGTTCATATTTTTATTTTCATATAGTTTAATTATTTATTTTCAACTACATATGTAATGATGACATTTCTGTATTATTAAAATCTTGGAAGAGTCTCATTACTGGTCTAGGACGGGAAGTGGTTACTTCCCGTCCTAGACCAGTAACGCACATGCAAACAAAGCGCAGAAACTTCAGGGACATTACAGAAACCCTGATTGTTGGTTTTGCACTATACCATAGCAACCATCAAAATTCCGCCTCCTGAGTGAAGATTTGAGCCAGAATATTATATGAGTAAATAATATTCAAGAACATTTTTTGATGTTACTCAGAAAGTGTAGTTGAAAATAAAATAGTATACATATACTCGATGGAAAGCTTCATTTCCGCCTCCCGAGTGAAGATTTGAACCAGAATATTATATGAATAAATGATATTCAAGAACATTTTTTTAACGTTATGCAGAAAGTGTGGTTGAAAATAAAATAGTATACATATACTCGATGGGAAGCTTCATTTACTGTCTCGAGATTTTATTTATCTCGACGCTACGCGTCTCATCCAACATAATCTCTAGACAGTAATGAAAGACTTCCCATCTTGTATTGTAATATACTATTTATTGTTGTAGATTAAATAAAATATACTGCTGGCCAATTGCTTTGCAACACTCCATTTTTGCACCAAGTTTGACAGAGCATAACTCTAAAATGGTCCAGCGGATTTCTCAAAACAAAGCGATTTTGAGTAGGCCTTACTTGTACTGTTTTACGTAGTATTTTTAAACAAGATTAGCTATTCAGATGAAATTACACAGGGTGGGAAATATGGTATGTAATTTTGCTTACACCTTCATTTGCAAAATTTTAGGAAAAAAATCAAAAATAATTTTTTGATACAGGACTATAAAGCAGGATGTAGCACCTCGGGACAGATGTTTTCAAAAAACTCATTACACGCCACCCAGAGACAAACAGCGCCAAAGAACTGACCAAATATATGATTAAAGCATTCAAAACATGCAAAGCAGCGTCTAACCGCCAAGAACATGTCTCTAAATAGCCGTACTGGTGGAACGAAAGTATCGAAGAAGCTAGAGTGAACTGCATAAGGGCAAGGAGGCAGGCAACCAGGGCAAACTGCAGAAATGTGAGATTGATAAACTCGGCGCATATTTGGGACGAATACAAAAAAAAAATAAATTTTTGAGTAAACTAATTGACCAAGAAAAGAAAAAGAAATGGAACCAGCTTGCAGCGAGTTAAACGAGGACATCTGGGGGACCGGATACAAACTAGTAATGAAACAGATAGGACAAGAATTTCCGCTCGAACTTACCACGAATAAAAAACGGGAAACAGCCAGGCACCTATTCCCTGAAAACTACGAACCAATGCCCCATAAAAAATATCCGGCGCGCTTTGATACATTTACAATGCCACAACTAAATGTAGCAGTTGACAAATTATAAATATGAGAGGCACCAGGCCCAGACGCTCTCCCTGCGGAGGCAATACGAGCTTTCATCCAAACCGATCCGGATGTAACTCTTAGAACTATAAACCAATTACTGCAAAACCAAGAATTTCCAAATACATGGAAGCTAGCTAGGCTTATGCTAATAAATAAACCAGGAAAGGATCCTGATTTACTTAGCTCATACAGGCCTCTCTGCATAGCAGACTCCTTGGCAAAATTATACGAGCATCTCATAAAAGCGAGGCTGGAAGCAGAGATAGTCGAGAGGGCTCCTCTCTCGGATTCTCAGTTCGGCTTCAGAGCAAAAAGGTCAACAATAGACGCTTTAAAACTGGTAATGGACAAGGCAGTCCACACTAAACTTAGAGGACAAGGAGAAAGAAGGTGCACTTTGATCACCTTAGACATTAGGAATGCTTTCAATAGCGCAGCATGGCCGGGTATTCTGAGAGAACTGAAAAACCGGAGAGTATCTGAATACGTCGACAACCTGATAAACGACTATTTTCAGAACAGACGAATCCAAATCGAGAAAGACCAAGAGTTTTTTATGTCTGCTGGAATCTCCCAGGGTTCCGTACTAGGCTCACTATTGTGGAATATCATGTGCGATCCAATATTAAGAGAAGCGTCATCAGAGAGGATTCTTTCTGTAGGCTATGCCGACGACATTGCATTGGTAATAAGCACCAAAGCTAGACTCCAGCTGATGGAGGTGGGAAACACAGCAATCTCTAGATGTGAAAACTGGCTTCGTGAGCATTCACTAAGTCTTGTACCAGAGAAAAACAGAGGCGGTAATTCTAAATGGCAAAAGAGACAAAAGATATATATCTTTTAGAGCGGGAAATATAGAGATAACACCTAAAAAGAATATTAAGTATCTAGGGGTACTTTTCGGAACCAACCTGTACTTTTCAGAACACTCTGCAACCACGTTACGAATCAGCCTAAGGAAACTAGGCCCTTTCCAACGACTAATGCCCAGCCTGAACGGGCCATATTTGCAGAAAAGACTAATGTTGTACGGGGTAGTCCAGTCATCTCTACTCTATGTAGCCACAATTTGGGGAGGCATTATTGCTAAAAAAAATATTATACTATGTTCATCAGCGCCCAAAGGAAGGCCCTGGTGAGAGTGATTGGTGCTTATCGCAGAGTATCTATAGTAGCGACTCAGGTCATGGCGGTAACTCCGCCAATAGATCTATTGATAAAGGAAAGAACTTAGTTGTACGGGAGGAAAGTTATCTCAGCGGCCATAAAAGCAGAAGCTAGAAAACGCACTTTAGAAAAATGGCAAACAAGGACAGTGGACGAAGAAACTGATACCGAATATTGAAAAGTGAGTAGAATGTAAACACAGAACCTCGAACTATTATTTGACCCAATTTTTAACTGCCCACGGCTGTAGCTTTAGGACATACACCCACCGCATAAAGAAAACCACAAATATCTGCAATTACTGTGGGGACATGGAAACGGCCGAACAGTGCTTCTTCCACTGCCCGCGCTTTGTAGTTCAAAGAGAGAGACTGTCAGGACTGATTGAAAACCTATCCCCGAAAATCTCATTAACGGAATGCTAGAAAACAGGAAAACCTGGCAGGCTGCAAACTAGATCATTTGGGAAATCCTGAAGACCAAAAAAGCTAAAGGAACGGAATAGCAAATATGCGTTCGAGCTTACAAAGAAATCTCAGCTAAAGTGAAAAGTAGTTATCATTTGAGAAACCTGTGAAAATCTACGTGAGAAAATGTTATAAATACAAGACTCCGCCCTGGAGCTATGATGAATGCTTCGACGAGTGCTGCCGCCGCTCCCAGGGCCACTCTCGTAGAGTCGAAAATGTTTTTAGTGGGCAGGCGCCTGGTACCGCCGCTGCCCGTGACGCACTGGTTCCTCCTTGGTGGTCGAGTGCGGCAGGGGCAGGGGTGCTCCATGCGAATCCCACATTACCCGTTGGCCAGCGCCAGAACAAGAGATCGGGTGTCTTTTGAAGATTTTAGTTCAATAAATATACCAAGATTTCCAAGAAGTACCAAATTACAGTTGACTTTTTTTCCAATTCAACATGCAGAATCGATGCAGCAAGATCACAGGAAACTTAATCATGCGCTAAAAATGACTTACACATCCGACAAGTGGAAAGAAAAATGTTAAAATTGTACCACAAGTTCTTATCTGTTAAAATCGACACCCATGATCGATATCACCCACGAAGGTTTTTATTGCTTTTGAAATGGTTATGTAACATTTCTAAGCAATCTATTACTAAACAGAGAATATTTGGTAGTATTGACCGTGAATCATTTACTATATATAGCAGTATAGCATTTCAAATATTTTTGTGAAATAGACTTATTTAAAAAAATTTGTTACACTTCTTAGGCATAACAAGATAGCGGTAAAAACAAAAAAAGGTCCCGAGAAAAGACTTGGTTTAACAATTTACCATCCACAAATTTAAAAAACAAGAACAACCTTTATAAATAATGTCGAACATGTGTATATATTTTATCAGAAAATGTGGTGCAAGTTTAACATTTTTCTTACCCCTGGTATATCTAACGGACGTGAAAGCCATTTTTAGCGCATAAATGCATTGATCATGATTGAATAAAAACATCAAGCGGAATCCATTTCTTGCCGATATGTTCGAGAAAATGGACTTTTTCGAAAACATAGTATATTTATCGAACTAAGCTAAATATCGAAAAAATAATAGAAAATCTTGTATCAAAAAATCAATTTTGATTGTGTGGTGCTGAGAGGTAGAGAAGTATACGCAAAATTACGTCGCCTTATTTTCAACCCTGTATAATTTCTCCTGAGTAACTTACCTTCTTTGAACACAACACGTAAATTAATACAAGGACGTATCTATTCAAATTCGCTTCGACAGAAGATTTCCGTTGATCCATTTTCTCGAACGCCATGGAAAAATTGAGTGTTACAAAGCAATTGGCCAGCAATTTAGCATATTGAAAGTATTTTATGATTTTCTTACAAGTTTCACTTACTTACAGTAAATAACCTAAAAATAAATTAAAAAAATACATTTTTAAAAAGCTTTGTTACCTTTCTGCCCACGTGTCAATAGAGAGGCATTTTTGTGATATTTGGCAATTGTGTATTTGGCATTGTGGCATCTTGAGATATAAAAATCCAATATGGCTCCCATAAGGAAAGCTGAAGAAGACTGTGAGTGTGCAAAAACTAAATAACGTAAAAAAAATCTGACAATGTCATGCCAAGCGTCATTACAAAAAAAGTAAGAATTCTATGTTTTATCAATATAGAATTAATTGTTTGCACGGCAGAAGTTTTAAATGTTTTTGCATTCTTTCACTTTTTCAGTATTTTATTATTTCAGGAACCGCGACAGAGAAATCTAGTTTCAAGATGGCGTCTTATTGGACAATTTTTTCCTAATTTAACCGACCCAGTAAATTTCACCCGTTCGGACAATTTCGTGGTGAATATTGTACAGGGTATCCCATTTTCGGCACTTTTGAGGGGTATCTCCCTTATTTTTAAAGATAGAGGGTTGCGGTTTTCACGACAGTGTGCTACTTTTTTGTGAAACTAAAGATGGCGCCAGCAGAATTTTTATAGCCCTTTTGGTTTTTGAGATACAGGGTGGAATTGAAAAGTATCGCTTTTGAGGCACCCCCCGTATTACAGTTATGTTTAAACTTATCGAAGAAGTTAAAACGCATTCTTAAACATTTTTTTCCGTGGAATCCAGTGGCGTTGTTAGTTCTTTCCTAGCAACTTCAGTTTTTGAGTTACGAAGCAAATATATGTTTTTTTAAATGGAACACCCCGTATATTATCTTTTTATTTTATTAGTCATAATGTGGGATTTCCAAAAATATATAATTGTATGCAATTGTTTTCAAAACGAAGCTCAGAATTTAAGATTTTCTTAAATTTTCATTTTTGTCCAATTCGTTGGTAGTAGGCTATGGCTAGATGGCTAGCTTATTTGAAACAAAAGGCAATATGTCAAAAACTTTGTGGTTTTGTCACTCTTTGTTTTTATTAGTAATATGCTTGTTGTTTTGGTGTTTCTATTTTACTATTTAGCTGCTAATTAAATTAATTTTGTTACAATAATGGCGGTTTACGAAAATTATGAGAAGTATGATATGTTGGTTTGTTTTATACAATCTAATGAAAATCCCCAAGAAGCTTCGGAAGTATATTTCCAAAGGTAAAGTATTTTGCACGCTATGGTTAGGATACCATCTTAGGGGTCGTTTTTGCTATTATTAGATATCCAGAGAGAAGGCAACCTTTCCCAGACATATTTGCCCGAATTAAATCAAATCTAGTAGAGCACGGATCATTTGTCCAGCCCAGGCCTAATTCATACTCCAAACAAGATAGAGAGAGAAAAGAGATAAACGTATTGGGTTATGTAGAAGCAAAGCCTTCATCTTCTTGCAAGCATATAGAGGAAGCAACTGGTGTATCCAAGTCTGATGCTCAGAGAATTTTGAAAAAATATAGGTATCACCCCTATAAATTCCACATAGTTCAACGTTTACACCCTGGCGATGCCGAGCGCAGAATGTTGTTTTGCCTATGGTATTTACAACAAATCCATACTGATGAATCTTTTGGCAGACTCGTTATTTGGTCCGATGAATGTTATTTTTCAAGTGCGGCAATTTTTAATCGCCATAATACTAGACATTGGTCCACAGAAAATCACCATTTAACTTTTGAGAGGGCACAACAAGGACGTTTTGGGGTTGGAGTCTCGTGTTTCATTTTTGGAAGACGCATAGTCTACAGAATTATTGAAGGAGGTCTGACAGCGCATCGTTACCGAGAAATTCTTGAGGAAGTTATTCCAGAACTGATGGAAAATGTTCCCTTGGCCCTTTATAATGCCGTTTTTTTTCAACAAGATGGTGCCCCAAGCCACAACTCTGCCCTTTTAAGGGAATTTTTAGACGATAACTTTCCTCAAAGGTGGATTGGTACCTACGGACCTGTAAGGTGGCCCCCTCGATCTCCCGATCTTTCAATTTTGGATTTTTTTTATGGGGTTTTATGCAAAATGAAGTCTATAAAACACAGTATCAGTCTCGAGCGGAGCTTCTTGCGGCAATCAATTTAACTTTCCAAAATTTGCAAAGAAGGCCTATGATTCTTTTTAACGCGATTAGAAGAATAACGAAAATGTGCCAATTTTGCATACAGGAAAATGGCCGTCATTTTGAAAACCACCTTTAAAAACTGTTTACTTAATTATGTTGAATGCTGTAATAAATAACTAATAACTGAGATACTGAGATTTAAAAAAGATTTTTTGTATTAAATTTGAAGATGTTATAAATTAGAATAATTATTACTTACATCGATTTTGTTCCTAATAATATTTTAGCCATAGCCTACTACTTACGAATTGGACAAAAATAAAAATTTAAGAAAATCTTAAATTCTGAGCTTTGTTTTGAAAATATTTGCATACAATTATATATTTTTGGAAAGCCCACATTATGACTAATAAACTAGAAAAATAATATACAGAGTGTTCCATTTAAAAAAACATATATTTGCTTCGTAACTCAAAAACTGAAGTTGCTAGGAAAGAACTGACTACGCCATTGGATTCTACGGAAAAAATTATTTAAGATTGCGTTTTAACTTCTTGGATAAGTTTAAAGATAACTGTGATGCGGGGGGTGCCTCAAAAGCGATACTTTTCAATTCCACCCTGTATCTCAAAAACCAAAAGGGCTATAAAAATTCTGCTGGCGCCATCTTTAGTTTCACAAAAAAGTAGCACACTGTCGAGAAAACCGCAACCCTCTATCTTTAAAAATCAGGGAGATACCCCGCAAAAGTGCCGAAAATGGGATACCCTGTACACCTTCGGTGCATATTGCAAAAGTGACCACCCTGTATATAAAATGATACAGAGGTATCTGCAAAGCGCTTGAATATATTTTAATGAAATATTAAATATAAAAAGAAAGAGAATTTATCATGTCTTATTTCAGTTATTATTGTCAAGGTTTACCAAATAAGAATCCCCAATTTTGTGCTTAATGTTGCTCTTCTATATACCAGAAGGACCATACCCAATGACCCCCAGCCATGGTTTAACAAGGGTAGGAAAGCAAAGTTTAAGCGTAACAAGAACAATACAACTAATCAACCACTTACAAACTACGGCTTGCCCATAGTCACGTTTCCTGCACTCCGTGTCTTTTCAGCAGCTCCCTCAGCCTTTCGATCTCGAGATCTTTCTCCCGCAAACGTCGCTCCAAAGCTTCCACATCAGTGCAAGGAGTGTTTTGAGCAGTTTCCAATGCTGCAAGCAACGTGGAAGCGTCGGGACGCTCCGTTGGGTTATGCCTCACCAAAGCTGACACCAAGTTTGGGACGGTCAAGTCTGTAGGGATCGGCGGGTCTCGGCGGCTCCGCAAGCGCGTTATTTTCTTGATCCTTTCCATGTCCGTTCCGAAGTCTTCGACGAGTTCAAAAAGTACGATGCCCAGTGAATACATGTCGCTCTAAAATAATTTTTAACGAATAACTAAACTGCACTTCCAATTGGTTATAAAAAAAAACAGTTAATTTACAATCGGGTTGGTTTAGCTTAGTTCCAGAAAATACTACACGGCTTTGAAAAATCAATTTTCAATAAACCCTTTCTTTTTAATGTGTAAGAGCTGAACTTGACATTTTAAAAACATTGCTTTGCAGAAGTTCGAATGTCGGAAATTGAAAGCCCTCTTTATTACAAATTCAATAATATATGACATTTTATAACTTCGTTAGAGTTTGTCATATTTAACGATTTATTAATTTTACGCACAGTATACAGGTTAAGCAAAGTCGTCGAATTGGAATAAATTGGAACAAATATGACCATTTTAATACTCAACAAGAGGTTTTTATTTTATAAAAATGAAACTACTTCCGGAAATAAACTGCTGACCAATTGCTTTGCAACACTCCATTTTTGCACCAAGTTTGAGAGATCATAACTCTGGAATAGACCGACCGATTTCTTCGAACAAAGCCAATTTTAGTAGACCTGTCTTTACTTAGGACAAGAGACAAGTCTACTAAAGACTTGTCTACGTTAGACTTGTCTCTTGAAGACAAGTAGTTTTTTGCGACATATTGCTTAGTTCAAGTGCAAAGACTTGTCTAACGAAGACAAGTCTTTAGTAGACTTGTTTCTTGAACTAAACAATATATCGAAAAAAAACCCGAACATGTCCCGAGGCGTTACGACATTCTTTATAATCCTGTATCAAAAAATCAATTTTGATTTTTTTTCTGAAAGTTGTGCAAACTGAAAAATTAGTATCCGCAAAAGAAGTATACCCAAAATTACATCACCTTATTTTCAAACCCGGTATAATTTCACCTGAGTAACTTACCTTCTTTGAACATACCACGTAAATTAGTACAAGCTTGCTACTAATGTCCTAGGACAGGTCTACTCAAATTCGCTTCGACCGAAGAAATCCATTGACCCTTTTTAGAGTTATGCTCTCTCAAACATCGTGCAAAAATCGAGTGTTGCAGTGTCAGAAGAATAACAAACTGATTTCTCTATCAGGCAGAGAAACCATAGACCGATTTCGCTCTTACTGGAGCGCATCAGTATGGTATACCTCAGGAAAGTATAGGCATTGTATATGAATCCCAAGTAAATCAATGAATGGATAGTTCGGTCCCCCTCTGTCAGAGGGCCATGGGGGACCCTGCCAATCCTGTCAACTTCATGGAGGACCATAAACTTGGCAACAGTCGAAATGTCACGGCAAAAATAAAAATAACCACAGCTGTATACTCTATACAAATAAGAACAAAATTTCTACTTCTCTACTGCATTGGGTGAACAAGGATGGATATATTCTATAAATATAAAGTCATTATAAAAACTAGTAATTTTGCAGACGTAGAGAAAAAGATATGCCATTTCGTTTGTCATTATTATTTATTAAAGTTTGGTTATGTAGTGTAGGTATAAGTATTTGTGATATTATGTTATTTTACTTTATTTTTTTGGCAAATGCTGGCCGCAAAGAACAATGAGAAAGGAGGGCCTTTATTACGTACTGTCGCCCCATCCATTTAAGTTATCCTATACCCAGAGCCCAGAGCCGTAGTTACAATGGGGCAGCCAGGGAACCCCGGCTTCAGAGCCCAGCATGAAGGACCTCAATGGATTATGAATATTCTGATTGTATAGTAGTACGAATGCGATACAATGCCACTTGCATATATTCTCTTTATGTTTGGTGAAAGAATATTCCGATGATCATAAATCATTTTTAAATTAGCAAACGCACTTTTTATACAAAGAGTAATATGTTCACCAAACGAACAAAGGTTATAGGTTCGTCATTTAGAGTTAGTTGGATTTGATTTTCATATCTTTTCTGTAATTGTTAAGAACCAAAAAGCAGAGCCTTTGATTTAGCGGGGTTAATTTCTAAACAGTGTTTATATGATGCCCTGGCAATGGCCTCAAGATCAGTGTTCATGTCCTCAATTGCTTGCTGTATATTGCCAGGAGCAGCCCCAATATACAACTGAGTGTCGTCAGCATAAAAGTGACAGGAGCAAAACTGAAGCTCTGTAATAAGCTGTGACGTGTAAATCGAATAGATAAAGGCTCCAGAATAGAACCATGAGGAACTCGAAATTTTAGTTGACTATGCTCAGAAGTAGAATTGCCCAGCCTCGTTACCTGCGCTCGCCCCCTAAATACTCGCGGAGAAGTCCATAAGCACTGCCATCAAAACCTAGAGCTTCAGAATAGCTATCATGAGTTTGTGCCTTTGAATACTCTAAAAGAACCTAAAAGAACCAAGATTGTGAGTTGACCAGTTGACCATTGTCAGTCGCTAATAATATCTCATCAAGCACCTTCAACAGTACTGTAGCACAACTGTGCTGAGGACGAAATTCCGACTGCACTAATGGCACTCTCTGATTATATAGTACATACTCCCTCATCTGATTATTCATGATTTTTTCAATAATTTTGAAAATGGTTGGCAAAATGCTGAAGGGTCGCAGAACTTTCAGCTCGTTCGATGTCGACACTCGGGTATCGGAATAACATTTGCGCATTTCCATATATTTCGGAATGTTGGAAAGTTTCGATACAAAAATTAACAAGATGTCCCAGAACTGGCAGAATGACCGGATAACAGTGCAATAACATGATAATTCCGATGCCATCGACCCCTATAGCTCTTGAATTTATGGAGAATAGAGCATCTCTAATTTCCTCTTCTGCAGCCAACCTGAACCCAAACCCGGATACATTTTGTTTTAGGTTCTTCATGTAATAGTGCAGTACATGTCACGGAGTCGAACTGCACCAGTTGATTAGCTATAACCTCCTCAATTAGTATCTTTTTCTGTTTCTTATTAAAGACTGCTTTACATAATGCCAATATTTTTTTTTAATTCGTACGTACTAAGCTAAGCGTCGAGCATTCTTCATAACAAACCGATATACCGAATTATCTATATTATTCCGAATTGTTTTTCTTCGTTGTCGTTCTCGGTTGTCTATCCCATGTTCCGCGCTAACGAGCTCGATTTTTATCTGGGACCGAAGGATCGAATTAGGAATGAGCAAGTAACTCTGTACAACTCGTTCCATCTCAGGACCTATTCATTCGAAACCGTTGGACCGATCCATCTCTAATAATGTGACCAAGTAAGAAAAGTAAAAATTTCTAAAAATGTAAAAAGGTAATGTCTCTATTAAAAAATAGTTGATGATGTTACTAAAATTCAAAACGTTATATTAGAAATCTGATCTGTAGAAAAAAAGTGCCAAAAAGAAAATAAAAATTATTTTTCACAATTTGAAATAAGTTCCGAAAAAAACTAAAAACAAATTTCGATTTCATACGTTTATTTCGGGATAAAATAGGATTTTTTTATTAGAGGTTTCTCCAAATGTAATCTAGTTCGCATCTTTTACGATTTCCGAGATTCGAATGTTGGGCGACGAATTTCAGTAACCTGCATACCCTG
This sequence comes from Taphrorychus bicolor, assembly GCA_951812265.1. Lineage (NCBI taxonomy): Eukaryota > Metazoa > Arthropoda > Insecta > Coleoptera > Curculionidae > Taphrorychus > Taphrorychus bicolor. The sequence goes on along the minus strand of OX638301.1, from coordinate 36,558,850 downwards.
TGCAAAAGTGAGCAAATCGTTTGAAGGACATAACGAATACATTAAGTGTTACACATCATCAAATTTGTAATAAAAAGGTCGCTCAATATTTGATATTTACATGTAGCCACATTAATACCAATGCCATATTTGAACAATTTAACTTGATGGAGTAAAAAATAAACAACACTGTAATGTAGATCAGAAAAGTGCCAACGAGAATGTGCAATTTATTTTGGAATCTCGCTTCAAATAAGTTCAAGAAAAAAACAAATAATTTTTATAAATTTCGGTTTTTTTCGAATATCTTCGGAAACAGTCGAAACTTTGGAAATTTAAAATATCGTTATGATCTGCATGCAAATGCGCAACTTTATGTATGTAAAGGTCAGCTATTAATTGGGTGGTAGGGTTAAGTAGAAATGCCTGTACTTATCTCTTCTTGTGTGTCCGTTCTGAACTTAACATAACAGGTTAAAATATTTTCAAACAATTACCGTCTAGTATCACCTACATGACCGACTACACAGAATGCACTGCATATTTTCATGTAAGTGCATAATGTTAAATATTCCCTCCTACTCAAATTTTATTGAAAGATAATCTGCTTGATAATCGATAACACATTAGATCTTTCTAGACTTACCTTAGGGTCGCAACGACCAGCTAACTGTTCAGGTGCCGCATACAATGGAGTTCCTCGAGCGAAATCGTGTCCAGATCCTTGAAGCGGGCAAGCGAGTCCAAAATCTCCGACTTGGACCAGCAGTGAACCACCTTCAGTGGACACAAATATGTTGCTCGGTTTAATGTCATGATGGACTATTCCTTTCGAATGAATATACTTAAGGCCTACAAAAATAATTAAACTGTAAGGGAGACTTTTACAAGTTCAAGTAAAACTTCAGATTGAAGATAAAACTCCAGATATAACCTACATTGCATTGATTACCTGTCATGTAAAGAATTGAAGTACATCAAGTCTGGTATTTTATCTTCAATCTGAAGTTTTACTTGAACTTGTAAAAGTCGCCCTAAAGCGTTCCATAAAGTTTTTCTAAATGCTATTACTTGAATGACCCTTATATAATTTTTGAACTGTGTCAATGTTAATGGTTATGTTATAAAAACCCTAAATGAAAGATTCCGCCAAAAACGCGTCATACTATTTATCCATAAACTGATTTGCCAAAAATGTGATTGACAAGGTTTTAATCAGTGAATTAAAAGCAGGTAAAGGAAAAAGCCAATAACAACTTCCCTACAAGTTGTTATGATGGTTTAATGTAGTTTTACTTTAATATCTACTAGCAGTTTGACTTTGAGTAAATCAAATTAATTTCCTTGACGTTGCTCGCATTATATTAAAATAGTTTCTTTTCCTAACAACTTTTCCGCACGCGACTGCAGTTGGCCGAACGACGCGTAGGGGAGTTCGGCCATGAAGTCGAGTGCGGAAAAGATACTTTCCGCAAGTGTTAGGAACAATATTTTTTCTACAAGTAAAGACGACTTTTACAACTATCAGTAAAACTTCAGTTTGAAGTTAAAACACCAGACATGGCGTTGTTTATCTGTCAGGTAAACAATGCAATGTACATCATAGCTGGTATCTTAACTTCAAACTGAAGTTTTACTGATAGTTAGTAAAAGTCGTCCTAAAACTCTGTCAATATATTGATATTTATTGCCTCAGCTGCGCGATGAATGATGTTTGCTTACTTTTATCGCACATAGCAATAATTAAAAAAATCAACCTTTTCAATGAAAAAATGTTGAGATCGATATCCTGCCTTTTTCAAAAACTAAAATTAAAGATGCGGTACAGGTATAAGTAAGATGGTATACCAGGCACCTAATGCTACCATTCCTGACAAGTATAAATCATGATAGTTTTATTGGTTCCTATTACGTTCTTCCATACCAACCATAGTTACCAAGGTTATTTAAAGCAAAATAGCAGCCATTTGAGGTTTTTTCCTTTTCCGCACTCAACTGCGTGCGGAAAAGTAAACTATTGCGCTCGCGAGTAGAATAGTTATTTTCCTAACAAGTGCGCAAAGTAACATTTCGCGCACGCGAATGCAGTTGCCCGAACGACGCGAAGCGGAGTTCGGACAGCAGTCAAGTGCGCGAAAGACACTTTGCGCAAGGATTAGGAACAACATTTTTTCTACAACCGTCCAACTGCCACTAATATGGGACATCTTTAACGATTTTATAAATGATTAAGCTTCACAGTTCTTTTCTGCTACCCCTGTATTGACCGCGTGCGCGAAAGACTTTTTTTCACCTGTCCATCTGACGAGTAACTTTTCTTTACGCTGCTATGGGTGACGTGCGAGAAAGATAGCCGTAATAGCTATTTATGTAACCAGTTACGATTTTGTGTAACGAATGAATGTTTGCGTGAGATTTTTGCAATTTGAATGAGATACACAAAAAAGGCTTTTCGTCACGTGTTTCATACAAGATTTTTTCTAATTTTGACTACAAATACCTACTTAGAGAGAGAGTTATTATTAAACTTCAATATTTACTTTTAAACCACTTTGTATCTACTTAATACCGTAAAACTCTAGCAACGGTGTGTCACAACCGAAACCTGCAACTGGTGGTGAAACAAACGTTTCATCACCAGTTACGAAAGGTTTTACTTTTCGTAACTAGTTACGAAAAGTAGGACGTTACGTCACTGTCATCAGTATTGAAAAGTACCATTTTATGTGTCAAAATTAGAAAAAAAATATGTGTCAGTTTGCATACTGTCAGTAATGTGCAAACCGCGTCATATTTTGACGGTTGTAGAAAAAAAGTCAAAATAACTATTATCAGCTTATAAATTATTTTCATTACAATGCCTAAAAAAGTTTCGGACAAAACTAAAAACCACATTCTAAAGTGCTACAACCATTACAAAAAAGACAAGCCAGACTTTTTGGAATCGGTGATCCTTAATAAATTAGCTACAATATTTGGGGTAAGTCGGGTTTGGAGTAGGAAATAATATTAGTTTAGAATCAAACTTGAAAAAACAGCTTATCAGGGTTTTTTTAATAAAACGATGTAAATAAATATTTCACATGTAATTTGATTATAGAAAAGTGGAAACATCTTCTTTTTTTTTCAAAAGAAGATGTGAACAACTTAATATCATTATAAATTTCAGATTTGCTCACGTACAGTAAACGACATCGTTAAGGGCCGACACTCAACTGTTAGAAAACTCGGCAGGCCAATTAAAAAGTTAACACCTTTAGATTATGGGTTTAGATAAGATTTACAGAGACGCATTTCGCAACTTAACTCGACAAACCAATTCTTCACCTTAAAAACATTACTCGAATATGCACAACAAAATTTAGACTTTCGACAAAGCATGACTACATTGTAAAGAATTTTGAAAATGATGGGGTACAAACATAAATTAGTTAACGGACGCAAAGTTTTATGTGAGCAGAAGCATATTGTAGCCGCCAAAATAGTATTTTTACGACGATACATACAATTATTGCATACCACCGTAAAAAAGTCAAATTCGTGTACACTGATGAAACGCGGCTCTATCAAAATGGATCACAGCAGGTTCGTCGATGGTCAATGGATGTCAAAAGTAACTCCTCTACGGTTAGACGAGAAGGTAAACTATTTACCATATTACACGCTGGAACTTATTCAGGGTTTTTAGGAGTGCGACTTTTTTCTAAATTCAAATAACAATGACCGTGACTATCACAAGAAAATTAATTCTGAAATGTTTTAAAATTGGGTGACTACTCAACTCGTTCCAGCAATGAGTAATTTCTCAGAACAGTTATCGAAACCACCCACACTCTCTTCGAAGAAAGAACATATGCAGGAATGGTTAAGTAGTCTTAATGTAGACATAAGTAACGCACGTACTAAAAAACAGTTATGGGAATTAATAAAACCATTTCGGAGAAGACCAAAACAATATGTAGTTGACTGTATTTTGGAGCCTCATGGACAAGAAGTATTGAGACTACCTCCATATCATTGTCAATATAATGCCATTGAAATAGCATGGGGCGTTTGTAAGAATTATTACAATAAAATTATAAGTTCGCGACCTTTCACCAAAGACAGAGTGGACAATGCATAGCGTGAGTTTCTTTCAAAGTGTACCCCGGACATGTGGCAAACTTTTTTTAAGCACTGCAATGACCTAATTTTGGCGCACTGGAAAAAGCATATGGGAAACGTATCGACAGATAACATTCCTCCTTTTATCATTTCGCTTGGAGTACCGGATTCAGATTCGTCTTTGTCTGTGTCTGATTATGAATCTAGTTCTTCAAGCAAAGACTAACAAATCAGACAAGTACTAAGTACATTACATACTATAACAATATAGGGTGTTTTTTTAAGAGCCATAGGAATTTCTATGCGTTAAAATTTTATCTTTTTTCTTCAACGAGTCATAGCAAATTTTACCGAAAAATAACCTGTGTTCAGATATAAACTTGCCTGACGTTCGACCAAGAGGAGTAGGTACCTGTAAGAAAGACTTTAATTTATTTGCAATTAAAGTGTGAAATTTAACTAACCAACTACAACAATAGTCCTACAGAGTGTTTTTTCTTTAACCATAGGGATTTTTACGTATTAAAGTTCTATAATTTTTCTTAAATGACTCGTAGCAAATTTTACATAAAAGTAACCTATGTTGTGATATAAACGTTCGACCCTGAAGAGTACCTATAGGAAAAACTTGAATTTCTTTTCAACAAAAATGTAAAAGTTTTGTTTAAATTCACTACAACTAATGTCAATTGAAAATCACTACCTGTCGACCCATTGGAAACAAATAACAAACCAACTACAACAATAGTCACATAAGTTCTGCTATGGCCCATTTGGAAAAAACAACCAATTTCCTTGCATAGAAATCCTATGGCTCCTTTAAAACATAACACCCTGTATACATACATATTTAGTATTTACCTACCTACATTTCTTGTCTAACTGAAGTAATTTTAAATTGAATGCCTGTGTGATTGCTTCTTTTTTTGAATCTGATGATGAAATTACATGACGTGTTACCCGCCCTCAATAAAAAATTATAAGACTTACAAGAACTTACAACATTGCAAGAACCATAAATGTGAAAACGCCTCTTTAAAAACTTTATGTACGGTTGATCAATAAACTGCGATTTATAGAACAGTTTTGCGCTTTAAGTCTTATATAACTCATGAAAATCTGACCCAAGGATTTTAATGTGCTTTATCCAATAAAACAGAACGGACTGAGACTGACACAGAGCATGAAACATGCCTATTAACATTTTCAATATTTTCTGCCTTATTCAACGGTAGAAATGTTTGGTGGCATTAACTCACCACACCATTCACGCACAAGGCAACAAGTCAATTACCGAGAAAACATTGCCAAGACAATTTTCTCAAAATCACTCAGTAGCTAGCACATTCAAGAAGAACGATTTTAATTTCTCTACCGAACTACCCCTTAGAAAGAAACCTAGTGTTCTGAGGCAGAGCGTTGTACCTACCATATCCGAAATGCAGATAGACACTGTTCCTGGTCAAATTTTGACGGCGGCATGAATGCATTTTATGTGCCTCTTGTTTCGTAGCATGAGTATGTCCCTCCCTTTTTGTAGATTTCTACAGTGAAGAGATGTTAACGTTTTGTAAAAGAGCTCATATACAGTTGTGAGTGCGATAACTGCAAAGATACTTTAAACAAAAAATTTTATGGTTCTAGGAATAACAGCCATTTACGTAAGACCTTTTAGTGGTTCAGTGTTAACAAACCTTCTCTTAATATACGGGGTGTTCATTATAAAACTTCATCTAGTTGGATGTGAAATGTAAATTAAAGAAAAGGATGGAGAAACAAAAGTCCATTTATTTTGATTATGTCATCCTTTTCTGTCAAAATTTCATAGCCTGCTAGATGAAGTTTTATAATGAACACCCGTATATTATGTTGCACAGGATGAGCCAAACTCGATGTCTCAGTTCTAGTATAAGAAAAATTCTTGTCTTAAGGATTACTTCTGCCAACTATTTGACCTGAAAAAAGTAGTATCAACTCTAGTACATGGATTTATTATTTTCGCTTTCAACTATTATTTTTGGTAAGTTCTGGCAACAACATTTTTTGTAATGGCAGCATTTTAAAACCCTTAAATTATGTCAATATAACCAATAAAACTGACACAGTTCAAATATTATACGTGGGGCAATCTGTCAAATCTTCAAATTATGGAAATTTCGGTAATGTAGGAAAAAAAATTAAAATTATTGAACAGAGCTTTCAATTTTAATGAATTTATTTGAATAGCATTGAAACTTATCCTCCATAAAGTGATAATATTGTTTCAATAATAATAGTGAAAGAACAGTACATCTCCAAACTCATAGTTTAGAGAAAAATGTAAATTCACTGTTTAACTGTTAAATCTTTTAAAACTCCTAACGTATTACAAAAGTATAACTTTTATGTGTTTCTATAACTAGTGTTGTATATTGTAAAATTATATAAAAAAATTGAGAGCTTCAAAGATCAAATATATAACAACACGTCTTTGATAATGGTCATAGAATAAAATGGAACAATGCGTATCGCATCCAAATAACCATTATCAGAGAAGAGTACAATTAAAGTGCGTATATTACTAAATAAAGACCATTGTGTGGCTTCTTGCTCAGCTAACATAGATAATACATGGTTACGTTAGAGCAAGAAGTTCAAACTTCGCCTATCCTCGCCTCAAAAACCACTTCTCAAATTTGTAAATAATGGAGCTAACTCGTTAATTTTAAATGCAAATAAAACTTATCTTATTCTCAAAGGTATCACAAAATGAATCACTATACATTAAAATGCAATCCAAATCTATTCTTCTTGATGTGGAAAAAAAAATTTGGGAGTTTGTTTTGACTCGCGTTTGAATTGGGAAAAACAGACCTCAAAACTGGTTTCTAAATTAAATTATTATTATGTCCTGATACGCAGGCTTCGTGAAGTTTTGTCCATTGATACTATTACAACTATATACTTGTCTTGCATACAATCATTTATCTCGTACGGAATAGTTTTCTGTGTATCTTTCAGCTCCACCTAAAAACCAGCTGCAGGGACTATTTTTGCAAGAAAAACAATTTAATGGTCTGGTCCAATTCGGTCAAGAAGGAGGAATTGCTTATTTAAAAATCGAGGATAACTAATTTTTTTGATTTTTGATTTAGAAGCTTTAATAATTTGTACCTTAAGTAATTCTTTTTTGAATTGAAAAATGGTTTGTAAGTATGCGCCTAAAATACACGTTTTCTTGACGTTGCTTTGTAAATATCTTTATAAATAATTTTGTTGGCAATAAACATGCAATATTATTACTTAAATGAGCTAAACGTACTAAACTACTTTTCTGTAACATCATCTAGGATACCTGTCTAAACTCACATTTAGTCATAAAAATAATTCCAGTTTATATATTTCAGAAACAACACAAAACTAATTAACTAGGTTATTGCCGCCAACGCACCGCCAGTAGGTCAGAAGTAAACACCAGACAACCAGGTACCAGACGCAGCGTCAGCAAGAAAATCACTCAACCTTCTAATGTGGAGCACAGAACAATATTTGTCAGCAATTTATTGTTTTAATTCATTTAATATGGTTTATGACGTTTGTAAATTTTGTATATAAATAGTTGTTAATTGTTAAATCAAAATCATTATTAACCCAACAGTAGTTCTTACTGAACCGTCCAACCTAAACCCTATACAATAATAAACTACCAAATGTTCTGAGCATTCTTCCTAAATTCCATCACAGGAATTTACATTGGTCCTTCGAACCGGATCGAATCATCATAACAAACGAGGAAGAAAGTGTTACCGTAAACATGTCAGGTGACAAGCTTGCGGTACAAAAACTTTACGCACGCCAATACGAAATAGTATATTTCCTAACAAGTGCGTAAAGTTAGCATATATAAGTGCGGATAAGCATTAGCTTATCCGCACGCAACTGCAAATGCCGGAACGACGCGAAGCGGAGTTCGGACAGTAGTTAAGTGCGGACAAGACACTTTGCGCAAGAATAAGGAACAATATTTTTTCTACGTTTCTTTAATGCACGCAAATGTGTCTGCAAAATTATGACTTTGCAAACAAACGTAGGAAATAGTTATTTACCTAACAAGTGCGGAAAGTGATGATGCTTTACCGCATGCTGAATGCAATGACCGAACGATGCGTAGCGGAGCAATCGAGTGCGGTAGAGCACTTCCTGCACCTGTTAGGTACAATATTTTTCCTACGAGCCAATTGCTCTTATTCTTTTTCGTCTTTGCGCATTTATCTTATCGTATGCGCATTTATCTTATAGCGACAAGTCAACCGAGGAAATTTCGAATTCCGCAAACGCCTGGGACAATGCTCAGGGATTCTTTCGATTCCGACGCTATAGAACTACATACATCACAGAGTATTTCGTCCTCGTCCAAGCACCAATTTTACGGCTGACTGGGGGTACCAAACAAATGGCGATATTCTTCTAAAATTTTACCCGGAAGTCCGCCACGTTTGTGTGACCCATGGGCGTAGCCAGAACTTTCTCCAGGGGAGGACAAAACCAAGAAAACGCAAAAAGAAATAAATGGTTTTATTTGGACACTCAAAAATTACTTGCAAAACTTGCGAAAAGTGGCCATTATAACCTTGTGTGAAGTAGCAATAATTAGTTGGTTAATTGTTCTACGCACATAACATTCTTGATATGTACCGATTTGCACCAAACTTGAAATGTACTTTTTTAGATTTCAAGTATTTCAATTTTTGAATTTTTTTTTTCTTTTTTATTTTTCTTTTGAGCCAGGGGGGGGGGGGGGCAAGTGCCCCACTCTGCCCCACCGTGGCTATGCCCATGTGACCTATGACGCAATGTAGTGTCTGCCAACGTAAGTGCCTGCCAATTTTGCCGCAATTTTTGTGTGACTCACTGCTAAAACGGGGGGTCAAAACTTTAAAACATGAGGATCTCTCCCTAGTTTAGTTCTTTAAATTTGCGTGCGGTAAGAACTTTTATCTACGACTACTAAGTAAATAGCAAATAACACACGCTCTACTTTGCTAGTAAGGAGCTCCTTACGCAGGCTGAACCAAACGTAAGTGCAAGGCCCTGCAAAGCCGGGTGCCCTCATTCACGCCTCGCCTAGCAACAGTCCACTCGCTTTCATCGCTCAACTTTCATCAATTTTCTGATTTGTTAACATTTATTTGTAATAGTTTCAAAATGTTTATTCCTATAGCTTGGTAGATAAAATATAGTACGAAATGCGGGTTGTAAAGCATTTACCTGCTTATAGAAATAAGCACTCGTGTGGTCCGCAAACTTTCAACTTGTACGTAATAAGCTTCTTACAACCCTTATTACGTATTATACTATTACACGCACGCCTGTCAACGTCATGAAATTATTTATAAGTATTAGTGCTTTTATAATAAGTCACTGGAAGACCGTACCTATTTGCTGCATCTAAGATTTCGTCTGATTATATTTTTGGAAGGTTTTTGTCCCTACATTCTATTTTGTCTGTAAATGTATTTTTTCTACGAGCGTGCTTATTATGTCACTCTCCCACACGCATTTTGTTTTCGAAAGCTTTACTTTCCCGCACGGCGTGCGTGAAAGTAAATTTGGCGTGCGGGAAAGTAAATATTTAAAGAATGACTGATTTATAATATAATTTAAACTTTATAGTCTGTCTATCCAGATAGGTGCATCTGCCTTACAGCCGTGCCAAACATTTTTAACTGTTTTCAGGAACTATTATGCTTGCCTTTATTGATTTTTGATACAAAATATACCTATAATCTACGTACTTTTATTCCAGTCCAATCCCACCAGTTCATGCCTGAAACATTACGTCACGCCAACAATCACACCAAGTTTTTGTCATAACAACCAATTGATTGTTGATTAATTCAGCTTTCATACTGTTGACAAAGATAACGTTCTATCATAAGGCTGATTATCTGTTTCTTTACTTGGGCTCGTAGAAAAAATATTTTTCCTAACTCGTGCGGAAAGTGTCTTTCCCGCACTCGTCAGCTGCACCATCGGCAGACAGCGTGCGGGAAAGTATAGTATAAGAAAATAATTATTTAAAAATACCAAAACTGACATTTGTCAAATTGTAATTAATGGAGTTGATTAGCGTCCTTCAGGAGAGTAGATGGCAAATGGTATAGCGGGGTGAGGACAGTGAATAAAAAACTTCTACTTTACGCAGAAATGCCGACGTTTCGACGTTTGGCTTTTTTTTGACTTATGACATGAAAACTTCGGCGCATTCTGCAGAATAGCCTTGATAAAGATGTAAATAAACGTCGAAAAGTTTTTTATTCACTGTCCTCACCCCGCTATACCATTCGCCATTGTAATTAATACGAACTTATTTTGGTTTAACACATGAGAACAAAAGAAATGCATGATATAGGGGGTTAACGCACCTACTTTGTGAACGTGGGGTCGTGTGTTCGAATATCGTTGAGAACAAAGTTTTTTTTTTATTCCTTGGCGTGGATATTTATTTTCCTTCCGCATGTTTGATACCTTTGTTGTCTTCTGAAAGTTAAATTAAATATGAACGTGGGTTAACCTTTATATGCACGCACGTGTGGAAGGTACCTAATTAATAGTGCTAAATGGCCTCTGAACTCCAATGCATTCAGATAAGTATAGAAAAACGCAATCAATTTATTTCAACTCAACAAAAAACAACAACCCAAGAACTATAAAATTATGCAAAAGTAACGCTCAGTTACTGTATGCTACTTTCCGCAAGCAAATGCCTGCAATAAAGCGACTTTACCGCACGTTCGTAGGAAAATCTAAACTGCTTATCTATTGTAAAACACTTAAATTGCATTATTCATATACCGGGTGTTGCATCGTCGGGCGGGACATAGGAAATCTCATGTAAATTTTGATAAGGTCAATTATTGGCTTCCCTAATTATTTTGGTGAAAAAATTTACTTAGTTTTTTTAAAGAACGCTAAAATTCGCAACCAATAGGATAACTTCAAGCATTTTTGATCAACCCGTTTACGAATTATCTGCCAGTAACATTTTTTATATTTTGGCTTTGTTAACGCCCCGTATTCACCGACACCAGTCAAGGTAAGAGTTGGCTGTCAAATAAAGCTGTCGTTCATGAACTTTTATTGTTTGATAGCCAAGTCTTACTGGTGTCCGTAAATACAGGGCGATTAAAAGGACAAGATACTTAAAAAGTTATTGGAAATATCTCGTAAACGGGTTAATCAAGAATGTCTGAAGTTGTCCATTTAGTTGTGGTTTTTAATGTTCTTCAAAAAATCTAAATAGATTTTTTCAAAAAATCTAAATAGATTTTTTGTGATAATTTAAATAGATTTTTTGTCTAAAATAATTAGAGAAGCCAATAATAGACCCTTTTAAAATTTACATTGTCCCTATTTCCTATGTCCCGCACGACGATGCAACAAACGGAATACTCAATCTCAACAAAAAAAATTTTAAACAATCATAATGTTTCTTTTTTTTTTGATTCTCACTATGTTTTATTCTATGTTTCTAAACTCACCTCTTAATATTTGAATAATAATCTGCTGGATGGCTTTGGTCCTTAAAACTTCCGCACCGATAGCTACTACCGCAACTTCGGCGTTAAAGGATTCATGCCTCCTTCTTAACCACTGAGCCAGAGTACAGTGGCAAAGGGCCATTTGAATGAACAGTGTGGCCCAACGCACTTTTGGTTTTGCACCATTCTGACGGACACGCGTCATGGCAACGATTTTGTCTTTCGGAGATAAACTATCACTAGAGCTGAAGGAAAACATGCTACAGCTAAAGTGGAGGAGAATCGTAAAGAGACTTACGAATCTTTGTTAGTATTATTATTTCCTATACTATTTTCAAATGCAACTTCAAAGTTAGAGCTTCCATGCGGTCGGGTATAAGCTAAGGAACTTGTAGAAGGGCAATTTTGGAAAAATGGTTCAGTCTCGTTAAGTAATCTCACTTTCGGATGGCGAGTTATTTGTTTAGGCACTGGAACAACCCTTGAAATTAATTAATAATTAAGGTACGAAAAAGCTTCAATAAAAAATATAAAGCAATTACCTGCTATTAAAATTATTGGCACCACTACTTGAGCTTTCTCTAAATTCCGTTCCTAAACTAGAACTACTTCTTTCATAAGAATTTTCATCGGCTTCAGGACTAGATGATACATTCCCTGCCGAGTTTGTAGAAATAAGTGATTGAGGTCGCATCCGGTCGTCCCATGGATTATTAGTGATTGACTTAATATCTGTAGGTGCTCCCAGTTCGAGCCATGCAGCCTTATATTGGACAATGTTCGTATGGTTCAAACTGGCAAAAGTCTTAACTTCCGATAAGTAACTTTTTACCGAGTCTATACTATCTGAGTGAATAGGAATTTTTTTTACCGCATATTCCGTCCCGTCTAGTTTGTGTTTTACCCGAAACACCTTAAAAGTTATTGCAAATATTATTATATATACCTAACGAAACTATAACGAGAAGTGTGTTGCTCATATGCAAAATTCTTAGTACAAAATACAAAAAAAAATATTTAGCTTTCAGATCATGTGTTTAGTTAGTGTTCACTAGAAATATCCATCCCAATGTGGCACAATATTTCGTCATATTGTTTGAACTTAACAAAAAAAACTTGAGTCACTGTATACAGGGTGACCGTTTTTTGATGTTTACGAAGAACGCTAAATTATGGCAAAGTTGCGCAATTAGAAGTCTACAAAAATAATGTTAACAAATTTTGAAAATTTCGACTGTTGCGAAATATTCGCAAAAAATCGAATTTTGAAAAGTTTTAATTTAAAATTCCGTTCTCAAAAGTTTTCCCAAACTTCCTTTATGAACCACAAAGAAACCAGGGTAGCTAATCTACCGTTAAGATGGACCACTTTCGTTCAAATATCAAAGATGATTGTGTTAGCTGTCAAGTTATCACGTCTCGGGTGGGTCTTCTCTAAAACGTAGCCTGAATAATGGAAAGAAGTAAGACTATAAGGTATGCAAGAGCAAACTTTGGTAAGTTAGAAACTAAACTAGAGTGTGTGGCTTGCGTATGCATTACTAAGTGTCTAAGAGTCTCTGCAAAAAATATGCGCAGTCCTCACCACATTGGAAAGTTTTTTCCACAGAGAGAGCACTTTTTCACCCACTTTAGAACATACCCTCAAATATGTCGTCTTCCGATGACGCCATTTACATATACACACTGTGTATTGAGCAATAAATAGATCCAATTTTTCAAACTTATTTTTCTGTCAGGTTCGAGGTATACCGTACTGATGAGCTCTAATAAAAGCGAAACCGGCCTATGGTTCCTCTGCCTGAAAATAAGTTTGATACTCTGCTAAACGTCGCCCCCAGACAATATATGTGGCAAAATCTCGGCCATTTGTCACAATTTTAGATTGTCCTAAGCTTTATATATTTATTTAACTTAGTATCTTTTAGTGTTTTCAAAGCCCTCATGTTATTCATCTTTATGTCTGACGCCTTGTTATTAGCCATTCTTCAGTTTAACCGTACCTCCTGAACTTGAACTAAATGTCAGTTTCGTGGATCACCCTTTACATCTAAACAATTAGACATAGCTCTGGTTCTCAGATGACTACGTCCAATTCCAAATTGTTGTAATGCTCCTCATTGAATAGGAGATTTGTTCTTTTATAGTCTTGAAATGTTACACTTTTAGAAAAAAAAACATTTTTGTTTACACTAATGAAGGTCCCGAGGTATCATTAATAGCTGCAATAAACAGGAAGCGGAATTCCAAATTCATCCATACATTTTGTTTCACATCACTTAATTGTGGACATTGAATAAAAAATTTACTTTCTGTTCGCTACTGTAGATGTGTCAAACTGTATAACCATTACGCCGGTACGTCTAACTTGCCCTATGTGTATAGTCTTTATATTTCATATAAAATGTGTATCAATATTTGTATTATGGGGCAAATTGGAGCCCCAGTTGTTCTTTTATAGAAAAAACTAAAATCTTTTAAAATTTGTTAAATTTTTTTTTTATTTTTTAATATAATTATATTGATAGATCCTTGAAAACTAAGATAAGAAGTGCAATCCATTTGGCTGTATCCAAGGCAGTAGTGATTATAAGGGGCTGACTCCTCAGAGTTAATGCACCCTATGGGGGAGCAAACTCCTCCGAATTTTAACGTACATGCTTAGCACCCTATGGGGCAGCAACCTCCTCCGAATTTTAACGTGCATGTCTAGCACCCTATGGGGCTGCAACCTCCTCCGAATTTTTAATGCACATTACGTCCTCCTCTAGGTTACTGTTTCACACTTACCCCACCACCACCACCACCACCACCACCACTACAAATCCGCCAACAAACATATACTTATATGTAAGTGAAGACACACGTTGGCATACAAACAAGTTTAGATATTATTGGAAAATATGAGTGAATTAGTTCATTTGACATCATTAGTTGAAGAATTGTTACCCAAAGACTTCTACATGTCGGAATTAATGGAGATGACACCACCAGCTGAAGAAAATTTACCTATAGATCTGTCTATGAGTCAATTAACGGAGATGACTCCATTAGATTTGGAATCATTAGATTTGGACTTAACAAATAATCAGTTATTTGATTTGAGCACGGAAGATACAGACAGTTTTTTGTCTACGCCTTATCCATGTGTAGACTTACCAAGGCCAAGTCAGTTTCCCAACTTGATCACTGTAGATACGAGCATCTTTTCCTCTCCACCTTATCCAAGTGAAGACGATTTTGAAATGGAATGTGCAGCTAAGGAACAACAAAGTGAAGAAGACATAGTGACTTGTATTATTTGTTTTGAAGAAGTGAATGACGTCTGTTACCCAAATAGTTGTAATCACAAATTTTGCTTGCAATGTATTACAAGATGGACAGATGAACGTTGTTTATCATCATCAATGTTAAAAGAATGTCCATATTGTCTCAAAAGTTATACATATTTGATTGAAATTTCAAAGAAAGTAATCAGACATCACTATATAGTCACAATGAGAAAAGGTTATTAAGTATAGGAATTAGTTTTAAGGAATCTTTTAAAAAATTTATTGAAAATAAAACAACACAATAGTCCAATAGTAAACTGAATGAAATTCTAAAAGTAATCCTGATTATAATAAAAGACAGGCTAGACTGGCACGGTCAAAAACAAATAGTGTAGGAAAAAAAATGATTTGAGTTAGGAAAAAGTTTTACACAACGGTCCTGTGTGGGAGGCTAAATAAAACAAAAAAAATGTCTTCAAGATTTCTTTTATTCCCCAATTGTTATACAAATTGAAGCAAATCGAGGAGATTCAAGTGCTCCAATTTTTTTATGAGGACTGCCTCCTCGATTTGCCCGCCGTCCAGGAACTCCTGCACAAGTCTTATCGCTTTCCGTAGGCGATCCTGCCAGCGGATCTCGTATTTGATAACACTAGAAAAAAAATAATAATTAAAAGTTATTGAGCAAGACTATGCAAATTCAACTAGCACAAGAAATTTCGCAAATCGCAGTCATCAATCTGAAAATCATACTGCGCAGACTCAAAGTTTTGGCCGCCGATATTCAAATGCCCTAGGTAAAATGAACAAGACTATGCACATTCAAATAGCACTACAAATTTCGCAAATTGCATACATCAACCCCCCAGCAGGTTTGGAGTTTGAAACGTCTTCCTACCCACACTATTCAACTGTTTTAAATCTAACAGGTATCCCCTTTCCAATTTCATTAAAAGATATCAATAAATTCGAAAATCAAAACAATATCTCAATTAACGTTTATGGCGTAGAAGCTTTAAAAAAAAAAGAATCAATCGTAGATGAAATTGTTGGACCCCTTTACTACTCAAAAGTAAAAAAAAATCAACATGTGAATTTATTGTTAATAGGTGACGATATAGGAAACTTTCATTATTGTTATATAAAAGATTTGTCAAAGTTAGTTTCAAGTCAACTTTCAAAACATAAATGCAAAAAGCATCTTTGTGATGATTGTCTACAATATTTTGAAACAGAAGAGAAATTAATTCGCCATACTAGTTATGATTGTGACCATGTTCGAATTAATCTTCCATCAGAAAATTTAATAGTGGACAGATTTGGAAACATGACTTATGAAAACAAAATAAAATTTGTAAATTTTCAAAAAAAAATTATAGTTCCTTTTGTTGTCTATGCAGATTTTGAATGTATTTTAAAACCTCTAAATGTTGACATTATTGACGTTCGACCAGACACTTCTTACACTAAACAACAATATGAACATATGCCATATTCTTTTGCGTATTACATTAAATGTTCGTTTGATGATACATATTCTAAATTTGAACGATATAGAGGACCAAATAGTGATCAAATTTTTATAAATACATTAGAAAAAGATGTTATAGGGCTTTACCAAAATTTTCTTCAAAAACCTAAAAAAATGAAACCTCTTACTGAGTTAGAAAAGTTCTATCACCATTGTGCCACATCTTGTCATATTTGTGATAAGCCATTTGTTGATAATGACAAAGTTTTTGATCACTGTCACCTTACCGGGGCCTATAAAGGCCCTTCTCACAAAGTTTGTAATTTGCATTTTAAAGTTCCAAACTTTATTCCAGTGATATTTCACGGACTAAAAAATTATGATTCTCATTTATTTATAAAAAAGTTGTGTCAAAATAAAGAACAATTATCAGTCATTGCTCAAAATAAAGAGAAGTATATTTCATTTCAGAAACAGATACATGTTGATAATTACTTTGATCAGAAAACTCAAAAGTGCAAAAAGAGGAATTTAATATTAAGATTTATTGACTCTTTTCACTTTCTTCCATACCCATTGTCAAAGCTTTCAAACACATTAAAAGATGAACAATGTTTAGAAATAAAAAGAATATTTAATAATGAGGAGAAGTTTAAACTTATTCCTCAAAAGGGAGTGTTTCCTTATAATTATATTGATGATTATTTTAAACTAGACGAAAAAAAATTGCCAAACAAAGAAGAATTTTATAATACTTTAACAGATGAACACATTTCCGACGATGATTATGAAAGAGCCCAAAAAGTTTGGAACTTGTTTAAATGTGAATCTCTCGGTCATTATTCAGATATTTATTTACTTTCAGATATTTTGTTGTTAGCAGACATATTTGAGAATTTTAGAAAAACCTGTTTACGAACCTATAAATTAGATCCTGCTCATTTTTATACCTTTCCAGGATTATCATGGGAGTCCTGTTTGTTATATACTGAAATAGAATTGGAACTATTAACAGATCCAGATATGTTACATTTTTTTAAAAGTAGTGTTCGTGGGGGAGTAAGTTCATGTATATGTAGAAAATCGGAAGCTAACAATCCGTTTATGTCAGCTTATGATCCTTCAAAACCAACTAAGTATATAATGTATTTGGATGCTACCAACTTGTATGGCTATGCAATGTCACAATACCTTCCAACAGGAAATTTTGCTTGGCTATCAAATGAACAAATTGAAAATTTGAATATTATGACAATTTTTAATAATTCTCCAATAGGTTATGTTTTGGAAGTGGATTTAGACTATCCTTCAGGTTTACACGATTATCATAATGATTTACCTTTTTGTCCGGAAAACTATAAACCTTCAAATTCAAAAACAAAAAAATTAATCCCTAATTTGCATAATAAAACAAAATATATTATGCACTACCAATTATTAAAGCAGTGTATTGAACATGGGCTTAAAGTAACCAAAATTCATAGAGTTTTAAAGTTTTCTCAATCAGCATGGTTAAAAAAATATATTGATTTGAATACCAAGTTAAGAAATGAATCGCAAAATGAATTTGATCGTAGCACTTACAAATTAGCAAATAATAGTATTTATGGTAAAACTATGGAAAATGTTGACAATAGAATTGATGTAAGACTTGTTACAGAATGGGAAAAAAACGGTAGAATGGATGGCGCTGAAAATCTCATTGCAAAACCACATTTCAAAGATTATACTATTTTTTCTGAAAATTTGGTGGCTATTCAAATGCAAAAAATACTTGTGACTTATAATAAGCCTATATATGTAGGGTTTTCAATTTTAGATATCTCAAAAACTGTCATGTATGATTTTCTCTACAATTTTCTCAAGCCTCTTTATAGAGAAAATGTTTCGCTTTTGTATACTGATACAAATTCATTCATTTTGGAAATCACAACAGATAATGTATATAATGATATGAAAAAAAATATTCACAAGTTTGATACTTCAAATTATTCAAAAAACAATATCCATAATATGCCCGTAACAGAATCAGTTGTTGGGAAATTTAAAGATGAATATGCTGGTGAAATTATTACCTCTTTCTATGGTACAGGGGCAAAAGCTTATTGTGTACAAACAGAAACTGGTTTATCAAAAAAAGCAAAAGGAGTGAATAAAAGTGCCATTAAAAACCAGTTGGATTTTATTCACTATAAAGATGTTGTAGAAAAAGAATCAAAACGTTTCTGTTTTATGTATGTGTTTCGATCTCGTTTACATACCATTTATACTGAAAAAATAAACAAATTAGCTTTAACTTCTGAAGATGACAAACGGTTTCAAATTGCCAATAATTATACCACTCTTGCTTGGGGTCACGAGGATATTCCATTTTACCAATGGAGTAATGATCATCCCGATTTAAATATTTTTCTTTAAACCAGTTTTCAATCTGAGATGTTTAAAAGCCAGGATCGAAACCACATGATTCAGTTCTTAGCAAACAGTTCTTTCATTATTAACGCTTTTCAAAATTTCCAAAATGTGTTTAGAAACTTTTGATGAACCCAAAACTTATGAAGAACGATTGTCAAGTTTTAACAAATGGAATGGTAAAGTGAAACCGCAAGTATTGGCGGCAGCAGGTTTCTACTATAAGTCAGTTGCTGATGCTTGCAGATGTTCCTATTGTGGTATTGAAATATTCAAATGGTTGCCGAACGATTGTCCCATTGAAGAACATTATAAATATACTAAGCACTATACTAAGAACTGTGATTTCAATAAGTGTTTGTTTTTGAATAAAAATAACATTGACTTGAAACTAACTAAAACAGAAATATTTGATCTAGTTGATGGTTTAAGAAATGCAAATACATGTAGTTTAAAGTTTTTATTCATCATATTATTTTTAAGTTTTTTATTTAATTGTTTGTATTTACATTTTATTAATTTCTAATTCATGATTATTTATCAAAATACTTATTATTATTTTTAATATAGTTTTTTACTAATTGTTATTAAGTAATTTTTATTTATCATATTTTTCTATTATGTATTAATATAGTAAGGATTTTGTAATTAATTTTTTAGGTGTGGGAACTATATCTCTTATTATTAAATGGTATTTAAACAGGTTAAATGTTGTTTTGCTTTTAGTTAAAATCTTGAAATTCAACTATACACTTGCTTCTAATTTTCAGTTATAATGTTACCAATCTCACAATTTATATTATTGTACACAATTATTCAAAATTCTTTATTTGTTTATTATCCTCCAAATGTTACTCAAAGTGAAGTATGTTTTGGGAATGAAACAAACATTACACTTGACAAAAATTGTCATTTTATGAGAGTTGCACTAATTAACAATAATACTATTGTGTTTAAACATCAAATGAATAAATATGAAAATAGTAGTATTTTTTTTAAAATCTTATATCATTATCCTAATAAGACTATTTTTGATACCAATTGGTTTAGGATAACTGACTTCACTTCACACAACAGGAAAAATTATTCTTACTTAGGACTTGTCAATAAAACGAATTTTCAAGAAATTGAACTTAATTCATGTTATTTTTCCCGGATTGTTAATATAATATTAAGTTTGACTATATTTTCAACTTCAATTATTTTAACATTTATCTATTACAAATTTAAAGTCCTAAATTGATGATACGATCTTTAAAACGTTTAATTATTTTATTACACTGGAAAGACAGACTGGGACCAGCTTGGAGCAGCACCACATCCGACCACATATTTTGATATATCTATTATGTAATAGAAATATACCTATTAATAAATAAAATACATTTATAGATTTCAATGTTTTATTACATAAAAATTTCTTCATACAAATAAAAAACATTAGATAAAGCACAAACAGATGATGTCTGTTGATGGTAAAAGCAGCTAGGATCCATTTGTTTTATGGTGGGTTGTTCATCTATTTCAATTATTGGTTTAGCTGAATATTTCCTTACAAAGTCAGCTTTTTCTGCTCCTTTCACATACACATGTTCTGCTTTACTACATAAACTTCTAATTATATCTGCACATTTATGAAGTTGAGTAAATCCTTCACTCCACTTTATACAATGATGATTATTCATCAACCAAACAGCCTGCTTGTGCAGCTGTGGTGGTAAATGATCTATTGGAAACGGTGGCTTGAAAATATAGTGACTGATTCGTGTTCCATCATAAGCAGCTAATTCTTTTGCAATAAATTTATTGTTTTCAATTCGAAAGCCTTGAACGTCTAGAATAATGTTCATAGTTTCAACTGAGATAATTTTTTTACCAAAAATTTCTGATCACTATAATTTTGAATTTGCTTCTTTAACACATTTAATTTTTTGAAGAAGTCTGCCACTTGTTGCTCTAAACTCATAATGAATAATTAAATAAGGTGTTTAGCACTTTTATAGAAGAAAGCATGCGCACTACAGTTGCTTCACAATTTTTGTGAGAGGATTGTAACTAAAAATTTTATCATGCAAAATGAGACAAAACGCTGAAGTATCTTTTGTAATAACCGTATTGGTTTCAAATTCTACCCTCATAACAATAGAGCCAGTTTGAATTGACTCTTTCTGATGGGAACAATCAATATGAGTAATTGGAGAAATATTTTTAAAATTTTCTGGGGTAAAAATAGGTTCAATAGAATTTCCATAATATGAATGACGAAAATTTGAAAACATTTCATATAATGTTGAAAATTTATTTTCTTTAAAATTCAAAAACATGTCGTGATATGGATATCGCTCAGAATTTAAAAATACTCTAATATTTCTTAAGTCAACATTATCAAACTGACTCATATCTTTTTTAATCTGTCCTTTCCTGTCTTCTTGAAAAGCGATAACAACATGACGAGGAGCTTCAAGTTTATTTGTGGTTTTTACAGGCCAAGTATGTCTAAGACTCTCAGATAGTGAAGAATATTCTACAAGTTCCCAACTTCTAAAACCTAACAAAATTTCTCTATTAGATTCTAATATTTTCGTTAAGGCCAGTTGTTGTGGAATATCTACTGTTATATGAGGCATTTTCCAATATATTTTATCAAAGGACACTTTTGGTGTTTCTACAGTGGGACTAGGAGGTTCTACATCATCTTTAAAGATAACTCCATCTAAATCATTACTAGCCCTAATAAGAACCAGTTCCTGTTTCATATTTAGGATTATTTTTTTGTAGTCTTCAAAAAATCCTAGCAACATTTTTAATGGTATAGACACACAAAAATTTCCCTTATCGTCAACTAAAATTCGATCAGATTCCTTTCTGTGAGGAAACCAACCAGCATTTTGCAATTTTAAGCTTTCATTTGTGTTGTATGAGAGGTATCCTTTGAGGGTCGAGGCTAAACCAACATTTCTAACAGAATCTATAGTAATACCGTTTAATTCATAGCGAATCTCTCTAAAAAGAAAGGTGATGCCATTGTTAATGAAACGTAATTTTTTTGTATATTTATCTTCAGTGTTAGTTAATTTGCCTTCGATATAAAGTAAACTTTCTGTAGGTAAAGTGTAGGCGTCAATCTCTTGCTGCTTTTTCTGATACTGAGCTTGCGAGTTGATGTTTTCTTTTTATAGGGTTTTTGATCTAAAAGTGTAACTGTGGTTATTCTATTGTATCTAACCACCATATTATTAACTATTTGGTTTTAAATGTAAACGGACAGTTATAGTTTCACCTCTAAAACTTATGAGATCTCCGTCTTGATCAACTATTTTAACAGTAATGTTGTTTATCGTTTTGACGCTGACTGGAAAATATAACACAGGTAAAGGAGATTCCACTATTTTATACCCTGGTGGTACAGTTGGATAGAATTGATGAATAATGTGAACTGGTTTTCCATTACTAAAGGATCCCACACAAATATTGCAATCAATGCATATGGCATTTACTTTAGTTATGTTGGCTACATTGTCAGATATGTCAAATGTATTTGCTTCTATAACTTTCCTTGTAAAACCCAATATCTTTCTTATTGAATCTTCCTTTGTGAAATCGACTGGTTTGCTACAAACTAAACTACATTTAAGAGTGTTGGTATTTGCAAGTAATCGAAAATTAACATCTTCGTTTGGAAACGTTTCCTTAATTTTCGATTTAATAAAGGAGTCTAAATCTGCAATATCATAAGTTCCGTCCGGAATAACTATAACTTTATTGTCTATATATATTTTGTTATGACCTTGTTCAATATTTGGTATGGTCATAAAAGTTTCAAAATCCGCTAAACCCAAGTAATATTGTCTTCCATCATCCAAGTAAATGGGAGGATTAAAATCAGCAGATAACACGGAACTATTTCCGGATATGGCAATAGTTGTAGACATTATGTTGATAAGTCTTTCAGTGATTGGCTTATATATCTGTTTGTAGAAATCTTAGTGACAGCTGCCCACAATTATTTGAATTATATTTCTGTCGATTTTCATAGGTATAAAATATTGTCACGTTGCCATTCGAATTAAAATATTTTATTAGTTCTTTTGGAGGCTTTAAATTGCCATAGCTATCAAAATATATAACTTTGCTTTTATTTTTGTTGTAAGCTATCCAATGGGTTCCTTCTTTTTTCACACGATCTAAATTAACAATTCCTCGCTCAACAAAGTTAATTTTGTTTGGCAAATTATCACGCATGAATACTCCTCTAAAATTTGGAATTTTCAACATTTTTGAATAATTTAGAATTTCTACATTGGTTAACGCTCTTTTCGGAATATTTATTTGGTGTTTTTTTTTTGTGATTTCCTCTTAATCGAACCTCCTTTGTAGGGTTTAATAAATAATCCTTTTCCCTTGGAAACCCCCTTGCCACTTTTGAAGGGTTTTACAAAAAAGGCCTTTGCCTTGTGACATATTTTCCATTGCTGTATTATGTCTATGCAATTCTTCCAACTGTTCTTTAGCTGCTTTAGCATCATTCACTGCTTTAGCAATACCAGCAGCCCCACCACCCAATGCTCCAATCGCACCAAGTATTGGTAGTAATAATGGTAAAAAACCTCCAATTTTCTTAGGAGGGCGAATAACACGCTTTTTTCCCACTTTTTTCCTCTTTAAGCCCATTCCAAGTTTTCTCTTGCCCCTCATTACGCCAGCTACTGTCAATGCTGCGATTTTTTCTCCAATCGAAGAATCTTTAGCTTTCACCCTTTTCCAAGCCTCGTTTGCTAAAATTTTATCCGCCTCGTGTCTTTTTGATAACTGCTCAGACTGAGAGTATGCTATATCATGTTTTTGACAAGCAGCATCCAATGGATTAACTCCAATGTCTCCTCGCTCTAATCTTTTCTCTAATTTTGTTCCGGGTCCGCAGTAATTATATCCAGGTATATGGAGTTCAAACGGAAGCTTAGTAACTACTTTATTTACTAAACCAGAACCTGTTTTGACGGCTCTATTTATACGTTTCTTCCTACAAGTCATCATGTTATTATGACAGAATGTATTATGTCTCTGGTATAAATACTTTTACCTGCAGTCAAATCTACTAGTTAGACATGAGGGTTGAAAAACAAAATTTCTCATTGCCCGTAAAGAATCATGATGAAAAAGTTTTCTCAAGGCAGTTTAAAAAGCATGGTGAATTATTTGGAGGAGGATCAAAAAGATGTTTGATAGTAGGCTGTAGTGGTAGTGGCAAAACTAATGTAATGCTCACCCTGCTAGAACATCCAAACGGCATTAGGTTTGAAAATGTCTATGTATATTCAAAGTCTTTAGATCAACCAAAATATGAATATCTGAGAAATCTATTGGGACCTATAAAAGAAATTGGCTATGTGGAATATGACAATGATGAAGACATCATCTCACCACATGAAATAAAACCCAATTCTATTATAATTTTTGACGATATTCCATCACAAAATCAGAATGTTATTAGAGATTTTTTTACACATGGCAGACATAGGAACACAGATGTTTTCTTTTTTTTCCAAGGGTATAGTTCCATTCTAAAACGTTTAATTAGGGAAAATTCGAACTTATTAATACTATTTAAACAAGATTCAACAAGTATAAAGCACATTTATAATGATCATTGCATCATGGACATGACGTATGATCAGTTTAAAAATATTTGTTCCAACTGTTGGAAAGAGCCCTATGGATTTCTGGTAATAGACAAAGACTGTCAGATAAACAACGGCAGATATAGAAATAAATTTGATTCCTACATTTACCTATAAAAGAAATTGTTTCATAATTTTTCTTCATTTAAAATTAATTTGACATGGACAAACGTGTAGCTAGGGAATTGATAAAATCTAGAAAAGCAGTCAAGGACAAATATCGTGGTTTAAAACTGGCTGCCTCTTCGACCCAATCAGAACTAGAACAATCTTATAAACCAATTACCCAACCACTTAATCAACTACTCTCTACCATAGGAAATATTGAACCTTTAAAAAGTAGAACCAAAGGAAGAAGTTGAATCTCCATCAAAAATTTTTGAAACATCTACACCGACAAAACAAAAGAAAAAAGCACCGATTTTGACACCATCAATTCCTTCATTTTTTGAAGCCAGCCAACTACCGTCAATATTAGAAACAGACGTAATTGCTGAAACTAGTGACCCATCTAGTTCAACGTTAGATCTAAACTTGTCTGACATTTTGGAACAAACTAAGAAAACGATTCAAAATTATGTTTCCACACCTTCATATGCAGATTATTTGCAAGATTTTCATGAATTACCTAGAACATATATTGATGAAGGAGTACGAGATACAGAACATAAATTTGATCACAATTATGGAATAGTTCATGATCTTCAAACAGAGAAATTTTTTTTGGGTACAACGCAGAAACCTGTTGACATAATAGGCAAAGATATTAAAGTTGAAGGAAAAACATATAATGGAACAGTAGGTTTATATGAATTACTTTTCAAAAAGCATCCTGTCACCTATAAGAAAGAAGACTTAGATAATTATATGGACATTTTGGCGAGAACTCATGCATATCGAAGAAACCATGATCCCAATGAGCAAGTTCAGGGAAACTCATCTAGCAAATATATACAAATTATAGGACCATATTTGCATTAACAGGGAATTACTAAAACAAGAATTACAGCGATGCAAAAATTGGCTGAAGCCTTTGGCAAGCCCAAAGCTCCATATAGAGCAACAAGAGCAACAGCTTCTGGAAAAGGGTTAACTTTAAAAAGAAACCAATTGAACACTGATTATGTACACTGGGATAATGTCAATGAATTAGTAGACAGACTGCGGTTGCTAGTAGCTTCTACCGTTGCAGGAAATAATGCTTATTCTAATGAAATTATATCTATTGTAGAGGAATTAAAAGAGGCTAAGGTTATACTATAAATAGAAAAGTCTAAAAGCATTTGTTGTTCATTAAAAAAATGACTGTGGATAAATTCGGACGTCATATTTCAAAGCGGGCACAGCCAAATATAACATATTTAGAAAAGTCAATTATCGCAGATGTTGAAGCTCAAATTCTAGAAAAATTCCAAAACTTAAGTAATAATAATAACATAACTAAAAGACTTAATGAAAACAGAGCAGAAATTGGAAATGTTGCAAAAAAATTAAAGCTTCTAGAAGATGACGCCTCAAAACAAAAACTTGAAAATAAAATAGAATCGACTGAATTGGAAATTAAAGCAATAAGTAGTCATCAAAATGAGGTGGAAGCTATAGAAACTAATTTAGAAACAGAAATAGGTGAACTTAAAAAAGCAAATACTGATGTTACTAAAATCAATGAAAACAATCTAGTTATTGAAAACGTTGCGAAAAAAGTAAAGCTCTTAGAAGATAGCAACTCAAAAAAAGAAGAATTTCAACAGAAATTACTCATGATTGAAGATGACTTAAAAACTATAACAAACTACCAAAGTGAATTGAATGTTTCAAAAAATAATTTAGAAATGGAAGTAAATAAATTAAAAGATATAAAGAGTGACATATCTAAAATTAAAAGTGCTCTACAGAGCGATGTTAAAACGAAATTTGAGACATTTGCTGCTGACGTATACAAAAGAGTCAAGGAAGAAGTAAAGCATTTTGGCCACACTCATAGCGAAATTGACAAAAACATAAAAGAAATTGAAAGAAATTTAACGTTACATTTAATGATTCATAAAAATGATATTGATAAATTTAATGAGTTGAAAGTAAGAGTTGAAGGTGATTTAATGAAAATGAATGAACTAACTGTTGAACTGAAGGACAAATTTGAAAATATTTCAGCAGATATTTTAGCTTTAAAAAATGAAATTAATATAAAAACAATTAATGAAGATACAGAAATGGTCTCCAAAGTGCAACAAATTGATATTGATATTCAATCATTAAAATCATCTATAGTAGAAGAAGATAACAAATTAAAAGAGTTATTAAAAGTAGTTAGTGGTATTGACAAATTTGGTGAAGATATTAAATCATTAAAAAAACACGTTAAAGAAGAAGATGAGAAATTACGTGAACTATTGAACACTAAGTTTAAAGATATTACAACAGACGAACTTTTGGAAAAAATTAATTTAATTAAGGTGGAAGAACAAAAATTAAAAGAAAATAAAGAAAACATAAACACTTATAAAAACAAAAATAATGAGCTTAAGGAAGTACGTTTACAAATAGCAAATATTGAAAAACTAATGGAACTAGTAATAAAAAAGCATGAAATGTTGTTGAAAGGTATTAGAATAAAATTCTCACAATGCTTAAAAGCAGAAACATTAGATTCTTTGAATTATTTATATAAAGAGCTTGTAAAACTAAATAAGTCTTTAACTAAAGAAACAAACTTTGAAGACGAAGAGTGGATTGAATTTTATACAAATTATTTGAAAACGTTTTTAAAAAATTTTGAAGAATTATTATACAACAAATAATGACAAACATTAAAAAACAAATAGTAAATGAAATACATAGACTGGCAAGAAGAAACTATTCTCGAAGGAGGGTCATTGTAAGGGGTTTGAATGATCTCTTTCAAGCGGATTTAGTTGAAATGCAGCCTTATGCGAAATTTAACAAAGGGAATAGGTATATTCTAGTTGTTATTAATGTTTTTTCTAAATATGTTTGGGTTGAACCTGTGAAATCAAAAAATGCTAAAGATGTTAGTAGGGCAATGGAGAAAATAATAATTAGTGCAAAAACACCACCGAAAAATTTGCAAACGGACAGAGGTACTGAATTTTACAATAAAGATTTTGAGAAGCTTATGGAAAAATATAAAATAAATCATTACAGTACATTTTCAAATTTAAAAGCAAGCGTTGTAGAACGTGTAAATAGGACTATAAAAAGTATTATGTGGAAACGATTTAGTAATCAAGGTACTTACAAATGGCTTGGAATATTACAACAAATTGTGGATAAATATAATAAAACAAAACATAGTACTACTGGCTACAGACCTTCAGATGTTAATAAAAGAAATGAAAAAATTATTTTAAAAAACGTATACACTCACAAGAAAACCTTAGATCCAAAACAACCTAAATTTAAGTTGAATGATTTTGTAAGAATTTCCAAACAACGGGAAGCTTTTGCTAAGGGATATACTCCAAATTGGGCTACTGAAGTTTTTCAAGTAAGGAGGGTTAAACTGACCAATCCAAGAACATATCTGTTAAGAGATCAGCGAAATGAGAATATTGAAGGTGCTTTCTATGAAGAAGAATTACAACATGTTAAATATCCAGATGCCTATTTGGTTGAGAAAGTGTTAAGACGCAAAGGCAATAAGGTGTATGTAAAGTGGTTAGGGTTCGATAAATCACATAATTCATGGATTGATAAAACTAATGTTTTGTAATATGTTTTAATAAAATACAAGTCATTAAGAATAATAGTTTTATTACATTAATTCTTATTACATAAGCTTAGGTATATTTTATTTCTATGCTCTTCACTTAGTATAGGATTAATTATGTAACTACAGCTAGCAATTCTTTTTTCGAATCGAAGTCTGTCACAATATAGTTGAAGATATTCACTTTTTCGTGCTTGTCTATATGCAAAGTCCCACTTCACTAGCACATGTAGTTTATTACTACTTTCACTAATAGTCACATATTTCTTTATAATATTTTCTTTTTGTTCCATTGTTCTGCAGTCGGTTTTCTAACTCCTCTGGATATAACATTAGAAACTCCAACATGGTGCTGACATTCTCACTATTTGGATTTTCAGTTGGATTTAAAACATTATAAACATTGGTGAGCAAGTCGCCTATTTGATTTACCATCGTTGTTTTGTAAACATTAAAGTAATTTTCAAAGTTTTGTTCTTTTATAATAGAAATTCTATATGCCATCAAATCTTTTATTTTCCACAAGCTATCAATGGATTCTTGACCAAGATAAACATAATTAGAATCTGGTTTGTTAATTTTTAGAATTGGAAAATCATTAATTTTCTCAAAACTTAAAGTAATGCTTCCACACTGAATGGCAGACGTATCAACTCCGGAATAGTAAAAGTAGTTTGCAATTACACCTTCATACTTGCAAAAGTTTATCCACTCATCTTCACTCAGAGTCATGTAGAATCCATTTCTTCCACCAATTACTATTTTGGGTGAAAAATCATTTACACTAATTCCAACTAAAACAAATTTTGTGAAAGAGCTGTTAAGATAAAAAAACTTGGTATTCACAATATTTAAAACTTTGTTGGTTGTTCCACTCACACAATTTTTTTTACTATTTGACATGTAGTCCTTATTTTGACTAGCAAATTTAGAGAATGACATTTTGTGAAAATTAAATCGAAACTTTTCTGCTATAATAACTCTAACTCTTGCAGTTGGTATGTCAGCTTGAGTCTTCACTTACATTTAAGTATATGTTGGTGGCGGTTTTGTAGTGGTGGTGGTGGTGGTGGTGGTGGTGGTGGTGGTGGGGTAAGTGTGAAACAGTAACCTAGAGGAGGACGTAATGTGCATTAAAAATTCGGAGGAGGTTGCAGCCCCATAGGGTGCTAGACATGCACGTTAAAATTCGGAGGAGGTTGCTGCCCCATAGGGTGCTAAGCATGTACGTTAAAATTCGGAGGAGTTTGCTCCCCCATAGGGTGCATTAACTCTGAGGAGTCAGCCCCTTATAATCACTACTCAAGGCTACATGTCAAGCAGTTAATGAATCACCAATTTTTGGAGTATAAAAAATGGCAACTTTTAGAGGCAATTATCTCTAAAACTATTAGAGATGGGCATAGGACATGCTATGTTCTATGTCCTATGCCTATGTTATTTATTGTCATTATTTTTTGGAACCCTTCTATAAACCATTTACTTATTACTACATCAAATAAGCTTTGGAAATCTAATTTTGACATTTTTTTTTTAACTTCTCAACATGTCTTGAAAGGAGACAGGTATAAAAAAATGTCAAAAATAAGTGATTGAGTCATACATGCTACCAAACTATCAACCCTGGATTGTAAGTGGACTACCACGTATAAGCAACAAAAGTGCTTTGTACACATTTTAACAATAAGACATACTAAATATGACAATGAGAACTAGTGAGAAATATCAATTGGCAGTTTTATAAAAGCTTGAAAATGAAATTTAAACCTCGAACACCAATAACAGTTTTTTTTTCCGTCTGAAAGTAGCTTTGTTCTTACCTTTCCAAAAGCTCCACCACCAATCTTTTCAAACTCATCAAATTCCCTTTTGTACTGTGATGTGTAGAATGTTCCTTGCAATAATAAAGGGGATGAAGGGCTGCTTGTAGCACGCTCATGAAATAATTGAAACAATGCATGCTCAAACTGAACTCGGGCTCCCTCCAGCTCAGACATACACCAACTCTCATCAATCAATCCCATTTGAAATAAGCGACGACATATTTTTCTGTAGGCATGAGATGCTCTCTAAAAAATAATGTTATATACAGGGTGTTCATTATAAAGCTTCATCTAGCAGACTATAAAATTTTAACAGAAAAGAATGACATAATCAAAATAAATGGACTTTTGAAACTAGATGAAGTTTTATAATGAACATCCTGTATATGGGATTCATTAGAAAATGTTAGCGTCAGTTAGCAGGCCATGAATTTTTGACAAAAAAGGATGATATAATGAAAGTAAATGGACTTTTGTTCCTTACAGCCTCCTAGATGTGTATGGGGAAAAAGATTTTCAAATAAGAAAAACTAGATAGTATACTCTATGCAAAGTTATTAATCTAACAGCTGACTATGGAAGTGTAGGAGTGACTCAGTGCAGTGAAAATTTTATCATATAGAAGCTCAGTTTAGGTTAGATATTTAGATATATCTAAACTGATAGATTTCTTAGAAGCTGTGGTCCAGTAAAATTTCTTCCTAACATCATTGGGTGAAGTGATTTCATTTATATCCTGACAATGACTGATACTATCATTGAATGCTCTGTAGTATTTTTACCTTCTCTGACTCTCTGGACCCAAGGGGCTGGGGTGCGGGTAGAGCGTGATTTTGGCGCACATGTTGTATGTCACAAAACTCACTTCCAATCTGAATTCAGTTTAAATTCTGTTGAAATTCAACAGAAAATAAGCAATTATGGTCCTGAATTCAGACAGGAAGCAAGTTCTGCGACATACATCATTTGTGACAACACCACAAACTACCCCTACCTCAGCCGTTCAAATCCAGCAAGGCGGCAAACATTTAAAGAACACAGCTCATTCAATGGTCAAATTAGTCATCTTTGAGTCCCAAGGGACATGACTTTGCCCATAGATTTATCACCTTTGATAATCTCTAGCAGTTGTGAACGAAATGTCAGGAAGAAATTCCACTAGACCATGGTTTCAAAGCCTGGAAAACACTTTTGAATGAATTTTGACCTGCCATGAAAATAATGTTTTATAAACTAATACTTTTGAGAGAAAATATAGAATAGGAATACAAGATTTTGTAACTTTACAATCAGCAATAATTACTGATTGAGGTGCATAGTTGAGGTTGATAGCAACTTAACTTTATTAAACAGAGATGTATATATTGTACTTAATATTTGTAGTAAAATATTGGTCAGTAAATCAAAAATTGTAAAATCAAAATATCCTTACATCTATTTGTAAAAGTAAATAACAATATTTACTTTTTTAAATCATTGTGATAAGGGTTTTCCACGGGGTTTTTCCATAAAAAAACTATAAAAAATGTATGCAATTTAATATGAAGGTGTCCTGAGTAAAAAAATACAGTAACAATGAATATTTGAGAATGCATAAACATTACTAGACAAATAGAATATGAGTGTGGTGATGGATGGATTTCATTGGCCTAAACATTTTTAAAATTCCAATTAAGTAATAGGGTGTTATATTAAGATAAAAATTAAGGACAAAAACTGCAATTATGGAGAGAAAAATCCTGCTAAAAATGGTAAAGTTCTTACTTTGCACTTCAATTTTTATCATTATTTTTATTTTTTGAACCATTATTATAAAAAATTTTATTGCATTTATTAAAAATGGTAAAAATCAGTGAAGATGTAAAATTTTTATACTGTTGCAAACTGAGGGTTCAATAATTCTAGTATAACGATTTAACACAAAAACTTAGTATGTACCAATACTTAGTATGGGCCAGGCCCAGGCATGGATTCTAATTCCAGCCCATACCAAAAACTTTGTAATATTTAGATGGCTCAGGGACTCAGGGACCATTTCTTTTGGATGTCATATTAAGCTGTAAGGCCAATCCAGTTATGGCCCTAGCAGGGAAAAAGTGACATAATTTCAAACTCAAACTCATTATCAACACATGTCTCAGAGTGCCCTAGAATGGTCATCCATTAATTAATCAATTAATTTAGGTTCCTCTGTCAGTATTCAAGCAATAAGCTTTTTCAAAAATTGTGATATGGCTAGAGTCCTGCAAGAGTGCAGCAAATGTGAGCACCACAGGAGGGTATTTCCTTTATATGGGAGTAGGGTTACCACCTTTAAAGAAGACTTAACCTGGAGATTTTGTAACAAAGCTACAAATATATAGCGCAGAAAATTTTTTGAGGTGCCATGCCCACTTTTGGTAAACTGTGACTTAAATTTCCCTTCAGTACTAAAAGTTTGCTAGAAACGATTGTTTTGAATTTTATTCACTACCAAAATGTTAATTGAATTAATATTACTTGAAGCAGATATTTTGTTTTTAAATGAACCAAGTAATCTGGAGCCTGGAGACCTTATATCAAAAACTGTTGTCTCTGGGTGAAACCTGGTAAAAATAAAGTCTTGTGATCGTCTTATATTACATTGGTCGTCTTATATTACAACAGTTGGCAACACTGCATTTTTGTCAGCCCCAGAAAAACTAACAAAGTAACATTTGCATAGTACAGTTTGATAAATGGGGTGTTTTATGGCTCTTTTATTATTTTATTTTTCTATAAAATGTAGATAAGCCAGCAATTTTTTTTTAATCTATCTATAATCATTCTGAGAATCCATTAAAAAAAGATATCCAGGATCCAGGCTCACAGATACTTATAAGCCATTCACTTCTTATTGTTGTCAAGTACACATTGGAAATCTAACCTTGACACAAAAAAATTGAAGGTTTTAAAGGTAACTAGATGACAAAAATAAGTGAATGGGTAATATATCTTTAAACCCATTAAATTTAATTAAAAAAAAAAAACAACTATAACTGTAAGTATGAAATTTGGAATAAATCAAATCATTAAGGAAAAAACGAGCGATAAACTACTACAGGCCAAATGTATTGCTTTTTATTACCTTTGAATCTGTTTCATATACAGAAATCAAATTTCTCACAAGAGCTTCTACAAGCAAACTAACTCTAGTGGATTGATGCGGTCTTTGGGCCACTGTGAGAGAAGCTGAATTTTCTACTTCTTTATCTAAATGACTACCTTCAGTTCTGGATAAAGGTTCTCGTAACTCCTCCAAAGAAGTGTCTTCAGATCCAGAAAGAGTCATGGCTTTAGCTGTTAGCTTTACAGCGCTTTTTTGAAGACTACTGAAGTTGGCATAATTAATAATTTTAAATTTGGATGAAACTAAGCTTGTGCTTGTAATAGTACCATTAATATTAAATAAAAAAAAACCATAAAAAGACAAATTCAGAAATTTTTTGATTTTCTAAACTTCTTTAAACTTTAAACTCTAACCTGAAAATTCTATTTGGCTGTCAGCTGTCACTGCATGTCAATGGGGTTTTCGGTTGGTGCATCGTGCCAATCTGGAGGCCCCTACTGCTTTACAGTTTTGGCCAGTGTTGGCAATTAACCGGTTAAAAATATTTTTAACTTTTTAACCTGTTAATAACCGGTTAATTATCCGGTTAATAACCTCTAATATGTTTTTCGTTTTTGCAATTAAAAGTGTGCAAGCCGAGCTCTGCATTGCAAGCGGTTGTCGCGCAGTGTCCCCCCAGCCGTTAATGATTATAATCCGTAATAATCCGTTTAATCGGTGGTTGCGTGGGGGCGGCTGTGTTCGCGGCCGCTGCCGTGTTGCCGCCGTGTCTGCGGAGGAGATTCGACTACGTGGATGTTCTAAGTCCAACGGATCTTCGTGTGTCGAACCTCTTTTACCACGCTGCAAGGGGGACCCAACTCTTGGAAAGGATCTATTGTCCCTTAGGTCGCTAATTTAAATAATGTAAAATTTTATTGTTTTAGAGATGCCAGCAAGGTTTTATTGTTTAAGCCAAAACCTGCAAAACGCCAAAAAAAGAAAAAAACAATAATTGAATACTAATTAAGAAAAAAAAAAAATTTTAAAAAGACAATTTTTAGTTTTCTCCAGAATCTGAAATAAAATAGCGGCGGACGTGAACTTATTGCAACAAGCTCAGTGGTCCCCAGAAACGTGTTTGACGGGTACACGATTTCTTACTAAATTGGAAAAACACAACAAAGAAAACTAAACTAACGACGCAGTGTAGAAGAGAAAGGAATTCTGCCAATAGCTGGGATCCTCGATATTATGGAGAGCACAACACTACTATAATATACTAAAAGTTTCAACTTCTACAACTACTCTACAAATACTTAATTGCCGGTAGTCTCCTGCGTCTGCAAAGTATCCGCTAGCTGCAAGAAAATGGCCTATTCAGGAAAAGGGCAGAGGTGGGTTGACACTATATGGCACAACCGAAAAACACTCCACGAAACTTTTCATAGGCGAGCAATAGCCGAATTAATTGTTTTGACACTAATTAAAAATACAAATAATTAGCGCGGCGGACATAAAAACGGGATTCACAAAGGGGAAAAAATTACGAATTGGCGATAATCAGAACGGCGAAGCCAAGGACTTTTCTCGCGTTAAAATTCGAACTTTTTTGTCTTCCCGGTTAATCGTCGCTTTTAGATCGTAACTCTATTGAGTTCAAAACGCGTCTTTTTTCTTCGAGTGTCGAAGATCGTCTCTCTTTCGCCACCCCCTCGGTACGTCGCATCCCCGAAAGGGTACTGCCGAAAAAATCGATACCACCCTGACCAGTGGCGATTATATGGCGCTTCGGACAGCGCGGGCATAAATTCAGAAAATGAGCTTTTCTGGAAAATGTGCTGGAAAAAGAAAATTGAAAATGTGATCATTGGACAGAAGAAATGATGCTCTTCAAAATGACACCTCACATGACATAGTTTAATTGACAATTAAAGCTTTTTATTTAAATTGACCGTTAATTTCCTGGCCCAGTCAATTAAGACATAAATTGCTCGAATCTAGATTCAAAAGATAAGAAATTAAAAGCTCTATCTAATGAGATAATAAGATTTTAATTTCAATTAACGATATTTGCAAAAACGCTTTAATTACCAAACTATTGTTTGGGTCACGTACAGGTCTGAAATTCTTTCAAGGGCCATAAACCATTAAAAGGGCGCCTTTGCCGGTCAAAAAAGAAGGGCAATTGTAGTGACCATGTTTTATGGCCGGAATTCCCAAGAAATTGTGAAAGTGCCTGTCCAACACTAACAAAAGAAATGCTCTTGACGAAAAATAAAAAATATTGCAAACACATGTGCATTTAGGGCCTCATGGGTCTGGTTTATTTAGAAAACCGAAAAATAGAAAAAACTTCTATAAGATTAAAGCTTAAAAGCTTCGAAAAATGGCTTACAGAGTTGCCACGTTTCCACACATTACCTCATATGCAAACAGAGAGGTCAGTTTGCATAACACGGTCTTTATCCAAAAATATCATTCAAGATGTTTTTCCATACGTCTTGCATTTGAAGTGTACTCACATGAGCACTATTTACATTGGCCTTTAACATATTTACAACCAGCTTTTTGAATTTTTCTGAAGTGTTTCCAAATATTTGTTTCTCAACTCCCCATTTTATCCCATCAATATTAAACTTATTAAACTAAATTATTTGATTATTAAGTATAAAAAATACAACATACTAATTAACTAATAAACAAGGAATCACTCAAATATACGACATACGTCTACCGTAGACAAATGACAAGCGACATTGACATTTGACATTTCTTCCAGGTTAAAAATCATTAAAGCGTTTTTTCTTAACGTTAATAACCGGTTATTAACCGGTTAAAAAACGTTGGTTAATTAACCTTTCCAACACTGGTTTTGGCCCTCCACTTTTAGCAGTGGTAACCTTTGAACTGTTGACGACTTCCGCCGGATGTGAGGTCTGGGTGACGTCATGATGTAATACGTAAAATTATTGCAAAACAGTTTGGGCGACGTCACATACAGCGGCATTTGGCTAAAAGCGGAACGGAGCGTAATTTGACAGTTGAATTTAAACCAATCAGATAAGAGCTAAAATAGGAATTGACATGTGAAATGACGTTATTGACATTTCTTCTCCGTTCCGTTCCACTGTGTGTGACGGCGGCCTTTTAGCAAACAACATTAAGCAAACAGACATTAAGCTAATTTCATAGGGAAACAGATTCCTTGAAGGCGATTGATAGAATTTTATGAAAATGCAGTTTTATTGGAAGATTTTGATTTTGCACCTTGTCGCGCGGTGTCCCCCCAGCCGATAATAATTGTTGGTCGTTGCGTGGGGGCGGCTGTGCTTGAGGCTGCGGAGTTGCCATCACCGCCGTGTCTGCGGAGATTCGACTACGTGGAGGTTCTAAGTCCAATGCATCTTCGTTTGTCAAATCTCTTTTACCACGCTGCAAGGGGGACCCTACTCTCGAAAAGGATCTGTCTATTTTTGTTGTCCCTTAGGTCGCTAATAAAGGGAGCAAAGGGCCGATGATTAATCCGTGGCGTTTCATCTTTGTAGCGAAAAAACACTTCCAGGGTATTGCCAAACGGATATAATTAATAAACGTTAATTT
This sequence comes from Taphrorychus bicolor, assembly GCA_951812265.1. Classification (NCBI taxonomy): domain Eukaryota; kingdom Metazoa; phylum Arthropoda; class Insecta; order Coleoptera; family Curculionidae; genus Taphrorychus; species Taphrorychus bicolor. The sequence goes on along the minus strand of OX638301.1, from coordinate 36,522,191 downwards.
AAGAGAGATTTAAGAGAAATTTTAATAATTTGAAGATGCCAGCAAGGTTTTATTTTTTTACGACAAAACCTGCAAAACGAGAAAAAAACGATTTGAATATTAACCCTCCGGCGGTCGCGTGTATTTAACTTACACCAACGGTCGCGCTGCGGTACTGAGTGCCGCAATTCAAAACTCAAGATTATAACATAATATTACCAATAAATGACATTATTCTCAATCACAGTACCATTTTTATTGAATTTTATTGAACATAGCAGAACAAAAACAAAACTTTAAAACACTAATTTCAGAAAAAAAAAACAAACTAATTCTAGAACATTTCTCAACTTAGTCCTCATCCATTGGCGGATACAAACAAGTACTACATCTCACGTTTTTAGTAATATGTTTTTTACAACCAAACCTTTCGCACGTTTCATATGAATCTGTTGTTTTATTGTTTTTTTCGCACACTGCATTCAAATATGGCATCGCTCACTACGATTTTGACATCCTCAGTAAAATGTGTTTTCTGGAAGTCGATACTGGGGTAAGAAGAGACTTAGGCCTCCTGGAATGTTTTTAATTTTAGCTCGGTCTTTCATATGATTCTCAATTAAGTTCAGTTCTAGTTAAAAAAAAAATTCTCTTTACTGTGATGGGTCTGCCTGTATTGTGAATCAAAGCACACTCTCAAAATAGAATTCCATAAAATATTATCAAATAAAACATTTTACAAACAAAAAAATAAGTATTTATTGTACTTACATAACCAGTCGCGTTATGGTATGGAATGCCGCAAACGAACACCTGCCACTTTGACGCCTCAATTAGCACTAACCAACATCGAGACTCGATGTTTATCGAGTTTAGCCGATTCTAAATATAATGGCCCGGAAATACCCCAAGTGACACTGGCGAAAAGTAAACTTTGGTGAAAATATTCTCATAAATGTAAAAAAGCGGCATACAGTGCCGCTTTTTTACGCCGAAAGGTTAATAGAAAGTAATTAGGAAAGAAAAAAGAAAAACAATTGTCAGTTTTCTCAGGAATCTGAAATAAAATAGCGGCGAACGTGAACTTTTCGCGATAAGCTCAGTGGTCCCCAGAAACGTGCTTGACGGGTACACGATTTTTTACTAAAACTGAGAAACATCAACAAAGAGACTAAACTAACGACGCAGTGTAGAAAAGATAATAATTCTGCCAGGTAGCTGGGATTTTCGATATTGCTGTGAGCAAATCCCTACTATAATATGCTAAAAGTTTCAACTTCTACAACTACTCTACAAATACTTAATTGCCGGTAGTCTCCTGCGTCTGCAAAGTATCCGCTATCTGCAAAAAAATGGAAATGGCCTATTTAGGAAAAGGGCAGAGGTGGGTTGACACTATATGGCACAACTGTAAAAACATTCCACGAAACTTTTCGTAGGCGGACAATAAACGGTTAAATTGTTTTGCCACTAATTAAAAATATATATTAGCGCGGCGGACTTAAGCGGGATTCAAAAAGGGGAATAAATTACGAATTGGCGATAATCAGAACGGCGGAGCCAAGGACTGACTTTTTTCTCGCAGTATAATTAGAAATTTTCTGTCTTCCCGGTTGGAACGTCGTTTTAGATCGTAACTCTACCGAGTTCAAAAACCGTCCCACTCTAGGTCATAACTCTAGCGATTTCAAAACGCGTCTCTTTTTAGAACAACTCTAGCGAGTTCAAAAACCGTCTGTCTCTTTCGAGTTTCGAAGATCTTCTCGAACCACCCCCTCGGTACTTCTTATCCCCGAAAGGGTACTCCAGAAAAAATCGATACCACCCTAACCAGTGGCGACTATATGGCGCTCTGGAGAGCGCGGGCATAAATTTAGAAAATGAGACTTTCTGGAAAGTCTGCTGAAAGAAAGATGTTGAAAATGTAATCATTGGACAGAGTAAATGATGCTCTTTACAATTACACCTCATATGAGATTGTTTAATTGATAATTAAAGCTTTTTATTTAAAATGAACGTTAATTTCCTAGCCCAGTCAATTAAGACATAAATTGCTCGAATTTACAATCAAAGGATCAGAAATTAAAAGCTCTCTCTGATGAGAGAATAAGATTTTAATTTCAATTAACGATATTCGCAAAATCGCTTTAATTACTAAACTATTGTTCGGGTCACGTACAGGTCTGAAATTCTTTCAAGGGCTATAAACCATTAAAAGGGCGCCTTTGCCGGTTACAGAAGGAGGGCAATTGTAGAGTATCATGTTTTATGGCCTGAATTCCCAAAAAATTATGAGCCTGTCCAAAAACTAAAAAAAGAAATGCTCTTCGACGAAATAAAAATATTGCAAGCATATGGGCAATTAAATATTTATGTAATAAGAGTGAAAAGTACAACTTTTTTGCTCGGAGAGTGAAGTTTCAATCACTCGAGAGCAAAAAAAGTTACTTTTTGCTCGTAATGCATACAACGTTTTTTCTGCAAACGATCAATTTCAAATAATGTGAATCACAACTGAGCATAACTGAAGACACAATCCGAAAATTTAAATCAAAGTGACAATGACGTTTTAACTATTTGGTTGAATGGTGGTAGTTGCTATTGACAGCAAGCGAAAAAATCTTTTTCGCTTGCTGTCCTGGACAACGCGCGAAAAAGTAAACTCACATTCTGATCCTCAAAAAAGGTTAGGTTTTCGTTTGTCTAATGAAAGGATAATGCGTCATTATTTGACGTTTGTAGAAAAATCTTATTCTCTCATCAAAGAGAGCTTTTAATTTCTCATCCTTTGAATGTAAATTCGAGCAATTTATGTCTTAATTGACTGGGCCAGGAAACTAACAGTAAATTTAAATAAAAAGCTTTAATTGTCAGTGAAACTACCTCATGTGAGGTGTCCTTTTAAAGAGTATCATTTATTCTGTCCAGTGATCGCATTTTCAATTCCTTTTTTCCAACAGGTTTTTCAGAAAAGCTCAATTTCTAAATTTATAGCCGCACCGTTCGAAGCGCCATACAGTGACCCCTGGCCGGGGGGTATCGAATTTTTCTTCAGTACCCTTTCGAGGATAAGTACCGAGGGGGTGATTCCGAGGATCTTCGTGAAGAAGACACGTTTTGAACTCGTGAGTGTTATGACCCAGAGAGACGCGTTTTGAACTCTCTAGAGTTATGTTATAAAAAGACAGACGCGTTTTAACTACTTAGAGAGACGCGTTTTGAACTTGCGAGAGTTAAGACCTAGGGAGACGGTTTTGAACTCGGTCGAGTTACGATCTAAAAACGACGAACTAACCGGAAAGACGAAAAAGTTCGAATTTTACCGCGAGAAAAAAGTCAGTCCTGGGCTTCATCGTTCTGATTATCGCCAATTCGTAATTTTTTTTCCCTTTTTGAATCCCGTTTTAAGCCCGCTTCGCTAATTTGTATTTTAATTAGTGCCACAACAATTAAACCGCTTATTGCCCGCCTATGAAAAATTTCGTGGAGTGTTATTTTGGTTGTGCCATATAGTGTCAACCCACCTCTGCCATTTTCCTGAATAGGCCACTTTCTTGCAGATATTTTGCAGACTCAGGAGACTACCGGCATTTAGGTATTTGTGGAGTAGTTGTTGAATTGTAGAAGTTGAAACATTTAGTATATTATAGTAGTGTTTTGCTTACCATGATATCGAGAATCCCAGTGACCTGGCAGAATTCTTGTCTATTCTACACTGCGTCATTATTTTAGTTTTCTTTGTTGTTGTTTTTTCAATTTTAGTAAGAAGTCGTGTATCCGTCAAGCACCTTTCTGGGGACCACTGAGCTTATCTCGAAAAGTTCACGTCCGCCGCTATTTTATTTCAGATTCCTGAGAAAACCAAAAATTGTTTTTTTTTCTCGTTATTAATTATTATTCAATTAGTTTTTTTTTGGCATTTTGCAGATTTTGTCTTAAACAATAAAACCTTGCTGGAATCCAAAAAATATTAAATTTAATCTTATTTAAATTAACATTTATTAATTATATCCGTGTGGTAATACCATGGTATTGTTTTTCTCCATCAAGGATGAAAGGCCACCGATTAACTATGTAACAGACACGGCGGCGACGGCAACACAGCAGCCTCAACCACAGCCGCTTCCACGCAACGACCGATTACCGGGGAGGACACGGCGCGACAATAGGCACTAGTGAAGTGAAAGTGTATAATACAAATATATTATACATTGTATTATACCGTTTAATACGGTATGTATTGTTATGCAAACTGACCTCTCTGTTTGCATATGATTTTATGTGTGGAAGCATGGCAACCCTGTAAGCCATTTTTCGAAGCTTTTAAGCTTTAATCTTATGGAAGTTTTTTCTATTTTTCGGTTTTCTAAATAAACCAGACCCATGAGGCCCTAAATGCACATATGTTTGCAATAATTTTTATTTTCGTCAAGAGCATTTCTTTTGTTAGTGTTGGACAGGCACTTTCACAATTTCTTGGGAATTCCGGCCATAAAACATGATACCCTACAATTGCCCTTCTTCTTTACCCGGCAAAGGCGCCCTTTTAATGGTTTATGGCCCTTGAAAGAATTTCAGACCTGTACGTGACCCGAACAATAGTTTAGTAATTAAGGCGATTTTGCGACTATCGTTAATTGAAATTAAAATCTTATTCTCTCAGCAGATAGAGCTTTTAATTTCTGATCCTTTGATTGTAAATTCGAGCAATTAATGTCTTAATTGACTGAGCCAGGAAATTAACATTTAATTTCAATAAAAAGCTTTAATTGTCAATTAAACTATGTCATGTAAGGTGTCATTTTGAAAAGCATCATTTCTTCTGTCCAATGATCACATTTTCAATTTTCTTTTTCCGGCACATTTTCCAGAAAAGCTCATTTTCTGAATTTATGTCCGCGTTGTCTGAAGCGCCATATAATCGCCACTGGTCAGGGTGGTATCGATTTTTTCGGAGTACCCTTTCGGGGCGAGAAGTACCGAGGGGGTGGCAAAAGAGGGAAGATCTTCGACACTGGAAAGAGAAAGACGGTTTTTGAACTCAATAGAGTTACGATCAAAAAGCGACGATTAACCGGGAAGACAAAAAAGTTCGAGTTTTACCGCGAGAAAAGTCCTTGGCTCCGCCGTTCTGATTATCGCCAATTCGTAATTTTTCCCCCTTTTTTGAATCTCGCTTTAGAAATCCGCGCTAATTATTTGCATTTATCGGTAATTAGTGCCACAACAATTAATTCGGCTATTGCTCGCCTACGAAAAGTTTCGTGGAGTGTTTTTTCGGTTGTGCCATATAGTGTCAACCCACCTCTACCCTTTTCCTAAATAGGCCATTTTCTTGCAGATAGCGGATACTTTGCAGACGCACGAGACTACCGGCATTTAAGTATTTGTAGAGTAGTTGTAGAAGTTGAAACTTTTAGTATATTATAGGAGTATTTTGCTCACCATAATATCGAGGATCCCAGCTACTGGTAGAATGCTTTCTCCTCTACACTGCGTCGTTAGTTTAGTTTTCTTTGTTGTTTTTCTAATTTAGTAAGAAGTACACGTTTCTGGGGACCACTAAAGTTATCGCAAAAAGTTCACGTCCGCCGCTATTTTATTTCAGATCCAAGAGTTGGGTCCCCCTTGCAGCGTGGTAAAAGAGATTTGACACACGAAGATACGTTGGACTTAGAACATCCACGTAGTCGAATCTCCGCAGACACGGCGGCAACACGGCAGCAGCCGCGAACACAGCCGCCCTCACGCAACCACCGATTAAAAGGATTATTACGGATTATCATTAGCGGGGGGGGACACTGCGCGACAGTATTTAACCTAGAGATGAGAAAATACGGTATTTTATTTTTCGTTGTATTATACAAAGTTAAATTGTATTATACAGTATTAAATTCAAAAAAAGGGCGGGATTTTTTTTTTACTACTATTAGGATTACGAAAAGAGCGTAAGAGGGAGATCTTATTGCAATTTAAAAATTTACAAAATGTTTAATTTTATATAGAGTATGTGTGATGTTAGCAGTATAAATTAAAGTGTTATTTTTATAATTCAAATCCAATTTTTCCTTTAGATTAAGGGTAACCAGGGAGCCCACTCTCAACGCGGGATTCAATAGCCATTATTTTCAAAATGTAGTTCTAGTTCAAACCCAGAAGGGTAAGAGCCATGTCATGTAGAAACATGACATGGCTCTTGTCCCAAACAAATACCTATCTAAAATAATGCACATGTTATCGAATCCAGTAATGAGTGGGCATTTATATGGGCTCTTTCTGATTCTGGCAAATCCTGCTTAGGACAAATTTGCAGGTGCCTCACCATTCTATAGTAATTTTTTGAAAATTGCTTTGGGCAGAACTTGAACTTCTAAACAGAACAATTTTTCTCGGAATTGTTATTATTTAGTTGAAAGCAAAATATTTTTGTATTACGTATTGCCCAAATTTGCCAGGCCTCCCATTATGACCATGTTAAACACTTTTACTTCACTACTAGTACCCACTAATTATAAAATAACAATTTTTTTATAAAAAAATGAAAACAAATAGACGAAAATTAAAAAATGAAGTCAGTTATATGTCATTTAAGTCATATGTCATTCTCCTAGAGCGTTGTCTACTCTTCACAGTGTTGCCAGTAATTTGTATAAAACAAAGAGGTTAAATACATACCGTATTAAACGGTATAATACAATGTATAATACATTTGTATTATACAATTTTACTTCACTAATTTAACCTCGTCATTTTATACAAATAACTGGCAACACTGTGAAGAGTAGACAACGCTGTAGGAGAATGACTTAATGACATATGACTTGAATGACATATAACTGACTCATTTTTTAATTTTCGTCCATTTGTTTTAATTTTTTTATGAAAAAAAAATTGTATCATCAGTACTAGTAGTGAGGTAAACGTGTATGATATAGTAATAATGGGGAGGCCTGGCAAATTTGTCCTAAGCAAGATTTGCCAGAATTGGAAAGAGGCCATATAAATGCTGTTGTTTGAACTAGAACTACATTTTGAAAATAATGGCTATTAAATACTGCGTTGAGAGTGGGCTGAGTGGGCCACTATGGTTACTCTTAATCTAAAGGAAAAATTGGATTTGAATTATAAAAATAATACCTTAATTTATACTACTAATATCATACATTCTCTAAATAAAATTAATCATTTTGTTAATTTTTAAATGCAATAAGATCTCGCTTTTACGCTCTCATCCTAATCCTAATCCAGTAGTGAAAAAAATCCCGTCATGTTTTTGAATTTAGTACTGTATAATACAATGTCTTTTACTTTGTATAAAACAATGAAAAATTAAAATACCGTATTTTCTCATCTCTAATAGGCGCTAATAAAAAGTAAAAAGTTAGTTATAGAGATGAAAAATCTTTTGCAGAGTAAAAACGGAAATGAAAATTGTAACGAACACCACAAACGTTGAACAAATCTGTCTAAACGTGTCGACTGTCATTCGTATCCGCATGCCGCATAAAAGTAAATACAACTATTATGTCATTGGTTGAAGTCAATGACCTAGGAGATATGGACAGAGCCGCAAATGCCGATGTTTTCCTAAAAATGGTCCCACTTTTTGGCCGGAAGACCGTTGCTTCAAAGATTCCCCTGACGTATTAATGTTGTCATCAGCGCACGTCATACCGCGTCATAGCAACTTAAAGCCGGACCAGATATTGATTGTGTCGATTGTTTTTGATTTTTGTTAGATTGAAATTTAAGTTTTAGAAAACCTTGGATCTAGGCCAGCTAAGAGCCAGGCTCTAGCTAGGAGATGGATATAAGTTCGATATTCGATTGGATGGGAAATAAGAAATAATAAAAATATTGACAGTGACAAGCCGTCTTCAGTTTAAAGTTTAAAGGTTCCCAGTTCCCACTGCTAAAAGGGGGGTTTCCCCTTTTAAGTTCTCGCCTTTTAGGTTTCCTTTTGGTAATTATCGTTTTACATGAAGGCTGCACGTAGGACAAACCAGTTATCTACCAGTTCTACTATCAAGGAAACTAGTGCAGTCTCAATAGAACACGATTTTATTGTCAACGTTACGGAACGGATGCGGCAGGAGCTTCAGAAGTCAAAGAATAGGGATAATATTATTCTAATCTAATTAGATTATTTCTAATTAGAGTATATATTATCCCTAGTCTTTGACTCAGTTCAAAACTGGCCCACCCACTTATCCAATAAAACATAGAACACAAGAATATGCACGCGTTCTATAGTTCTATCAAAAGAATATAAAATTCGTCACAGTGCAACACCAACAGCCGTTGCTCGGTTTTACCCTCAGAATATGTAAACTAATGGAATCCACTCGCGCAATTCGCCGCTCTATTGACAGCTGTTACCAAAAATTAGAGATGGGTTTTCACACGGTTTTTTCATTTTTGAGGGTTTATTCCCTGCACACATCCGGGAAAATTCCGGGTTTATTCCATTATAACCTCTAAATTTAACTTTTTCAATACGCCTAACTCTTACCAATTAAGCAATAATTTGTTGGTTTGTGCAGCTTGAAGCTTTTGATCAATTGACCATTGTTTAGTTTATCAGAAAACAAGCCAGAGGGTGGATTTATTGAGTTCTAATCTGAAATCTAACCTTAAATCTTGAAACTGTCGGGTGCTTTCAAGAAAAGATGGGAAAAAACCCCGGTAAAAACACGAAATTGGGTTTAAAGTTTTTTGGGAATTTTTCCTTCGCCCATCTATACCGAAAATGATGAGACGCCATGTCTAGGGCGAAAACCAAACATTTCGTTGGCTATGTGTTTTTCGACTCACTTTTTCTGAAAAAAATTGAATTTTGCAAGACTTTAATATTACAATTAATTGTGTTGTTTACAATGGTGGGATGTGCAGATTACAGTTGTAAAAGCAGCGGCTATTGAAAGGAGCCTGGAATTACGTTTCACAGGTAAACAGATAATGGCGTTTTTCAGCAACAAGTAAATTATTTCAAATAACTCTAAAACCATCAGTTACTTTACATCCAAATCTTCGAAATATGATTTAGTATATAACGCTGTGAAGTCAATAATGCTATTTTCGGAAATATTTTTCTAATCCTGTAACTTGTAGACAGATTTTTTATTTAAATTTTTGAGCAGCTTTTCCAGTGGCGCAAGTGATGTAATCCCAGGGTTATCAACGACTATTAATTCACAATTATTTTTATTTATTTAATCGTACGTCGATGTTTGCTAATAATATTACGTATAATATTACTAATGTTACAATTAGTAATTTAGTGCCATTATTATTTTTAATAAAATATTTTCTTATGTGCTACAATACCAATGCTCCGTCACTGGCATTTTCACACTTGACAGATTGGAGCAAACTGGTAACAGACGCCGGCGTCGTATCCTACTTCCTCTGGTTTACCTTTTCTAAGGTTTTACCAAAAGAAAACGCTATAAAAATGTAATGTGCTTTGACTGCTCTGTTGATTCTGGATATTTGGGGTTATAAACTGATTTAAGATAATAAATGAGCTTATTAACTTCGGCATCAAACAGCAAACTGTTCATTTTCCTTTTAATACACAGAGACTATAGACAACCCAGGATTTGCTCTCATCACTTCTGGTTTCAACCAGGTATTTGAGTAATTTGTACTGTAATAGATAGCAATGGTAAGTTTATTAACAAACTATTTTCCTTTAAAAATACTTACGTGTTTTCTACCTTGTATCAGTTGTCCACATGATGTGTAAATTTATGTTTTAGGCAGATACTGGAAAGTTGATACGGTATTCCTCTCTGGTGAACCCAGCCGTTTTTCCCCATTTAACTCTGGTTTTACTGGGAATAGGCATTTTTTTTACGGCTTGGTTCTTTGTGTATGAGGTGACTAGCACAAAGCAAACCAGGAGTTTTAAAAAAGAAATTGCCACTGCTTTAGTTGCTTCAATATTCTCTGGCTTTGGCATTGTGTTCCTTCTACTCACTGTTGGTATTTATGTGTAAATTATCTAAGAACTACCTAATGAAGTGTCTGTAAAATAGGTTTACATTAGAAAGACATGAACATATACATGAAAACTTTATTTAAGCATTTCTTTCACAATAAATAATATGCTGTTTCCATTAATTTGCAGTTTTAATTTGTGTATATTTGTTGAGGTATTTATTAGCTATTCACAAAAGTATAGTGTCGAAAATTTGACTTGATGTTTGTCAATCTTCTTCTTGATATAAGAAAAAGGGAGATGGGCAGAGGAAAAAGTAAACATTCCATGGTCACTAAGATAGAATATAGAACTAAAATATCCTGAATGGCAAATAAGGGATAGTCATTTAAAAATACGATCTATAGTTGGCTCTGAAACAGAGGTAACAGAAGTCCATTTACTTTGGTTATGTCATCTTTTTCTGTCAAAAACTCATAGCCTGCTCGAGGATCTTTCCTAATGAAGACCCCATATTTCTATTTAAAAGTTCTGTTGTTTTGATAATACATACAGTTTCATGTTCTGCATACGTATATAACTCATTTCCATATTTTTGATGTATCTTTAACTTTGAAATCTTTATTTCTTTTATACCTACTTTCTTTCAGCACATGCTGAGAAAATATGATAACACCTTCCAACTCCTTATTGATGTCAATAATAAGTGAATGGTTTATAGGTGTACCTCACTCTCCTATTTTTGATATCTCTTACCTTTGAAATCTTTATTTTTGGATCCTAAGGGAGCTAGACCCGCTTAAAGGGTGGACCCTAAAGATTTTTCCCCCCCTAAAGAAGGACCCCAGAAATGTCATAAAAATATCTATGTTCACCTAGATTTTTAAGCCAAATAACAAAATTGTGAAAAGATTTAAAAGTTCAGTTTGTTAATCAGGATCGGCTTTTAATTTAATTAAATAATTTTGTGCCATATTGACCAATCTTGTGAAAGTGGAGTACCTATAGGCACAGTAAGTACAAAATGTTTCAGAGAAGCTTGTTCCATATAAACGCAGCAGTTAAGTGCAGGCAACTAGGATCAAAAATTGCACTTTCCATACGAATGTTACAGTTTTGACACGAGCTGTAGGCGAGTGAAACAACGTCACAAGAGTGTGAAGAGTGATTTCTGTACTTGTTGCACACTATATTTTTTCTACAACTTCGATTATATGCTTCATAAATGGTCATTAGTATTAAAAAATATATACAAGGCATGTGGAAAACATTCAGAAGCGTGCGCAATGTGCACTTTGCGCTCGCTGTTTACAATGTGCGATTTTTAACAGTACCTAGTTAGTAGTGCTCATTTGTTCAACTGCCTCGAAATTGAATAATTGCGCACTACTAACTACCTTTGAAAACGGCATACCTATTGCAAACAAGAGTACGCAAAGTGCACATTGCGGACACGCTCTCATACAGAAGCGAGTGCAAATAAGTCCGTTTTGCACACGCTTCTGATTGTTTTGCACATCCCTTAAATATATTTTATAATAAGAATGATTATTGATAAAGCAAAATCGAAGTCGTAGAAAAAATAGAGCGTGCAACACATACGGAAATCACTCTTCACACTCTGCTGAATAGTGCAATTTTCGACACTAGTTGCACAATGTACTATTGCAGGTATTGGTGCACTAAACTACTATACATGTATCTCGCTACTGCGAGCGGTAAATAGACTGTACTGCACGTGAATAAGAATTTTAACAAATCCACAGGAAATTGCTTGTATTGTGCAGATTGTGGTTGTGAGAATCCATGTCGTGTGGCGCTGGCTTCAAGTGTTGTTGTCTGTTGCCATAACAACAGTAATTGTAACAAAACTACAAAACCTTTTGCGTGGCATACGTATTTTGTAAATGTTTTGTAATAAGAAAAATGCAGCTGAAATATTTGCAAACAATTTTGGAAGCTCAGGTAAATCATTTCTATTCTTTTGTTACTGAAAATGTGTTATACCGAATAATAATTTCATCATATTGCAGGAGCAAGATTACAAAATAGTGTGCTTGAGTTGGGCACCCAGCAACCAAAAATTGGCAGTTGCAACTTCGGATAGACAAGTGTTGCTTTTTGATGAGGAAGGGAACAAAAAAGATAAATTTTTAACTAAACCCTACAATCCTGAAGCTGGCAAGAAGTCATATGTAATTACCGGTATTGCCTTTAGTCCAGATTCAACCAAAATTGCAGTTGCCCAAAGTGATTGTATTGTGTACGTGTACAAAATAGGTGAAAAATGGGGAGATAAAAAGGTAATGTGCAAAACTTCTGATGCCTTTCTGCCTTTCTAGGTGCTTGTAAAGATTATATGACCTCGATTTTCAAGTTTTTTTTCTTTTCTTACAAGTAGCTTACGGTTTATAAATCAGATTAAAAGAAAAAAGTATTGGATAAGCCACTTTACATTACTAAACAAGAAAAAAAATGAAAATGTAGGAGTACTACGAAATTGTTGGGAACCTGACAATAGGGTTAAAAGAATAGGTATATTTACAGCGATGCCAAATGACGAAGTTCATCATTAAGTGCAATATGTGGTCGCAGCTATACAAACAAAATAAAAGAGAATTACATACCTAACAACCTCTAACTAATATCATTGTCTATATACGGGGTGCTCATTATAAAACTTCATCTAGTTGGCTGTGAAATGATGGGGAAACAAAAGTCTATTTATTTTGTCATTCTTTTCTGTCAAAATTTCATAGCCTGCTAGATGAAGTTTTATAATGAACACCCCGTATATATACCTAGTCAGACCTTTCAAATGGCTTATGGCCAGTTCCACCAGGCACATTTTAAGTAAACTTAAAGGCCCTTAAGCCATAGCTGTTAGCATGAGTAACCCTATAAATAATGGAAGCCTAAACTAAGTGTAGGTACTTAAAAATTGCTTGATGCAAACGGCCTTTAATCGCTTATGGCCATTTCGACCAAGCAAATTTTAAAGAAACTTAAAGTTAAGGCCCTTAAACCATATGTATTAGCATGAGTAACCATGGTAATAATGGAAGCCTTAACTAAGTATACTTAAAAATTGCTTGGTGCGATCGGCCATTAATTTCTCCAAGGCTTCTATTTAGGTAAAACTACACCCAGGGATTTTTCTATTTGTCATAAAAAAAACCACATTGCCGCAGCCAAAAACTGTATTTACATAGGGGACAGCCAAACGTTTATTTGTAGCGGTAAAGTCAACTTTGCTAAAACCACTTTGCTGCTACAATGATGATAACTCTCTAAGAAACGCTTTGCTGTCACAGCAAAGTAACCTTAGGACCATAAAAAAAAAATTCTGCCACAAACAAAAACTCTTTTAGAATCAGATATAGATTTTGTGAGTCTCTGTAAAGAAATTTGCTGACATAAAAGAAAGTTTTACTTATTTTAGTGTTTCACATTATAGTGGTAGCAATTATTTGTGGCTATTTTAGTAGAAATATATGTTACAATAACTTTTCATTTAGCTAGTGACAGCAGTTTGTTTTTACTGTAATAAATATTATATCTTGTTATAGATAAGGGTTAATTACTACAACAGGCTAGTTTTTATGTGTCAAATTTACTGGGGTTCTTTGAGAAAATGGTCCATCCTTATAATTTTTTTGTCAATTAAAATAAAACTTTCAAAGATACTTCTTCTTCTTATGTTGCCTTACAGGATTCCTGCGTTGGCGACCGTTCCTTAGACGTTTCTATTTATTGCAGCTCTTTGCAGTTCTTGAAAGTATGCCTGTCCGCACTGTCGGATGTTTCGTAGCTAGGATATTTTTTCTACCTATTCCCCTTTTTTCACCTTCGATTTTGCCTTGAAGAATGAGGCGCTGAAAATGACAGAGTTCTTCTTTGAAATATACACTCAATGTCAAAACGTCGTTCATTGTTGCTATTTCCTGGACACTTTCGTCAATGAAATCTAAAGTTTTGTGATAATTTTCTTGAAGGTTTTATTTTAATCGACAAAAAAAAGCTGTAAAGATGGATCTTTTACTTACAATGGCGGCCTTCCTCTCAGAGACACCCGCTATATATACGTACTAAGTTACTCGTGAACCTTTCGTTCACGAGGAAAGTTATTCAGAAAGCTCTCTCTCATCATCCAGCCGTAATTCTCATTTTGAATTATACACACTGTATACTAGGTATATAATGTTGCACGACGTAGGGACCTAGGTACGTATATGAATCGCGGTTAGACTCGCGGGTGTCGACTGCCGACTGTTGACGAAGTAACGATGATAGACTGAATATACCGTTGCAAAACATTTCGACCAATCACAGTCGCTGAACGTTTAAATTGATCTAACGGTTTTTTTAAAGCCAGTTATAAATTTACTAATGTACTAAAAAGACCTTAGCTATTATAGCATTATCTTTTTTTTTACAATGCTGGACCAATTAGACTGTTATTCAAAGCAGTACAAAATCTATTTATAACAGTAAACTGTAAAGTGACTTTCTAGACTGGTTAAATGTCACTAGTTCGCATGATTTTGCCATAGCGGTAGAGCCGGTAGACCTGTTTACTTGTAATGCAAAGAATTTATAGTATCATTATAAAAAAAATCTTAGCAAAGAGTTGTTTGCTGCAGCTTTTCTCAGTGTATAATAGATGTCGTTCGAAGATCCAATCGCAAAATATTTCAAACATATAGTAAAAATAATTTGCGGACTTCGCTCCATGCGTGATGGCGGCTTTCCTGACAGAATTAGCCATTCACTTATTATTGTCGTCAAGTAGATGTTGGAAATTTGACTTTGACATTTTTCCTGGTATCTTCTCCACATCGTATCTTCTCAACATGTGCTAAAAGGAGATGGGTATAAAAATAATGAAGGTTTCAACGGTAACTGGATGACAAAAATAAGTGAATGGGTAATATGTGTATTAGTTTTATTTCGACAGTACAGAACCGTATTTTGACTTTTTGTTAAATTATTGTAAGTTAAATTGAATAAGTTCAAAATATAGAACAAAATATTGTAAAATAAAGAAGAAATTGCATTTTTTCAACTTGCTTAGATATTCTTTAAAAAATAAATGAATTTCTTACCAAAATGGGATAATAGTTTGTGAGGTCCCTGGATATGAGAATAATCAATGGAAAACAAATTCATTTCTTTGAACAGAATTGATTAGAATTAAAAAAAAATAAATAGTAGATTATGTCGCTAGGAGTAAAAGTGGGTCTTTTCGTGCTGAGCCCAGAGATTGACTGCCGAAGCAAAGCTGAAGCCTGCAACTGGGCGAAGCACAAAATGATCTTTTATTTTCAAGCGGACTAAAAGTACGTCATTTGTTGTCTCCATACGCACACCTAAAGTGGGCTTTCTAATCCTGAGACCAAAAAAGTCCTAGGCAGTGAAGGTAAAGTCAAAAGTCACCGCTACTGTTATGGTGGCGCATATATAAACCATCTTATTGCCATCTTTACATTCTTGTTGAAAAAACAAAGGATAGGAATACTCTCAGAGCGCTCGAGAGCACCACTGCACCACCCGAAACCGTTTTTAGTCGAAATCGCATAGGTTCTCGAATTCTGTTAAATGTCGTTGGTTTTCATGCGCGTCATCATATTTATCTGCCAATGTCACTTTTATTAATTTAGTATTAATAATAATGCTACAAATTTTTAGTTTACTATAATTGAAAACCACCGTTCTAACACATTCTATTTATATAGACCACTAATTGGGTAAGTACCTAGACCCGCTTAAAGAGGCTGAGAGAAAATTTCAAAACTGAATCACTCTGAAATAGGCTTTCCTGCATGCTTGAAAAAAAAATGGTATATGTTACTCGAAGTAAAAGGTCTTTTTGTGCTTCGCCTAGTTGCAGGCCTCAGCAGCTTCGCTTCGGCCGACAATCTCTGAGCTCAGCACGAAAAGACCCACTTTTACTCCTAGTGACATAATCTACTATTACTCCGAGTGACATATACTATTTTTTTTCAAACATGCAGGAAATGAGAAATCTATTTCAGAGTGATTCAGTTTTGCAATTTCAGGGTTTTGCAAACTCAGGATTAGAAAGCCTACTTTAGCGTATGGAGAAAACAAAGGACGTCTTTTTATTCCGCTTGAAAAAAGAACTATTTAATTCAGTTTAAATCGTTTAGAAATCCCTCAAAAAGTGTAATTTCTGAAACTAGAAAATTGAAAAAAATGTGAATTTGAAAACGAAATTGGGCAAAAATTCTGAAAGTCGAGCTAACGCACATTGAAAAATAAGAACGATGTTGCATTTTTTCTTTTGTTTTTGCTTAAAAAATGAATTTTATCTCAAAATGGGAGAAAATCGTGGTAGGTCCCGAAAATGAGAATATTTATTGGAAAATTAAAAAATGTCTTGATGATTATTGATTAAAATCTTCTCTAAGAGAAAATCAAAGTAAGTAATTGAATTAAAATATTTAAAAAATCTTTCAAAGATGTAATTTCTGAAACTAGAAAATTGAAGTAATTTAAATTTTCGAACAAAATTGACCAAAAGACCTGTAAAATAATAAGGTTAACGCAATTTGGTTTTTCGTTTAAAAAATTAAATTTATCTCAAAATGGGATAAAATCGTACCAATGAAAACATTTCTTGATCAGAATTGATTAAATTTTTTTCTAAGGGTCACTTAAAAAATTCTTCAAAAGTAGTAATGTCTTAAAATAGAAAAATTAAAAAATTGAATTTTTCAAACAAAATTGAGAAAAATCCTGTAAAACAAACAAGAAATGTCAACTTTTGACTTGTTTTTCGTTTGAAAATTACCTTCTTTTCAAATTGGGAAAAAGTCGAGTGAGGCTTCTGAAGTTGGGAATATCATTAAAAAAAAACCTTGATTAGAGTCGATTAAAATCTCCTCTAAGAGAAAATAAACGTAAATAAATCTAAATTATTCAAAAATTCTTAAAAAATGAAATTTCTTAAAGGAGGAAATTGAAGAAATATATTTTTTCAGAACAAAAACGAGAAAAATCCTATTAAAATAAAGAAGACATCGATAATTTTGTTCTGTAGTTTTTCATTCATTAATTTCTTCCATATCAGGTGTCAGAAGTTGGAAATAATCATTGGAATCAAGTCGCATAATGAAGTTAAAATTTTAAAATCATTCAAAGATTTCTCAAAAAGTTAATTCCTTAAAGTAGAAAATTGATTAAATTTAATTTTTCGAATAAAATCGAACAAAAACTGTAAAAGTTTGTTCACATAATTATGAGTCACTCTGTATACATCGCGATTATAAACTACTTATAACCCTCAATCACAGTATAAAGAATAATACATTATATCAGTAACGTCAGTCGGTCGAAAAATTGAAACTCTTTTCCCCTTGCCCCGTCCGCCCGGCCTCCGGCCGGTGCACCACCAAGCGTCAGAGGGATATGTGAGTTGAAACAGCGGGAATAATATCATTATTCCCGCTCGCCATTTAAGTTATGTTGCCTTGGCAACTAGTAGGAGTAGGCAACAATGTAATATCATCAATGCCGCAGCGTAAACAATGCACTGGTGGCACCGGTTTTGCCGTCAACCGCGAGTGTCACTTTGACATTTCAATAATTTTATTTAGGTACACTACCTATGGATTTTACAATTTGTAATTATTAGACAATGGCCGTGGACAAAGTATAGTATTATACTCGCTTTTTATGGCCATTATTCCCACGGGAGACTTGAGCCTCTCGCCTGCGGCTCGTGACGCAAACGTCCCCCTAAGGGAATATTGGCTATCATAAAAAGCTCGTTTAATAATATACTATTACAACCTTGCTACTATTTTTTCTTTACTTAATCGACTGAACAAAATAAATAAATGTGAAATGTCAAAAGAACAGGATGAAGGAATAAAAAACGCCATTTACTTTATTGATTCCGCGATAACATCTATTGATCACTCTGTACCTATGTATTGAACTCTTATTTTTAGTCCTGTAGGTTTTACGTTTGATGCGAAGTTCGGTGTTACATCCTATACGTACTGTTGACCTTATTTTATCAGCTATACTTAAAACTTT
The DNA here is from genome assembly GCA_951812265.1 of Taphrorychus bicolor. Lineage (NCBI taxonomy): Eukaryota > Metazoa > Arthropoda > Insecta > Coleoptera > Curculionidae > Taphrorychus > Taphrorychus bicolor. The sequence goes on along the minus strand of OX638301.1, from coordinate 36,504,205 downwards.
ATTAATATGGTCCATTACATGTCAATTTCTCAGCTTACTAGATGAATATCTATTTGAAATGGACTCTATATATAGCAATAAAAAACTGAAAATGTGAATGATCAGACATGGATTGAACACTTTGAACATACTATAAACCTAGGTTAAACCTATATTGTTTTTAATACTGTTGTAAACAGTAAAACAGAACTTCTCAATATCACAACAGATTCACAACTCAATGGACATAGAACATGTGCTTGTAGACGAAATCAAAAGAAGTTGATTTTTATATAATTAATCTTTTTCTACAAATTTTTTTTTATTATTTTAATTTTGTCATTGACTCTTGTGACAATATCGCAGTTTTCTCAGAGACAGGCAGTTTCTCGAAACATTTACAGATATAAAAGAAGTGTAGAATTGAATTTGCTATTAAGATGGAAGATCCTAATCTAAATAATAATTTAGGATTTAAACAATCACAAATTTTTATTGTAATCTATCCCTGAATTATCCCTTTTAGAGCTGCCAGTCACTTTAAGTTTCTATTAAATAAAAACCTTTGTCAACAACCTTTTTTCTAAATTTTATCATTTTCACATTTCATGTTGTAGAGCAGAAAAGATAATTTTTTCTATTTAAATTAAGACATTTTTTGTGAAATACTTTACATTTATTGCATCTTGTGTTATACACTAAAGTGGCTAATAAACAAGCAGTACCTACTTAATTATAGCAAAATATAAACACTTCTGATTATATAGGTAGTATTAAAAACATTTTTGAGAGCTCGGCCTCGTGCTCGAGCCTGTGAGTAGTTGTAAATATTGTAAGTCATGTGTGTACACGCTGTTATCTGTTATGGGTTTTTTCAGAAAATATATTTCTTCAACAACAGATAATATCAATTTCCTGGATTGAGCAAATAAATCCTCATATAGCAATAATGAAAAAATTAGAGGAGTGCTGATTGTGTTGTTTGTTTAAGGGTTTATTTTTTCCAAAGACGCTAGTAAATTAAAATTATAAAAATATAGAACAATTTGAGTTATATTTGACGATATTTCAAGACAAATAAATCTTTTTTATTTTGAATAGAACATATGGAGTTCGTAAAGTACATCCCTCGTTCAACCATTCTAATAATGGTATCGGTACTTACGGTACTAGTAAATTAAAATTATAAAAATATAGAACAATTTGAGTTATATTTGACGATATTTCAAGACAAATAAATATTTTTTATTTTGAATAGAACATATGGAGTTCGTAAAGTACATCCCTCGCTCAACCATTAATAATGGTATAGGTACTTACGGTACTATATTTAATCAACGATTGAAAAACCGATATGCCTACAGATTTCTTCGCAAACTCCACAATCATATCCGATTGTATCTGAAGATAGCATATTTCTGATTTTAGTACCGTCGCAGACACCAGATGTCGCATACGTATTCTGCGACGTTTAAGGGAAGATAATTTGGCAGCGTTAGATTGTATGACTAGGTGTACGTATATAGACAATGCCAATATTAGGAAAATTAAAAAAAGTTATTAATTTAAGACATAACGTTTGCGAATATAACCAATCAGATTGCGGAATCGAATCGTGAGTTCTTATAGTTCTCTAACCTTAACATAAAAGATAGAACTGACGAAACCTGAGCTAACTTAACCTACACGTAAAAAGTGTAACTGAACTAACCTATCCAGGAAAACTAGAACTGGACTAACTTGAACTAACTAGACCCAACCTGTTCTAAAAACTAAAAGGAACGCTTTTTTAATTTTTAGTTATTATTTTTTATATAATATTTTATATAAATTATTCTATATAACTCTCTGCTCTTAACGTAAAAAGTGTAATTGTGTAAAACAATTAGAACTAGACTACCCAGACAGGTACTCTCTGGAATCTATCGAATATAGATTTGAAATGGACTATTTCCATAGGTACTTTCATTTTTTTATTCTTTTTTTTACAAAACTCGACCATCCAAGATTTTTTTTACTTTAAGTCGGCTATAATCTTAACATAAGCTTGGGTCTTGTAAAAAAACAGGGACCCACGAATTTAAAAACTTTGCATCGTTTGTTGTAAAGTAGACATTTAATAGCGAATTTTAAAAGAAAAAAAACGGGATACTAATTGGTGCAAAAAAACAATAATATACTCTTTGCAGGACCACTTGTCGAGGGCTTAGTTTCAAAACCTAACTCATTTTAGACAAATTTTACAAAAGCGGCGAAAAACGGGTTTAAATTATTATACAAGATTTATGTAACCTGACCTTTTATTAAATCGCTCACTGAAGGCAATACTGGCGCAACTCAAAAAACGTAGTTTTGAGAAAGTCAATAATTAAGATTTGGGTTATAAATAAGACACTGTTTTGACTTGAAAATGAATTATGTATAATACGATCATAGAAGGAAATAATTTTGTGCCAGTTTTGTTCTAAGGTAGAAGTTGTAATTTCTAGTTCGGACATTTTGTTATCTAGGATTTCGACTTTTTTGAATTGTACCACTATTGCATTCTGTGAGCAAAATATTAATTATGAAAGATTTTGATTTAAAATTGAAGACTTAGGAGGGTTTGCAGAACGTTGAATAAAAATCCATTTGTATCAAAGCCTCATGAATGGTAAAAATCGGACTTAGGAGGTTTTGAAAGTAAGCCGACGTTGTGTGTTTCTCATTGCCGCATGGGTTGTTTTCAACTGAACTAACGTAAACTAACCTGAACCAATCTAAACTAACCTGAACCAACCTAAACTAACCCAGACGAACCTGAACTAACCTAAACTAACCTGAACTTACCTACCTGTACTGGCTAACTTTATGGGCAGCTGCATGACCCATACAACAGCGGCTCTCAGGGCCGGCCGCTTGTGTTTTAGGGGGTTATTTATTATTACATGGGGTGTTTTCAATTGGCACTATGGATGGGCCCATACTGACACTATGGTGTAAAATACTACCAAAAGAGCCGAGGTACCAAAACTAACCTGAGCTAACCTAAATTAAGCAAAACTAACCTGAATCAACCTGAACTAACCTAGACTAACCTGAACTTATCTGCAGCTCTGTGACTAACACAAAAGCAGCCCTCGACTACTACCAATTGACCAAATGTATAAAAGTTCAAGTTCAAAATAAAAAAAATAATGTGTGGAAAATAATCAATCGGCGGTGGAAAAAAAAACAATTGTTGTGCATTTTTACTTTTAGGCTATCTGCAATAAATTTCCTCAACCCTCACCAGTTACATGTGTGCTATGGCTTTTATCAGGTCCCATAATATGTGGCCTGCTAGATGGCAAAGTGCGGGCCCTTCAGATAAAATCCAACAAAAGTCATAGTCTTTTTGCTTCAGATAGTTTGGTCGTTTCACTAGCTTCAAACTCCAAAGGAACTGGTAGATTGAAAACAGCAATATTTAACACTTAGCAACATTAACGCTTTGTGTTTTACTTACTAGGTTTTCTCTCTGGTCATATTGATGGCAATATAATTCGTTTTTTTGTGACAAATGATCCTGACAATGATAATGAATCCCAAGGACGTGCAGCTCTGCATGGAGTACCACCATTTGCTTTAGCATGGCCTCAGGGCCACATTTTTGCAGCTGGATGTGATAAAAGGCTATGCGTGTATAATAACACTGGTAAAACCATAAAAACTTTTGACTACAGCAAAAATTCTGAAGAGCATGATTTCATAACTGCAGTCAGCAGCCCCAGCGGACAGGTATAAGTATATTTAGTTTATGATATATATTTCAGATTTTTGTTAGAAACATAGATAACGCTTTCCAGGCAGTTACTTTGGGCAGTTTTGACCTCTTGAGGACTTACATTTGGAACACAAGGCGTTCAATTTGGGATGAAAGTTCACCTAAAATTATCAAAAATTTTTATAGTGTTACAGCTTTATCATGGAAACGAGATGGTTCAAAACTTGTTTGTGGTGGTTTTTGTGGTGCAGTTATGATGTTTGAATCAGGTAAGTAAACTTTATGTCAAGCATTGAAGTTTTAGAAACAACCGTAGTTTTGACAAATTTGGATACATTTATTGACTTTTTTGAGAGCGACAACACTCCTAATAGTGTCTCGCTTTTTCTTAGACTTCAGAGTTTTCTTTCTATTTTTCAGTATTGAAGCGAACGATTTGGAAAGACAAATTTGAAATTACCTACGTTGGTCCTAGTCAAGTGCTTGTAAAGCCTTTGAATTCCAACGAAAGAGGAGTTATTTTAAGATCTCGTCGCGGTGGAGAAATTGATGACGTCAAGATAATGGGGAGGGACTCTTACCTGGTGGCTAAAACCGGAGAAACACTTCTGGTTGCTGATCTACATCGGAATTTGTTAAGCGAAGTGAGTCGAAAAGTTCTATTTTATCACGTTATATAATGCGTTTATTTTATGAAGGCATCATTCAACATAACCTTTAAAAGAATGAAAGTCGAAAATGTTATAAAATGTTGCGATTTTAATTTTTTTAGGAACTTATCTCAGACCTGACTTTTTACTACTAGACTCAAACATGACTATACGTCACACAATAGATTATGTTTCCAAAGTGTCCATTATTCTTCTTTCTAGCCATCTTTTTCTAGGTTATGGCCTCTGATAAGGTTATTTAGCTCTCTTGTGACAGCACTGGCACCTTGTGTGGCACTTTTCCATCACGCTTAACGTAATGCTTTCTTTTATTCATCGTCGTTGATGTTGTTGATTCGTTAATTGGTTCGGTGGCGATGACAGATGAAATATTGGAGGTCTTGACGACGAAAGAGACGGTTATGTATTCAGCAACATGGTGGACATTTTTAATATATTTTATGAATCCCTCCAACTTGTTCTTATTCTAGCTGAATTAAAAAAAAATCGTGAGTTTTTTTTATAAAATATTAAAGAAAACCAGAAAAAAATTACATGAATGAATTCAGAAAAATACAGAAAATTAGAAAAAAATATAAAAAATTCCAGTTGTCATTTGAAAAAAAAATACAATCTATACCTTTGACAGGAAATTGAGCTAAAAAATATTGTTTTTTTTGTCAAATTGTAGAGCATTTTCAGACATTTTATTATTTTTTTTTAATTTGAAAATCTGTTGACAAGTAACCAATCTACAGCGTTAGCCGTTTTATATGCACATCTCTGTATATCAATAATCAATTGCTACTGTTCACTCGTTTAGTAGTATAACAAGCTCGATCACGATGCTCTAATAACGTTTATATTTAAGACTACAGGCAACGTACATGATAATCTCGAGGTTTGTATGCCATTCAAATAATTTAATATTAGCTCTAAGGTTCTCATTATTGTCATTCACAGCCCTGATGAAGTTTAATGTAAAATTAAACGAAACGTCGGCGAAAAGGTTGTAGTACTTATTGCTGCCTTGTCCCAATCCGCCAATTTACATCCACATATATTTCTCTGGGACGCAGTCATATTCATCTTAGTAAGAAACTATTTTTTACTTATTAGTTTCGTTTCTTTATTTTAATTGTTTCTTAGTTCACCTTGTACAATCTTTTGAATAATTTTGCTACTAACCTACACATAACTTCTACTAATTAACCTGAAGTTGACCAATACGATGAAATCTTAACTTTGTTATTTTTAAGTATTTTGCTTGGCCGAGCATAAAAATGTTAGACATGGTTGAAGAGCATTTTTTACGGAAATTTTAAAAGTGCAAAATTTCAATACTGCCTCAATAAGAAAAACGAAAGTTGACAACGGCCGCGCACAACATAGTAGGCCTAGACAACTTTTGATCGAATTTTCAGTATCACCATATTCTCCTACACCTAGTCTGAAATTTTCATGACCGTAATAAGTCTCTTGTAATAAGTAAAATATTAGAATATTAGTTATGAAAGTTAAAAGAAAGTTATTTTCTGCGAAATATGTTAGTGAACGAAATTTTTAGCTTTTTCGCAGGAAACTCTAGTTTAAAATATGCAAAAAAGCAATATTTACTAATTGGACATTGAAAACTTATCTGCTTTCAATATTTCCAAAAATATTGCAGCGTTAAAGAGGGAAACAAATAGAAACAACTACTTGATACTACTTGTTAATAAGTATAATAGTATAACTACAAGGTTTTGGAAATGCCGAAAGCAGACAAGTTTTCAAATTTCCAAATTGTAATTATACATGTGCATTTTTGCATATCTTAATTAAACTCTGGTTCTATATTCTTTGCAAAAAGCTTAATATTTTTTTGGCTTTTTAGCATTGATTTTTTATTACTTTATTAATTCATTTTAATATTTTTTTGCTTTATAAAATGAGCTTTGAAACAAACAGTGTAATTCAATGCCGGTAGGGGTGTTAGCCCTCGGAGTAGTTGTTTCTGTTTGTTTCCCTCTTTAACGCTGCAATATTTTTGGAAATATTGAAAGCAGATAAGTTTTCAATTTCCAATTAGTAAATATTGCTTTTTTGCATATTTTAAACTAGAGTTTCCTGCGAAAAAGCTAAAAATTTCGTTCACTAGAATATTAGTGTTTTTTCAAAATGCACTTTTTTGGTTTTCACCCTGTAACATCGGAACAATATGAATTTAAAATATCATTGACTCGGATTATTTTTAAGCAGACCAATACGCAACTTTTCTTCTATCTAAGCGACCTTCTATCTCCAACGGTTTTCAATATCCCCATGTACATCATTTTAAACTGGACACCCTGTATAAGTGGAATGTGTTAGAACGGTGGTTTTCAATGTTCATTGGTTTTAATGGTATTAAATCATAACCAATGGTTTAGGTGGTTTAGGTAAATTATGGTAAACTAAAAATTTGTAGCATTATTATTAATACTAAATTAATAAAAATGACATTGACAGATCAATATGATGACGCGCATGACAACCAACGACATATTTAATAGAATTCGAGAACCTATGCGATTTCGACTAAAAACAGTTTCGGGTGGTGCTCTCGAGCGCTCTCAGAGTATTCTTATCCTTTGTTTTTTTCAACAAGAATGTAAAGATGGCAATAAGATGATATATATGCGCCACCATGATAGTAGCGGTGTCTTTTGACTTTACTTTTACTGCCTAGGACTTTTTGGCTACTTTTTTGTTCTCAGGATTAGAAAACCCACTTTAGGTGTGCGTATGGAGAAAACAAATGAGGTACTTTTAGCCCGCTTGAAAAAATAGTAGATTATGTCACTAGGAGTAAAAGACCTTTTACTCCGCGTAACATATACTATTTTTTTTCAAGCATGCAGGAAAGTCTATTTCAGAGTGATTCAGTGTTGCAATTTTCTTTCATCCTCTTTAAGCAGGTCTAGGTACTTACCCAATTAGTGGTGTATATAAATAGAATGTGTTAGAACGGTGGTGTTCAATGTTCAATGGTTTTAATGGTATTAAATCATAACCAATGGTTTAGATGGTTGAGGTAAATTATGGTAAACTAAAAATGTATAGCATTATTATTAATACTAAATTAATAAAAATGACATTGACAGATAAATATGATGACAACTAACGACATTTAACAGAATTCGAGAACCTATGCGATTTCGACTAAAAACGGTTTCGGGTGGTGCTCTCGAGCGCTCTGAGAGTATTCCTATCCTTTGTTTTTTCAACAAGAATGTAAAGATGGCAATAAGATGGTTTATATATGCGCCACCATGACAATAGCGGTGACATTTGACTTTACTTTTACTGCCTAGGACTTTTTTGCTACTTTTTTTGGTCTCAGGATTAGAAAGCCCACTTTAGGTGTGCGTATGGAGAGAACAAATGACGTACTTTTAGTCCGTTTGATAAAAAAAATTGTTTTGTGACGATTAAAACGCATCTTTTTCGCAATTTTGACAAAACGCAATACGTGAACTAAAATTAAAATATCAAGCGTGGTTTCAAACTCGGAGGGAAAATCACTTCATAAAATATGTATGCAAAAATACCATATATAATATATAATATAATATATAATTAACTTTAAATTGCGCTAAATTCCGAGCAAAAATGTCCTTAAGTTTCACTAATTTTCAATAAATCTCCGATCTGTGCACAACAAATCTCACGAATAATTTTATCTTTAGGAAAAACGACCGGTAAACTTTGAATTGAAGAAAAAAAAACTATCCAAAAATTCACCTTAAATTACTCTATATATCACTGAATGCCACATGTGTTTTCCCTCTCGTGTTCAGTTAAGTAGCTTATAAAAAAGGTCTAGGATCATGTACAATCAATTTTTATTTAGGTTCAACAGTTTCAAACTTACGAAGTTTTGAATGTTAAAATTCCAACATTTAGTTGCCACTTTCTCGAAACGGTTCTTCCCATTAAGCCCTTAGTCCATTTTAAATACAGTTTTATTTGGATGATTAGTCACTTCTGGACTCGCCAATTAAGACTGCATTTGCTTTAATATTTTGTACGGGGTGTTCATTATAAAATTTCATCTAATTGGCTGTGAAATGTCAAAAGAAAAGGATGGAGAAACAGAAGTCCATTTATTTTGATCATGTCATCCTTTTCTGTGAAAATTTCATAGCCTGCTAGATAAAGTTTTATAATGAACACCCCGTATATAATAAATGTCAGCAAATGTATTTTAATTATGTCAAATGTTGAGCAAATGTGTTCAATATTGGCAAATATATAAAATTGTTAATCACCACATAATGTGATAAATGAATAACGAATTTCTCAAATGTTTCCAGTGTCAAATGTTGGTGTACGAGGTGTTCATTATAAAACTTCATCTAGTTGGCTGTGAAATGTCAAAAGAAAAGGATGGAGAAACAAAAGTCCATTTATTTTGATTATGTCATCCTTTTGTGTCAAAATTTCATAGCCTGCTAGATGAAATTTTATAATAAACACCCCGTACACATAAACAGCTAGTAGTTAATCCCTCTATACATAAATAAAAATTGAAAAATTATTATAACTACTTAGGAATTTTTACTCAAAAATTATTAAAATTACCAAAAATTCTTTTACATAATTTTAGTAATGTTAACAGGTGTTCCTGCTATCTTGCTTGTATCACAACCCTCGACTATTTCCTTTATAAATTAACATAACTTTATTTTCTTAAAGGTACCATGGCAGAATTCTAAAAACAACGAAAAATTTTACTTTGAGTATTTCAACGTTTGTCTGGTTTTCAACGATGGAGAACTTACTCTTATCGAGTACGGGAACAACGAAGTATTGTGTTCTGTTCGAACAGAATTTGCAAATCCACATTTGATCAGCGTTAGATTAAATGAGAGAAGCCAGCTGGGAGATAATAAGAAATTGGCTTATCTGCTAGATTTGAAAACCATTTTAATTTTGGACTTAGTCTTGGGAACTGAGTTGTGTCAAATCAACCATGATTCGAAAATTGATTGGCTGGAACTGAATGAAACTGCGGAGAAGTTGTTGTTCCGAGATAAGAAGCAGAGGTGACTATATATTTTGCGTGATGAAATTTTTTGGCAGTTTTTTATTGAATTTAAGGTTGCTCCTAGTGAGCATTGCTTCCCAATCCAAACAGACCATCTATACAGACGTCACATTTGTTCAGTGGATCGAAGGCAGCGATGTAGCTGTGGCTCAATCGGGTTCTACGTTGGCCATATGGTATAACATTGAGCTGCCAGAAAATCCAACGGTTATGACTGTTTGTGGTGAGGTGACCGATGTTATTCGGAAAGGAGGAAAAACTGAGGCTGTTTGCGTTGAAGGCAGCCATACATTTAACGTAGAATTGGATGAAGGTCTCGTGGAGTTTGGTAGGTTGACTTGTATTCCTTTGAGAGTTCAACCCGAAGTGTTTTCATATTTTGCAAAGGTACCGCAGTAAATGACAACGACTACAGCAGGGCTGTATTGTTTTTGGAAAGCATGGGAAGGTCTCCTGAAGCAGACACAATGTGGCACACGCTGCTGTCTATAGCAATTAAACAGCACAATCTCATGTTAGCGGAGCGTTGTTTTGCTGCCATAGGTAAGAGTGAAATTTATCGGTTCAGATTTTAGTTTTTACCACGTGCGTAGGTATGGTCAACTTAAGTTTGCGTTTAAATGGCGAAAAAATTAGGTTTGCTAACTCCCACTTTCGATTATTAATATAGTTATTTGTGTATTAAGAACGCAAAGTTACTTTTGTTGCTCCAAGAGAAACGTTAGAATCGTGGCGCAAAGCGACTTAATATTATTTTTAAATGTTAATGTCAAATACTTTGGAAGCCAATCAACAAACATTTCAACTCAGCAACTAGATACAGGTGTGAAAAAACGACTTTGTCTCTCGCCGCGCGACAAAGTTACACCTACTTAATTACTCAGAAAGCATCTTTTTGTGCTTTCATTTTGGAAGTGTAAAATGCTGTTTTACGCTTGATTGTAAAAAAATTATTATGATTTTCTCTTTGCTGAGTTTTAAATAAAAAAATTATTTTAGGCGACGTGTCATCTGCACATTTCCTTCAAGAAATTCTTAATCTGAGTCAACAGCATATAGAAACGAATCAAAAAAATGACAGTAACTCGCCACAAGTTTGGGCCAGGCTCTCGTTACTATATGGCGATCTAAACACGGCTGAAAATATTTATTTAGAACAAGGTGATATTGAGGCTGCAATTGACATGTATAAGAAGCTACACAAGTGGAATGAAGCTATGCGGTAAGTGTTCGCATAACCTTTTATCCATTAACAAGTGGGGCGCTAATTTGATTGACAAGTGATAACTTTCTGTGTTTAGATTGGCAGAACAAAGGGGTTACGAAAATCTAGATTCTATTAAAAAGGAATACATGTCTACATTGGTGTCGAGTGGGCAATACGAGAAAGTGGGAGAGATACTAGAAAAAGAGGGAAAAAGCCAGGAAGCCCTAAACATGTACATTAAGTCCAATAAATTGTTGCGAATACCACGGCTGCTATTAGAAAACCCTTCATTGTTGCACGATCAAGCTGTAGTGGCAAATGTTCTAAAAAAATTACTGAAACAGGAGTTATACGAGGCCGCTGCTAACCTTTATGAAAAGTTAGACAAAAGCGATTTAGCAATGGAGTGTTATAGAAAAGGTATTCAGGTTTCTTTGATAGATTAGTTGGCCATTCACAAAGAGGTTGATCAGCCAAGAAAGTAGCTATAGAGGTGGTATTTTGGAATCCCGATCAAGGACTTGATCAAGTGATCATAGGTCAAATGTTACTGTCCGATTATACCACTATTAATATGGCTTGAGTATTTTGGTACATTTTTAGGTGGTCGATTAGCTAATCAAATTGTTTCACAACTAACTATATGTCGGCATTCTTGATTTTCGAAATTAGTTGTTGGTTGTTTATTGCCGCATGCCAAGCCACTGAGTCCAGTTTTTTGAGTCGCCCGCATTGAAAATTTTCTGTTCCTGGAACCCACGAAACCAATAATATCAAAAAGGCAAACTGTCAAAATGCCAAAATATTGTTACGGGATACGGGTTCCAATAATTTATCGTCAGTTACTACACACTTTTATTTATTTTTAACTATTACAACACGATTAAAACACAATTACTCTCTACTAACAATTCGCACAGTTTGCTTGTCCGCTTATTTACTACTACACTCCACTATCTATTCCCGTCCCATCTCGCGCGGCTCACTGGTTTATATACCCGGTCTAAACATACTCTCGTACTTTCGACAACGGACGCGACTGTTCCCGGTTCTCGATTGGCCTAGATGGGTTCCCGGGGTCGCGTTCGGTGCTCGGCGTTGTCGCTTCGGCCCGAATCTCTGTGGACCGTCGGTCGGGCGTAACATTGCCCATTGCCCCCCTCGTAGTTTGATCGGCCCGATCAGAGAAATCTCCACGACAGTCTTTTAACCGTTCAAGATGTACCACTTTCATATTTGCTCTAGAGGTACGTTGGATCCTGTATATCACGTCATTGATCCGTTTGATGACTGTATATGGACCCTCCCAATTTGGAGACAACTTGGGAGACTTTCCTTTCTTCCTCTGTGGAGTATAATTCGCTTCTAGATCATATCTCTGGCTTTCATCCGAATGCTGGCAATCTTTATCTTTGTCCTCACGTTTTGATGGATTTCCTTTGATTTTTCTCGGAGTTCATCAGCGTAGTTCTAGACATCTTGCACCGGTTCTTCTGGTGATCCGTGGACCAAATGTACCGGAAGACGAAGTTCTTTACCAAATTTAACCTTGGCAGGGGTTTGTCCTGTCGTGTTATGCACTGGACCTCTGTAAGCCATCATTAGAAGAGGCAGAAATTTGTCCCAATCCTGAAACGCTCGACCAAGCCAGACTCCACTCCGACTCTGATTGTGGATGGAGCGGAGTTGTCCTTGTGTTGCGGATTTCCAAAAGTTCCATGATCTTCTTGAAAAGTTTGCGATTCAAAATTCTGTCCCTGGTCCGAGTAAAGCTCTCTCTAAGGTACGCCAAATCTAGTGAAGAATTCGTCAACCAAGACGGTGTTAGTTTCTTGAGTTGGTAGTGCATAATCTTCAAGCCATTTACTAAAATAATCCATGGCAACTAAGATGTATTTGTTGCCATCGTCCGTTTCTGGAAAAGGACCTACCACGTCGATCGCAATTCTGTCAAATGGGGCGCCAACATTGTATTGCTTCATTTGTCCCCTAGTCTTTCTTTGGGGTCCTTTTACGCAGCAACAGGTATTCCAACTTCTGCACCACTCTTTGACGTCATCTCGGCAATTCACCCAGTAGTACCTTTTCCGAATTCTATCCAGGGTCTTATTCACTCCAAAATGGCCTCCAGACACTCCATTGTGCATTGTGCATTTCTCGAAAGACATCTTTCCGTCTACTTTTTGGTACGACAAGCTGGAGCGTGGCACTTTTCCCGTCGGGGCTTTCCCCAGTCCTCTTCAGTAAACAATTCTGAATCGCCAAGGCATCCCATTGAGCCCACATAGCTTTTACTTCCGGGCTTTTATCTACTATGTCCTTCCAATCAGGTTTTTTATTTTCCAACTCCATTGACATATTAACCCCACAGCATTATCGGTTGTTTGTCCCATCTTCGATTTGTTCAGTGGTCCAATATTCATCGACGTCAATCCTGTCAATCCTGATTCTCCCAAGAATGCTTGATCCTTCCCGTTATTCTACTCGTTGGCAGTGTCGACATTCCCCTTTTCAAGGCCTGGTGATAATGCATCTGCGTTACTATGGGTTCTGCCTGGACGATGTTCAATTTTGCCAGGGATGGTGAGGTTTCTACCAAGCTGCCCAATCCTAATGATCCTGGGGGCTTCCGTGGGGCCAGTCAGCGTTCGCCCTTTCACCCCGACTGGTCTTAGTTTTCCGGCTGATGTGTCAGTCCGCCAGATTGTCGTCGTGGCGGAGTCTGACTCCTTTTCCATCGAACGCGACAGTCCCTTTTAAAATGGCCCATTCTCCGTAATTGAAACAAGATCCGGGTTTCTGTAGGTCGGCATTTCGGTCCATATTTCTTCTGTAACCAATATCTTGTGCCCTGCTCCTTGATTGGTCGAAATATGAAGTCATTTGCTTCCTGAATTCACGCTGCTTGTCCAACAATTGCTTTAAGATTGAGTTTGACTGCGGCTCTTCCTGTACGTCAACTATTCTAACTGTGTGGCTCGTGTTGTAATCTCGATGCCTCATAATAAAAAACGAGTCAGCATTACTAAACCTCCGCTCTAACGCCACGGCAATTGCGTTGTAATTACACTTTTCAGTGGTCGACAATGTAGGCATGATGTCTGCAGCCTTTCCTCTCAAAACTGCTAAAAGTTCGGTAGCCTTATCCGAATGTGTCTATCCATTTTTAACAGCTGTCGTTTCAAATTAGTCTTTATAAATGCTTCAAGAAGTAGTGCCGTCGAAAACTGGAGGCCTAGTAATGTTTAGTCGCTCAGCAGTTGAAGTTGGCCCACTACGACGTGTTTCCCAGATCCGCCACCGTTCTTCTAACTCCGTCATTTTCATCTCTATTTCATGTTTGACCTGATCCACATCTTGTTTGACTTGATCCACGTCTTGTTTGACTTCAGGTTAGTGAGTGAGTGACTGAAGCGAGTTCTTGCCACTCGCGGCGACCATCCTTTAAGGCTTGAAACAGAGCAGCTTGATTTTTTCTTTTTTTTTTCCATTATCTCAAGTGGCCTTTGTTTTTCTTGTTCCTTTTTCTCAAGTTTCTTTGTTTTTCTTGTTCGTCCAGAAAATTGCTTTGTTCTTCTTTGTTGTGGTGCCTTTGTTTTTCTTGTTCCTTTTTCTCAAGTTGACTTTGTTTTTCTTGTTCTTCCAGAAAATGCCTTGGTTCCTCTTTGTCCTTCTTCAGCATTTCCAAAAGTGCTGCCAGTTGCTCATCCATGATTTTTGTCGTAGATCGAGTATATGGCATGTAGAAAACATCAAAGTTCTTGTACTGTCCTTACCACGCAAAATTCCACACGCGCGACGTCTCCTTTGTCCGTACAGTCACAAATTTGACGAAAATTATCCCACTTATGACACCAGTTGTTACGGGATACGGGTCCCAATAATTTATCGTCAATTAACTACGCACTTTTATTTAATTTTAACTATTACAACACGATTAAAACACAATTAATTACTCTCTACTAACAATTCGCTCTGTTCGTTTGTTCGCTTATTTCGCTTATTTACTCCACTGCACTATCTATTCCCCTCCCATCTCGCGCGGCTCGCTGATGTATATACCCGGCCTGAACACCCTCTCGTACTTTCGAGAACGGAGGCGACTGTTCCCGGTTCTCGATTAGTCTAGATCTCTGTGGACCGTCGGTCGGACGTAACAATATGAAATTAGCAACCGACGGTTAAATATTTAACGGCTTTTAAAATTATTCAACGTAGGTTGTAATTTGAGTCCTGTTTCAGGTTAATCTACATTTAAAATATCCGTTCAGGCGATTAAAAGGATAATCAGTGTTTAAATAATTTAATCGAAATTCAAACTACCGGCCCAGAATAGCTATCAAGCGATCTTCAGGTCCACTTGCTTCTCTCGTTGGTGTATCTTGTTTTGGGAGCCTCTCTTGAATCCTTGGGTCAACCGGCAGTTTTGCAGATATTAACACGCCGTTTGCTTGTGACGGATCAATCTATAAGACAAAGCCGTGATTTTTATTCTGTGCCAGTGCGATGACAACAAACCTCTGTGTGTATGGCCAACTATTAGGTTTGATCGACGGCTAATCAGCACAAGCTATTCTATGTTATGATTCACCCACTTGTGGCAAATAATAAGGAAAAGTCAATCAAAATATATTTTTGTTTGATTACATTTGAACGTTGTTTAATATTATTTTTTCTGCTTATTGTTTTCAAAAATAACTAGTAACTTTATGAATTGCTGCAGGAAAGCTTTGGAATAAGGCTGTCGAACTGGCCAGAGTGATTAGCCCCGATCAAGTGGTTCAACTAGAGGAAGAATGGGGCGACAGTTTAGTCGAAAAGTTTGTAGTTTTACTTCCAGTTTGGGTCGATTACATGTTGAAAAAAACCTTTTTAGCAAACAGATGGATGCTGCCATTAACCATTACATTGAAGCTGGTTGTACGATTAAGGCCTTGGAGGCAGCGGTCAGCGCCCGCCAATGGAAGAAGGCTGTCCATATTATAAAAGTTATTGACGACACAGATACCGTCAAGAAGTATTACAACACTATTGCTGGTTATTTCAAAAGCATTAAAGTAGGTGTAAACTTGGGTACATGGTATTTCTCCATCTACAAATGGATAATAAATAAGTGCCTTAATATTGTATATCAATTCGTTTCTAAATAAGAAGAGAGGGTTCTTTACACACCTATGCACTTCCGTTAACTATTCTCTATTAAATCGCCTAATTAATTTAATATAGGAATATTCAACAGCCGAGAAACTATACACAGCCTGTGGCATGTATAAAGATGCCGTAGACATGTATAACGAAGTCGGACAATGGGATAAAGCTCACGCCATTGCATCCAAATTCTTGGTCCAAGAAGAAGTCTCTGAAATGTATATAACGAGGCAGGTTGTCTTTCTTCTTAAGTGTCATTTTTACTAGTCAAGCTAAAGCTTAAACTCCAGATTTGATGTTTATTGTATTATTTATCTGTCACGATTTCTTTTCAAACTAAAGTTTAAACTGAACTTGTAAGAGTCGACCTAGAGCCCACCCTTACAAGTTCCAAGGATTTTAAATGCAATAGACCTGAAGAAGTTTGCAAACTTGAGGTGTAAAGTGGCCCTAAATGTAAAATTTTGGGTCTCTTCAGGGCAGAAGAGCTGGAAGAAGCCGGCAAGTACCGTGACGCGGAAAAGTTGTATCTCTCGGTGAACGCACCGGATTTGGCCATTGCCATGTATAAAAGGGTTGAGCAGTATGACAATATGGTACGAAGGCGCGATCACCGACGGAGAAGGGACGTTAAAGTATGCGATTTTAGGTTCGGTTAGTTGAGAAATACCATCCGAATTTATTGCAAACTACGCACTTACATTTGGGCCAGCAGTTGGAGAGCCAAGGGAAGCACAGGGCTGCGGAAATTCACTATTTGGCTTGCGGGGAATGGAAAGCGGCTATGAACATGTATAGGTATAACTAATTCCGTTAAACAGAACTGAAGGGACCCATTTATATATGTGTACAAATTTCAAATAAAATTGTGTAGCATTGTGCATAATAAAAAACCAAAGAGTTTAAGGCCAGGCGCCTCATTCTGTAGGAAGTTGTGAAAGTGAGAATGGAAATCACTTTCACACCTTTCTATAGAATAAGTGCCCAGATTGTACGCATTGCTGTCAAATTAATTTCATTTGTGGCACTTGCTGACAGCAATGCTTTTCTTGTAGGCGAGTTCAAGTACCAGTCGAGTTTAGCTGAACTCGCCTTTGAGGGTGACTTCAAGGGTACAATCAAGCCTCATCGATGCTTATAGCGTTTTCGATTGGCAATTTTAGTGCAAAACTAGTATATTGTCATACTACTTCACTGACATTAAATAAAAAGAGACAACAACACATTAATTTTGCACTAATTACTAATTCTGCCAATCGAAAATGCTATTAGTTGTTTGCAATGTTTGCATATACCTCTATATAATCCATTTAGTTATTTCTGTCGTCAAGTAGGCATTGGAAATCTGACACATTTCACCCGGCATAACATGACTGATAGTGACAGTGATTAATAATTAGTTTGAGGTTAAGGTTATTGTTTACTGTTTTGCTCACAAAGTTGCCAGATGACTTCATTGTTCAACCTTTTAATAATAATGATTACTAACCTAGAATCTAGTAAAAAATGGGCCGGGGCTCAAAGCTAGCAAGAATATTATATTTTATTAATGTATTTTAAAAATGAATCTTTCACAACCATAATAGTTGAGGCTAATAAGTTTATAGTGTGATTGTGATATCAGCAATATATGCGCCCTACAAAAATGCAAGTGATGATATGTATAAGAAGTTTGCTTTTTGGACGAAAAGAAAGGTGGAATACAGTTACAGAAATAGAGGATCAATGATGTGTCTGTCAGCGGCAATTGAAAGCACGAAAATGGGACAATGGGCTGTAAGCTTACGTACCTATTTACTTACGTATTAATAGTTTTAGAATTGCATTGTTTTCAGGTGTCGTCTGATATCAAACATTATTAGCATGGAATCATTAGAATCATAAGTATTATTTCCAGTCCTCAAACATCCAATAACTGAAGAATGTAGGTATAGAGCAGAGCAGAGTTAATGTTTACCCCAAAAATATTGGAAACTTAGGCAAGGTCATAGAGAGCAATTCTGGGGGAGGTTTCTTCTGAATTGGAGTCACTTTTATGGTTACTGATTAGTGTTAATTACTTTTGACATCTTTTTGTTAGGATAACACAATTTTTTTAATAACAAAATACAAAATGCACGTGTTATGTGTAAAAAAAATCGACAATCGCGAATATTTAATGACACAAATTGACAAGTTTGTTTTGACAACAAGTAAACAAACAATAGCAATCGATGTTATACCGGAGAATTCCATGGCATGGGGCATGGGTTGATGCCAAAAATAACTGAATGGATTATATACGGAGAACCCCCATTCCTCCCAATAGATTTGAATAAATCGAAAATGAAGCTCCCCAGTTGGCTATGAATCTCGTAGATAGAGTCCATTTCAAATAGATATTCATCTAGTAAGCTTAGAAATTGACATATAAATGACATTTCTACAGGGATGGAATAGGACGAAATTGTCAATTCCTCAGCCTGCTGGATGAATATCTATTTGAAATGACCCATAGTAAAATAGCGACATCTGTTGGCACAGAGTGTAGACACTAATAATTTATTATTTCTGCTCCATTCTAACGAGATTAGATTACAGAGTTCTTTCTAAGGTAAGAGTGAAAAGAGCCAGCAGTGTAACTCTCGCCCTGCCACATGAGAGTGGTGCAAGCAGTTACAAAAATTAATTCGAAATACGACGTCTGCTTCAGTGTAGTTTTCGGTGCAGTTTTTTGATAATGTGCAGTAAAATGTGCTTATTCTCTATTGGGGTGTAGCCGTGCAGTTCGTTAATGGAATGTGTAGCATTTTGCCCAATTGTGTAGTTTGTAACAAATAATTTGAAGTTCGATAAAAATTACGTAAGTCTTGAAAAAGAAGCCAAAACAGCTGACGATCGACATACCCATTTACTCGACGCAAATGAACTGGGCATGCGCGAGATTTGATAATTATTTGAAAGTTCTACGTTGCCAACTTGTGGACGCATCTGACGTCACGTGATTAGATAAATTAGTAAAATCGTACTAATATCACCAATAATTACCATTTTAGCATTTTTAAGTTTATGCAGGATACATATTACTTATATTATACAGAACATATATTATAAAATCTATAAAATGCACAATAAATTGAATTTTTTAACACTCACAAACGGTAATAGAAACTACATCTGTCAACCTTACATTTAAGCCTACTTTTTGGGGATGCTTTCAAGTTTTCATCTTGATCCTGTTCGTTCTTCGCTAAGTTTAAACTTTCAGTTTAGTGTTTGTTTAGTTTAATTTACTCAAATCATTAATCGGACTGCATAAATACTGTTGGGTTTGCTGTGTTTACTGCTGCAGATTCGGGATTGTTCCTATTTCTGACTGAGATTTGTTTAGGATACCTAGATATGTAGGTTTGTTTTGCAATTAACCAGATGTTCAGGGGTTTTGCCTGTATCCAGGCCCTCTTCTAATGAGCTCCTATAGGAGTTCCATATTATTTTACTCATACCAAGACCTATACCTACCAAGCCACAACTACCATAAGTTTCTTTCAGTAAGTACTTATACTTTATTTGCTTTAACTAATCTTTGTGTGTTCAATTCCATATGGCTTTACTTAGCCTATTAAATATTCCATGTCTTTTGAAAACAAAATAAAGTTGTAGTACCTATAACTAGGTATAGTCCATGAAAGACACTTAAATTCTCAGTGGGATCTTTACAACAACCCTAAAGCTTTTTATTTCTCTTTGTGGAAACTGAAAGTGGAATAGTTCTCTAAAACAGAATCTAGCCTTCAATCTAGCCCTTAATTCGTTATTATGTGGATACCTATCTTCTATTTAAATTTTAATGGCTTTATATAGTCCTTTGAACACATGAAATATTGCTCCCTGCAATAAAACAAAACTCGTTGTCGTCAATCGTGCCGCAATCAAGAAATAACTGCTGTAGCTATAAAAATTGAAGTGAAGTGAATAATTTTGTACGCTTTCTTTGTCCCAAAGACTAAACATCTAAAACATCTTGCAACTAGCCTTCGAATCAGTGCAATGGAAAATTTTCCTATTTATTTATTTTTGTCGACTTTCGTTCCCGCCAATAAACATGTCACATTTGGCATAACCTAAACATTTGTAGACGTCAGATTCAAAACGTCACTCATCTTGCACGTGGTGCGCAGTAAACATGCGCAGAAAAATCTCGTGGACCAACTGCGAGATTTTCATAGCCAACTGAGGAGCCTCATTTTCGATTTACTGTGAGGGATTGACGTTCACCGTATATTTAAATAATAGGCATATGGCTTGTAACAACCCTGGAAACTGATAATAGCTACTAATGGACCACTTACCTATAGAACCCTCAATATGTGGGAAGAAGCTTATCGAGTGGCCAAACAGAATGGTGGAGCCACAGCGGCTAATCAGGTGGCATTTCTCTGGGCGCGAACTTTGCCCATTGATTCGGCAGTTAAGTTGTTAAACAAGTACGGCATTTTGGAGAGCTGCATCAGCTACGCTTGCGAAACGTATCAGTTTGAGTTTGCGTTTCAACTGTGCAAGGAATTGCCCAATAAGGTGAGCGTCATGGAGAAAATGCAAACAATGTGGGCACTTATTTACTTGTCCTGTTAATGAACGTTTCTAGATTGCAGAGGTCCATTACAAGTACGCCATGGCCTTGGAAGATGACGGTAAGTTCGCTGAAGCGGAAACCGAGTTCATTTTAGCAGACAAGCCGAAAGAAGCCGTGCTGATGTATGTTCACGCCCAAAATTGGATCGCCGCACTGCGAGTGGCCGAGTCGCACGAACCTGGAACTGTTCCGGAAGTTTTGCAGGCGCAGGCCGCGCAGTGCTTTAAGGATAAGCAGTTTAGCGAGTTTGAAATGCTCCTATTGAGGGCTCAAATGCCCGAAGTGATTGTGCAGAGATACAAAGGTGCAGGTATGTGCGATCTTTGCAGCTCTTTCCTTCATTATTAAAGTTGTCCGAATCTTGTGAAGAAATGTGGATTGATGCTTTGAGAGTTTGTAAAGACTATCTGCCCCATCTGTATCCCACGTTGCAAAGCGAATATAGCGCTTCTCACCATGGTAAAAACACGGACGTAGATATCGAAACTTTACTGTCAAGGGCCAACGAATGGGCTTTGGCCGGCCAGCACAAGCAGGCGATCGAATGTCTTTTGCAAGTGAAGACGTCTATAACGGAGCCGTCAATCGTGAAGAGAGCGCTGTTACGAGCCGCAGATATGGTCAACAAGTTTCTTTTTGGTCAAGACGCTTTGGATGTAATTAAGCTGTTATCACCTAGGTCACTACTACCTTTTACATATTAGATCGTGAATTAATCACATTGTGTCCGTTTTTAGATTAATAGAAACAGGGGAATATTCAGCAGCTGCCCAATTATATATCAGCATGGAACTGATGAAGGAAGCCATTGACACCTTTATCGCGGCCGAGGACTGGACGAGAGCCAGGAAAGTGGCAAAAGAATTAGATCCGGCCTACGAGAGCTACGTGGAAAGTAAATACAAAGACCGCCTGTTGAAAAAAGGAGACGTCGAACAGTTGGCTGACGTCGGTAAGTAATGAATATTCGATATTCCTTGCTCTTCTTAAAGGTCATTCAAAATATCCAGTAATTCAATAATAGTATATTATCCCACAAGCATATAATCGTGGCCATCACCGCCGAAGGTCTCGTTTGAGCAATTCACCCGAGATAATAATGCCTATTATAGTTAGATACTGTTACGCTCGACCGTCGGTCCACAGAGATTCGGACCGAAGTGGCAAGCCAAGCATCTGACGCAAACCCGGGAACCTATCTAGAATAAACGAGAACTGGGAACAGTCGCCTCCGTTCTCGAAAGTACGAGAGTGTGTTTAGGCCGGGTATATAACCAGCGAGCCGCCCAAGATGTGATAGAATAGATAGTGCAGTGTAGTAAATAAGCGAAATAAGCGGACAAGCGAACAGGGCGAATTCCAAGAACTTGTTTCAACCAAAATGACTGAAGTCAAACAAGACGTGGATCAAGTCAAACACGAAGTAGAGACGAAAATGACGGCGTTAGAAGAACGGTGGCGGATCTGGAAAACACGTCGCAGTGGGCCAACTTCAACCGCTGAGCGACTAAACATTACTAGGCCTCCAGTTTTCGACGGCACTACTTATTGGAGCATTTATAAAGACCAATTTGGATGGATATGGATGGACAGATTCGGACAAAGCTGCCGAACTTTTAGTAACTTTGAGAGGAAAGCCTGCAGACATCATGCCTACATAGTCGACCCCTGAAAAGTGTAATTACAACGCAATTGCCGCGGCGTTAGAGCGGAAGTTTGGTAATGCTTATCGCGAAATAATCTACCAGACAGAACTACGGATGAGGCAGCAGAAGCCAAGCGAAAAGCAGACATTGAGCGTTTGACAAAATTAGCGTATCCTGCGGCTCCCTCTAATTTCCTTCACCAGCTATCAGTCCAGCAGTTTATCGAAGGAGTTCGCGACAGTGAATGCCATTTGAGGTTGACTCGTCCTTCCAGTGCAAATGAGGCATTAATTCGGGCATTGGAGTATGAGGCGTCGAGAATAAACATGAGCCACACAGTTAGACGTACAGGAAGAGCCGCAGCCAAACTCAATCTTAAAGCAATTGTTGGACGAGCAGCATGAATTCAGGAAGCAAATGACTTCATATTTCGATCAATCAATGAGTAGCGCACAAGACATTCGTTACAGAAGAAATATGGACCGAAATGCCGACCTACAGAAACCCGGATCTTGTTTCAACTGCGGCAGAATGGGCCATTCTAAAAGGGACTGTCGCGTTCGACAGGAAAGAAGTCAGACTCCGCCACGACGACAATCTGGCTGACTGACACGTCAGCCGGAAAACTAAGACCAGTCAGTGTGAAGGGGCGAACGCTGACTGCCCCCAGGGTCATTAGGATTGGACAGCTTGGAAGAAGCCTCACCATCCCTTTTGAACATCGTCCAGGCAGATCTCATGGTAACCCAGATGCCTTATCACGCAGGCCTTGTAGAGGGGAATGTCGACGCTGCCAACGAGTAGAACAACACGAAGGACCAAGCATTCTTAGGACAATCAGGAATGACGTCGACGAACATTTTATCACTGAACACATCACAATCACTGAAGGTCGAACAAACAACCGATAATGCTGTGGGGTTAATACGTCAATGGAAGTTGGAAAATCAAAGACCTGATTGGAAGGACATAGCAGATAAGAGCCCGGAAGTAAAAGCTGTATGGACTCAATGGGATTCCTTGGCGATTCAGAATGGTTTACTAAAGAGGTCTTGGGAAAGCCCCGACCGGAAAAGTGTCACGCCCCAGCTTGTCGTACCAGAAGATAGACGGAAAAATGTCCTGCGAGAAATGAACAATGGAGTGTTTGGAGGACATTTTGGGGTGGTAAGACCATGGTTAGATTTCCGGAAAGGTACTACTGGGTGAATTTCCGATATGATGTGGAAGAGTGGTGCAGAAATTGTGATACTTGCTGCTCCGTAAAAGGACCCCAAAGAAAGACTAAGGGGGCAAATGAAGCAATACAATATTGGCGCCCTATTTGAAAGAATTGCTGTCGACGTGGCAGGTCCTTTTCCAGAAGCGAACGATGGCAACAAATACATCTTAATTGCCATGGATTATTTCGGTAAATGGCCTGAGGCTTATACACTACCAAATCAGGAAACTAACACCGTGGCAAGGGTCCTGGTTGACGAATTCTTCAGTAGATTCGGCGTACCATCAGAGCTTCATTCGGACCAGGGACGGAATTTTGAATCGCAACTTTTCAAGAAGATCATGGGACTTCTGGGAATCCGCAAGACAAGAACAACTCCGCTTCGTCCACAATCAGATGGCATGATCGAGCGTTTCAATCGAACTATGGAACAATACCTCTGCAAAATGCTAGCGGACCACCAGAATGATTAGAACAAATTTCTGCTTCTTCTAATGATGGCTTACAGAGGTGCAGTGCATAACACGACAGGACATACCCCTGCCAAGGTTATATTTGGTAAAGAACTTCGTCTTCCGGTAGATTTGGTATACGGATCACCAGAAGAACCGGTGCAAGATGTCCAGAACTATGCTGATGAGCTTCGAGAAAGATTAAAGGAAATCCATCGAAACATGAGGACAAAGATAAAGATTGCTAGCGATCGGATGAAAGCCAGATTAGCCACCGGATGAAAGCCACCCTTAGGTCATCTAAGGGCGAGTTTTGCAGGATTTAAGGCAGGTGACTTGGTTCGGCTGTATAATCCATAGAGGAAGAAAGGAAAGTCTCCCAAGTTGTATCCAAGTTGGGAGGGTCCATATACAGTCATCAAACGGATCAACGACGTGGTATACAGGATCCAACTTACACCTAAAGCAAAGATGAAAGTGGTTCATCTTGAACGGTTAAAGACCTACAGTCGTGGAGATTTCTCTGATCGGGACGATCAGAGCTAAGAAGGGGGCAATGTTACGCCTGACCGACGGTCCACAGAGATTCGGGACAAGGCGGCAACGCCGAGCGCTGACCGCGACCTCGAGAACCCATCTAGAATAAGCGAGAACCGGAAACAGTCGCCTCCGTTCTCGAAAGTACGAGAGTTTGTTCAAGCCGGGTATATAAATCAGTGAGTCGCACGAGATGGGATAGAATAGATAGTGCAGTGTAGTAAATAAGCGAAGTAAGCGAACGGTGCGAGTTGTTAGTAGAGAGTAATTGTGTTTTAATCCTGTTGTAATAGTTAAAAGTAAATAAAAGTGTGCAGTTAATTTACGATAAATTATTGGAACCCGTATCCCGTAACAATACTATACTTTGTCCACGGTCGAATTTACAATTTTTACATAATAATGAATTCGATGACTCGGTCGTCAACGTGCGTTTTGTTTTGATTGTCAAAGTGGAAGTGACATTAAAACCATTATGGCGGCCATCAAGGCGACCATAATAGTTGAACTTTCATTGGTTTCGTTTGTAATTCCCAACATGGCGTGCCTGCATGCAATTCCTATGGAGTGTATAGCGAGAAAACAAGAGACGCAGCGTGAATAATGAACATTATTCACGCTATTCCAGTCCTAAGGTTATAACACACCCTATCTTACCCTAGCTTACAACCTGACAAATGACCATACGATTGTACAGCCGTGGACAAAAAATTGTTCACATTTGAAGCAAGTTATAGACGTTTACGAGAAAAGGAATGCAGCACTTTCTTTTATGTTAAAAAATAGTGTCTATGTTATTGTTTCGTCAGGTTCGTTATTTATTCTTAGTAATTTTTGCTTGCACTTCTAAGGGCGATATTTTTAATAATTTTTGAGAAGTCGAAAGATTTTTGAGAACCCTGTAAAAAACTAAGATCGGAAAGTGTAAAGCGTTTTGCCACAACACTCCAACAATATAAATTTGAAGGCGACGCCACATACAGCGGTATTTGGTTAAAAGCGGAAGAGAGCGTAATTTGACAGTTGAATTTAAACCAATCACATAAAAGCTAAAATAGGAACTGACATGTGTAATGACGTTATCGACATTCCTGCTCCGTTCTCTTCCGCTGTATGTGATGGTGGCCTCACACCTTTTTAAAAGCTGATAGACTCGCTTTTAGGTTGAATTGTCTTGAAAATGTTGACCTTAGGAACATGGTTCCTTTGTCAAAAATTACTTGGAACTTGGAACTGACAGCGGAATTGAAATTCGCAATCAAAATTGTACCAGATAGTGCGTTATAAGAGCATAAAGCTAGTAACGTACCTCCATTTGTTTTTAGGAGGGTGGAGGGGGGGGGGGCGAAAACAAGAAATCGCAATAAAATAGTTATTTACCTAACAAGTGCGAGAAGTGAGCTTTACCGCACGCTGATTGCAATGAACGAACGACGCGTAGCGAAGTTCGGTCAGCAATCGAGTGAGGTAAAGCACTTCCCGCACGTGTTAGGTACAATATTTTTTCTACGAACTAATTTCTCTTAATCTTTTTCGCCTTCTCTAGTTTAGTTATTTAAATTTGCGTGCGGTAAAAACTTTTACACGCACGCCTGTCAACGTCATGAAATTATTTATGAGTATAAGTGTTTGTACCTGCAATAAGTCACTGGAGGAACGTACCTGTTTGCTGCATCTAAAATCTCGTCTGATAAGACCATTCTGATTATATGTTTTGAAGGCTTTTGTCCCTACTTTCTATTTTGTCTGTAAATTTGTATTTAAAAATACCAAAAACTTATTTTGGTATTTTTTTTATTTTATTTATAAGAAATGCATGGTGTAGTGGTTGACACACATACTTTGTGAAATTAAGGTCGTGGGTTCGAATACCGGTGAGGACCAACTTTTTTTTTTAACTCCTCGGCGTATATAATTCATTTCCTACGAGCGCATGTGTGGTAATTTTGTTGTCATCTGTAAGTTCAATTAAATATGAACGAGGTTTAACCTTTCCACGCACGCACGTATGGTAGGTACCTAATTAACAGTGCTAAATGTCCTCTGAACTCTAAAGCATTCAGATAAGTATAGAAAAACGCAATAAATTTATTTCAACTCAGCAAAAAGCAACACCACAAGAACAATGAAATTATGCAAAAGTAATGCTCAGATTAATAAAGCTTCAAATTGTATGTAATATGGCTTTGCGTGCGGTAAAAATTTTTGCCCCACACTTTTACCGCACACGTGCGGTAAAGTGCAACTTCCCGCATGCAAATGCGTGCGGTAAGGCGACTTTACCGCACGCTCGCGAGTAGAAAATAGTTAATTTCCTAACAAGTTCGCAAAGTAACACTTTCGCGCACGCGACTGCCGTTGCCCGAGACACGCGAAGCGGAGTTCTGGCAGCAAAAGTCACTTTGCGCAAGAATTAGGAACAACATTTTTTCTACAATGGAATAAAAGTCCAGCTGGCACTAATATGGAACATCTTTAATGATTTTATAAATGATTAAGCTACTCCTGTATTGAAGGCGTGCGCGAAAGACTTTGTCG
Source organism: Taphrorychus bicolor (assembly GCA_951812265.1). NCBI lineage: Eukaryota > Metazoa > Arthropoda > Insecta > Coleoptera > Curculionidae > Taphrorychus > Taphrorychus bicolor. The sequence continues at coordinate 36,477,395 of OX638301.1, read as the reverse complement.
CATGTGTCCTATGGCAACCAGTAACTTTTTTTTACGCTGCTATGGGCGATGTGAGAGAAAGATAACAATGAAAATATGTGTCAGTTTGCATACTGTCAAGTAATGCGCGAACCGTGTCATATTTTGACGGTAGTAAAAAAAAATAAATTGTTTTATTTGGACACTCAAAAATTACTCGCGAAGCTTCCGTATAGTAGCCATTATAACATTGTGTGAAGTAGCAATAATTAGTTCCTCAATTGTTTCACGCACATAACATTCTTGATGTTACCGATTAACACGAAACTTGAAAAGTACTTTTTTTAGATTGTAAGAATTTAAATTTTTTAATTTTTTTTCCTTTTTCAATAATTTTTTTTTATTTTTTCCTTGAGCCAGGGGGGAGGGGGCAAGTGCCCCATGCTGCCCCACCGTAGCTACGCCCATGGGTCGTATAACTTTCCAAACTCGGCTTTTAACGTCAACTAACAAAACTCATAGGCTAAAGACTGATTTTTATGCATGCGTCAGTCCGATGAAAAACGTCCAATATGTCCAAATTTGATTAAATACAAACTTATAATTGGTTGAAAATTTGTCAAAATTATTTTTCGGACGTTTTTCATCGGTCTAACGGATGCATGAAAATCAGTCCTAACAAGTCACCGACTGGACTTGTAACTCGTAAATTACTCTTGCCAGATATAATCGGAGCCTTAGATCTTCTAGCCGAGCAAGGTCAATGGGTTAGGTGCATAGAAAAAGCCAAAATCCACAACGTGCCACCTATTTTACACAAGTATGTGGCACTCTACGCAGCCAAATTGCTGAAAGACGGTTTCGTTGTCGAGGCCCTTAACCTGTATTCGGTTCACGGAGCCCCCGCAATGCCGCAGAATTTTAACATTTACAATCATATCGCCACAGAAATTTTTGGATTGCCCGATATGTCTGGACCGGACGCTTATGGCACGTGGGAACAACTGAGAAATACTCTTTTGGAAATCGTAAGTCGATTTTGATCCGCTGATTGGTATGTTTTGTGTATAAAAATGTTTAGAATGAAGGGCTAAGACTGGCCCCAAGCGTGAGTCCGGAGACCAAGGTGCATTTCCAGCAGTTGCTGCTTGTGAGCCATTATTATGCTTTGCGTTGCGCCTGCCGTCAAACCACCTCCTTGAAGTCCATTGGAGTAAAAATTAGCACCGCTCTGCTTAGATATACTGAGCTAATACCCGCAGATAAAGCTTTTTACGAAGCAGGTCGGTGCAACGAGATAACTATCTAAAAAATATTTAATTTTTGAATAATAAGGGAATACAGTCTTTGAGATATAAAAGACACTGACATCTGAAAGACCGTTCCCACTCCCGCAATGTGCAAACGTTAGCAATTTAAATATTCACATTTTGTCTATGCAGGGATAGATTTGAAAGAGCAAAATCGAATTTCCGAAGCATTTGTTTTTCTCAACCATTATTTGGACTTATGCGAAGCAATCGAGGAAGGTGAAGGAGAACTTGTAGACCATTCGGACTTGGTTCAGACGGATTTTCCCGCCAACATTCCCATTCCTTCTAAGATGTACTTAGTTGATGATGCAAAGCAGCACGACAACGTACGAGAATGGGTTTTAACTATTAGCATGGATCAGAAGATCGATCAGGTGGGTAGCCAACTTAAATTTGTTTACATTCCTCAAAGAACATAGTGATGCTACGATAATTATGGTTGTCCCGTATATTTATATCAGTTTCTTAGGTATTGCCTCTCGACGAAAGGCAACTTTACGAAAGTTCGTTACAACCAGGTGAGTTGCCTTGTTTGGTAACGGGTTACCCGGTCAAGAAGCAGAGCGTTTCTTTCGGGAACTCAAAGTTTGAAGCTAGTAAAGAGGCCTGGGCAAAACTAATTATGGGCGCTAAAATGGCTCCAGATTCGAATATACCGGACGTCATTACTTTCATCCAAAAGTGGTGCGGCTCACCTAGTAACTAATATTAATCGTTGTGTATTGTGGTCTAATAACTAAGTTTAGATGAAATACTAAAGGGGGTTCATAAAAAAACCTCGTAGCAAGCCATGAAATTAAAACTTATGACACATAAATTTTTTATGAAGCCATCTCAGACCTAATGTTCTAATTGCATGGCCTGCTTGAGTTTTTTTTTAAATGAACTCATAATATAACAACCGTAGGCAAAGTTATTCGTTGAATTTCTTGAGGTTCCACAATTACACGGCGGGGCGCGCTGCTTATACATACAAAAGTTAGAATTTAGTTTAACATTTTATTAATTTAGATATACGGCGTGTTCATTGGAAAACAAGAATGACATAATTAAAGTAAATGGACTTTTGTTCTTTCATTCTTTTGTTTTGACATTTCATACCCTACTATATACTTTTCCAGTATTTTCTCCATCTCGTTAGCCTTGGAAATTTGACATATTTCACCGAGTATATATAACTGACACTGACACTGATTGATAAATAGGTTTGAGGTTATGGCCATTGTTTCCTGTTAAGTCTACATAGATGCCAGACTCTTTAAATTACTCACAGTCCCTAACTCTTGCGGTCTTAACGCCCAGTTCAATTATTGAAATTTGTTAGTTTTTAGAAATAAGTTCATATAACAGATTCGACTATTTTCATTTTATGCCCCTTCTCATCAAATATCGAAACCCTAGGGTCATTTTGGTTCAGGTGTCATTTGTAAAAGAATTATTTACTTGATGTCTATACACAGCATACATTACTTAATACATGGTTGTTCAAGGAAAAGTAGCCACTCACATTACTTTCAAAAGTATCTTTTGTTTGAAAATTGCCAATACATGCCAACAAAGATAGTAAAGGAGACATCTTTTCACAGAAAATCTGAGTTGCTGTCATCGACCTCTTAGCCATCACAGCGACCCCCTATTAATTTTCAAATGTTCATCACATCATGTGTGGCACATCGTTGCAAAAATTATTTCATAAGCAATGCATTCTACTATTGAGACATAAAAAAAATCAAAAATTCTAATTGTTTAATTTAGTTATTAACTAGTTATTAGTTAGCAATTACCGTTAAATTAATTGTTCTAAGTGACTTCCGTTAACTTCCATACAATAACATAGTCGACTTTGAAACAGAGCACGAAAACTTGCGGAGCAATTTTCGATATTCTTCTATTATTCTCTGCCTAAGATCTTCAATGTTGGCCGATTGTGTTGCATACACTTTGAATTTTATATGCCCCCATCAATAATAATCCAACGGTGACGGGTCGGGTTATCTAGGCGGCCATTCGATAGAACCAAGTCTGCCAGGAAACCTTTTTTCAAAAATTCTCAAATATAGTGAGGAGTTGCATCATCTTGCTGGATATTTTGAAGCAAATTTTCGTCATCTTTCAATAATTCTATTATGCGCGGAACACCGTTAGTTTCAAGAAGCTGAAGGTAAGTACCGCCATTGAAATTACCTTCAATAAAAAACGGGCCAACGATGCGATCTCCTAGAATCCCTGCCCGAACATTCAGTTTCTGTTGATATTGGGTACCTATGGGTTTCTTTAAATCAATGTTCAGTTATGCATAGCAAAGAACCTGCAGTTATGCCTGTTCAAAAAATAAGTACACTCATCACTGAAACAATTATTATACAAATTTACGTTATTCATTAGATTTTTAGACATCATTTCACAGAACTCTAGTCTTGGATCATTGTCTTGTTCATTTAGCTCTTGAACAATTTTTATCTTGTATGGGTGAAATTTGTTCCTTTTTTAAAACTCTCCTTACAGTTCTTGTTGAGACCCCGGATCTCTGGGAATGTTGATTTAAACACTATTTTATTTATCGCAACGTGTCACAAAGCAGCAACTTCAACAGCTTCGTTCATAATTCGTCTTTCTGGTTGATATTTTTTGTTTGCCACTGACCCAGTTTCATTGAATTTTTGCATCAACTTTAAAACATATTATAAACAAAATAAAGCGTGATTTTGGTCACGGTCTCAGTACATTTAATTAAAATATTATAAAACGGTAACACCTGTTTCGCCCTATGGCATCATCAGACCAAAAATAACAAATATTTAAAACCTAATAACAATGACAAAACTCAAAAACTTTACCGAAAACACGCCACACATTATAAAATTATCCGTTCGATACTTCCCAATGAAAAGACGAATGGCGACTGGTAAAAGTAAATAAACAAATTGGAATGATAACGGAATTATATAGAAGTAGCGCTCAAGACCCGGGAATTTATTTGATATTGTTAAAAATTAAATTGGCCTCAAAATTGAAAACATCGTTAACTCAGGTGAGAATTGGGCTTTTCATAGCTCTCGTGATTTTCATCTTTTCCGACAAATCCAACTTCTTACCCGTAGGACATTCATGAAGAACCTTGGCATTGTCAGGGAAAGTAAAATTGTGGTTTTCAGTCAATCGGTGTGTCGCAAAGGCAGATTTTGGTTCAGTGATTTCTGAATCTTTGTATGTATTGAATTCTTTGATATGTTAATTAATCCTGGTTTCAATCCGCCTTCCTGATTGACCCACATAAACGCTTGAACAATCTTGGCACAAAAGCTCATATACCCTGGATTTGCTGAATATGTCAGTTGGATCTTTTAACCTAACCAAATGGCTTTAAGCATATTAGCCACTCTGAAACCTATAGAAAGAAGAATGAAGAAGAACTTGTACAGCTGTCTCCAAAGAACGTGAGACATCTAGAATTGTTGTTATTTACCCTTTTCTAGATGACATTATAAGAAAGAATGTGACTATTAGTTAATTTGTAAAATCTTTGTGTAAAATGAACGAAATTCTTAAATTAAAACATATTGATCATCATCGAATTTATCGGAATGAATTTCATTGTGGCAGTAGTATAAACCATGTAGACACTATCAAAGTCAAATTGCTGAAGGCACATGCTCCAACGGGCTAGTCTACCAGAAGGGCTCTTAAGTGTGTAGCCATTTCAAAGACGGACGCTCGGTTACCACAGTTAACTGGTACCGTTCTAGATAAGGACACATTTTTTCTATTACCCAAAAAATTGCCAAACATTCCTTCTCGGTTACTGAAAACTTCTTTTCATTAACACTCAGGGTGCGGCTTGCATAAGCGATCACGATATCGCCTTTGGATCCGTTCTCGATTAATGCAGCTCCCAGTCCTTGATCAGAAGTATCAGTCTGGAAAATGAAGGGTTTCGAAAAATCGGGGCAAGTTAGAATAGGGGCATCGGTCAAACATTGCTTTAGTCGGTTAAATGCTTCCTCTTGATCTTTCGACTAGTTCCATAAAGTGGCTTTCTTCATTAAACAGGGGGTGACGCTATCTTTGAAAAGTCGGGTACAAAACGACGATACCACGATGCTATTCCAAGGAAGCGTCTTAAACCTTATTCCTTCAGTAGTGACCACATGACCCAAGTCTCGCAGTCAACGTCGACCAAGCTGACATTTTTCAGGGTTAATGCGAAGATTGGCAGCACGGAGGCGTCGAAAAACTTCCTGCAGATTCCGGAAAAGTTTTGCCCAAAATTATGATGTCATCGAAATAGGCAAAGCATACTGGGTTTAAGTCCGGGACAGTTATTTGGTCCATAAGACGTGTGTTTTTCGTTCTGACGTTGAAAAGTTGCAGGGGCGGAATGTAAGCCAAAAGGTCTTACTCGGATCTGAAAAAGGCCCATCCGTTCTACGGTAAATGCGGTGATCGGTTTACTTTCTTTGTTCAACGGAATTTGCCAATAACCCTGTTTTAAATCTGGCCTTGATGTAAGGAAGAGGATACGCATCTTTGCGAGCGACAGTGTTTACTTTTTGAAAGTAAATGCAGAATTTGGGCGTACCTTCCCTCTTGCGGACTATCACCACCGGAGAACTCAATGGACTGGTGGATGGTTCTATGATTCCATCTTTCAACATTTTCGCGACTTCGTCATGTATTACTTGCTGCATTTTCGGATTTCGAGGGTGGTAACGTTCAAACGTTGTGTAATGGGCTCCGGTTTTTCCAAATGTATTGTATTCAATTAACGGTGTTGTACCTCGGATTTTCTTAAATTTTGGTAACTCCTGATCTAGAACGATTTTCAATTTCTGTTCCTCCTCTTTAGTGAGTGTAAGGCGTGGTCTTTCTTCAGTTTCTATTAAACTGCAATGCGGATTAGTAGGAAGGGTTTCATCAAATTTCCAGGTTACGGTTTTAGCCTGTAAATCTAAGCTGTGGTCTAAGTGTGGAAAACAATTGATAAAGGCGGTAACTTTTTCTTTCCCAATTTGCAATGGTACTTGATAACACTCTTTCACATGGACCGTCTTTCCATCGGCAATTTTGACTTGTAAATTAGAATCAACTTTAGGACATAAACTTTGCCCACACAGCAAAGTAATGGTTTTTGCAATATATATATACGAGCTGGCATCAAGAAGGGCTAAAAATATTTTGATAAAAACTTTAATTACAATTTGGTGACGAGTGTCGTAGTTTGACCTTGGTTCATGAGCAAATAACGGTTCTTCCCTACTTTGTGTCTTTTTCAGTTCAGTTCGGATAGTTCACGCTGCACTGAAACAGTGTCAGTGCATCTGCGATCTCCTAGTTTTCCTGTTGGATACATGGGCGATTTCGGGATAGATTTTCCGCTTTTCCGCAACGTGAGCAAAATAAATTTGCTGGCTTCCGGCAATTGATTTTATAGTGGCCACTTTCACCACATCTCCAACAGACGATCGGTGCTGGGGGTTTCCGTTGGGTTTGAGAAGGGTGGCAATTTCGGGGAGAGGTTTTTCCTTGTCTCTCTGTATGCTGAAAAGGTTTGTGTTCGGATCCGTCGAGTTTGGTTGGCCGGAAGGAGCGGCATAGTCCAGCAAACAACGTTTCTGCTCTTCGTGCGGAATTGGAGGATGTTCCATCCGTGTTGATTCTTATATATATATCTCATATATATCTGTAGGTCGGTTATATAACGGTTAACGGGTTCAGTTGTCCTCTGAATTCTGCGACTTATTTCCACCAATAGTTCCTCTTCATAATTTATAGGAAAATAGAAGGTCTGGAATTCATTAAGAAAATCATCCCAAGTGACCCAGTTCCTGCGGTTATTTCGGTACCATAATGACGCTTCGTCTTTTAGTAGGGCTGATAAATAAGGCATAAGGTCGTTCGGTGTTATCCCCTGAGCTATAATAACTTCTAATATTCGTTCAATAAACCGGTCACTTTACCTATTAAAGCTGATTCTCCCAATCTTGTAGTTTGAGTAAAGGTGTGACATATTGGATTATGGGTGACTGCGATTTTGTTGGAAAGGGAGGTTGACTAGAAAATGCGGAATGGTATTGGGGCGGTATAATTGATGGTTGGGGTACACTGTCGGTGGTGGTGGTGATGGTGGTATAGGTCACGCAGTAACTGCAGTTGTGGTTGGTTGTGTCGGAAGCAGTGGTACAACAGGCGGTATCTGTCTTACATCAGTGTTTGACGCATTTTCCTGATGTTCAAAGAGTCTAACTCTAAATCAATTTCTTAAATCTGTTAGAGTACCTTCTGGATCCTTAATTACTTCATTTGTCTCTATAACAAATACTTTCGACGGTATTCGGTAAGGCCATGACAAAGCAGAAGCGATAATCTCAGGAAAAGGGGTATTTGGTTTTGTTGGATCGGTATTTGGCTACTGTTCGGTTCATTCGAATCAAACGTTACAGTTTGACTTTCTGAAGGTGCCGCATCAAACACGGATAAGAAAAAGAGACGGTATAACCGTAACTTTATAATGGTCAAGAACTTAAATAGTGACGGTGAGCTATCAGACAAATAAAAAAAAACGTCCCTGTTCGGGCGCCAAAATTATGGGATGCCGCTTTCTCAGGTCTGCTGCTACTTACTTATTTTGGCGAGTCTCGGGCGCCACCTTTTGAAATTTCTAAAGCGACAAAGGGAGCGCTATGCCTACAAGGTAGCTTTTGGACAGTGGAGAAATATATTCAAGGGGGTTTTCTAAATTAAAACAAAAGTGATAAGGAACAACAAAAGATATCTATTTAACGGACGGACAAAGAACAAAACATTATAAACCTAAGGTACATATTTCGGCGGGGGAAAGTATAAGGGTGTGTGTATACGGGAACACGGGATAGTCAAGAGCTGGGATGATTCGGGAACAGTATATCCTGAATTAAGTCGGTAAGGATCGGAAATTACATTATTGCGTGATAGCAATAACATTAAACGAAACGGTCAATGAGCCGGGGAGCTAGGAATTAATGAGTCGATTCTGGAAGCGGGCGGGCAATGTTTTTGATTACGGTGACGGAAACGGTATAGTATCAAATGGGAGCGGTTGGTACGGTAAACGGTGAGATAGAGATCTTCCTGGTTATATCTTGAAGGCACTCTACGATGTTGAATCTGAACGTGGCCAGAATCAGCATGGCATGTATGTCAGTATTGTCAGTTGAAATTCCTAGGTATTTCGGTGGAGATCAACTACTCCAACTGCTGTGGGAAATCAGAATCCCCTCGCCTTCGAAAAACTATCGTGACGTCAAAAGCCTTAGAAAATGTAAACCAGAGGAAGTAGGATACGACGCCGACGTCTGTTACCAGTTTGCTCCAATCTGTCAAATGTGAAAATGCCAGTGACGTAGCATTGGTATTGTAGCACATAAGAAAATATTTTATTAAAAATAATAATGGAACTAAATTACTATTTGTAACATTAGTAATATTATACGTAATATTAATAGCAAACATCGACTTACTATTAAATAAATAAAAGTAATTGTGAATTAATAGTCGTTGTTAACCCTGGGATTACATCTCCTGCGCCCCTGGAAAAACTGCTCAAAAATTTAAATAAAAAAACTGTCTACAAGTTACAGGATTAGAAAAATATTTCCCAAAATAGCATTATTGACTTCACTGCGGTATTTACTAAATCATATTTCGAGGATTTGGATGTAAAATAACTGGTTTTAGAGTTATTTGAAATAATTTAATTGTTGCTGAAAAACGCCATTATCTGTTTACCTGTGAAACGTAACTCCAGGCTCCTTTCTATAGCCGCTGCTTTTAAAACCGTAATCTGCACATCCCACCATTGTAAACAACACAATTATTAATAATATTAAAGTCTTGCAAAATACAGTTTATTGCAGAAAAACACATAGGTAGCCAACGAAAAATTGGTTTTCGCCTTAGACATGGCGTCTCATCATTTTTGGTAACAGCTGCCCATATAGCGGAGAATTGCGCGCGTGGCTTCCCCTCGTTTACATTTTCTGAGTCAAAAGCCAAAATGCGAATCAGGAACGCTGGCTTCAGAGTCTGATAGGTCGGTGAAATCACTACTAACCGGTTTTCGTGGCCGTGTTTTCCCTCCAGCAGAATCGTAGGCCCAGAAGACATCGTAGGTCGTCTGACCTACCGATATTAGACAACTAAATAAGGGGGTGATGCGATATTAAGTGTGGAGGGTGTTCAGACATTGTTTATAAATGAAATATGTTTTTTACTGTGTTATGTGATAAAATCCCATTATAAATATCAAGTGTAACGTTATTACCTTTAAATAGTTAGAACTTAGTTCGACTGCATTGGTTAAAAAAAGCGATTCTATTGGGTAGCCTCCAAATTGCCTATTTTAGTTATCACCTTTGATGCAGAAACATTGACAAAGATGGAGAAAATAATGGAATATGGTGTAGATGACGTTTTTAAATGAAACCTCGACATAATGTAATATGTAATGCAGTTTTATATCTGCGAAGCGGACTAATTCTAATAATAGTCCTCTTCGTCATTTCGTGATCCTGTTCCCGGATAACCCACCATATATTCAATGAGAAGATCGATAACAACATTCTAAAATTATACAGTTTGTCCAATAAGTGGTATAAAATTCCTGCATCACAATCAATGCTTAATCGAAAAGTGTAAACTTTGAAAGTGGAAAAGTGGCAACCAATTCTCACCAGTTTCTTTATAGCTGCTCTAAATAAAAGATGATTTATGCATCTGCGATTTGCATTGATTTCGTATCATCTTTTTTTTGACACCTTGGAACACACGAGTGGATATTAAAGGAAAAATTGAAGCGTCTTACATTATCGGCATAACACAATTTTTGCAATTGTTTACAGAGCATTCATTATAAAACTGCGAAGGCTTTCACGACCGATCAAAATTCAATCTAAAGTGTTTTCCGGGCTTTGAAGCCATGGTCCAATGGAATTTCTTCCTGACGTTTTGTCTACAGCTGCGGCAGACATTATCAAAGGCGATGAGGCAATGGGTGAAGTGATCTCCCGTGCTTCCCGACGTTGACTGATTCTACTGTGGTGAGCTACGTGGAATTTATTTCCTCGCCGTCGCGCTGGAGTGGAGGAACTGGGGTGGGGGTAGTGGTGGCGCGGGGTTTCGGCGCACTTAAAGTATATCGTAGAACTCGCTGTCTGCATTTAGAAACGTAATTTCCTCCTTCCTGTTGAAATTGTTGTGTTTAAAGATCTCAATGGCCTCTCTCGTTAGTCGCGAATACAAACCCCGCGATTGATATAAGATATTTACCTCCTTGAAAAGGATGTCGTGACCTTCGGAGAGAGCGTGCTCTGCTACGACGCTGACTTTTGTGTTTGTTTCAGCCTGCAACTCCTCTTATGTTCCGTAATCCTCGTGTTGAAATCTCTGCGGTCTTTGGCCGATCTCAAGCTCTGTTATATTGTGGGCTTAAAGACAGTTTTAAAATTGTGCTTTTCCCGTAGCCTGCCGATCATATCCGTTAATTTGTGGATGTATGGTAGACTAGTACACCGCGCTTTTCTTCATCTTCTCCCGTTGTTCCTTCTTGACGCTCTATATTCCTTGGAAGCACGGCCCTATCGAACTCGTGCTTGCTGTATCCAGTCCAACCAAAGGCTCTTTCAGCTTCATTTCCCGTTCTAAATCCGCCGGCTCGCAAATTCTCTTGGCTCTCAAAGACTTTATGACTCCCCTTTTCTGTCTGGGATGATGATTTAATCCGTTATTGAGGTATATATGGGTCAGTGTGTGTTGTTTTTCTAAATGCAAATCGGAAGCAAGATCTACGACATACTTCCAGTGCGCCGAAACCCCGCGCCACCTCTATTCCCACCCCACTCCCTCCACTGCATCTCGGCGGCGGGGGAATAAATACCACGGATCTCACCACAGTCGAATCAGTCAACGTCGGAGAGCACGGGAGATCACTTCACCATTGCCTCATCTTTTTTGATGATTATGTCTACCGCAGCTGTAGACGAAACGTCAGGAAGAAATTTCATTGGACCACGGCGTTAAAGTCCTTAAAACACTTTAGAGTGAATAGGGCGTAATTGATTAAATTGAATAGAGCATTCATTGTATTTCATTACTTTAGAAGCGGTAATAATCGTCTTGCATTACTTTCATAGAAACTCAATAGACGTTTGTTATCTAAACATAAAAAAGTATATTGCCCACTGGCGCCTTTTTTGAAATTACGTCGTTAGAACGTAAGAATATTCTTTTATTAATGTAACTTGTGGTATAATTGTAGTAAAACTTTAAATTTGTACCGTATGCAAAAATCACCATTCGCGTCTTCGAATTTTGGCTCTTCATTGAAAGGGCTTAAATTCTTTTCCCATTAATATATTTTCTGTAGTACTATCTATAAGAAACTAAATGAATATTCATCTCTTCTAGCAGTAAGTCGTACAGAAAGGAGTGGTTTTAGGATTATGCACTTATTGTAATCTCTTTAAAAAAAACTGCCTAAATAATATTCAAAAAAAGCATGTAATAAATAAAACATATTTGTATGCCTACACGTTACATCAATTCAATGGGTACCATTCGTTTCCCTTCTTGTGTATGTTATACGGTACCATTTTGATGACTCCCACAAATGTATTCATACAGATCGTTTATGTCAACAATTCCTAAAGGTTTCTCCTGTTTAGACTGCCCATTACCTAAATACAATACACGTTTTTGTTACTTATTGCTAATGTAATTTTTTTATACAAAAGCAAGCTGTAGTAACAGCTTGTTATTGTACCTGCATTACCATGAGTTTTTGTAACGACCAAGTAACTCTCCTTTTCGAGTATTCTGGAAACCAGTCCAAGAGTGCCCTTTTGACTATCAACTTTCGGGTATATTCTGATGGTACACTTCTCAATTCTGTCGTCAGGTAGGCGCTGCTTGGACAGCAGATTGTTTATTATATGCTTTTTGGTTACTGTTCCTAAGATATTTCTAAAACATCAAATATGAAGTGCAAGTCGTTGATTATATACTTCTAGGTTACCCATCAGATTGTAAAACGGCAGCATGTTCTATACTTGATTGTCTCATTAGATTTAACACGGTTCCACAAGTCTCGTTTGATAGTACTGAAAACATGTCTTTGTATTTTAATTTTTCGATACTCTGGTCCCACCACCTAAAGATTGGCTTAGTTAGCCACACATTCTTAGTATTACCCATTCACTTATTTTTGTCATCTAGTTACCTTTGAAACCTTAATTTTTTTATACCCATCTCCTTTTAGCACATGTTGAGACAATAAAAATGTCAAAGTCAATTTTCCAACTCCTACTTGACGACAATAATAAGTGAATAGATGGAAATATTTCTATTTCTTACCAATGATTATTTATATTCTCACATGCTTGAAATCCCCGAGCCTCCATCCAGTGATCCGAAACAAACTTTGTCAAATAATTGCGAATGCTGTCGGGAATCACCACGACCAAGTTTTGTCCCTCATTAAGATTCGCAGCAGCTTTTAGGGCGGCGGATAAGACTGCGCCACTACTCGTTCCTATTGGTTTTTTTGTCACCGTCACATAAATAGGTAGTTATTTGATTTATTTACTATAACTTTACCACACAGTATCCCTTCTTCCCTAATAAGTCTTCTAGCCATATTTAAACTCTCTTGGTCGTTGGACTTGATCCATATATCGGCAGCCTTTTGGTCCAATGATGTAGGCACGAAGTCGTAGCCGAGGCCCTCAACTTCGAAGAAAGTAACGTCAGTTTGATTGAGACTATCCGGAACGGCAAACACTGATCCTTCGGGGTCTACACCTACTATAAGGGTGCTCGGAGATACTTCTTTGAATTTTCTGCTGATTCCTGTAAGAGTCCCACCGGTGCCAGCACCGAGGACTAGCATGTCCACTTGGTGGTCGCACTGGTCTAAGATTTCTTCGGCAGTGGTGTCATAATGGGCCAGTGGGTTGCCAGGGTTGGAGAACTACAATTAAGATGCAAAAAGCCTTAACCATTTTGGTAATGATAAGAGAGCAAATCGTTCTTAGGTATGATTAGTTAGTGAGTAGTCCTTATTTGCGAAGGTACAGGGTGTTTCAAGGATTTTGCTTTATTCTCTTTTGGGCTACATTTTTTAGAGCCCTAGAATATAACGAATAATATTTGTAATTATTTTTCCTATTCGCGATTGGTAGTCTCTTGACTCAAGCATTTGCGAGTTGAAAGTAGCACTTTACACAATTTTTACAAGCACTTTTCACAAGGCTCGTATAATCTCTTGACTACCATTCGACATTTTGCGATTACCGAATAATACCTTCACTCTATATGTTCAACACGTTACCCTGTAGCAACTTCATTCGACCTTCGGGTCATGAAGTTGCTGGGTAACGTGTTTCGCAGAATGAACGTATTATTGAATAATCCCAAGACGTCTTATTGTATTGTTACGCCCGACCGTCGGTCCATAGAGATTTGGGCCGAAGTGGCAACGCCGAGCGCCAGCCGCGGGGACCGGGAAACCCATCTAGACTAAACGAGAACCGGGAACAGTCGCCTCCGTTCTCGAAAGTATGAGAGTGTGTTCAGACCGGGTATATAAATCAGCGAGCTTCGCGACATGGGTTCGATTAGATAGTGCAGTGTAGTAAATAAGCGGACAAGCGAACAGTGCAAATTGTTAGTAGAGAGTAATTGTGCATTAATCGTGTTGTAATAGTTAAAAGTAAATAAAAGTGTGTAGTTAATTGACGATAAATTATTGGAACCGGTATCCCGTAACAGTATTATATCCGATAACAATAGTGTACACATTAAAAACACCTATGTATACCTACCTGATCTAAAATTAGCGAGTCTGGTATCTCCTTATGCAACCTACTGGCCACTCCAAAAATACCTTCTGAAGAATAAGAGTCGGCAGTTATGGGTGTTTTAATGAGTTGCGCTCCCAAAGCGTGCATCACTGCCACTTTTTCGTTGGACATTTTTTCGCACATAACGATAATGCACTTGTAACCTGTAATAATTATAATATATTATCGAACAAGCGTATAACATAGGCCATCATTACCGAAGGTGTCATTTGAGCCCACGAGCGTAGCGAGTTACTTGAGGTAATGATGCCTAATATATTATGCAAGTTGGATGCTATATTTTGTTACCACACGGCTTAATTTACAATTGTTATACCGGGCGTTCATTAAAAACGAAAACACCTCAAGTAGGTAGGCCTTGGAATTAGAACAGTAGGTCTCAGATGAGACTTCATGAAAACAATTAAAAGTCAAAAATGTCATAAAATGTTCCGATTTTCATTTTTTTTCTGAACTTATCTCAGACAAGAATTTTTGATTCCATGACTTGCTACGAGGTTTTTTTTAAATACACCCTATATAATAATTATACCATATACCCTATATAATAAACGTTATTAAACGTTAATAAACGATAGTTAACAGTAACACGCGTTTTGTTTTGATTGTCAAAGTCGAAGTGAAGTTAAAACATTTTCAACATGACGGTGTCTGCATGCAATTCTTATGGAGTGTATAATAAAAAAACAAAGGACGCAGCATGAATAATGAATATTATTGACGCTGTTACAGTCAAAAGATTATACATACCATATTATGTGCTTACAACCTGACAAACGATGACCATATGATTGTAGGTACAGACGTAGACAAAAATATTTATAAGGTTTATATTATTATGATGTTAACTATTTTAAAGTTTATACCTTTGATAGCTGCAGCTAATGCTACACCGACGCCAGTGTTGCCCGACGATGGTTCGATGATGGTCATTCCAGGTTTTAAGAGACCTTGGTTTTCAGCATCTTCTATGATCCGTTTGGCGATTCTGTCTTTGATGGAGCCACCAGGATTGAAGTATTCTAGTTTTGCGTCTGATATGTGCATATAAATGATAATATTTATTACTGGCATGTAGTCCCAAAAATAAAATAGGTCAAAACTTTCTAAAGAATTCGTAGGTCATAGTCATATTTATTATACGTTGCCTCGAGGTTTTGCCTTCACTGCATACCTATATATTTATCTGGATTGTTAAGTTATAATTTCTGAAACTATTATCCTTCAAAACTATCACATTGTTGCAATTATACATTTATAAAATTTCTCAAATGTTGGGTACGTACTATGTTTAGAACTTTTATCATACATAAACATATCAATCGTTAAAATATAGTTGGTTTATCAATTTTATTTATAGGATAGATTTTAAATGTAGTTATTAACTTTACATAAATCCGCACTATTTGACCATAATATTATGATCTGTGTTCGATCTATATAACTTACAAATGTTACACTTAATTCCTGCTTTCCGTGGAATTGAGTTCAGTCTGACCATAGGAGAATTGCCTATAAGATGTAGAACATCAGGCGCTATTTTGCCAGATTTATGCCTGAAAGAAATTAATTTCTTAGCATTGCAAGAGGACATGAATTATAAACGTTGAATTCCAGATGACAAACACATTCATAGAAATGCGGTGCAACTATTTTTGACTCGACTTCCTGAATCTATTTATAAGTTCTGGATGTTGTGTCAAAACTGAGATAGGTCACTTTCAAAATATTTACTGAGATAAGTAGTGAAATACCAATATTTATAATAGAACTTACTGTACTACTGTGTTACTTGTTCCCATGGAATCAATTTTTGTTCTTTATTAGATAGAAGAAGGGCAGGTTCAGTTTTACACAGTAATACAGTTAAATATAACCAAATATTTTATAAATAATTAATTTATAGTTGAAGAATGCACTGTAGTAAACCTCATTTGTTTTAAATACATAAACGCACGGTATCTAAGCTTTCATCATATTCTGGTTTTCTGGGTTCGCTTAAAGACACTTGACCCGTTTGTAGCAAAAATAGATATAGTTTTATGCGAAAAAGGCGTTGACCTCTGTCTGTTAATTGTTTGTTTCACACACAATAAACACTACTTTATGTACTTTATGTGAACTACCCTACAATTTAAGTGTAAAACACACATACCTACGAGGTGTTCATTATAAAACTTCATCTAGTTGGCTGTGAAATGTCAAAAGAAAAGGATGGAGAAACAAAAGTCCATTTATTTTGATTATGTGATCCTTCTCTGTCAAAATTTCATAGCCTGCTAGATGAAGTTTTATAACGAACACCCCCGTATATAATTATCTACAAAAAAAAAGAGAACAAAAAATAGCGAAACATTAAATTTATATTAAAAAAAAACTAAATTTTGATGATGTCAAAAGTTGGATATCATTTATTCAGTTGGATATCAAACAAATTAAAAGCGAGTGTAGCAACTAAGAGTTTTTGCCCAAACTGAATCAAACTTTTATCTTTTACGCGTTATGAGGTTCCAATTGAGCAGTTAATTTAAAATTAATATGGGCAGTAAAAGCAAGTAATTATTGTAAAGAAACATACAGAAACATACAAGAACACAATTAGCTATTAATAAAATTGTTTTCAGAAAATTTCCGTCAGTAATGGACAGGAACTTAATAGTATTTAGTATTAGATGTACGTATATGGATATAAAAATTCTTTGTATTAAAGGTTCGTGTATTGCTAGACATTGATATGTGACCAAATATTAGGAAGGATGGAGGTATCTCTCAAATTTTTTTTCATATTTAAATTTCTGATCAAAAATCTTGCATAGAAATTACAACATTTAGTTTTTATGCGTTTAATATGGAATTTTACTTACCAGTCGTGAGTTGTATGAGGGTAAAACGCACCTTCTTTTATCGCATTTTTTGTCCAGGTGCACTTCTGGCCGGCATCAGGTATAAGAAAGTTTTCTCCGTTTATAGGAGCTACGTACACTAGTTCTCCCTTTGAGTTAAAATGAGACAGAGGGCAACTTTTTAAACCGTTTTGTTTCCCTCTGTTTAACAATGGACACATTTTTTCTTCGGCCGACATCGTGATTTATGTTTACAACTTGAGGAAAAGTAGGAAAATGCCCATTTAGTTTTCCGCCGTTCGTGTTGACTCAACAAACGCGATATAAATATCGTATGGATTATCCACGATGGCGCTTCTACATATAGACTGCTTTATTTTATACGGTCACATACACTCATTATTACAAAATGCATCTTTTATATGATGGTATTTTAGGTTTGTTTTAAGTAAGCGCTTCGACTTATAGATATAGCAAGTAGCATGAATAACCGATTAGCGGCAGTGTTTGTTTAAAACATCTATAATATGTTTGCGACAGCTATATTAAGTTGGGTATTGTATATTTAAGATAATGCCCGTCATCTAATAAGAAAAAAAAGTATTATTGATTTATGACTTTTTCGAAAATTACAACACTCGTTTAATGTAAACCGGTCACATGCGTGCATCACTATTGGCCATCAAGCTTATATAGAGTTGTAAATTTTAATACGTAAGGCTTTACAAAGTAAACTATCATATTTTATAGATATTGCTAAACTAAATTACTAAGTTTGACGTCTTGTTTTGTTGTGAAGAAAAGGTTCTTGAAAAATTTAAGATATTTTTTGGAAAATAACCTTTAGATCTCTAAAGTCCTTAAGAACTTATTATACCCGAATGCAGAGAGGATATATATGCCGTCTCAAATTATTATGGAGTGGGGTGTGCCATGGATGGAAAACAGATGTTTTGCCCCTGTATAAATTTTTGACAAAGACATTGAGTGAATTTGGCAAGTATACTCTGTTCAGCGAGGGTTCAATATGACGTCACATTACTCATCTCATTTCATTAGAAAAAGATCGCAAAAAAGCAGGCGTATTATTAGTTCTTATTAATAATAAAACCACCAGCTAATGTCAGTTTGACGCTTAATGTCAAACTATCGTCAAAATTTAGAAATCCGAGTCCAGATTTTGTAGAACTAAATATAGAAACGAAAGATCCGCTTTTAAGGGATCATATGTAGAAGAAGCCACTGTGTGAAGAAAAACCGGACAAAATTTCCAAGATAGTGGAGAAACAAGGAGTTACAACCGACGAAACGGCGGAAGAAATTCCATCAACCTACGTCCTAGGGAGGAACTATCAATGGTTGAAAAGAAGCCCCTGTTCCTCAACAATCACCTACTGGTCCACAAAAATATCTTCCTCTGGTGTCACCTAAAGGCTAGATCCGCTGACTGAATCAACTAAAGAAAAAATGTGGAAGAACGGTGCATGCGATACAGATAAAAGCAAAACCGCGGTTAGGTGTCTTAAAAAAATTGCCCACACTTAGTTAAATTATGTACTCAATTTAAGTTATTTATGTTGCATGTCTTATTATCACATATTGCGTAAATTAATTTCTAAGAAAAATGTCAAGAATTGAATATACAATAAACGTCAAACAGTTTTTTTTTATCAAATTAATGGATTCATGCGGACACATATTAAACTATGCCGCAGAAAAGGGTGCATGCGAACGAAAAAAGGAAAAATATGTTTGGCGACCAGACTACAAGTGTTTCTGCTTGTTGGATTTACAACGCAAGTTGTGAGCACTTCTAGGTATAGTCAGCACCCAAAAATACTCAGAATAGCTTGGGCCGATTTTGTCCATATTTTATGATCTACATCCATGGCCGGGTGAATCATAGCAAGTGTGTATGGTAAAGCTGCTGCGGTTATTATTTCTGAATTAATACCCGAAATGGGAAAACGGATTGTTAGCACAAAAGGCTAAACTGATACATGCCCGTGTCTACAAACATAACTTGACATTTTGTTCAACTGACATTTTATCAGGGACAGACGTGTTTTTTTGTATGACATCACAATTTATGACGTAATATTGAACCCTCGCTGAACAGAGTATAAATGAAGTTACAAATTTGACAAATGTCTAAATTATTTGTAAAACGTTGCCAGATTAATCAAAAATTAAGTATAAATCATTCAAAATACTGGGCCTGCCATAAGTAGGCGGTATGTGTAGTAGAAATAAGCAAAATTATGAAATGGGTAGGGGAGGTAAAAAACCCCCAGGATATTATAATTGATAATTAGTTCATAACATTTTTTTATTTTGGTAAATAAAGGACTAATGATATAAGCTCGAACATCCGAACATCATCATATTTTGGAGCTAACTTAATAGACAATTAAAGGAATAATACAGAAGCACCTCTTTCTTAAGAAGATAGAATTAATAAGGTAGACATATTACCATCTTTCTATTCCTAATGAATGATCGAGAGTGTGAATTCACAACAATTCGCGGAATTTGAACGATTGGGGTAATGTCGGCTTGATGTATGGTAACAAAGTTAAATTCATCTTCAGATTATATATTAGTTATTATTAATATTATGTGAAAAAATATTTATTATTTAATTCTTCTTCTTCTCTTCTAAAGGTGCCTATCTTCTTATAAAGATGTTCCACTCGACTGTTCTTCTCTAGTTCGCCAAAATTAGATCGTGACTGTGCCTACAAAAAAAATCCACAACTTGTCCATGGTACAGGGTTCCTGTTGTAGAGATTCTTACAATAAACCATTGCCATTTGTTTCTATGATTATATTGACAATGATAATGGAGTAAGTTTAGAACCTAATATGCATGATAGAGTAACTATTAAAGATAAGATGTTGTACATATGGGAGGTGGTCGTAGCCGTCGATTGTGTACGAACAAAAATTTGTGGACAGGCAGTGGCGAAGGCAAAATTTCTTTCCTATTTTTAAATAATCAATCCATTCTACTATAAAACAAGCTAACATACCTCAATTGCACAGATTTTCCCCTGTAGCGAATCCACACTGCCAAACATTAAGTATCTATTGCAACAATGTTATAGTACCTATGCAGGGTTTGGGATATATAAACAAAGCTAAATGCAAAACACGAATTAAAAGCATCAGAAAAAGTTGCCTTTAAACCAAGATGAGAACTAAGAAATATTTATTGTCGCTTCTTCTGATTTTAAAATTACCTGTTTAGGGTCACAAACGAATCTAAATTTAGCAAGAGAATTTTTTGACATTCCTGCACAAATGTGATAATAAGATTGCATACAGATATGATTTGTGATTCATTGTACAAATTGGTATTGACACCACAAAACTCAGTATTAACAAACGCAGAGAATTACGGAACACAAAAGGTGTTGCAGGCTGGAATAAACACAAACGTCAGCAGCAGCAGAGTACGCTTTCTCTAAAGGTCAAGATATGCCTGTCATCCTTTTAACAAGATGGATTTCTTCAATCATCAATCCCAGAGTTATTATCCGAGAGTAACCAGAAAAGCCGTTGATACCTTTAGGCACAAAAACATCTTAGACAGAAAAGAGGAAATTGCGGTCCAAAATTCAGACTGGAAACAAGTTCTGCAAAAGCATAAGATAAAAAATTCATTCATAAGTGGTGAATAACTTATTTAAATAAAAAAATGTATTTACACCAGCTATTTATTATTGTTTCCTGATACCCAACTACCTAGTTTTTTGATTAGACTCATAACAACAAGCCTTTTATTTTATTTTGTGTAATTTTATACATCTTTTCATAACATTAATCTGGCAACATTTCATGAATGAACTATACATTTGTCAAATTTGTAACCTCATTTACTTGCCAAATTCACTCAATGTTATTGTCAAAAATTTATACAGGGCCAAAACATCTGTTTTCCATAGCACACCCCAGTCCATAATAATTTGAGACGGCATATATACTGTTGCGAACTCAGGGTTCAATAATTCCAGTGTAACGATTTAACAAGAAAACACTATTTATTTACTCCACAAATACATAGGTACAATTCGTATACTAAATAACTCACTACTTAACACTTTATAGCCTTCTATTATCGCTTCGTAACTTTAGCTTACTTATAGCTCGCTTAAAATAAGACTACTCTCTCTGCGCGGTCTATGCGCCTTTTATATACAATCCTAAAATTACAGAAAAACCTAGAAACTTCTTTATAAGAATTCTTGAATAATCTCACATAAAAAAAAAGGTTGTAAACAACTGCCTTCTAGATTAAACCGAGCAATAAATCACTCGTGTCAGCCATGACGCAGCGCGGATAGGTCGCGAAGCTCCACCAACCACACGCGTTGCCCCGCCTCCCATGCGGCGTTGCTGCGAATCGTAACATTGCCTTCCTCCTAAGGCTGTTCGTCCCGAACTGATAGAGTTCCATGGTATCGTGCTAATCGATCCAAATGAACGACTTTCATCTTTGACCTGGGGGTCCGCTGGATCCTATACACCACATCATTAATCTTCTTTATAATTGTATAAGGTCCTTCCCAATTTTGGCTAAGTTTGGGCGACTTCCCCACCTTTCGCCTCGGATTGTATAGCCACACCAAATCACCATCCTGGAAGCCGCGGGAGTTAGCTAGTAAGTCATATCTTGCTTTGGCTCGATCACTGGATATCCGCAGTTTATTCCTGACTTGTTCATGAACATTGTTCAGCCTCTCCTTAAGCTCCTCCACAAAATTCTCAGAGCTGAGCGACTCTTTTTCTGGTGTTCTATACATCAAATCCGCAGGAAGCCTCATTTCCCTTCCGAACATCACTTTCGCCGGAGTATGACCAGTGGCTTCATGCGTAGAGCTTCGATATGCCATCAACATGAGAGGTAGATGTTGATCCCAATCACGCTGATGATCTGCCACCATTTTAGACAGGTAATGTTCATTACCTACATTAATAACATGGTCCGATTAAATCTCTCTACCATCCCATCCGACTGTGGATGCAAAGGAGTTGTCCTGGTCTTGCGAATTCCGAGAAGTTCCATGACCTTCTGGAAAACAGCCGATTCTAAATTTCGGCCCTGATCAGAATGAAGTTCGAGAGGGACTCCGAATCTGCAGAACATTTCATTTACTAGCACCGTTGCCACAGTCGTTGCTTCTTGATTAGGCAGGGCGTATGCTTCAGGCCATTTAGTGAAGTAATCCATGGCGACCAAGATGTATTTATTGCCCGACTTAGTCTGAGGAAACGGTCCCGCGACATCAATTGCTACCCTCTCGAATGGAGCACCTACAGTGTACTGCACCATTCGAGGTCCTTTTGTGGCACAACAAACTTCACACTTGCGGCACCAAGATTCGACGTCTTCATGATAATTCACCCAGTAATACCGCTCTTTAATTTTGGCCAATGTTTTGTTGACCCCAAAATGGCCTCCGCTTGTTCCGTTGTGCATGTCCTGTAGTACATCTGATTTTCTGCTACCAGGAACAACCAACTGACTGACTATGGACTTGCCATCCGGACTCTCCCACGCTCTCTTCAGTAGTCCATTTTCTATTTTAAGAGAGTGCCACTGGGCCCATAGCGTCTTCAGGTTTGGACTTTTACCGGCGATTTCTTGCCATTCTGGTCTCTTGTCGTCAGTCTTTGCAGAGAGGATGGGTCCAATATCTGGATCATTCATTTGTCCTTATCGAAGCGTCTGTGTGGTCCAGCCATCGTTTGTTTCCACCGACGTTCTCCTTACCAAAAGAAGTCCCTCACGCTGCTTAGTTCTTTGACATTGCCGACAATCTTCTTTACAAGGCCGTCTAGACAATGCATCGGCATTTCCGTGAGACCTTCCTGGTCGATGTTCAATTTGGAAATCGTTCTGCTGCAGGCGCTCTATCCATCTGGCTATTTGACCTTCAGAGTTCTTCATCTGTAATAACCATTTCAAGGCTCCATGGTCATTCCTAATCAGGAACCTTTTTCCATATAAGTAGCAATGGTAATGTTCGACTGCTTTAACGATGGCCAACAGCTCCTTTCTAGTGACGCAATAGTTTCTTTCTCTTGCTTATTTAAAGTCTTACTGTAGTATTCAATGACCTTCTCTTGCCCGTTTTGTCTTTGAGAGACTACTGCACCTAGACCACAGTTACTTGCATCCGTGTCCAAAATAAAGAGTCCGTCCTTTATAAGGTAAGCCAAGATCGGACTAGAACAGAGGGCAGCTTTAAGCCTTGCAAACGCCTGACTGCAATCGTGGTTCCACAAGAACGGTGTTTTCTTTTCCGTTAATTTGTGCAGCGGTTTTGCGATGTCGGCAAATCCCTCTACAAATCTCCTGTAGTAAGTACATAGTCCCAAAAAGCTCCTTACTTCGTGTTTGTCTCGGGGAACTGGCCAATCTTTAATGGCAGATTTGGCTAGTTTTAATGCCTTGTTCTGAGATAGTATGCCCCAAGTACTCGACTTGCTTTTGGAACAGGCTGCATTTCTTGTAGTTTAACTTCAGGTGAGCATTCCGTAACTTGTTGAAGATTTTTCTTAAATTCTTCAAGTGCTCGTCGAAATCACGTCCCATGACAATTATGTCATCTAAGTATACCAGGCAAGTTTTCCAAGTCAGCCCCCTCAAGACAAGTTCCATTAGTCGCTCGAAAGTTGATGGAGCATTGCACAATCCAAAAGGCATAACAGTGAATTGGTATAGTCCAGAACCAGTAGAAAATGCAGTCTTTTCTTTGTCTTCGGGAGCAATCTTTACTTGCCAGTACCCACTTTTTAAATCTAGAGTGGAAAACCACTTTGATCCCGATAAAGTTGCTAAGGTGTCGTCTATACGTGGCAATGGGTAGCTGTCTTTCTTGGTCACATCATTAAGTTTCCTGTAGTCAACACAGAACCGCGTTGAACCATCTTTCTTCTTAACAAGAACCACAGGCGACGACCATGGACTAGATGATTCTTCTATGACGCCCTCCTTTAACATTTCATTCAGCAAACTGTTAACTTCCTGTTGTTTAGCCAGAGGGACCCTTCGTGGATGTTGTCGTATTGGCTGGGCATCTCCTGTGTTGATCTTATGGACAACTAAATCGGTTTGACTGTCGTTGCTCTTGAAGTTAAACATATCAGATTCATCCATAGCAAATTTTATAGCAGACTGAAGTTGTTCCTTTGACAGGTGACTCCACTATCGCTTAAAAGCATCAATAACTTCTGGGGAAGCTTGGTTAGAAGATTTAATTTTGGATGTCTCTGCTTCGACACAATTGCATACCCATTGTACAGACTCATAATTGGCAAGAACTGTTCCTTCTTTGAGCTTGATGGTCCTTTCTCCAATATTGGCAACTCGTACTGGCATAGTCTTCTTCGTGTCGGTCAAAGTTCGTGCTACCATGATTTCAGTCGTCAAATCCAGGTTAGGTTCTATAAGTCCTATGGACCATCCAGGATCATTTTCAGAAGTCACTGTGATAATTTGTTCTGAATTTGGAGGAATTTTTACATCTTCCACCACCAGTAGACGGACACTAGTTTCCACATTTCCATTGGTTAATGCAAACTCCTCATCTCCAAATGTGAGAATATTCCGTTTGTGATCATAGGAGAACCCATGTTTCCTGATGAGATCCATTCCCAAAATAAACTCGTCTTTGATCCTGGCAACCAACACTTTATGCCGAGCCTTTCTCCAATAATGATGGTGACATCGGCTTCTCCGTCTATAGGGCAAGACTCTTCAGTGACTGATTTTAACATAATAGGATTGGGCAATGGTTGTATGGTATATCCGACAAGTTTATCTGGCCTTACAATGGTCACATCTGCTCCTGTATCGATGGTAATCTGGATTTTCTGTCCCTTAATGCGTCCGGCCACTGTAAGACTTTTGCCACCCAAATTATTGACTTTAAAGATCCTGGGGGTCTTAACGGGCCCGGTAAATTGCCCCCTTGAATTGACCGGAATTAGTTTTCCTGGGATCTAGGGCGGTCTTGGTCGCCGCTCGGTCTTCTAAACGACGGAGACGGACTTCTTGCCCTATTACGGCAGTTACTCTTGATGTGACCCAGTCTGCCGCAGTTAAAACATTTTATGCCCCGATTGTCTGTTGATCGAGGAGTTCTTTCTAACAGGGCTTGCATACTGACTGCCATATCCTTCATCGCTTTATGTAAACTGGCCATGGATTCAGCCATAGACGTATCATCATCGCAAGTTGCCATTCTTACACGTGGAGATGAACTAGATGACACTCGTGACGCCTCGAATTCCAGGGCCCGAACTAGTGCCTCGCTGATATTCCTGGGCCTTACTAGACGTAAGTGGTATCTCATGTCACTATCGCGAACTCCCTCAATGAACCTTTCGGCGGCAAATTGCGTTTGAAAACATTCAGGGGCTGATGGATATGCCAGATGAATTAGTCTGTCTATGTCCGCCTCAAATTCTTGTAAGGATTCACCTGACTTTTGCTGTCTCATCCTCAGCTGGGCCTGGAACACGGTTTCTTTGTGCTCATTTCCGAATCGTACTTTTAGAGAGTGTACTAAAGCTGCATAATTACTTTGATCAGCTGCTGACAAAGATTGGAGTAATTCAGCCGCTTTTCCACGAAGTGCTACCACTAATGATGTAGCTTTCTGGCGCTCGAACCAGCCATTAGCTTTTGCAGCTGCCTCAAATTGGGTTTTATAGATTTCCCAGGCCGTAGTACCGTCATAATCGGGAGGCTTAATTTTAGCGTTGGGTGTGCTAAAACTCTCTGTAGATACGTTGTCGTCCTCAAGTTGTTCCCGGAATTTCTTTTCTAGCTCGAGAACCTTCTGGTTGAGAGCTTCGAGTCCTTCGTTAACGGATTGCATTATTCTTTCTTCCAATTGTTGCTCCCTAGCTGCGAAATGGCTCACTAATTCTTCTTTAAACCGTGTCTGTTCTTCCTTTTGTTCTAGATGACGTCGCTCTTGTAGTTGATCACGTCTTTCTTGTTCCTCTTTTTGTTCCTTATTACGTCTTTCTTGCTCTACCTTTTGTTCGTTATAACGTTTCTCCTGTTCTAGATAACGTCGCTCCTGTACTTGATCACGTTTTTCCTGTTCTTCCCTCTGTTGTTGCATAAGGGACAGCAGGGCGGCAAGTTGATCCTCCATCGCTTGATGCTGGCTTCTAGTTACTGGCATAAACACGTAATGTCCGGCAATGAAGCACTCACTTACAGTTCAGTAATATTAGTCCTCAAATTCCCACCGGAATCTCACTTCTGACACCAATTGTTGCGAACTCAGGGTTCAGTAATTCCAGGGTAACGATTTAACAAGAAAACACTATTTATTTACTCCACAAATACACAGGTACAATTCGTATACTAAATAACTCACTACTTAACACTTTATAGCCTTCTATTATCGCTTCGTAACTTTAGCTTACTTATAGCTCGCTTAAAATAAGACTCCTCTCTCTGCGCGTTCTATGCACTTTTTATATACAATCCTAAAATTACAGAAAAACCTAGAAACTTCTTTATAAGAATTCTTGAATAATCTCACAAAAAAAAAGGTTGTAAACAACTGCCTTCTAGATTAAACCGAGCAATAAATCACTCGTGTCAGCCATGACGCAGCGCGGATAGGTCGCGAAGGTCCACCAACCACACGCGTTGCCCCGCCTCCCATGCGGCGTTGCTGCGAATCGCAACAATACATATAAAGCCGTGTGTCAGACCAATGCCACCTAGACATAAGGCCTGGAAGCGATATTTTAATGGCCGCCAGCGTGGTACGACAGGTCAGCTGTTTCATATGGCATTTAGTAGTATTTTGCTCCTAGTTTTGCATTTTTCGTGCATATTCAAGTTGTTTTTTGCCTAGATTTGTATAATTAACAGTTCTGTGTCTTTTCTAGCAACGTGTATTTTAGTATTAACTGAATTAGCTCGGAATTAAAGTTTCAAAAGTTAGCAAACCATTGCCATGCCTCACGGTTGCTGTGTAGAGATGCAAAAGTAATTACAAGACTGGTCCGCGAAATTCAGTGTTTAGATTTCCAGAAGATGTTATTTTAAAAGAAAAGTGGAATCACGGTTTTAGAAGGGATAATTTTATACCAAATAAACATAGCAGGGTAAGTCTACCTAACCTAACCTCATACAACACTACATAAGCATAGGAACATATTCCGAAAAAACCTCTCATATTCAAAAAATCAGCAGAATTTATGGGGTTTTTTATTTTAGGTATGCGAGTTACATTTTCATTCACATGAAATTCAGAGGAAAGTAACATACTTACATGTGAAAGAACTGGCCAGTCCTTAGAAGCTCTACTGTTACTATTAGATGTCCCGAGATTAATTCCAGGTAGGACTTTTTTTTAAACATTTTGTTGTGTAGGGTTTGTGCTATAGTTTGTTACAAATATGTTATCCAAATCCATCAAAGATTTTTATATTTGTTTCCTAGGCCTAGTTGTAATCAAATCGAGAATCAAATCAACCAATTCCTGTTTGCAAAAGAAGAAATTCCTCTAGTATAAGACAAAGTGTGTAGGTAGTGTGTGCAATGAACCAAATAGTGTTTTCTGAGGTACACATGTATATTTAATTTGTTTTTTTTTAATTTAATATAATGTTTTAAAATGATCAAATGATTTTATTTTTTTCATCTAAATCCCTATTACCAAAGCAGGCACCTTTGAAAATCAGATGGTAAGTATCTATGTAGAGCATAATGATCCGAGTTATCACATTTCAATTTTGAAGTCATCTTCGAAAATGAAGGAGCTATCTATTTGGAAAAAAACAATTTCATTTAAAAAGTTATTTATACCCTCTATCTTTGTAATGAAACGTTTGAAAACCTGTCTTTATATATAAACTTTTTATCTTTTTTATTCTAAAATACCTAGGCTGTTACATTATTGTATGCTAATTTCAGAATCTTCTGTATATAACAAATTCAGCCAAAAAGAGAAAATGGTATACTTATTCTTCAGATGTATTAAAAATTATTGTTAGTAAACCACTACACTGTATAATAATATACAGTATTAAGTATTATTTTAATTTAAGTGTACCATGGTATAGTTAAATTGTTTATTTATTTACGTTTGTATTGTTTATATATATTACTAATGGTTTTATTTTTGTCCATCTAAAATCTAAACCCCAATTACCAAAGTATTTACCCAAAAAGCTTTCCAAAACCTTCGGGTTTTGAGCGTTGAAACGGTCGGCAAATTTTCGTACCACATATGATGACGTCACCGCTCTCCCTCTCGGTCGCTTCCAGGCCTTATATTGTCTAGGTGGCATTGGTCAGACTCGATTTTGGTTGTAGATATTTGTTTTTTGGTTTCGACGTTTATAACTTTCAAACTATCAATTTGACAGGATATTGATGCAATATGGAAATTAATGGACTTTCCAAAATTATGGTCGGTTTGGTGGTATATGCGGGAGGCTGAGCAGTGGCGTAACAAAGTAAAAAATGCGATTTTAGCGAAAAAAATTTGTTAACGATACGCAAATTTACGGCGGCTTTAGCGTAGATCCCGGGCTACTTTAGGCCACCCCTGGGATATGATAAATTTTGAAGTGTAACTCCGATAAGTTGAATAGAAAGATCTTCAAAAATCGGCCAAGTTGGGTCGGTTTTTTTATGTTTTTTTTTGTAATGGTTAACTTCAGGGCCTTAGACCCCTTTAGTTAGACAACTGACCCAAAGAGCGTGCTACCAGGGGAAAGGGCATATCTATCGACACGTTTAATTCTATCCCGCGAGAGGGGTCAATTTAATACAGGGTGAATAATGTCCGAAGGCAGTTAAGAAAAAGTGTCCAAAATAGTATACTATTTTTTTGCCTTTTTTACAAAAAACTATAGCGTACCTAAATTTCGGTTCTTTATGGATAATTAAAAGACGTAGAGAGAAAAAAATTATTAGTTTTGGTCTAGGTCTTATACCGGGTAAGCCACAAAAGCTTTTAGATGTCACATTTTTTGCCGTGATGGATGTACTTTTCTCACATTGCACCCTGAGAGTCCACATTTTTGCAGTAAAAACTGAAATAATTCAAAGATGTAGAAGACATATTATGGTCCTTCGATCTGGCGAAAGAATTAAGGTCCTGGTTTTGAATTTGAAATTTTGACTAATGTTTGAACTTGAATTGCCACTTTGAGGTCAATTTGTGCCGATGGCATATATCCTAACGTATTCCTTTCTATCCCTGAGGATGCCTTGCAAATTTTTCTCGCGAAATGGCCTTTATTGAATTTTGAAACATAACTTGCAGATTTTCGAAATTTACCAAATTCTCCTAGTCTTGTGCTAGTAATGATGATTGAATGCAATGAATTATTTTTGTTTCTTTTGATGATGTTATCAGTACGTTTTGCTACATTATTGCAATTAAGAAAAGACATATTTCGATTAAAGTTGCCTTCTATTCAACATTTAGAGCATGAATGAAGCATGAATGAATGAAAGTAAGTAACACGTTGGATATTTAATTTTCAAAATCAAGGACTTTGCTGGAAAATCACATATCAACATTTAAACATTAAGATCTACAGAAATTTCATTAAAGGAAATTCGGCTATTTAACTGCTGACACTCAGTTACAAAATCCACTGAAAAAACATCAGAATTATCTCGTTTTTCAAATCCGTGGTAGATTTCTATCAAAAAACTCATTTTCTACTTTTTTATTGACTTTATACAACCTGAACTAACTTAAAAATGGTCAAAACTGACTACCAGAGCTTTTGCTTAGAGGCAAACCATCAATATTGATTGCTAAATTGATTGAATCAGAATCTGTAATTAATATTTTATGCTTTTTAAAGAGATAAACATTGGCTGATTTTACAGTAAAGTAAACAAATTTATTTGATGTCTTGTAGAGTAAAAAAATGCAAATTTGGAGTTTTTGAAAACAAAATAGATTAAGATTAGGACGGAAATTGGTTAAAAACGTCAAAACGTCCAAAAATGCAAGTTTCATGTTTCTAAAGAAATTCAATTTTAATGGAAACTGGGGCAAAACTGATTAAATGTTCTAATTTGTTCTTTTTTGGTAAAGATACATTTATACAAAATAAGTGAAACTTGACTGAAAACGTCTCAAAACGCAAGTTTGGTGTTTTTCGAAAAAGACATGTAAGCATTAGGGCTAAAAATAAATTCGAAACAACTTAAAACTAGAAAAAAATGCACATTTGGAGTTTTTGACAAAAATAGACTAAGATCAGGGCAAAAATTGGTTCAAAACTACTGAAAACGTCTAAAAATGCAAGTTTTCATGTTTTTGAAGAAATTCAATTTTATGACAAAATCAGGAAAAACTGTTTAAATCTTCTAATTTGTTGTTTCTAGTAAAGTAAGTTTTTTGATCCAAAATAAAAAATAAGTGAAACTTGACTGAAAACGTCTTAAAAAGCAAGTTTCGTATTTTTCGAAAAAGTCAGGTAAGAATTAGGGCCAAAACAGTTTCAGGACTTCTAGCTGATATAAATTTTCAAGTATAAAAACTTTTCACAATTTTTATTATAAAAAAATACGAAGTTCGGTTAATTACACCTATTATACATTGTCCAGCCCTGGATATTGATAACATGTCCATTGGACATCCACCAGAGAGGCAATGCCGCTCACGTAATTTTATGCATGGATATCCAATGGACCTCCCAAGACGATATTCTATTTGGGATATTCACTGGAGATAAAATGGATATCGAATATCCATTGAATGCTATGTGGTAGCAATAGTAAGGTAAAGACTTAAACTAAGTAAAGGCTTAAACTAAGCAAGATCGACCAAAAAGCGAGGTAAAAAACGATGGCAGATGAAATCTTAAACATTTCTAGCAAGAATGTTGGCAAAATGCCCGCTCCCTTGCGCCCGTTTTACAAAGCCTGGACAATTTAAAAATTCCATGTCAGGCGAGACGTAATTTCGTGGATTCCGGTCGTTCCGCGACGGTAAATTCGCAAATCAGAGGGTCACGAGCCACGATTTTCCAATAAAAAAATGCATTGGGCCCATGTATTTTTAAAGGGGAGAAATATAGAAAAGATCTTATTTAGGTTACTATTGATGGTACATGGTTCAAACCACAGTATAAGGAATAATACATTATATCAGTAACGTCAGTCGGTCGAAAAATTGAAACTCCCCTCCTCTTGCCCCGTCCACACGGGGGCCGGCCGGTGCACCACCAAACCCGTTTTGGCCGGTTTTGGCAGTGCATCGCGTGTGTTTGTCCCCTCGTAAGTACTCGAGAAAATTGCCGGGCGCGGCACCCTTTAGTTTTGGAAATATCAAAAGTGCCGACACGAACTGACGATACTGATATAATGTATTATTCCTTATACTGTGGTTCAAACTTAGAAGGTAGGGTACCTACCTACTAGAAGAGTAGAAGGTACCTATGAGGGTATCCTGAATTGTGATATAGCTGACTCTCACAGCTACAGTAGCTAAGTAACGTTAATATTTTGCGAACTGTTCAAATTTGGATGATCGGGACCCATGGGGATATCATGAATGGTAAAATAACTGACATAGCTATATAGCTGACGGTAGATGGTTATAGCTGTTTTATTAACCAATATTGATATCGAGTATAATATGTAATATTAGCTGAAAATAGCATTTTAAAAAAATCCAAGTTGACAAGACCAGTAGCGCCTCAGGTGATAGCTAGAGTTGGACGAAACTGGAAGTTTTGGAAATCGGAAAAATTGTCGAAAAGTTTCCCAAAAATGTTTGATAATTTTCGATAGTCGATGGGTTATAAAATATGACATTTGAAAATCATGAAGTTTGGAGTTGAACCTGGAGGCTTCTGAAGAGTTTCCTATCGGAGAATCCGTCCTGATTGCCATTTTTGATTAAAATGGTATTTTATAAATAAAAACATGAATAAAAGAACAAAAATTGATATCTTTTTATAGTTGCGACGTGCAAACGTGTGTCGTTCTTGGACCTTGCTGTATATACGGGGGGTCGTTCTTGGGGTGTGGTCGTCCTTTATGGTACGTCCCCATGTGCGAATATGGCGTATATTGCGGATTTGGCGCTGTGGTCTGATTGATTGAAATTAAAGTTTCTTGCTAAGGGTTTTTCTAATAGTGGTTTATTATACAGCTGTATTGGTTATTGGATAATTAGTGGAAAAAACGACACTTACTATACTTATCGAAATCTTTGATATTTGCCATATGATTTTAGAGGTCCGCGTAGAACGATGCATATAAGAACAGAAAAAGGATGTAATGCAATGTGCACTGCGGCAACACTGTGGATCTGCAATATACGCCATATCCGCACATGGAGACGTACCATACCATAAGTGATGAGAAAAAAAACAGTGTTTTTTTCTTTCCTCAAACTTCTGTTTGTTATAAACGTTTCGATGTCCTATGGCGTCTTTATTAGTAAAGCACAAAACACTCCCACATGGGAGACGTGACTGATGGACTTTCTCTCTTTTCGTGTGATGTTATTTTTCTCGATAGTTTGGTTAAAATGGGACTTTTTTATTTTAAACGTATCTGCATGTCTGGCTCCTGCCGCGGTATTACTGCTGGTCACCCGCGGTTTGTTGCGGCGAGGGCTGGGCATGTAACTTTCACCATCACATTTCCACATAACAACTGGAAAACAGCACGCTCACCAATAGTAGGGTGCTTGTAACGTCTTTCTGAAACACTACAAGCGTTAGTTTCCAAAACTTGATGCCAAGACCGACCAACATGAATAACCCATTTTAACCAAACTCTTATTGAGAAAAATAACATCTCACGAAAAAAGAGAAAGTCCATCAGTCACGTCTCCCATGTGTTAGTAATTTGTGCTTAACTAATGAAGATGCCATAGGGCATCGAAACGTTTATAACAAATAGAAGTTTGAGGAAAGAAAAAACACTGTTTTTTTTCCCATCACTTAAGGACCACACCCCAAGAACGACCCCCCGTATAAAAATGGATATCTGGAGAGCCCAAATACCATTTTTCCGTCTTTCGACTAAATGTGCACCAATTCCGACAGATGTGTCTGAGTTTATTAGACGAAACGTCGGCGAAGAGTTTGTAGTTTAATTTAATTCTGTCCCAACCCGCCAATTCAACAAACTAATAACAGATCCTGGGGCGCAATATTTTACCCACTTTAGCCTAAATCTTGACATTAATAGTATATTAATAAGTAATATTATTAATTAAATAGTATATTAATATATACAAATTATAAAATCTATAGGTAGTGTATAAATAAAATTATTGAAACGTCAAAGTGACACTCACGTTTGACGGCAAAACGCGGTGCCACCAGTGCATTTTTTACGCGGCGGCATTTGATATTGCGTTGTTGCCTACTCCTCCTGCTTGCCAAGGCAACATGTATAACTTAAATGGCGAGTGGGAATAATGATATTATTCCCGCTGTTTCAACTCATATATCCCTCTGACGCTATATGAGCCCTATTTAACTTTTGTCAACAAGCTGAATATCAGTATATTATTAAATGGTCGTGGACAAAGAATTTTATTTAAATTGACCGTTAATTTCCTGACTGAGGCCGCCGGCACATACGGCGGAACGGAACGGAGCAAAAACATCAATAACGTCATTACACATGTGAATTTCTATTTTAGCTTTTATCTGATTGGTTTAAATTCAACTGTCAAATTACGCTCAGTTGCCCTTTCCTCAATTCCGCTCTATGTGAAGGCGGTCTGAGTCATTTAAGACACATACTAGTCGAATTCACATCCAAAGGATGCGAAATAAAAATCTCTCTGATGAGAGGATATGATTTTAATTTCATTACTGAACTGTTGTTCGGGTCACGTACAGGTCTAAAATTCTTTTAATGAGGACCATAAACCATCCCCTAACCGCGTTTGCCGGTTCGAGAAGATGGGTCTATACTCTATACGACGTCGACGAACGCTAAAATTGTAGGGTTTTATCACAGTATAAGGAATAATACATTATATCAGTAGCGTCAGTCGGTCGAAAAATTGAAACTCCCCTGCCCTTGCCCCGTCCGCCCGGCCGCCGGCCGGTGCACCACCAAACCGGTCTTGCCCGGTTTTGGCAATGCTTTGGCAGTGCATCGCGTGTGTTTGCCCCTAGGCTCGTAACTACTCGAGAAAATTGCCGGGCGCGGCACGCTTTAGTTTTGGTAATATCAAAAGTACCGACACGAACTGACGATACTGATATAATGTATTATTCATTATACAGTGGTTTTATGTTTTTTGGCTGGAATTCCCCAGAAAGTATTGAAAGTGTGTGCTTAAAAACTAGCAAAGGAAATGCAGTGTCTCTTTGACGATAATGAAAAATATTGCAAAAAGATATGCATTTATGGCTTATAATAACAATTGAATATAAGATCAGTCATGTCAGAAAAAAAGAATGCTATAACTGCCGGGAACCCTTACAACAGTAGACTAGATATACGGTGCGCATGCGTGAGTTCATGGACTGTGGGTTGCCAGCAGTACACTATTACCAGAATTATCCCTAAAATATCGAGATCACGTGACGATAAAGTATTATTAAGTATGTCCAAGGAAGTGCTTCATATTTGCGGTATATCCTAATATGCCTAGTAAAAATATTATATTTTATTCATTATTCTAAGTAATGTGTTTGATATTGACCTTTTTTTACAGACCGCAGTGTTCGCTTGTCCGCTCAATTCGTTATTTACTACACTGCACTATCTATTCGATCCCATCTCGCGCGGCTCGCTGGTTCTCGTTTAGTCTAGATGGGTTCGCGAGGTCGCGGTCGGCGCTTGTCGTGGCTGCTTCGGCCCGAACGTAAGCCGACGTCTGTCATCTAATTATAACTCTGAAAGTTTTATTTTAGTTTATTTAATTCTTAATCATATAGAAATTTCAATGTCGAGCCAAAATGAGCTACAGAACATTATGCGGTTTGCTTTTTTTAGGTAACAATATTATAAAAATAACGAGCACTTTTAAAAAAATCGCAGTTACGAGGCCTAAGTGTGTCTAACATAGCGGACCTGGTAAGGACATCAAAATCAACAGTTTACAGGACTATAAAAAGAAGCCAAAATCATGGTGCTCCCAATTGCCGAAAGGCTGGACATTGCGGAAAAAGATGATGCACTATGCGCAGGGAGGACAGATTAATAAACTTATCCGTCAGAAGAAGAAGAAAGTTAAATGAAACACAAGCTATAAGGTGCGCCTTCAGGCTACTATCTCCTCAAGAGCATCAACTAGCACTATTAGAAGCAGTGTTGCCAACACCTAAGGAACTAAATTCCCAGCACCAAAACCAGAATTTCGCAAATTTCCCACATCCCAAGACCTTATATTTTCAAGTTTCCAAAATAATGCGCGTGCGTAATCATCGCTTTCTCTAACCTTCTTTTATATTCGGGATAATCCAGCCAACATTGTTGATTTTTTTTCCCCAACATGCGTAAGTTTGCTCTATTTCGAACTTTTTTCTTCTTTCTTAGAACATTTTTTAAGAAAGTCTCGAAGACTGTGAATGCAATTTGGCAATAATGCCAGTGATTTAGCGGCGTCTTTTTCTATTCTTCCTTATCTATTTTGACAAGCCTTGGCATCTTATAAAAAAATTTAACATAATAATAACATAATAGCATAATAACCAAACACGGTACACGTTCCTTTTCCGAGAATGGAGACAACTGTAACTTTAGCGGCAAATTCAAAATGCTTTTTTCAAGAAGATTTGGACTAAAAAGCACTTCATGCGGGTATGAGTCGAGTCGAAGCGTGTAATGCCTGGATGAATGAGGGAATATTGTTAAATTGTTAATCGACATATGCCTATTCTAGCTTACTCGTACAACAAACGATAGTCAGTTTAAATTCACCCTCAATGATTTCAGTGTTCCTATTCCTTAAAAAATAAGTAATTAACTGCAAAATTAGTAAAATGTACGTTAAACATCAATTAGTTGTCAAATCGACGTCAAAATGGCAGGTGCGGGTTGTGTAAACATTAGAACCGCGTTTTCGGGTGGCCTTTCTAAGAGTATACTTAATCTTAATTTTAATTGAAAAAAAAATGATAGAAGTACTCTCAGACCGCCGTTGAGATGTCATCCGAAAACACCATTTAAAATCTCGCGCATGCGCAGTTTGTATCAAACCTACTGTTGGCCTATTCCAATGCCTACTAAGGACGTTCTAATCCCTAACATAGGCTCCATAGGAGACTGGCCGTATAGTTCTAAAAGGTATTTGATTTATGGTCTCATGGGACTGGTTTATTCACAAATCCTTGAAAATAGAAACAAAAATGTTAGGCTCTAAGCTTAAACACTTGTTTGTTTAAGTCGCCACAAATGAACTCATATGTATGCCTCATTCACTTATTTTTGGCATCTCGTTACCTTTGAAACCTTCATTTTATTTATAATTATCTCTTTTTGGCGCATGTTGAGAAGATACCATAAAAGTGTCAAAGTCAGATTTCCAACGCCTACTTGACGGCAATAATAAGTAAATGGTTTATATGAAAATCGAGAATTCAGTTTGCACAACAAGTTCTTGATTAGAACATCTTGAAAACTTGAACCAATGAACTAGTATATTACATCTGGCGACCTCCTCCTGTTTTACAGTTTTGGCTCCCCTTTTTAGCAGTAGTAACCTTAAAAATAGTGGCGATATACAGTTATCTACCCAACGTCTTGCTGACGTCATTATGTCTTACGTCAAATTACTGCAAAACAATTGTCACTGTCATTATTTTTATTATATAAAAAATACTTCTAATTTCCAATCCAATCGAATATCAAACTTAAAATGATCTCCTAGCCCTTAACTTAGCTTAGCTTCAAGGTTTTCTAAAACTTAACTTCCAACTTTAGTTGCTATGACACTTGTATGACGTGCACTGACGACAACCACAACGTCCTGGCAACCTTAAGAGTGGAGCACTTCTGATCAAAAAACGGGATCATTTTTAGGGTAATATCGGTATTGTTGGCCCTGTCCATATCTGTCTGTGCTCTGATTGGTGGAAATTGAAGTTTCTTGGTAAGTGTTGCCAAATTTTGTGCATTCTCATTAAAGTTATATAAGTTGTTGGATAAATAGTAGAAAAAACGACAGTTACTATAACGAAATCTTTGACATTTTGCCGTATGATTTTAGAGGTCTGCGTAGAACGATGCATAATAATATATCAAAAAAGATGGATTGCAGTGTGCACTGCCATTATTCTTCAATTCATCAAACTTCAATTTTTAATTGACCATTCTAGAAGAGCCGTTTTTGAAAAGCTTCTTTGAGGGGCATATTAAACAGTGTAGTCAGACATACCGAGTTTTCTGTGCATATACGGAAATTCAATGTCGTTTGTTCTTTTAGGATGATATATCCTCATTAAAATAATATTTTTCTGTTATTATTCGCATTTTGTTAACATTATCTTAACTCTTATTCAACTTATAACCACAGAGGAAGATTTTATCATTATAATGAGATATTGTGGCATATGTAACACTACTAGTTAAAAAAGCGGGACAGAAATCTTTCGTATCACACGCAAGTGCATGTACCATGCACCGATTACCCGACTCGGCCGCCATTTTTTCATTCTGATTTATTTCGATTTATGATTGATTGACTGACTGAGTCTATTTCATTTAGTTTGATGGTCGATGCATATAACGCACATAAATAAATTAAACTATGGAAAACAGTAAGAACGGCAACAACGCAGCCAGTTTATTAATTATGAAAAACATATTTGTTTTTATGTTTTAGAATTTTCTTCACTACCTCAGCTACAAGACTATACATTCGGCCTTGGGGCTTTTGCCTAAAGAGAAAACTTAGGAATATATTACAAATAAATCTCAAATCAAACGCGAAACATGATGATCAAGATGAAGTTTTAAGTTCCGTCTGACATTTAAATAGGTTGGCCCGCCATATTGCCTCTAGGGGCAACACGTCATATGACGTAGTGCAATGACCAATTTCAAATTTCAAAAATGAAAATAATCAACTGTCAACTGCAATTTATAACCGAATAATTGGGAAATTTTTTATATCTGTGGCTACAATCCAATCAAGTTCATCAAAATAGTAAATAAAACAAGGATTTTACTTTTACTTCTTGTTTTAAATTTAAAAAAAACACGTTTAAGGATCACAAAAATTGGAGATTGTGGTTGTGTTTTCTCTGGTGTACTAAAAAAGCAAAGTAAGTAAAGTTTCATTTCATTAAGCTTCCTGATCTGCCAGAATGCATTATTAGCCCTGGACGTACAGGGTCATCCAATCAGGCTCAACAGAGCAGTTTTCTTTGCCATTGCTTTATATGCTGATATGATTTAGGTACCTAAATAGCAGTTTCTTATTTTTTGTTGTCCTAGAAATTCTAAATTAAAGTGGAACTCAACTGCACATCCAAGTGCACAGCAAACAAAAACACTACAGCCCATTTTGAAATTCAACCATGCTGACCCAAGGTGTTCCACAATTTGTACTTTCTTCTGTCCTAAGTAAAATTTGTTTACGCCACTACTAAGAAGCACATAAACAAATTTCTATTCCTTCTAATCTGTTAGATGCTGCTTTTCTGTTCCATAGAACAGTTGTTTTCTTTTGCATATTATTTTC
The DNA here is from genome assembly GCA_951812265.1 of Taphrorychus bicolor. Taxonomy (NCBI): domain Eukaryota; kingdom Metazoa; phylum Arthropoda; class Insecta; order Coleoptera; family Curculionidae; genus Taphrorychus; species Taphrorychus bicolor. The sequence goes on along the minus strand of OX638301.1, from coordinate 36,438,705 downwards.
ATGTATATAAATCATGCAATTGAGTCCTTAGGGCTCGGATTCTTGATAATGTAAGATGGTCTGTGTAGTAACTGAGTGTGTAGTTTTTTTAATTTATATACGGTTAATATGAACATTTGAATAGCAGGACAATAATGCTACTTCACTTTTTAGAAATCGCCAATGTTTCAACTTTTAATTGAGGTCTTCTTCAGGGGTAAAACTACAGTAAATTGTCTGTACATATGGCCGTATAACAACAGCCTGCATTTTGTCCCCATTAATCTCTAATATATACTCAGAAAAAATGTTCAGGAAAGAACTGAGGGACACAAATTGTGGGATCATAATAAATGGACAACCAATAAATAATCTTAGATATACAGATGACACCATACTTATTGCCAGCAGTGATATTGAGTTGCAATCATTATTGGATTCTGTTATAGAACATAGAACAACACAGCAGCTATGTTTTAAATCTAAATATTAAAAAGACCAAATATATGGTTATAAGTGAAAGAGAGTGTCATTGACATAGAATTGAATTCACATCAACAGTGCACAATTAGAGTGAGTAGAAGCCATTACATACTTAGGAGGTCGAATCACTGACAGTTGTGAATATTGGGATCACTTCATTGAGATATGGTGCAGAATCGCCAAAGCGAAATCAGCCTTTTTCTGATACAAGAAAATATTATGCAGCCATGATATAAATATGAGACTTTGGACAAGAATACTAAAATGTTATATGTTCTCTGTTCTTCTTTATGGAGTTGAATGGATGTTAACAGAAAGCATGCTTAAAAATATCGAAGCATTTGAACTATGGTGCTATTGAAGAATGCTACAAATAAGCTGGATGGACAGAGTACGGAAATGAGGCTGCCTTAAATAGAATGAAGAAAGAAAAAGAGCTGTCAAAAACTATTAAGGCCTTGTAAGCTAGAGTACTTTGCACATGTAATGAGGCATCAGGACAAACATAGAATTCTGCACCTTATTATACAAGGAAAAATAATTGGCAGGAGGAGTTAGAAAGAAGAAGCACATCTTGGCTGAGGAATGGAATGGTATAGTGGTTTGGCCAGACTTTGGAGTTACTCTTTTGATCTGCTGCTAACAAAGTCATTATAGCCAACATGATCGCTAACATTCATTACATGGATATAGCGCAACAAGAAGAAAATGGCAGTAAAGAAACACTAAGTACAAAGAAGACAAAGGACAAATAAAGTATACAAATCAAGAAAATATATATAAGTAAGATATTTTCCTATTCTTCTATCTCAAAACCGTGTAATGGATATATTAGCACAGTATAAAGAATAATACATTATATCAGTAACGTCAGTCGGTCGAAAAATTGAAACTCCCCTCCCCTTGCCTCGTCCGCCCGGCTGCCGGCTGGTGCACCACCAAACCGGTTTTGGCAGTGCATCGCTTATGCTTGAGCCGTATACAAGTCCCCTGTAACTACTCGAGAAAATTGCCGGATGCAGGTGCACGCGGCACGCTTTAGTTTTGGGAATATCAAAAGTGCCGACACGAACTGACGATACTGATATAATGTAGTATTCTTTATACTGTGATATTAGTTGTAAAAGTCCACTTAGGAAATGCAACAAGTTGTGTCAACCTTAACTTTTTCAATCAGAGAAGCCTGTCATGCAAAACAAAACTAATATTAAAATAAAGTACCATATCGGTACTTGTACATCTCTGGGCATATATTGCACTTTTGGACAAAAAGCCACAGGACAATGGGACAGTTTGAGAAGGTAGCTCAACAACTAAAGGGAACAGAAACAGACAGGTTGTTTCTCTTCTTTGCATTTAGTGTTTTTTAACTACCATATGTACATACAATTTACTATGTTTTAGCCCTGAGGAAGACCTCAATTAAAGGTCGAAACGTCGAAACTCCTATTTTCTTTTGGAGTGGTTTTGACTTTGATTGTAGGAGCTCCTCTCCAAACACATTTACGTAGATTCTGTTCCTGTCAATAACCCTCACCACAGTCTACTTTGCAGTAACTCACAGGCTGGTGATTTTTTCAAATGAGTAATTTTGTCTTCTAATAATGTTCGCCCTTTCAAGCTCCCTAAGTTTTGCAAAGGACATTTTGTAAGAAGTAAAAGGTATCACAATAAAAAAGACATAAAGAAAATGGTGTTGGTATTGGTCTTAACAAGAACCACATGCCACGACCATGGACTAGATTATTCTTCTAAAATGTCCTCTGCCAGCTCTGACTTCCTGTTGTTAACAAGAGAAATCTTTTGTGAGTGTTGACATATTGGCTAAGCATCTCTCGTGTTAAAATCTTATAGATAACTAAATCATTTTGATGTTATTTTCTCCAATATTTGACACTGGAACTGGTATCGCCTCCTTCGTGTTGCTCAAAGTTTGTGCTACCACAGTATAGAGAATATATACCAGTAACGTCACCACTCGGAAATATCAAAGAAATTCAGAGTTCAAAAGCGTTTTGCCGCAGTGTGCGTTCGAGCGTTGTATCGCTAATTGGGCAATGTATTCAGTATAGACCCGTGGCGTAAAGTGGCCAAACTTTTGTTTACTTTATCCGAAATCTTAGGCGAAGTAAGAGGGGAAGAATTGTTAGCCAAGAGCGGTCACGTGATAGAGTGACGCTACTGTTATATATTCCTTATACTGTGATGCTACCTTTCAGGGATTTCAGTACTCAAATCCAGGCTAGGTTCTACAAGTCCAATGGATAACAGAGGATCATTGTAAGGAGTCACTGTAATATTCTGTTCTGAATTTGGAGAAATTTTATCCGCCGTACGCCCACTATTTCCATTAGTTGACGCAAACTCCTTATCGCCAAATATGAGAATATTTAGTTTATGATCATAGGAGAAAATAAATTCGTCCTTGATCTTCACAATCAACACTTTATGCTGAATCTCAAGTTTTTCTCCAATTATGGGGGTGACACAGGACTATTCTGTCTGTAGGGCGTAGTTAAAAAAACATTAATGTTCTCATCCGCTTAATTTGGTATCACTAATAAGGGAATGGATCTCCAGCTGGCTCACTTCTGGGGGATGTAGCTGCGGCAGCCTCTTCGACACTTAAAAAAATAATAAAAAAAAACTTATTTTAGAAAAGCTGAAACTTTGTTGACATGTTTATTATGTTGCACACAAATAGAAAAACGTATCCAGCTGACTTGAGAGTGGGGGATTATGCCCCAGCTGGTCACGTGAACATGTCAAAAATATGCATTTGGTGAAATTTCATTCGAATTGAGTTTGTTACGTTCTTAGGGGATTGCAAGCGTGCCCTTGCGATCAAAAAACAGCAAAACAAAAATTCCGAATTTTTTTTGAAAATGAGGGGTTACAACTTATTTCACATATCTCAACTTTGACGGCCTGTAACTTAAGAACGCCTGGACCGATTAGAGTGAATCCTACTGTTTTGTCCTTTTCTTGATGCCATCTTTCACCTGCCACCATCGGAAGTTCCGTAGGTGCAATATTTTCGGCGATAGACCCTTCGTAGATTGATTTTTAGACACATTTAGAATCGTGTTTTTGGACTACTTTTAAAAAACTCTTTATCGGGTAAATTTATTCGAATTGAGTTTGTTACTGCAAACGAGCCATTCCGATCAAAAACAGCAAAAAAAAATCCGATTTCTTTTTTGAAAATGTTCCGAGGGGGTAATACGACTTTTTTCACATTCGCAACTTTGACCCCCTGTAACTTGAGAACGCCTGGACCGATCGGAGTGATTCAACTGTTTTTTCCTCTTCATGATGTCTTCTTTCACCTCCCACCATCGAAAGTTCCGACGATGCAATATGCAAAAAAAATCCGATTTTTTTTTAAATGTGCAAAGGGAGGGGTGTTACGACTTTTTTCACATTTCTCAACTTTGACCCCCTAGAACTTAAGAACGCCTAGACCGATAGGAGTGAATCCAAGTATCTAACTGATAAAATCAAAGATGCAGTGCAAGTTAACCACGCGGAGAGCGTTGTCTCTTTGATGGCAGCAACTGGACACTTTTTCCCCACTAGTGTAAAGCTAGATATTTTTTTGTTTCATTTGTTAAGTTAACTAGTAGTTTACCAAATTTCAGCTTTTCTGTTATCAGTTCACTGAATGCATATTTTTCACTTATTAACATGACCAGCTGGGGCATAATCCACCACTCTCAAGTCAGCTGGATACGTTTTTCTATTTGTTTACAACATAATAAACATGTCAACAAAGTTTCAGCTTTTCTAAACTAAGTTTTTTTCTATTATTTTTTTACGTGTGGAAGAGGCTGCAGCAGCTACACCCCCCGGAAGTGCGCCAGCTGGAGATCCATTCCCTTATTTCTGATACCAAATTAAGCGAAGGAGAACATTTTCAGTTTTTCTAAAATGACTAACACAAACGGTCGCTGGCTCCCAGTCTATTAGTTGCCGCTCGGTCTTCTAAACGACGGCGACGGACGACGACAGCTGCCCTACGACAGCAGTTTCTTTTGATACACACAAGTTCTCGCGACAGCTCAAGCATTCGAGACGCTTCGAACTCAAGGCCCCGAATTAGTGCCTCGCTGATCTTCCTGGGCTCTATGAGAGGTAGGTGATAGCTCCTATCATTATCCCGAAATCCGTCGATCAATCTTTCGGCAGCTAACTGGTTCTGAAAACAGTCAGGGAGCTGAAGGGTGAATTAAGGTGTATTTCTAATCAATTTGCAATTGAAGTGAAACTTCGACCCGCTTGTTTGCTCAATGGCTGTCAAATGTTTCCATTTACAATTCAATTCATGCTCAGCACGGGCAAGCACGCGTGCCGATGTCGTCAAAATTGTTTGCAAGCTTTTGAAATCCGTGCTGACACGAGTTGGCAATAGTTATTAAAACTATAAGTTGAAAGTGTACTACATATAAACCAACTATGAATCACAAATATAAATGAATAACTTAAATAATGTTTTGTGGAGTAACCTCTTAATGTATATGACACACAAAAACCAATTTCTGCTTGACATGACATTGAAAATGCATAAATTCCAATCCAGTACGCGTGTCGAAGTTTCACTTCAATTGCAAATTGATTAGAAATGCACCTTTAGCCGGTCTATGTCCGCCTCAAATTCTTGCAAAGATTTATCTAATTTTTGCTTAGCTGGGCCTGGAACACGGTTTCTTTATGGCCATTTTGGAAACGTTGCAGAGCGTGTACTAGAGCTCCATAATTATTTTGCTACCCTGCCGACAGTGATTGAAGTAATTCAGCTGCGTTCCCGCGAAGAGTTAGCACTAATGACATTTTAAGAATAGAATTATTTATTATATTTATAGAAATATTTATTATATAGTTTAAGAATAGAAATATTATTATATTACTGAACGGTGCTAATGATGTGGCTTTTGCGATTCGGACTCGCTATTGGCTTTTGCAGCTGCCTCAAATTGAGTTTTATAGATTTCCCAAGTCCTGGTAGTGTCATATTCAGCAGGCTTAACTTTAGGGATGGGCGTGACTAAACTCTCCGTAGACACGTTCTCGTCTTTTAGTTCTTGTTACTGTACGTTCCTTCCCAGCTCGAGAAATTTCTGATCTACTTTTTCCATTGACCACTCCAACAACATCAATTTTTTCTATTATTGATTTTTCACTTCTTGTTCGCTATAGCTTTCGCTATGGCCTACTCTCGATTGTCATTGAAAGCAAAAGTAATTTTCCTCTCAGTCTTTCTTGCTCTTCTCTGACCTGTTTTTGATCTTCCTTTTGCTCTTGATGGCGTATCTCCTGTTCTTCTCTGAGCAGTGGTTGTTCTTTCCTTTGCTCTTGATGACCTCCTTTTGTTCATTGTGCCCTTTTTGGCTGTTCTTCTTTTTGTTCTTTATAACGTCTTTCCTTCCTTTTGTTGTCGCGTAAGGGTCAGCAGAGCGGCAAGTTGAACCTCCATTGTTTTATGCAGGCGTAAACAAGTGATGTACGGTTATTAAGCACTCAGCTACAGTTAAATACTATTAAGTCCTCAAATTCCTACTGGAATCTCACTTCTGACACCAATTGTTGCTAACTTGGGGTTCGAATAATTTCAGTGTAACTGATTTTAATTAAAACACTATTTATTTACCCAACAGACAAACGCAAATAAAATCCGTCAATTTATAGTCCACTATCTATTACTGACACATTTACTATAGCTCTCTATTCGTTCTATTAGCTTACTCATATTGGGATCTGTGGAGGTCTGTGGCGTAACTAAAGGTCGGCAAGTAATACTCTAATGTCATAGTATGTGACATTAGAGAGAGGTGTTCATTATAAAACTTCGTCTAGCAAGCTATGAAATTTTGACAGAAAAGGATGACATAATCAAAATAAATGGACTTTTGTTTCTCCATCCTTTTCTTTTGACATTTCACAGCCAACTAGATGAAATTTTATAATTAACACCCCGTATTTGTCATTTATATGCGTATTTGCGACGTAACTAGAAAGGTTTTCAAAGTTTTTTATCCACGATATTATGAAGGTTGAATACGTCTGTTTGGCGTTGATTAAAGCCCTTCTAATACACTAGTGGATTAAAAGTCTTCTATCACACTTTTTTTTAAATTGTTGTAGAAACGATTTCCAGACTGTCTAATTTTCACCTCAATATCATTGTAAAAATAAATTTGTCAAACTTGACATTTTTCAAAACCAGGAATTTTCACCTGCTTCCCCACTCCTAGTTGATTGATTTTAGCCGTTGTCGTGGATAAAACGTTGAATTAAATTCGGGGATTAACGACCTTAAATCCTCCCGCAAAAATAAAACTGTCGGCTGCGACTCAAGTGAACATTTTTCTCGTGGATTAAAGGCTTGTTAATCCCCTTATATAATAAATAACTATAATCTTTGTGTTGAAATCATTCATACTTTTGGTGGTGTCATTTCCATATGTTGCCATGAAGAGAACGTTTTTCCTTCTCTAGTCAATAGTTGAAACGTACAAACGTTGTAGTATGTACATAATCAGAAAGTAAGCCATACAATTACTTTTGTTTAGTTCTTAGGGTGACTTTTACAACTTCAAGTAAAACTTCAGATTGAAGATAAAACACCAGACTTGATGTACTTTGCATTGTTTACCTGACAGATAAACAATGCAATGTAGGTTATATCTGGAGTTTTATCTTCAATCTGAAGTTTTACTTGAACTTGTAAAAGTCACCCCTAGTAATGCTAACCTTGTTTGCTTAAACCTTTAAGATCTCTAAATTCTTAACATTTCCTTCAGCCGGACAGGTAAGAAACAACATTTAAAAAGAACGATATTTGTAGTCTGTAGGGATTTTTAAATATGTGCGTTATAAAATAACTAATATGGGATCGATTTTAGGAAATGGCTTACTTTACCTTTATCATTCCTTCAAAACGAGATGAATTGCTTACTGAAAGTGATGACTACTACGTTCGAAGTTTAGTTGGTCCAAAAGCTATCATGCAAAAAGTGAAAGGTATACCTCGTTTATTTTATGTTCATCGGTACTAACATTGATATAATAATTATTGTAGAAGTCAAACAGGCCATTAGTGATGAAGGACCGGAATTTATTTTGGAGAATTTTCCTTTGTATTATTCAATCCTACATTACGCGAGTAATCTCCAAAAGGACGTTATTCATAAGACATATAAAGATCTTCACAAGGGTTGGTAATAACATTTTATTGTACACCTTGGGATGGGTGCATTACTACAATTAATCGAGTTCTGTCACAAACTTCTGGCGAAATAAAACGGACCTCTCGGCTTTTCGTGTGCACCAACAAGTTTATGACGGCATAACTTTGAAACAAATTGACAGATTTTTTCGTGCGTCGGTTTTTGGATAGGTTTGTCGTTGAACTAACGTTACAGGGGTACCACGGCATTGAAAAAGCAGTTAGGCTAAATACTACAGGGTTGACAAAAAACGTTATTTAGTTTAGGTTATTTTTTTTGATGTGAAGCTTTATTCCAAAATTGTTTCGATTAAAATATAATTTGCTAGACATTTTATTTCAATATTTCATGTAAGATTGATGCATTAGAGTTGGAATTGTTTATCTTGAATCCAATATTAGTAAAGCATGCAGTGGAGAACAAACGATAAAGTTTAACCGAGTTTTCCTAACTTACTAAATAAAAGTCCCATTGGCGAAGTTAATCATAAAGTTGTTTGAATTTTTTAAGGTGGCTAATGAGAATTGTTAGACAGGATGTTTTCTCAGCACTTTTTTTTGCTTTTGTTTGACAGCTCTTTCAAAGCTTGATAGCTACGATGTCATTGACTGGTGTTTTCATTATTTTAATACATGTTCTAATTAAAGCCCGTGTATGAAAGGCACAAAATAATGAAATGTATGCGCAGAATTCAATTTTGTGCACAGAACTGTGTGTTCAAAGTTACAACTTTGCAAACAAATATAAACATTTTTTTTTCCATATAGCATTTTACCTATCTGATCATAGATGTGGGGGGATCATAGATGTGCAAGGATAAAGGATCCTACTCTAAGCAGTTTTGCACGAAAAGTCTGTCGTTTTGGTTCAGAGGTACGCTGCCTCAAAGTTGATGCAAACCAAAACTCAAAAGTTTTGGCAGAACTGTAGTTGATAAACTTATATTTTCAGTTGTTCTGGACCTGACAAAGGCAATTGGATTTTTACTAGAAGACAAATCAGCTATCAATGATGAGCTGCGTCAAAAATATCAAAACGTCATTAAAATGCTTGTCTACATATATATTGAGACAGTACTACTTATTGAAGCAAGAAACGTAATAGAACTAAAAAATCAGGGTGTATTGAAAGGGCGAAAGAAAATAGCCAACGAATCAGTGTTTAACTTAGACAAGAGAGGCGTTATACTGGCGCTAAATAACATTCTTCAGTTAGAAATAGGCCTATTTTGGGATCCGCCTGTAGTAGACGAAAATTTCACAAATATTATCGCCGAAGTCTGCTATAAATTTTTAGAGAACCCAGTTATTAAAGGCGAAAAGGAGGTCAGAGAAGAAATTTTTAATCTAATAGGTAAGCCAAGCATTGGTATTACAGATAGTCTATTACTGTTTGCTTATAATTTCAGGTACATTAGTTAAAACTTATAACCATAGCACAATGTTTGCAATTCGAACAGTCCAGATGATTAAAATTGAAGAGCATCTCATTCAATGTTTTACTGAGGGAGCCAAACAGTTGGTGGAAAAATATAACGCTAAAGGACTGATTCACGCGTTGGTTTGTGAAGTAACTGAGTGGCAAACGGATGAGAACTATCAGGATAGCCAGGTGAGAATTGTTTTATTTTATTTTCTTTATTTGTAGATGAAATGTGTTTATTCCGAAAGTCAATAGTTATTTATGTATCAAGGGCTTAAAGTAGATGTTTATCTCCTGTTTACGCTCTGAGGGCGACGAGCTTAGGAAAGCCGAAGGCCTCTGGCCCGAGAGTTCGTAAGTCGCCCGAAGGCGTAAACATATCTTTGTGCCCGTGGTGCATACAAACTTGTATGTCTCACCAGTACACGTTAGTGTTTTTCAACAAACAATTATTATTAAAATAATCCTAAAATGTATCTATCGAACTAGGCAATATATCGAAAAAAACCCGAACATGTCACTAGGTGTTACATCATTCTTTATGGTCGTGTATCAAAAAGTCAGTTTTGATTTTTTTTTAAAAGTTGTGCAAACGGAAAATTTAAGCAAAATTGCATCATCTTATTTTCCATCCTGTATAATTTACTAATTACTACGTAAATTAGTGTAAGGACAAGTCTATTCAAATTCGCTTCATTCGAAGAAATCCGTTGGGTTATTTCAGAGTTATGCTCTCTCAAACTTGGTGCAAAAATCGAGTGTTCAAAGCAGTTAGCCTGCAGGTTATATTATTATAATTTCAATTATTATTTCACATATCAAGAACCAATAACAAAAAAATGATTGATGGCGTTACGTACAAAACAATAAACAAGGTATGCAATGGGAATTTTCATTTCATTCTAAGACTCCCACTAGTTCAAAATATAGGTATTAATACATACATTTTACAATAAAAAAAACTATAATATAACTTATGTGCAAGGCTAAAACACGTCAACTAACCTAAACATGCACCAAAAATATAGTACTTACTAGCTTCTAACGCCTTAGTTGACAGGTATGCTGGCATATTCTTGTTCTGTAAAAAAATGTACAATATGCTTTACACGTTTATGAAAAAATCTCATTGGAGAAAAGCCTTAAATCGCCTTGATTGTCTCAATACAATCATAGAGAATCACAAACAGTTAACAATTTTGAAAACGCTGTTTTCGATCTTTTAAACGACTGATGAAGCATCATTTCGCAACCTCTAATTGTGCGCATCCCTAGACTAGTTTTGCCGTACGGCGAAACGTGTCTTGAGTACCGAAAATTTCGCAAGTCCTGATTGTGTCAAAGCCTCACTGACGAGCCGTATACGGCAAAACTAGTCTGGGGATGGTCACAATTAGAGCTTGCGAAATGATGGTTCATCAGTCGTTTAAAAGGTCGAAAACATCGTTTTCATAGCACCGACGGCTAAAAATTGATTTCTGTAGTTTTACAGTATTGCGCATCATTTTTCCTTAGACCGGGCAATGACGTTGATACTGGATGAGTGCAATCTCGTTAGGTCAACAAATGGACACAGATGGCGCCACCGGGAGACTTCTCGGTGCTGCTATGAAAGGTGTCTTTTGTACCGAAAATTTCGCAAGTTCTGATTATGTCAAAGCCTCACTGACGAGCCGAATACGGCGAAACTAGTCTGATGAGAGGCACAATACTTATTAGAGCTTGCGAAATGATGGTCCATCAGTCGTTTAAAAGGTCTAAAACAGCGCTTGCTTAGTACTGACGGCCAAAAATTGATTTCTGTATTTGACAGTAATCTGCATCAGTTAACCATTTTGTTTATAGAAATTTGTTATATTAGAATTCTATAAAAACATTTAGGGGCACTTTTAAAGCAGAACTCGTTGCCGTACTCAATTTTTTTGTGCTTATTTACATCTTTAAATGAAGTTAAAACGTTATGACGGTAACATCTTTTTTAAAATGGTCATCATAGTTGGCCATGACTATGATGACCTGTTATGTCGAATGATGTTCTAATAGACGTTTTCTTTCTGATTTTAATGATGTGCCTCGTGATGGGTCAAAACAAACCAAATCTTCAAAAAATAAGAAATTTGGTGTTTCAGGTATTATTTTACATCATTAATAAAATCTCTCTGCTAGTGACGTTAATATCGGTTGAATATTTTTGACATTTCTTAATACCGTCACTATTTAACGTAAAATTTTACTAATACCAGCAGAACAGCAAAAATAACTATTTTCTGACTGGGTTGGTTTAGCTCGAAATTAAAATACTGCCAGCAAAGCGTTTGCGGCCTGATAAATGCATTGATATAGTAATTTTTGCTCTGCTGCGATGGTATTGGTGAAATTTATTATAAAATGTCAAAAAAACCCATCAGAATTGAACGTCACTATTCCACTGCCAACTTAATTTTAAGCCACAAAAATACTAGACGAACTGCACTTAAATGTGCAACTTTGCCCCAATTCAACCGAATCTGTACTTCCTACGGTTTACGAGTTGCAATGATGAGCAGCGAATTCGAAAAACCCTGTATCTGCCATATATGCAGTTAAGCATTTGTGAATATATTCCGCTCTCAAGTTGTCGCATTTTACGGAAATAAGTCATAATAAATGTATGTTCTATCTTGCTCCGTTTTTGACGTGTAGTCAAAGTTGATTTTTTTAAAGTTTTTTTATAATATTTTGCGATCCAAGGTCAATGATGAAATGATGCTTTTATTAAGTAAACCTTTTCTTATTTAGAATTGATCGGGGAACAAGGCGGAGGGGTAAGATACAGCATACTGAAAAAGTTTTTTAATCAGATTTTACACAAGGAAACAACCTTATTACCACAAGTGGCGCCTCTTAAACATTTGCAGCAACACCACATATCGTACTCGAATTTCTCGTCGCCAAGAAAAAAATTATACTATATCTCACCGAGATATTAAATTTACATCAGAAAATATTTATGAAAAAGTAGAAAAAATAAAAATATGTTGACGCCTTTTAAGACGAAAACTTATCAAGATATGACATACGTTCACCTAAACTTTTTTTCACGAAATGGGACAGGGACAAGGACATACTCCTTGCAGTTAGTCATCATTTGCCTGACACTCTGTGTACACAAAAAATATGTTTGTAAGTAAGGAAATTTCTTATTTTAGGGTGCTAGGTACTGTGGCCAGTTTATAACTGCTCTAGCTGTTTCGATGCCGGATCTTATGTTACCCGAAGTTTTGTATTTCAACAAATACTTGCATCATGACGTAAGTATTCTTTTATCTTTAGAACATTAGTTTTAAAAAATAAGGGTTACTGTGAAATGCTCCTTAGACGTGGTCAGAAATATCATTGCAAGTAAATTCAATAAAAATAGCTGATCACTAACCTTAGTTACTAAAAAAAAAAAAAATTGAAAATGATGATTATTAAACCTCTATCATAAAATATTTATTATCCATGTAGTGACTCAGAAAAACAGTCTCGCTCTGTCCTTATTCATATTTTTATTAATATTCGTGGTAAGAACTTAAAAAATTGCTATCATTTATTTTTAGTCAGCTACGTTGCGGAATTCTGTTCTAAATGTCATTACCGAAGTCCTGATACACGTTTTAAATAAGCCGTCCCTTAGTAAAGAGGAAAGCGAGTATAAGGAGGGCTTCATGACCATCCTTTACGAACACATGGGCGATATTTCTGCTCACGTTCGGTAAGTAATCCAATACTGTAGTGTGTAATAAAGCAGCAGTTGAAACGGTACACCCCAAATTTTGAACGAAAAGCCCATGTTTAAACTGCGTTAAGGAGTTATGTACTGGGTTATACACTGTGTCCCAAATTCGATGCTCACCATCTCGGTTAATATTGAAGTTACAGAAATGTTTAAATTAGGGAAGTTTTAGAGGATGTTATGTTTATTTTAAATGTCTTGAAACATGAGCTAGCGTTTTTGCTTTTAGAAATAATTTGAAAAAACTGAAAATCGGCAATTTTTTGTTTGGCCATTATTATGCATACTGTTTATTTGACAGCTGTCAAACTTTGACATTGCTGGGGCACTTTCTTATGCTGAATATTTTTCGAGGTTAGGATACTAACTTTGGTTTTTCATACGGGAGCCATATTTAATTTGAATATCACCGAATAGCGGTAAAATTTACCATTTCATGGATGTATCACCTGGTATAAAAAAATGTTACTACACATGAATAAGACATATTCTTACTAGTTAATATACTACGAACGCCAATCTTTCCCCACGGATTAAAAGTGCAGCTTCTAGTGACCTATGGAAACCAAGATTAGGCTCACTGCTTGCTAATGCGCACATTCTTCTGCGCAAGACGTATGCGGAGGACACGCCCACAAAAATAATTGCGTTTTTGGCCGGACGCCCTACTGCGCTCTCGGAGTATTCTCATCCTTCTATTCGCAATGAGAAAACAGAGGATGGTAGTAGTCTCGCAGCGCACAAAGCAGTCTACCGAAAACTCTAGAACGACAAAAGTTTGAGGTTAGGTCAACTCTGAGTACTTTTTGACATGAAAAGAAAATTTGTAATAACGAAAGATCAAAGATTTGTTTTTTGGATTATAGGCTCGTATTTATTTTAAAACAAATTAGTGTAATAAGTAATAAATACTCATCGGGCGGCTTGCAACATCGCTTGGTGGTAGTGAAAGTGGACCGTTCCCGTTAAAGATCGCGTAGGTTTAAATACTTTGTCCTACGACAATAACACCAAGACTATCAACTGTATTGTGTATTGATTTCTTGATACCTGACTCGTTAGCCAAGGCAAGGAAGGGCGACAAAAGACTATCAAGTGTATTGTGTATTGATTTCTGGATAGGTACCTGACTTGTAAGCCAAGACAAAGAAAGGCGCCAATATTTTATAGGATGATTAGACTTTTTCTGATCATGAAAATGGTGAGTATTGGGTCTTTTTGAGATTTTTTGATTATAATTAATTAAATTAAATTACATTATTATGGTTTTATTATCAATATCAACTACTGACTAATGTGTAAATGTTATGCGCGTACCCGCCAAAATAAAACCTAAAAAGTTAGGTTAACAGCAAATGACGTTGAAAGCATTACGGCACTGTCATGTGTAAATTATATTTAGGAATAGAACAGAAGCTTATTTTAAATAAATTATGAGTTTTTAGTTTTTTCTTTCACCACACCATGCTAATTTGCCAAGTTAACTAACAGCTCAAACATTTTAGAAACTAAAAATAATTCTTAGTATTTTTTATATTGATATAATACATTATTAAATATTTTATATTTCGGCGAAAACTTAATAAAACATAAAGCTTGGCATCGTCGATTTTTCAAAATTAAGGGGCGCAGCTTGCCAGCCGCGCATGCGCTTTTGTTGCCACTGAGCCGGACTTTTTCAGGCTGAACTTTTTAATGTTACGTTATAATTATATGTCAATTATTATTTATATGGAATAAGAGCAAAAACTTTAATATTACATGTAATGAAACGAGGAATGCACTACGCCAACCATTTTGTAAACAAAACAAATCAACATGGTAACGTACAATACAAATCTATATGTCATTCTTATATTATTGGTATCTAGTTGGCGTTGCAAATCTGACTTTCACATTTTTATCGTATCTTCTCAATATGTGGCTAAGAGAAGTTATGCTTCAAAAAAAAAAGATTTTTGTTGAAGTTGTGTCAAATTAATAGATATTTACTTAACAAGTGCGGAAAGTGGTTTTTATCGCACGCATTTAAGCAAACGACGCGAAGCCGAGTTCAGTCGGTCACATTATGTGTCGAATCATAGTGCGGTATTATAGGCACTTCCGCACGTGTTAGGTACACCATTTTTATTACAATATTTAACAAGTATGGCACAAATACGAAACTAACTTAACTTTTAATTTACATAAACTGTTCGAAATGTCGGCCATTTTGATTGACACATTCCTGACATCTTTTTATTACAGCTTTTTATTACGGACTTGAGTACACGTTTGTAAAATCTTTTTGTAAAATCTACCACTGATACATCAACAACCACTAAGTCAAAATTTCTCTCTTTTCCATACATCAAAGAGATATATAGAAAGTCAAACGTCTCTTTCACAACCCACCTGACAGAATTAGCACCTAAAAATCACTTAACTGTGGGAAATATGAACACCAAATTAAAGGACAAAGATGACATACCACAGGAGTAGTTTATAGCATCCCCTGTGGAACGTGAGGGATTTACAGACGCCCAATCTGTTGCAAAATAGGCTGGCTTCGCATAGCAGTGATTGCAGATTCTCCAAGGCTGGTAGTGCACTCTCTCAGTACTTTCTTGATACGGGACACCATATGAACTTCACTGATTGCCGCATTCTACTCTAACCTGATACAAATATGCGTCCCGAAATTCGCAGGAACAGGACAATAACATGGACAAATCCCAGGATGTTTCCGGGTTTTTTAACGTCCCCAACTTGTCGATCCACACTCCACATGTTTATTCCCTGGGGTGGGTTTTCTGCTTTTGTGGTTTCACATCGCTTATTTTTGTTTTGAGTTTATCCAATACCCAGAGAGCCGAACGTCCGTGAAGATTTTCTTTGTTTACACCTGCACCTTACACCCAACCATACACCCAACCATATACGGTCATGGTTGGGTTTGTTGTGCTGTTGTTGGTAGTGTCAACGGAGGAGGGTGTGGTTGGTGGTGTCAACGGAGGTGGGTGTCGCTCGTAGTGTCAGCTATTGACTTCCTTGAGGGGCGTATATACTGTCAACAACTGCATTGAATCTTTGACAGCAGGTTTAATTTAGAATAAGAACAAAACTAGATTTTAAAAGATAAAAAAATATTTTAAATTTTAAATTCTAAGAAAACAACGTTTTTTGTAATTTGGCCATGTAGTCCTTAAGATTAGGAGGGGAAAAAGGACACCACGGCTGCAGTTATGAGCATTGTGTTGACCCGATATCGGGAAAGGAACATAGCAGTAGGTAAACTTCACTGTCTATTAATTTTGCCCTAATCCATAATTTTGTAGCCCTGAGGAAGGCAATAAAAAAACATTGCCGAAAGCTTGGTCGCTAAAGAGTTTCATTCTTCGATGCCTAGACCGATTACCCGAGAAACCTATTTCCCTGTAAATTTTCCGGTCGAAATACCTTGTCTATTAATTTCACCATGCATATAATGAACATTCTTCAGAAAAAGTAGTGTTATACAACAACTTTCTGTATAGAGTACTAAAGAATTCGACGATTGAAGTCATTCTCACTTAGTTCCTGTACTAATTTGATGACTTAAGGATGAAGTTGTAAGTCATGTGTTTCAATCTCCGAAGACCTGGGCCGCGCTCACTCCTCATCGGACGAACACATTCATCTTTAGTGTTTTGGACGGAACCAGTTAGTTACGTAAGAGAGTTGTAACATTTTGGGGGGGGGGGGGGGTGATTTAAATAAAATGCTCGGGCTGCTGCTCTCGCCGATTTATTGTTTTGACAATGAAAAAATTAGAAATAATTACAAACTTTATATTAGGATTACGATAGACAATAGATAAAACCACAAGTAACAATGATACTTTTTAACATTTTATTGATACAAAATTCCATTATTTCTAATCAACCAGATAATTGAAATAAGAAATAAAAATATGATCATGTAGGGGAATAATAGTATATTATTAAACGAGCTTTTTGTGATAGCCATTGTTCCCGTGGGAATAATGGCCATAAAAAAACGAGTATAATACTATACTTTGTCCACGGCCATTGTCTAATAATTACAAATTATAAAATCTATAAATAGTGTAAATAAAATTATTGAAGTGTCAAAGTGACACTCGCGTTTGACGGCAAAACCGATGTCACCAGTGCATTTTTTACGCTGCAGCATTTGATGTTGCATTGTTGCCTACTCCTACTGGTTGCCAAGGCACCATGTATAACTTAAATGGCGAACGGGAATAATGATATTATTCCCGTAGTTTCAACTTATTTATCCTTCTGACGCTATATAAGCGCTATTTAACTTTTGTCAACAAGCTGAATATCAATATATTATTAAGTGGCCGTGGACAAAATTACTTTTCAAACAAGGTATAACACAACCTTCATTTTAATATAAAAATTTCTCAAAACGAAAACAAAAAAGTATTTTCGGTGGAGGCTTTCCTTGGGGCACCCTGTATACGACAATCCTCCTTAAAGGAAACATCGTTTATAGAGCGAACAAATTTCGATTATTTTACGGTTAGGAAATCTCGGTGGCTAGAAGTGATATAGAAAACAAATGAACACTCTTCGGGGTTTTCTTTTTAAGGCCCAAGTCATTTGAGACATTAAACATTTTCCATAGTTTTTTATGTTTGGGTTATCAAAAGTTTTATTGTGGACATCTCTTAAAGTTTCTCGGATTTTCTTTGTAGACCTAGGAATGTTCTCACACCGTACGTGGTTGCAAAGTCATTGAATTCGAAGATAATTTTTTAAATGTGTCACGTTTTCCTAATCCAACTGCAAGAAAATTGTTGCGCCTCTTTCTCTGGCCTCAAGCGGACTTATTGTATAGCTGCTATTTTCTTTTTTTTTCAGCGCTCGAGTGATGCAACATTGGGCGAGGTTGCAGAAGGAAGATGCCATCCCTAAACATTTTGTAAATGAAGTTTTAGACAGAGTGGTAAATGGTCATTTGCACGACAAGGCAACGCTAGTAAGGAAGAATGCTGCGAACTGCGTCACCACATTTCTTGCGCATAATAGCTACAGTGCCGAAGTAAGTGACTTTCTAATAATTAAGTCCATAATTAAGGGAGTGGATCTGTGCATGATTTCGAGAAGAAACTTTCATATGAACATAGAATGTACTCTCTGTTTAGGTTAGATACTTTTTTCAGAAGTCAGGCCTCTTCGTATCTTTCCAAATTGGATTGTGGTGCGCTACTGACTTTATTGACTGATTTTGATAATCTGAACTCTTTTCTTCAATTTAGAAAGGTTTTTGTTCATTGCAATTTTTCGTATCTTTGACAATTTTCGATTTATTTGCAAAAGTATGTGGCATAGGTCGAAATTTCATATAAAAGTTGAATAACGAATTGCATGAAAAAGTTAAAAAGAATTGCAATCACAAATATTAGTTTTTTAAATAACTCGACAAAATGTTAAGAACCGAAACAAAAAACGTACCCTGGTGAAAGGAAATGAAACAAAAATGAATTAATAATAAAAAAGCTTGCAAAAAAGTAAGCAAAATACAAAAAGCTTTGTCAATAACAACGAAAAACGAAAAATTAGAAAAGAAAAAGAAAAAATGCGCCTCTAACAGCTGATTTCCAAATATTCACAAAAACTTTTCAAAACGAACCCTTTTATTTTTAATAGAAAGGTCGCATCTACGGATGACACATTGTGCAGCAGCTCTCTGCAGCATTCTGCGGGTGTGATTTTTAGAGCTGCTTGAAATATCCTTTTCCGGAAGGTACCTTCGTTGTTAACGGACTCTGCATAAACCTTGCTTTTCGTTGTGCCCCTTACAAAAAATCCAAAGTGGTTAAATCCGGAGAGCGGGGAGGCCAAGATCGGAGGCAGTCCTGACCACGACCCCTCTATCTTCCCGGAAAGATGTTATGTAGCCATTGCCTCAGTGGTAATGTAAAGAGTGTTCATAAAAAAAAAGCCTCGTAGCAAGCCATGGAATTAAAACTCTTGTCTCTTGTGAGATAAGTGCTCAAAAAAAAAAATGAAAATCGGAACATTTTATGACATTTTCGACTTTCAATTGTTTTTATGAAGTCATCTCAGACCTACTGTTCTAATTCTATGCTACTTGTTATTCCTTACTTGTCTCAAAAACCATTATGAAAATTCTCTTCTACGTGGTAAGTGTTCGGACAATAAATTCTGAACTTTCCGCAAATGATATGGGTGACGACCATCTGCTTTCAAAGTTCCAATCACACCGCTTTGCGAATATCCTGATTATAAAGTACATCTGCGCGTGCTGCTGGAAGGCATTTCATTGAAATGCTCTAAGATATTTTGTGTTCTTCTGTTCCTTGAAAGGAGTACCAAAATTCCTTCTGTTCGCAATTGCAATGAAGTTGATGCTGTTGCTTCTTAGACGGTGAAAACTTGTTGGGCAATCTTCTTAGAGAAAATCTGCGAGCGTACTCAGCTACTGAAGCGCGCACATTACCATCATAATACACGTAAACAAACACAATATCCGCGCAAACAACTGTATTGTACAGTCTACGCGTAAACGCATTAAAATGTAAGTTAACAAATTGTCATGTCAAAAACTGTCAAACTTCGACGCAAATCTTCAATTATTGTTGTCAACACATACTTTTTTTTTATAAGCGGCCATTTAAAAGCCGCAGTGCTCTCATTTCGGGATACACTTTTTTTTAATAAGTCTGTTGCATGTTTTTATTTCTTGCATTTTATTGTTTATCAATGGTTTAGAGTTATTTTAAAAAATAATATTTGTAAGTGCAAGTATTTGTAATTATAGTGTAAATGTTTTTTTTTCAAAATGGCATCTCCATCGAAAGTCGGGTTAGCGGCTTTAAAGTTCATTCAAAATATGAAGTGTGCCGTTTCATGTGATGCTTAGTTAGTTTATATTGTTGGGTTCACCGGCAATATGTTTAAAGTTTTCTCTTAAACGTCGATCACGTTAGTCCACTAAGAGAAATTCCAAATTGTAATTTGCAGTTATCTTTAACAAAAATGAAGGCGGAGCTAGCAGCAGCAGAAAATTTATTAGGACGGTTACTTCCCCGTATAGAGGAGGCTAAAAAGTTTAAGTCGGAAGAACTAGAGGCCGACTGGCTGAAAATACTACCGGACATTAAGACCATACTAAAAGAAGAATTGGAAAAAGAGGGTAAGTGTTTGATCACTTTTTGAAGGGTAATAAATAAAGGTAATATTTCTTGATAATACTAGATACTGCTAGACAAAAAAAAATTACAAAAAACGTTTATATAAACTGCTAACGCAAAAGATCGATACCCCAAAATTTTTTGTCATTTTTGGGGGTCTGTATCTCGGAAATGCCTTAGCCGAAATTTAAAACCTAAAGAAATTTTGAAAGGTCGTTTCTTCTAGAATTACGGCGGGAGATTGATCTTAAATAAGTTATTCTCAAAAGGATATACAGGGTAAAGAAAAAAGCACTGCAAAATGGTTGCATTTCAACCCACTGCATTTGGTAGGTAGCGTAATTTCAGAACATTCATTGTTATGACATTTAATGGCGTTAGTTGATATTTCGGGACATGTTCGGCAGTTTTTGGTGTTTTGGTCCAAAAAATAAATTACCAGGGTTTTTCAAAAAGTTGACGCGCTTTTGTATGTCACCCTGTATCGCGAGAATGCCGCAGCCGATTTTAATAAGATAAATGATATCTAAAAGATAACTTGTTGTAAAATCAGCGACGTAGACTTATAGTTAATAAAACAATTTTATTTTATTTTGTACAACGATGGCAAAAAATCTAATAAAAACCTGATTAAAATTTTGTTTACTACGATGTCATGACGGGACCTTTAATTTTAAGACTCTTTTTGTAATGACATTTAAGAGCTATGGTCGATATCTCGGGACGTTTCTGGCGGTTTTTTGGTTTTTTTGCCTACTAAATCAGTGACAGGGCGTTTACAGAAAGTTTGAACTTTCTTGTAAGTTACAATACAAGGTATCCTGAAAATAACTGGGAAATCCCTAGGCAAAAATAGGGCACAATGTTCCAACAAACATAACCCTCAAACGCTTCGTCTCCGAGATACTGGGTGTTTTTTTTTATAGCTCTTAGAGATTTTGAGATATTTAACTCAAATTTGAATATAGGTAACCATTTATTATCTACGTCTTATTTTTTCTCTGGTTGTATCTCTTTTACCCTCACAAACTTTTTGTAGCACGCCTCTGATCGTTTTTTCTTAAAAGTCTGAATTCTCTATTCAATTTAGAAACTTTCTTGCCTCTTGCATCTTTGTCTTCTCTCCCACCGTTTTCTAGAAATTTGCAAAAGTGTCTAGAAATGCACATAATTATCGGCTTAAGGCTACGTTGCTGAAATCGGCAGCGGCATTATATCATTCATTCTTACACATTTACCATTATCTATAGGGCAACTTACCGAAAGTGCCCACTTTTTGAAAAACCCCGGTAATATTTCTTGACACTTACCATAAAGGGGGTGTTCATTTGAAAATGTCAACTCAACTGCTTGCCAATTGCTTTACAACACTCAATTCTTTTACCAAGTTTGAGAGAGTATAACTGTGAAATGGACTAACTGTTTTCTTCGATCGAAGCTAATTCGGGTAGACCTGCCCCACACAGGGTGGCCAACTAAGAATGCGAGATACTATATCTGGAAAAATATCCAGATAGAGGCTTGCGGCAAAAAAGTTATTACAAATAGTTGGTGAAGTTAGCGGGATTAGGACAAATAATGCACCTCTTCTTTATTCGAAAATGGCCGACGTTTCGACTGTTTATTTAGTCTTCATCAGGGCTAAAACCCAATGAGTTAAATAGTAACAAATCCCTGGGCCCAACATAAAATTGCAAATAATGTTTGTCACATAATGGAACGTAAAATCATATACATCTATTACATCTATAAAAAATAAAAAAAAATTTCAAATTTTAAAAATTTTTAAAAAAATTAATAAAATTAAACATAAATTATTCACCAACTACTTACAACTTAAGGACGCTAATTACAACAATTTTATTACAAATCTTCAGGGAAAAACCTAGAAAATATTTTCATGCTTCTGAAATGGCCGCTAAGGGGCCATTTCTTCTGGCAATCTTGAATACAAAAAAGTGTGTTTTTGTGAGTTCCACTATATTAACCTAACAAAAAAAAATACCCGATCGGATATAGTCGAGGATAATCTGAAGCTTTTCTGTTTGAAAAGTTTTGCTGTATCTCTAAAGAAAAAGTGGTGAGGAGTATTCGAAGGTTTCCGTAAACAACACCCTGTATCTTCGAAGCGGCTGAGCCGATTTTAACAAACTTGGGCTAGTTATAAAGACCTATTCTTGGGCTACAAATGTTATAATATTTGAAGTTTTATTGGTTTCAT
Source organism: Taphrorychus bicolor (assembly GCA_951812265.1). Classification (NCBI taxonomy): domain Eukaryota; kingdom Metazoa; phylum Arthropoda; class Insecta; order Coleoptera; family Curculionidae; genus Taphrorychus; species Taphrorychus bicolor. The sequence continues at coordinate 36,416,449 of OX638301.1, read as the reverse complement.
ATGGCGCCGCTAGAGGGCTTTTTTTCGAAATTCCGACAGAAATGGTTAATTTTCTAAAAAAAAATAAATGCATTCACATAATTTTTTTTTTCATGAAAAAGTTGCTAAATTATGCCTTAACAAGCTGGCGAAAACCACATCTCGATATCTTCTTCATAGAAGAAACTAGCAAATGTGGTGCAAGTTTAACATTTTTCTTACCCCTGGTATATCTAACGGATGTGGAAGTTACTTTTAGCACATGAAATAGTTCCTGGGATCTTACTGCATTGATCATGAATGAAACATTGAATAAAAACATCAAGCGGAATGCATTTTTAGATTGTTTAATGTGACTATTGCCCGACCTTCTCCTAATTTCGGTTTTAGTGGTCACGTCGATGGTGGCACGAACTGGTGAAAAGGTGGACATTGACGGAGAGAGATTTTTGACTCTTTTAAAAAAAGTTTTTTCGTGATGAAAGTATTAGTTATTATTAATAGAAAAAAAAGTTGTAAATTAAAATTTGTCGCCTCTAGAAAGTAATTACGCAATTACTCCGTCCAAAAGAGAGTAGTAAGTACTTTTGCTTAACATATACATTTAGTAACTTTGACCCACATTTCAAAAAGAAACTTTAATTTCTCTTTCATGTTATATTTTTGTTTGTTTTATTCAAGAGCACTTTGTTGTATTTTATCTTTGCTTTTATGTATGTTTTCTATAATATTTACGCTTTGAAACAAATAGTATAATTCAATGTCGGTAGGGGTATTAGCCCTCGAAGTAGTTGTTTCTATTTGTTTCCTTCTTTATGTATAACTACAAGGTTTTGGAAATGCCGAAAGCAGACAAGTTTTCAAATTTCCAAATTGTAATTATACATGTGCATTTTCGCATATCTTAATTAAACTCTGGTTCTATATTCTTTGCAAAAAGCTTAATATTTTTTTTTGGCTTTTTAGCATTGATTTTTTATTACTTTATTAATTAATTTTAATATTTTTTTTTGCTTTATAAAATGAGCTTTGAAACAAACAGTGTAATTCAATGCCGGTAGGGGTATTAGCCCTCGGAGTAGTTGTTTCTGTTTGTTTCCCTCTTTAACGCTGCAATATTTTTGGAAATATTGAAAGCAGATAAGTTTTCAATTTCCAATTAGTAAATATTGCTTTTTTGCATATTTTAAACTAGAGTTACCTGCGAAAAAGCTAAAAATTTCGTTCACTATTATTAATAGAAGTCCAACCAAGAACCCGCAACAAGCCATAGGATATCCCTAGGTCTTTTTCTTTGAACCTGAGACTCTAGAGACGAGTCAACTGCATCAATTTCATGCTAATATGTTCGAGCAAGTGGACTTTTTTGAAAACATGGTTTATTTCATGTCCCGAGATGTTACATCGTTCTCCATAATCATTTTTTATTTTTTTCTGAAAGTTGCGCAAATGAGAAGTGTAAGCAAAATTACATCATCTTATTTTCGACGCTGTATAATTTCACCGAAGTAACTTACATTCTTTAAACATACCACGTAAGCTAGTCCAAGGATCTGTCTACTCAAATTTGTTTCGATCAAAGAAATCCATTTTTCCAGTTTCGAGTTATGCTCTTTCTCAAACTTCAAACGCAAAAATCGATTGTTGCAAAGCAAATGGCCAGTAGTTTAGTTGGCTGTAAAATGTCAAAAGAAAAGGATGAAAGAAACGTCAAAAAAAAGAAGGAAATGTCAAAAGAACAGTCCATTTCGTTTGATTATGCCATCCTTTTTTGTCAAAATTTCATAGCCTGCTAGATGACGCTGCTTGGAGAAGGGCATATTTTAATAATCATCGTTCCACTTTTACACAGCGCGCCAATTAGCGTTGTTTTGTCCCCTTGATACCCGGAAAGGTTATACAGTCGATCCTATTGTACGGATTCTGCATGGCTGTGTCTATTTCTGTTTTTGATCGCCGGTCGTATAGTGCTGCCTATTAAAAACCTTTTGTGCATATGCTTGGTAATATCCAACATTTTGAACACATAAAAGAAATGTTGCGCTAACAACTATAATTTTGCTTTTGAACTTTTACTGTTTAGGTACCGAGGTTTACGTTACCTTCCCCGATGGGTCCTATGCTGACCATTAAAACAAAATGGGGCGTTTTAAGCAAGAGGGGCTAGCGATAGAAATAACAAGAACTAGTAAACTTCTATTTTATACAACCTGAAAAATGGACCTATTCTAACAAATTAGGACAACGAAAATGAATACACAATGGATCTTACCTATTTTTCCGATAGAGCAGGACCATATTTTCACTCAACAAAACATTCTTCATAGCTCCGTTGGCCTTATTGGTACAAAAATTCTTATAAGAACAAAAGTGGTGCTTTCGCCATTTTTTTTTAAATCTTGAAACAAACTTGTTCGTCCTTCTGGCGTAACGATAGCCCCAACACGACTCCCTCGCAACTTTTTTGCGACCCCGCAAAAAACCGTTTCGTCCGCCACTTTTTTGTGAGTTCTTTTCGATTACCTAGAGCGATTTTTTTTTCCTTTTGAACAGTGAATCTAATGGTGAACGTTAGCCCTTCCAGCGTAACGACCTCCAGACCGGCTCGTACGCGACTCCTTGTTTCTCTATCAAAGTTCTTTTTCATTACGTCAATGAGCGGCTCGAAGTACCCACACGTTGAACAAATTTATTGGTATGGTTTTTAAATTTGGGTCAACTAGTGCTCGGTTACTAAACCAGATATCGGCCGACCATCCTTAAGAATGCCGCAATTTTTATATCTTTTTGCTTCTTTGTGACAATATGTTTTTTCAGTATCTTCATTCATTCACATTCACGTGACTAATATCTGGTGATATTTATATTATATTTCGTCGCAGCAGATAATTTTCTTTGCGAAATTTGTTCCAGATCAACCTTTTGTAGAGACTACTGGTATAAATTAGTGCGTCGCACAGCCTCTCTAGCATGTCAATTTTTCTCCAGCTTCTACTGTTTACAAGGTATCTTATATGCAACTTTTATACCAATTAACCCATTAATCTAGCTTCATCTATATTAGATGAAGCTGAAAACGCGGTTGGGCACCACGGATTGGGCGAGAGAAACGAAAGAGGAAATACCTTGATAGACTTTCTGCATAGCAAAAATCTCTTCGCAATGAACACCTTCTTCCAAAAAAATGACAACAAAAAATGGACATGGATGAGCCCAGACGGAAGGACCAAGAACGCCATCGACTTCATATGCAGCAGCAGAAAAGATATTGTCAGTGATGTAGATGTTCTGAATAGATTCTCAACAGGCAGCGACCATCGCCTAGTAAGAGCGAAAATAAAACTAAACATAAGAAAGGAAAGAAACAACATGATCCTAAAAAAGAGTCACAAAAAATGGAACTTGCCTGAAAACGTGTATGAATATGAACAGCAACTATCTAAATCTCTAAACGTAAATAATCGTGTGACAGTTAACGCAATATATGAGAACATTACAAACAGCGTAAATGCAACAATTGAAAAGTGCGGCAGAAGCAAAAACAAGAACCAAAAACTCAACCTAAGAACAAAATCTTTAATGAAACAAAGAAGAGAACTGACAGACAAAACAACAATAGAATATAGAAATATCAATAAAGAAATAGCTAAAGAGATAAGAAAACACAAAAGAGAACAAAATACGGAATCCATAAAAACTACAATAGAAGAGAATAAAAGTCTGAAAGTTCTGGCAAGGAAAAATCTAGCGAGAAAAAATAATATATATAAAATCAAAAACACAGGGCAGAATAGTGACAAACAAGGAGGAAATAACGCAGACCATTGAAGCTTTCTACAAACGACTATATTCAACACCAAATAGAGAAATAAAATCCAATATTCCAATAATTTTAAACCAAGGCTCAGAAGACCTCGAAGAGATAAATGACGATGAAATTATATCAGCTTTAAAAAGTATGAAAAGCAACAAAGCACCTGGTGAAGACGAGATGGTAATAGAAAGCATTAAAATGGGCGGACAAGACACCATCAATGCCCTTAAAACCCTATTTAATAAGTGCCTCTCCGGAGGAACAATACCATCGCAATGGGAAAGTGCGCAAATCATCATCATACACAAGAAAGGAGATTACACGAACCTTGAAAACTACCGGCCAATAAGTCTTCTAAGTCACATCTATAAGCTCTACACAAAGATTATAACAACACGTCTAACAAACAAACTAGAGTTCTTTCTTTCAAGAGAGCAAGCGGGTTTTAGAACAAAATACGGTACCAACGATCACTTGCTCACAATGAAACTAATAATTGAGAAGTGTATAGAGTACAACAAACCGCTTATGCTGATCTTTATTCAGACTTCAAAAAGGCCTTTGATACAGTGGACCACCAGAAACTGCTAGAAGCACTTGCAGAATGCCGAATTGACTACCGTTACTCCTCAGCTATTAAATACATATATACTACATCCACAGCATACGTGAAGATAAACAACAATCAACATACCAACAAGTTCAAAATTGAAAGGGGCCTGAGACAGGGTGACGCGCTTTCTCCTAAATTATTCGTTCCTCTGCTGCAAAGTGTGCTAAACAAAATAAGATGGAACAACATGGGAATTAACATCGATGGAGAAAATCTAAGCCACCTTTGCTTCGCCGACGACATCGTCCTAATAACAGACGACACGGCTAAGGCACAAACAATGTTACAAGACTTACAAACAGCCGCAGAAAAGGTAGGCCTTGAAATAAATCTGTCAAAGACACAATATATGACAAACCTTGTTCTAAACAATTCTCTAAAAATTAACAACATAAATATAGAACAGACATATTCATACAAATACCTAGGACATGAAATCAGTATCGAACGGGACAATCAAACACGCGAAATCCAGCGTAGAATAGGTCTGACTTGGGCAGCATTTGGAAAACTAAAATCAGTGTTTCGGTCCAATCTCCCAATATGCTTGAAGAGAAAGGTGTTCAACCAGTGCGTCCTTCCCGTGCTGACATATGGTGCAGAAACACTAACACTTACAAGAAAAAACATTACGAAAATACAAGTGATGCAACGCAGGATGGAAAGATCGATGCTGGGAATCACCCTTCGAGACAGAGTCCCAAATACAACTATAAGACTTAGAACGAAGACACGAGATGCTGTCGAGACTATCTTACATTTAAAGTGGAACTGGGCGGGGCATGTTGCCAGAATGACGGACAATCGATGGACAAGGAAGATAGCAGAATGGCGTCCAAGACAAGACGCATATCGTAACAGAGGACGACCGCCTACCCGCTGGAGCGATGATATAAGAAGAACAGCCGGAAACTGGATACTGGCTGCACAGGAACGGGGGAAATGGAAGCATTTGAGAGAGGCTTTTGTTCAGCAGTGGACAGAATAAGCTACAGAAGAAGAAGAAGAAGAACCCATTAATTACATCAATTTTGCTATTTTCTTTCATACTACATATTTTAACAAGGCATCAAGTTCATTTAATCCAGCAAAGTCATTCGTTTCTTCAGGCATCAAGTTTATTTAATCATCAAGACATATAAAAGTAAAAATAATACTTATTTAAATAAAATTCAGATGCAGCATTCGGCATTTATATTCTCGTGGCACTCCATAAAACACCTAAGCTTATCATAGTATTCGAACATCTTAAATCTTACTTGATTCGCAGCCATGTTTTAATATTAAAATTGAACAAAAAAATGTTTAGAATGACTTCTGCTCCGTTTTTTTGACACATTTTGTCGTCATTATGTCATTTCATGTTAAATCACAGCCTTCTATTAGAATTGTAAATCCAAAATCGCAACTCAGCATCCAGCTGGGTTTTCATTTTTATTAGATTGTAGCGTTGTTTTTCAAGCTAAATATGAACAATTATATATTTTGCAAAAGCCTAAGAAAAGAGCAATTTAAGTGAGACAAAATATGGGCCGGGTTTAAACCAAACAACTTTACTTGTATTTCTGGAAAACCGTTACAAATACAAAAAATCTAGATACGCCACTGAATTCTACGGGCCAGAATACATCGGAATCCGTTTTTACTGTTTTTAATATTTGTTGTATAAACGAAATACAGAAGGGTCTTAAAATGCAGAATTTTCAAAAACACAAACGTCATCTAGTTGGCTGTCAAATGTCAAAAGAAAATGATGAAGGAACAAATCACTTTGATTACGTCATCCTTTTCTGTCAAAAATTCATAGCCTTCAAGATGAAGTCTTCTAATGGACACGGGGTATATACGTATATATGAATGGCGACGCCATTTTTGTTACTGTCAAAGTTATTTTAATTAAAATCGAGTACGATATTGCGAAAACTGCAAGTCTCTATCTTCAACAATAACTAAGATTCTCTATATTTATATTAAAAACTGGGCATTCTACATGGTACATGGTGGTTGTGAGGAAAGCTACAAAGAGCACAAAAATGTGGGTTGCAAAGCATTTACGTACTCACGAAACTTTTCAGTCTTTTTTTTTTACCTGAGTGCCATGAATTTTCTAATTTTAGATGAACGTGATGACGAGGACGATGCACACCAACTGGAAAAGAAAGAAGTTGCTGAAATAATTCAAATGTATTTAAGTGAAGGCCGATACAGAGATGCTATTCAAACATGGAAGAGATCGGCTGATGACTTGGATGATGCCGATGAGTAAGTTTTTACAGAATATACACACAATTGAGCTAGGTTTTATCCCTTCACTTTAATATCCATCAGATATTTTAATACATATCTAATGTAATTCTCGTCAGTCAAACCATATACGTATTATTTTGTTACAAAGCAAACACATGTGCCTGTGGTAAGAAAAATCCAAGTTGATGCGTGAATCGGCAGCAAAAAACACAGCACAGACTACACACAGTCCAAAAGACTTTGAATCGGAAGACTCTGCCAAGATAAAAGCGTCGGTTCCGTTCAGGTGTCCTCTAAAAGTAGGGTTAAATGCAACGTTGACAGATGCAATTTTTATTACCGCTTGTGAGTGTTAAAAAATGCAATTTAATGTCATATTTATCTGTTTTACAGTATTATACTTTCCGTAATAATGTATGTTTCTTTCATAAACTTAAAAATACTAAGTAAAGGCAATTTTAACTAATTTATCACATCGCGTGAAGTCAGACGCATCGACAAGTTGGTAACATAGAAGTTTGAAATAATTGTCAAATTTCGTCCATGAGCAGTTTAATCTCTTTCGAGTAACTGCGCAGATCGATTGTCAGCTGTTTTCGGCTTTACTTTCAGGACTTACATTCTTCTTATAGAACTTTATCTTACTACTATCTAGAACTTATAGAACCAATTATCTGTCAAGTGCCGCAACAATCAAAAGTTCCTTTCAGTAAGTGCTTACTTTAATTGCTAAAGTCCACAAACTTAACATCGTGCAGGAATCAGGGAAGGACTTCCATAACTATTTAAATTGAAGTAGAGGACTCAAATTCATAATTCACTTTTATTTCTGCTCAAAGTTAAATGTCATTTTCGACATAACCTCAAAATTTCTAAATGTCAAATTAAAATCGTCACTCACTTTGCAACTAGCACGGGGTGCGCAGTAAACATGCGCAGTGAAATGGTTTCGATGATCTGCGAGATTTTCATAGCCAACTGATGAGTTACACTTTCGATCTATGACGTTCTCCATATACAGGGTGATTCACGTTATTCGACACGGAAGATTATGGCTAAACTTTTACATTTTAAAAAAGTTTTGTATATGGAATGGATGAGGGTCTATTGGAAGTACATTTTAAAATTATTGTCATTGTATACAGGTGGTCCCAAAAGTATAAAATTGATTAAAGTTTTATTTTTTTAATGAAACACCTAGTATATTAATGTATTTTCGGTATCTACGGACAAAAGTAAATATGGTGAGTGTCTCGACCGGAGAATTTACAAAGAAGCAAGTTTCTCGGGTAATCGGTCAGGGCATCAAAAGAAAAAAACTCTTCAGCTACCAAGCTTTCGGCAATACTTTTATTGCCTTCTTCAGGGTGCTACGTTGTTTCTTGATATTGGTCATTGCACTTTCGTAACAGGCTGGCACCACATTGCCGCCGAGGGGTCCCTGTAATCCCTTGGACTACATGGTCAAGGAAATTATATATATAACAAAAGTAAAGGTAGTTTTATTAAGGTTTATGGCATCTAAACCGTGCCGTTCTTCAGATATTCGTAATTTTGTGAAAATGCAGCATCAAATTTAATGTTTAAAATGTCAGCACTTGGTTTCTTTCCAACCACCGAAATTGGCTGGTGAGCTACTAGTACATTGAATTTTTTTGCGGTATGTATTAAATATTAACTACTGTGTACAAAATGTAAAAAAAAGAACACTAAATTATTGCAAACTTCAAACAGTAATAACTCGTTTAATTTAAATTAGACACCCTGTATTTTATAGTATCATTAGATGCACAATTTAGTTTCCTATCAAAAACTATTAAACATTCCTATAGCTCTTTGCATTTTCTTGGAAAATTGATTTTTTCTGAATTTGCGCTGTCATAAACGAATGTTGTAATCTAATTTACCTGTTCAGGTGTTACCTGATTTTGACAAAGCAAAATTTATTGTCATTTCTAGTTGTCACATATTAATTTAAAGTTAAATATTTTTTTACTGTTATAATTGGTGGTTAACAGGTAGTTTTTTATTTAATCAAGATGCTGGTTTACACAACAGAAGAACGAGTCGATATGATCTTCATTCTAGGAGAATGCTTGCAAAATTGTCTTTTAGCATCAAGGGTTTATGCTGAAAGGTTTCCTAACCGAACTCGACCGAATAGAGCCGCTTTTGAAAGACTGTTGGTTCAATTTAGGCAAACTGGTAGTGTTCCGTATGAAACGACTGCCAAAACGAGACCAGTTACCGAAAACCAAGAAACTGAATTAGCCGTTATTGGCTCTGGCCCCGTAGTAGGCTATTGGCCCCGTAGTTGAAAATCCCCATGTCGGACTACGAGAAATTGCACAAAACTTAAATATTAGCCAAGCAAGCGTATCAAGGATTCTTCAAAAACATACATATCACGATTATAAGATACAACTACATCAAGAACTCTCCGATAACGATTTTGGTGGACGAGTGGACAGACATGGGGGTGTTAAAAAAAGTTGGAGAACAAGAAGAGTTTTTTGAATCAGTTCTATTTAGTGATGAGTGTACTTATCATAACGATGTTTTTTTTTAACCGACACAATTTTCATTATTATTCTGATTTTAACCCCCATGAATTTAGAGTTATTAATAACCAACATAGGTGGTCAGTAAATGTATGGGGAGGCATAATGGGACAGTATGTGATTGGACCTTATTTTTTTGACGAACATTTAAACGGAATGTCGTTTCTAAATTTTTTGAGAAATCAGCTTCTAAGTTTACTGGAAGAAGTTCCTCTAGATATATAAGAACAACCATGTGGCTGCAAATAGATGGGGCACCTGCTCATTATCATCGTGAAGTCCGGGAGTTCTTTAATGTTCGTTTCCAAAATCGATGGATTGGAAGGAATGGAGCACAACATTGGCCACCAAGGTCCCCTGACATAACGCCTCCCGATTTTTTTTTTATGGGGATATGTGAAAGGAATCGTGTATAACACGCCACCAACCACAAAAGAGAGAGATATGAAGGAACGAATCAGAGAGGCCTTCAGAAGCGTAACTCCCTATATGTTACGCAATGTGAGTGAAGGATTTAAAAACAGAATACGTTTGTGTTTAGAATCAGACGGTCGTCATTTTGAACAAATTTTATAACTGTTTTTGTTTGTTTTACTTTTATGTTGACTTGTTATTTATTGTATTTCAAATTGCCACTATTATTGCACTTAATTTTTTTGCAATAGAGATGCTAAATTTTATAAGAACTCTTGTAATATAATGTTTTATTGTTTTATTTGATATTTTATGCTAAATATAGACACTTTAACTTTCAGATGACTGGTAAATAATCTTCACGACCATAATTTTGTAACTAATAAATTAATATTAAACAACTTCAGGGGTGTTCATTAGAAAACTTCGTCTAGTTGGTTGTGAAATGTCAAAGGAAAAGAATGGAGAAACAAAAGTCCATTTACTTTCATTATGCCATCCTTTTCTGTCAAAATTTTATGGCCTCCTAAATGAAGTTTTCTAGTGAACACCCAGTAGTAATGATCACAAATTTTGCTTTCTCAAAATCAGGTATTGTAACAGGTAAAGTAGATTACTTAATTTGTTTATGTCAGCTCAAATTCAGAAAAAAATCAATTTTCCAAGAAAACGCAAAGACCAAGTTATAGGAATGTTTAATAGTTTTTGATAGGAAACTAAATTCTGCATCTAATGATACTATACAATACAGGGTGTCTAATTTAAATTAAACGAGTTATTACTGTTTGAAGTTTGCAATAATTTGGTGTTCATTTATTGACATTCGGTGCACAGTAGTTAATATTTAATACACACCGCAAAAAAATCCAATGTACTATTAGCCCACCAGCCAATTTTGGTGGTTGAAAAGAAACCAAGTGCTGAGATTTAAAAATTTAATTTGATGCAGCATTTTCACAAAATCACGAATATCTGAAGAACGGTATGGTTTAGATGCTATAAACCTTAATAAAACTACCTTTACTTTTGTCCGTAGGTTCCGAAAATACATTAATATACTAGGTGTCTCATTTAAAAAAACTCTCTGGGACACTCTTTTGGGACCACTTGTATACAATGACAATAATTTTAAAATGTACTTCCAATAGACCCCCATCCATTCTATATACAAACAAAACTTTTTTAAAATCTAAAAGTTTAGCCATAATCTTCCGTGTCGAGTAACGTGAATCACCCTGTATAATAAAATAATACGTATATGTTTAAAACGTGTTGGAAATTTGTTATATAAGATTGACCGAATTAGTATGTATTGGTTTTGAGAATATGCATAATTTCTATAAAGAACTGCTTTTTATAATTTGCTTCCGATTCACTACACTCACCTCGTCATAAAATAGTGATTCTCAGTGTGGGGGTTCTTTAGCAGTTTATTCCTGTTCGTCGGGTGCTGCAGGTTGGTTCGGCAGTATGTTAATAAATGCCTCTCTTAAATATTACGATATCTGTCTTAGGAAAACACTGTCACAGATATTACATTAGGGCGCAATTGTACAAGTCACACTTAAAGTCAGATTCGGCTAAACTCGACTGATACTTTCAACTCGCCAATAGGAAAAGCATTACTGTCACTAAATGGCATAAACACCAGTCGAGTTGAGCTGAACCTCACTTTGAGTGTGGCTTGAACAATTGGGAGACAATTTTTGCAATTTGCTTCCGATTCACTACGCTCACCCGGTCCTAATTAAAATGGCGACCCTCAGTGGTGGTTGCTAAGGAGCATTTTTTGCAATTGGTTCATGTTCGTCGGTTCGGCAGGTAACAGAATGTTAATAATTGCGTTATTTAAATATTGCGACAGCTGTCTTATGTAAATACTGTAATACAGTTATTACATTAGGGCGCAATTGCCTAATTCACACTTAAAGTCGGATTCAGCTAAGCTCGACTGGTACTTGAACTCGCCAACAAGATAAGCATTACTGTCACTAAATGTTATAAATAAATTAAATATATTTATCAGTAATGGTATTCTTATCGGCAGGTTTAAATACCAGTCGAGTTGAGCTGAGCCCCAATCGAGTGTGACTTGAACAACTGGAAGACAAATTTTCGTAATGCTTTAATTAAAATGGCGACCTGCTAAGTGCCATCTTTTTCAGTTGGTTGTGTGTTTTTTATGTGTGTATTTAATTTGTGACCAAGTATCACAAATTAAATTAATTGGTCAGCAATTCTATTCTTCTGGTCAAGTGCAAGTACCAGTCGAGTTTAGCTGAACGAAATTTTGAGGGTGACTTGAACAATTTGTCTTAAATGCTGTATATGCACTAATCATTTACTCGGCGGAGCGGAGCGGCGCCTCCGTATATCTGAAGCGGCTTTAGACTGGACGATTAATCGGCCGAGAATGTTATAATTTTAAAACTGATTAAATTTCGAAAATTCCTAAAACATCATGATCAACAAAATGACGAAGACTACTATTTAAAGTTGCCGACGTTTCGCAAATTTATTTTTGCATCCTCAACACACTACAACAGAACATGAGCGAATTAACAATCTGATCTTTTACATCAAGTGTAGGAAGTTACACAGCCCGATATTTGGTTGAACAGTACTTACAATTCAATCGTGTCTTCCTTGATTTTAAGTTTACAAATGTGCAACTCATTCACTTATTTTTGACATCTCGCTAGTTTTGAATACCTAATTTTTTTATACCTATCTCTTTTTACGATAAAAATGTCAAAGTCAAATTTCCAACACCTAATTGATGTCAACAATAAGTGAATTGCTTATAGCAGACCGGAGATACTTTTTACATGGAGATGTTTGTTTATTATTAGATACTAACGGTAGACACTTAAACAATAATAAAATCAAGGGACATCATTTAAAATTGCGCTAGCAGACTTCAAACCGATACATTCGTAGTAGTATTTGCCAAGATTGGGACAAATTCTTTGCATTTTTATAATTGAAATTAATTTGCCTCGAACAGTCTCCTCTGGTTACCGATATTCCTTGTACTGGTGACAAAAACCATAAATTCCTTGTGTCCGTGCGTACTTTTTGCATACCTTAAAAGCATGTGTAGTACCCTTGTATAATAACCTTTAAAGCATTTGTGAATCTAAAGCCCTCTTCTTACACTCATCATATTATATGCCTACTATTACTTTCAAACATAATTATTTGTCAGCATAAATAAAAAAAAACTAATCTTAAGTTCTTTTTTTTTAGAGAAAACAGCAAGGAAAATATAATGGAAGCATTTTTAGAGCATATGAAAACTTTTTTCATGCAAGGCTTGGAAATTCTCGTAGGCCTTGAACACGGTTTCTCTCATGGCGACTTTGTTCTAACAGAGGAGGATTTTCAGAAATACGAAGTATTAAGGGTAAGTGTTGCATGTGCGCAAACTCAGCGTTGTCTCTAATATTCTAACTTTAAAAGTTTTGCGTTATTCGCTATTTATGTGTTTTCTTAAAATGTTTGGGCCTTTTTTGACTAGTGGTCTAATCTAAACATTTAAATTGTAGTAGACCAATTATGCAAAGTAATAGACCACTAACAGTAGAAATCGCAATAACGTACATGCCACTAAAGTTCTTGGAAAATTCAATTTGGTTTATGATAGACACCGTTAAATCAAATCGCCATTGGAAACAAAATTTAGTAAACAAGTCAAAGTATATAATAAAATTTCAGTTTTAATTAATATATGTTTGTTTTCTCGTTGGACAAATATTACCCAAGCGCTCTATTGTTAGAATTTTTAGTGTTTACGGAATTACTGTTTCCGAGATTTATCACCCTATACATGGTGTACATAGTAACTCCATCCACAACAATTTACTTTTGATGCATGACAGCTGACGTTCAAGAGAGTTACTCCATCTTCACTTGAGTTTTCAATCTACTTTTGACGGATGACAAGTCTCCGAACCCGTCTGGTGACCTATCTAACACCTTACTGACTGTCTAAGAAGTCTGACAAGAACGATATCGGGCCCTATTGTAGCGTACCTTATAACTGTCACTATCATATACACCGTGTGTATAAGATTGGCGTACTGGGGGAAGACAGCAAACTGCGCAACTATCTCTGGGTCGACGTTTCATTTAATTCACCATCAAACTTCATCAGGGATGTGAACGAATTAAACATTAGAGCATAACGGTTCAACTCCATTTCTGTAATGTTAATTTTTTTCACACACCTGAAGAAGTTTGATTCCGAATTAACGGAGACGTCGACATAGAGTTGTGTAGTTTGCTGCCTTCTTGCAATCCGCTAATCAGATACACCGATTACTTTCCTGAGACGTTCCGTAGGTAGCTTGCTATCTACTTTATCACTGATATCAGTACACTGTTATTCTTTAACAAGATAGAGTGCGTTCACACTGCTTTTTTGTTGCCTATTGGCGATTCAAAATCAGCTCGAGGCGCCAACTATTAGTTTAGTTGTGAACTAATTATAGCCACAACAAAAACAAAGTCACATTTCATTGGTTGGTTCATTGCTTTTTCTTCTATCTTATGTCTTTTTTTTAAAATTTTTGTAATATTGACTTAATTTGATATCTGTTGATAGAGTGCGGTTTCTGGTTTTATCCTTTTAACAACTAGAAGTCCAGTTCCACCCGTTACAGTTAGTGCATTCTAAATAGGTGACAAAAGTATACTACGTCATAAACTTTACAGCGGAAGGTGAGCGCTTATTTTGACGCGCAAATTGTAAAACGAAGGTAGAATATTGGAGAGTATTTGAAGACTAAAGTCCATCTTATACAACTTGATTTCCTCGAGAGGGAAGCTCTCAGAATGGTTTCTAGGTGGGCCACGTGATATGATGGTTATGAAGTTCCCTTTAACTTTGAGGGAACTTCATAACCTACATATATAAATAAAAAAGTAAAACAACAAATAGAATAACAATGACTTTTAAACAAGATATAACATCTCCCTACTAATTTAAAGATTTTAAAAGTTATTCTTGTAAGTAGCGATAAATATAAAAAAAACAAATGTTTCCTCTCTGATGTTGAGGTATTTTGACAAATTTTGAAAAAAAAAGAACTCGTGGTCGATTCTTCGTACGCAATATGTTCTAAATAAAAGTGGCCAGTATGGAAATATTAGGAATGTTAAAAGAACTAGAAAGAGGTTAGTTCAGGTTAGTATGAAAAAGGTTTTTTTGAAAGCAACATACATATACAGGGTGATTCACATATTTATTTCAAGTTTTGTGTATGGCCACAAATGCGTCCAAACTCTATTTCTAAAATATTTTCGTCTTTGCGCTGTTGCCGGTTCAGCTGAAAAAGAGTACCAACTTTCGTTTTTTAAATGGATCACCATGTATTAAAAGTTATTTTCGGATTCCTCATAGATTTCTTTATGATACCACTTTAACATTCCTATACCTATCTCACACCGTTTCGCAGATATTTAATAATTTCCTGTTTTCGTATTCAAAAATAGGACTCGGAGTAATAATTAAAATATCACGACCCGAAAGATTTAACGATATGAGTGCGGGGGGTTCGTTAGCCAGAACAATGTGGATGACTAGCATATGGGCAGTTAGTGACGGAAACCTACAGGGCGAGCTACAATTAACTTTCATTCGTCAGAAAAGAAAAATTGTCAAAAGTTAGTTTTTTTAAATACAACCACCTGTGGATTGCTCTTCGCGCAGAAAGGTAATTCAATTTAGAACAAATAGGTGTATACTTTATCATCCTTAAATTTAACAGTTTTTGAATTATAAGCATTTATTTGTTCAAAGGCGGATCTCCGTATTCCACTTTAATTCAACATTAGTGGCTCGGGTATCTAATTGAAGTTACTGGTTGTAAAATTCTGATAGAACGGGCATTGTAACATCTGCCACACCGTTGTCATCTATTCAGTGTATTTGAATTTGGTTTTCTTTGTGTAAAATTTATTGATTGAACTTGTTGTTTCTGCACATGGAGAGAGATAATAATTATTCTAGTGCCGTTATTATGAATTTATTCATAATCCATGAACAATGTAACAAGATTATCAAACGAACATGCAGGAAATTCAACGAAACTTATCCAAAGCTACTACCTATCAATATTGATTGTACCGTTTAAATTATTTTAGATTTTGTTATAATAAGTGATGTTACATTTCCTTTTATTGATAGGTAGTAGCTCTGGATAAGTTTCGTTCAATTTCCAACATGTTCGGTTGATAATCTTGTTACATTGTCCATGGATTATAAATAAATTCATAATAACGGCACTAGAATATTTATTATCTCTCTCCATGTGCAGAAGCAATAAGTTAATCCGTTAAATTTACACAAAGAAAACCAAATTCAAAGACACTGAATATATGACAACGGTGTGACAGATGTTAAAATAACTGTTCTATCAGAATTTTACAACCAGTAACTTCAATTAGATACCCGAGCCACTAATGTTGAATTAAAGTGGAATACGAAGATCCGCCTTTGAACAAATAAATGCTTATATGTCAAAAACTGTTAGATTTAGGTATGATAAAGTATACACCGATTTTTTCTAAATTGAATGACCTTTCTCTGCGAAGAACAATCCACAGGTGGTTGTATTTAAAAAAACGAACTTTTGACAATTTTTCTTTTCTGACGAATGAAAGGTAATTGTGGCCCGCCCTGTAGGCTTTCGTCACTAACTGGCCATATGCTAGTCATCCACATAGTTCTGGCTAACGAACTCCCCGCACTCATATCGTTAAATCTTTAATTATTATTCCGAGTCCTATTTTTGAATACGAAAACATGAAATTATTAAATATCTGCGAAATGGTGAGAGGTAGGTATAGGAATGTTAAAGTGGTATCATAAAGAAATCTATGAGGAATCCGAAAATAACTTTTAATACATGGTGATCCATTTAAAAAACGAAAGTTGGTACTCTTTTTCAGCTGTACCGGCAACTGCGCAAAGGCGCAAATATTTTAGAAATAGAGTTTGGACGCGTTTGTGGCCACACACAAAACTTAAAATAAATATGTGAAGCCGTTCTCCAGATACGTCTAAGGTACCATCACCGTGAATCACCCTGTATAGGGTGTCCATTAAATACCTGCTAATCCCTGCGCCTTTTTTATTTGATATAATAGATGAAAGTTACATTAAGCAAAATTATAACGCATCAATTGAGATCAAATACTGTTGACTACTTTTGTATGTTCCATATTAATCCGTATTAATATCTTAATACTTCCTTTTAATTGGAATGTGTCCCCATTTAATTTATTTCTTATTTTATCAGAAAAATGTAGAATACTTGAAGGGTGGTGTCACGTTTTTAACCATAATTGACGGAGCCATACCCCTCATGAAAGAGTTGCTTGAGACACAATTTTTAAGTGACATGCAGGAAGCAGTTGACTTCTTTATTGCGGCCGATCAATTCCACATAGATAACTCAAATGTTGGAATAATGGGTAAGTGTGTTTAATTACTCAATAAGAATGACCGCTCTAGAGCGCTTTCAGAGTATATCCATTCTTTATTGACTCAATATATACTATATATACAACTGGAATATAAGGTTAAGGATACTTAAGCTCAAAGCTTTCTAGAGCGGCCGCCGAAAAACCCTATAAATGTTGGTTTTAACATTTAATTTCGTTCGCACTTTATAAACCATAACAACAAATTAATTTAAAGTTTTCTTTTTTTAAACACATTTTTTTCTTTATAATAATCTTTAGAAAAGGGAATATTCAATGTCATTATTTTGGGTAGTTGCTGGGCTCCATTGGAGCAGTATTAGAGATCGTAATTGTCCGACTTTTTCGGTTTGTCTTTGTTTATTTGTGTCATTTATTAATTTATGAGAGAGACACAGACAACTTGCAGCAACCTTTCAAAGCCAGCGCAGTTAGAATGCAGCGTTGTCGAAATCGTCACTACTTTTTTGCGTGAAATACTTATAAGTTTTAATAAATTTAACCACAATATAAACAATGTACAATGTTGTTTAAAAATTTTGAATTTATACTGGTGGTCTCTTGGTGACTAGTACGTTCGTTAATAAGCACTCACACCACTTTTATGTCGCCTTGTTTACTCCGCATCGCCTGCTCTTCCTCGCCTGTGCTGATGGCTTTTGAGTATGAGTTTTATGGCACAATTTCCACTCTAGTCGTAGAATAGCCTTGATAAAGACGTCAATAAACGTCGAAACGTCGGCAGTTTCTGCTTAATTTGTAGAAATTTTCTTTCGTCCTGTTTCCGATAACCTTTGGAGTATACTTTTGAGTACACTACATCTAGCAACTATGTTTTTTTGAAAATTTACGTCATGG
The DNA here is from genome assembly GCA_951812265.1 of Taphrorychus bicolor. Classification (NCBI taxonomy): domain Eukaryota; kingdom Metazoa; phylum Arthropoda; class Insecta; order Coleoptera; family Curculionidae; genus Taphrorychus; species Taphrorychus bicolor. Next base: position 36,398,475 of record OX638301.1, on the reverse strand, counting down.
CTATATCTGGGAAAAAAAAGGAGTACTTTCTACAATATCGAGGAGTAATAAAAATGGTGTATTATCTAACTAATCCGCCCTCAGTTAGCCCCTCAACCCCATCACTCCAACTAGTGATATTAAATAGCAACCCATACTTGTCATACCTCATCTTAAAACTCCCAAAAATTGCTTTTCAATAATTCCCTACAAAGCTATATAAGTATTTCACAAAGTAATTTTTGGTTAATTAAGCAAAATCTAAGTTCAAATGTATTATTTTGTTTGCCTTATCGGAAACGGTTGTCAATGTTTGTGGTTATATTACCAAAATTTAAAAGTTAGAAAATACTGTCGTACTAAAAATGTTGGTTCCTGAACTAAAAATAAAAGCTGCAAGGAAAATAACGGTGACGGCTTGAACACGAGCGTAGACGAGTGATAAAACATCACAAGAGTGAAGAGTGATTTTCGTACGTGCTGCACACTATACTTTTTCTACGACTGCAATTTTGCTTCAGAAATGATCATTCGTATTATAAAAGATACGCAAGGCGTGTGCAAAACAATCAGAACCGTGTGCAAAGTGGACTTTGCACACTCTGTTTGCAATACGCGATTTTCAACGGTAGTTAGTAGTGCGCATTTGTTCAATTTCGAGGCAGTCGTAGAAAAAAATAATTACGCCATTTGCTTGCGGTACGGAACAAACATGAATAGGCGTTTTTGACTGTAATGAATATGAGCATGGTCATATTGATGTCATATTCCCATCACAGTGAAACATTTTATCGCATTGCAATATGACGTGACGGGCATTTTTGTTATGACCAGGAAATGTGTGTCACATGAGTCAAATGACAAAGCTCACATCATTAATTGAAAAACATTTTTTCAAAGCTTTAAGATGAGAGAACACAAGTAGGGAGTTGCAATTTCACATTATTTAGTTGAGGTAGTTGGGAGGTGAGGGGGTAAGTGAGGACGAATTAGTTAATCACATTACTACGGTTTAATCACATTACTACGGTTTTCCTCAATATTATTGAAAGCAGTTTAAACTATTTTTCACATTTATTGTGTTTCCCTGGTATGGGCATTGTAAGTTTTCAAATTACTACCTTGACTATCAGTAGCGCCCTTTGAGAAATCATGAAAGAAGACATAGAGATAGAATAAAATTAATAAAATGGAGTGCCGCTACTGAAAGTATAGTATATCTGATAGAGACCCAGGATTGCAATGTTTAAAACCAAATATTTTAAACAAGTTTAAAACACTTATTGTTGTTTTAAACAAATTTGTTTCAAACAGTATGAAACTAGTTAAAAACGGTTTTAAATGTTTTTTTCCCTTTTTTTTGTAAGTTGGGGGTGTTCATTTGAAAACGTCATCTAGTTGGCTGTTAAATGTCAAAAGAAAAAGATGGAGGAACAAAAGATCATTTACTTTGATTATGTCATTATAATGACAATGTCATATGAGTAAAAAAATATTTTTGACTATGTGTAACTGTATAACAGTCAGCAGTTACACTTTACTTTTAATAACTAAAAGTCAATTTTAGTTATTAAAAGTTGTCTTCCCATTGGTTACTTATTTCATGGTTGCCATCGTAGCAGTTTAGTTATCATGATTAAATTTCATTTTTGAATCTGCAACTTTGATACCTTTTATATCGCTAATAAAGAGAGATAGGATTGTTTTTTATATGAAGATCACATATTTTTTTTACCTCTTCTGGGATCCTGTTATTTACGATATGTCCTTTCAGGACACGCTGTATTTATATTCTTTATACTGTGCTTTAACATTATGTTTTTAGCTATGCTGCCACTTATTCAAAGAAATGAACAAGACAGAAAAGATATGATAATAGAGGCGTTTAAGACAATTTACCTGAAAACTGATGCTAAAGATATGAAGTGAGTATGATAATATGTATTTTATAATCTTTTAATAATTAAATTGTCATTTTCAACATTATTTTGCAATATTGAATACATTGTTAATTTATTGAGGTAATCCACAGGTGCTGCACTATATACGGTGTCCGACGGTCGATGGCACGGCGTTTACGGAAAGCAAAACACAGAATCTTTCTGAAAATTTGCTCATATAATCTGTCTTGCCTTATCTACCTAAAATGTTTTCAAGATAACGGCACTTCCGGTTGTACCGAAAGTACATATTAACTTGCGTCTTTTAAATAGAACACACTATATATTTGCATTTTTGAATTCATCTCAAAGTTCTAAGAATATTTTGTGTAAGACAGCCTATTCCGATTTTTAACTGTTTTTGAAATACTTTTGAGGGCCGTGACTTCCAAATGGTTTGAGTTAGAGCGAAACGGTTTTTAGATTGCTGCCTTAACTTTTGAAGATGAATCTAAATATTGACTTTGACACATGTCAAAATTTTTAACGTTTTTTACGTTTTCACGTTTCAAGTGTCAAAGTCAATATTTAGATTTGTCTTCAAAAGTTAAGACAGAAATCTAAAAACCGTTTCGGTCTTCGATAATGCAAAAAGTCGTATAAACGTCAATACTTCTAAAACCGATGGAAGTCGGATTTGGTTGTGTTACATAAAATATTTTTAGAATTTCGAAACGGATCCAAAAAATTCAAAAAAATGGAGTGTTGCATTGAAATGTTACACTTTTCAGTGCTTACAATGTTGTATTGAAATATGTTAGGTCAATACATCCAGATTGATTACCTACATGTGAAAATTTTCAGAAAGATCCCGAGTTCGGTTTTCCGGAAACGTCTAATGTTCAACATCGACCGTAGGACGTATGTTGGTTTCACCCGGTATGCAATGACAATGAACTGTCGTAAAAAGTGTTAGAACATCATGAGGTTTCTTAAGAATGGATCGAGATTTCAGAAAAAAAAATTAGTAATTGAGAGTCTATTTTTCTATACCAAAATCGTTTACCTTTCACCAATTTTAATTACTTTGTTCCAATTTCACCAGAACGAAACTCGGTTTCTGCGTTAACCGAAGTTAAAAAAAAACAGACTGCCCATTCCTGGCCACTTAAAAGTGTTGTAGTAAAGATTGACAAATGATTTTTGCCCAAACTTAGTTTCATCAGACTGAGTTTCGTTTGTCTCACTGGTGAAAACCGCTCTTAGTTTTTAGTTAGTGGTATATTTCTTACGAAAGCTCTCCGGTATATTTATTTCTGTTTCTTATTATAGGGAGCATTGCATTACAGTCGTAAATAGGCTGATAAACTTTCTTCTGGAAGTGCCCAGTGAGAACTTGGATCATTTTGAACTTATCGTCACGGAATGGGTTGCCAAAGGTAAGTTAATCACAAAATTCTAAATTAATATTTTTACTAATTATTTCTAAATTAATATTTAATGTTGAGTGTGATAGCGTCCTTATATAAATTAGACTGGATTGGTAGCAAGTACCGACGTTTCGATTATTTTTAGTTTTCTTCAACGCTAAAAACACATGAGACGATGCTTTAACTGACATTATTGCATTAATAAGTGTATAAACAAAAGGGTAGATATACACTCGGGTTCATTTGAAGTGGATCGCTTGCTAAATTGATAATCGACTTTAAACCGCCATAACTTTTATACCTCTTGATACGTTTTTATGAATTTTTGTGTGTTTACCAACCATTCTTTTCTCAAGAGAATGAAGTATTTGCAATTAATTTTTTACGTCTAGTTAGATGCCTGCAGTTCATTTACTTCTTCAATGTTTTTTTACTTTTTTTTTTCGCGGCTGTGTAACTAAATGATAGAAAAACTTGTGACACCCTGTATGATAAGAGAACTCTTCATGAGTTTAGAACACTTTTTTGTTTTTGAATATCTGTCGTACAATTTAAGAAAATATTGCTTTTGTACTGATATGCATTTTCTCAATACGGTTTCATTAACATTTTGATAAGGTGGCCATATCGAAACAATGATGGGTGGCATTATTACAGGAATAGCGGCCATATGGCTGTCACAGTTGACGTTTTTTAGATTGTCGAAATGCCGCAATTAAGTCACAAAATCAATCGATACAATTTGATGATTTCTTTCGGGTTTACTTATGGTTTCTTTTTCTAAAGTAACAGAAATATATCAGGAAGATGAGTCCCAACTGATGATGTTGGTAATATTACCGTAAAACGTTGGGAAACTTTACTTCTTAATCGACTTACAACAAAACAACATTTATTTGGTAAGCAAGATTGTGACCACTCTGTCATTGGCGGTTGTTGCGGATTCTTCTCACCTACATTTTGTGTCATTCCTGTGCTTGTAGAAGCCTTTGGAAGTCTCAAAAATCGTGTTAGGTGCACTGCGATACTGAAAACGAATAAAACTCCACTAAACTAACTTAATAATTACTAAACTAACTTAAACCAACCTGATTGGATAACAGACAAATCTGGACGGATAACTGAACTAATCTAAATAGATAACTGAATTAACCTAAACTATCTTATATGGATTTTCACAAGAGTGTATTAGAGTTTTATTTACATTTATCATTATTTAAGAACACGTTTATCAATACAGTATATATTGTATTTTTAGGTACTTTGGATAATGCGGTGATAGATATCCTTTGGCAGTATTTCACAAAAAAAATTAACGTTTCTGACGAATATTGTCACGCCAGCTTGGAACTTTTAAGAATGGCTGCCCTTAGTCGTAGAACGATTATTTCGAAGAATATTATGCTTGTAACTTCAATAGGTAAGAAACAATTATTTATACCGTTTGTCCTAAACACACGTTCATCATATCATTCAACAGAAAACCCACCTTTTATTGCCATATTCTTCACCTGTCAGCTTTAAGAGTATTTTCATTTTTTTTCCAATCCAGCTCCTCAGACTAATTTTTTACGTGATGTAAATTTCTTAAAAGCACTAGTATATAATAAATAATTAATAATAAGACAAACAAATTTTTTTTTAATATTTAACACCCTGCATCTCTGTAGCTCTTGTGGACCTGCATTTCTATTACCGGTTTTGCCGTTCAAGAGTTTACTTGACAGCTAAAACAGGGACACAGTAATCAGATTGCTCGCTAGCTGAAAATTGGTGTCTGCACACTTAGAATTTCTATATTTCAGCCTTTGGTGACATGGGGCGAAAGAATTTAGCGTTTCTGGGAAGCGCCTGCGATTTTCTGTCGTTAGCCGGTCGAAATAAGATCGACATCAATTCGGAGAAACCCGCATTTAAAATTAGCAGCGAAGACGCAATCTGGACGGACTTATTTAATATTCTCCTGGACAAATTTTTAGAACCCACCGAATTTTATTATCATGCCTTGCAACATGCTATCGAGTTTCTATACCAGGTAAGTAATTTTGAATGATATTTCGTAAATTCCCTCGAGCTTTTGAATGAGTATTTGAATTGTAATTCTTTTTTGAAAGATTTTTTCTACAAATAAAATTTTGTTTCCAGGCTATCAAACAGATTTAATCGATGCCAAAACAAAAACTATTTAAAAATACCCCTTGTTTCATTTTGTTTTCCACGGGCTGCCTGCCTGTACTATTCATACTTCCATTATATATACCGTTTGTTCATTGATAACCTAGTTTTTAAAAAGTGGGGATGAATGACAAGCCTCAACCAAGTAATAATTTAAGTTTTAAAGCACTCTACAAGGGTTTTTTAAAGTTAAAACATACTTAGGATAAAATATTTTACTCTAGAAAGACTCTTTAAGAATGGTGTAAGACTTTTTTTAAGACGTTTTAAGCTCAAAAAAGGCAGGCAGCCGATATAGGGCCGCTCTCTGCCTGCCCCGATTCCCGCAACAACTACGAGTAAATTTACATTTGTTTACCTAAGTGGTCGTATTAGAACACATGAAGTCTGAAACCTAAATAACTATTTTTTTTTAACTAAATTGTCTGTATTTCTATTTTTTCTTGAAATCGAATAAGGTTCTATGTGGTCTTTAACTTGGTATATTAGATAAATAACTTAACAATTATTTACTTTTAGGTATGCGGCAAACCTCAGGAAATTTGCGATGCATTCCTAAAAGATGTAATGGAGAAAATAAATGAACGCGAGGAACTGGAATGTTTTATTTATATACGTTTGTGTCAGCTTTTCGGTCTCGTGGCGGTAAACCATCTAGATTTTCTCGACGAGACAGTTTACAAAGAACTGAAGAGAAGGGAGAATTGCCGCAACGCGAAGAATAATCTCGGTGTGGGCAAAAAGAAGAAAAAAAAAAGCGTTGTAAACTCTAGTACTCTCAACGCGACGAATAACAACTCTACTCTCAATTCGTCTTCCGCAGCCGCTTCAGGGGTAAGTTGAGAGCATAGCTATTTCAATCGCATTTTGGTTTCAAGCCAAACATATTTATTCACTTACAGTGAAATCATAATCAAAGAAATAAAATAATGGAGAATTTCATTCATACAACGCTATTGTGTACGAGACCTTACTTCATTCAGTGTTAATGTTAATTGCATAGTAAGGTTCCACGTTAACTCTTAGTAAGTGCTTACTGCAGGGTAGCAAAAATAGCTGCGGGCGGTGACTATTAGCCTTAGTTAACATAGCGACTCTCAAAAAAGTAGAAGTTATTTTTTAATTATCAACCCATGCTGATTTTCAATATATTACCTTTATTTACTCGTATGAAATGTCAGACATGCGTTAGCCGAAACTTGTTTTGTTGAAAAGGAGGTTTCTTCTAGAACCAGGCATGAATGTTGACTTTAAATAAAAGTTTTTTTTTAAGTATATTTAATGGGCTTGGTTGGTACCTAGAGCTCGGCGGTTTTCGGTTTTTTGGCCTACAACAAAAATTTCATGGTTTTTCAAAAAGTGGGTGCTTTCTTGTAAGTTGCCGTCAGTATGACGAGTATGCCGCTGCCAATTTTAATAATATAACTTTCCTCTAAAAGGTAACTGAAAGGAAAAAAGCAAAAAAAAAAACCAAAAACGTTCCTAGATATTGACCACAGCTCTTAATGAGAGCTCTTAATCATTAGAATAATATCTTTTAGAGACAATTTATCTTAACTTACTAGAAAGTGCACACTTTTTGAAACACCCCTGAAAGTTTTTTTCTAGGCCAAAAAAAAACGAAATCCGCCGAACATGTGCGGAGATACTAACCAAGGCATTAAATGTCATAATATTGAAACAAATGTAGGTTACGGTGTCTCTTTTTCACTAAAAATTGTACTTTTCATCAATAAATACTTAAAATAGGCCATAAAATGAAGTAATTTACGTCCACCCTTGTAGCATTGAAATGAACATGCACGGGTGACTAGACCGTCATCTATCTGACGTATCTAACGTCGCGTCGTCGATTAGCGAAATCAGTCGGGTTTTAAAATTGAGAATTATCTTTGTGGCACCTATAACCTATCATATTTACGAAAACCCGGAATCTTGGTTGTGGATAATGTATAGTATTCAACGCGCAAAAGTGACTAATCAGTTGTCCTGGAAACGAATCGTGTCGTAGGCAACTGGCAACTCAAAAAGTAAACTGTCCTAAACATGAAATCGGAAGTTACCACTGGTTCGTTTAAATAATTAGTCTCGTTTTCACTACAAAATTTACTTTTCACTGAAAAATACTTAAAATAGGCCATAAAATGAAGTAATTCACCGTCCAGCCTCGTAGCATTGAAATGAACATGCACAGGCGACTTGACCGTCATCTATCTGACGCATCAAACGTCGCGCCGTCTATTAGCGAAACCAGTCGTGGTTTTAAAATTATGAATTATCTTTGTGACACCTATAAGCCATTTTCACTTATTATTGTCGTCAAGTAGGCGTTGGAAATTTGACTTAGACATTTTTATCGTATCTTCTCAATATGTGCTAAAAGGAGATGGGTATAAAAAATGAAGGTTTGAAAGGTAACTAGATGACAAAAATAAGTGAATGGGTAATAGTTACTAGATGTACCGTCCTCAAAAGTATACTCCAGAGGTTATCGGGAACAGGGCAAAAGAAAATTTCCACAAATTAAGCAGAAACTGCCGACGTTTAGACCTTTGTCGATGTCTTTATGAAGGATAAAAATACAAAAGCAGCATTATAGAGGTGACAAACGCAATTAAACAGTACACTTAACATGATATCGGAAAAAAAACCGTTAAGCAGTTATTCATTAGATTAGTAACAATCACAAACAGTGTAAGATAAAAACGAAATTACGTTTTTACGAACTTACAAATTGCAAAAAAAAATACAAACAGAAATTAAATCGAAAGAAAAGCTGACAAGAACCACAGGATAAGCATCAAACAAAAGTGCACTCCCTTACCTATTCTCCGTCCAGCTTTAATTTCTCTTTATGTATAATAATGTAAATATATATAATAATGTAATTTTATTTTTATCTTACACTGTTTGTGATTGTTACTAATCTAATGAATAACTGCTTAACGGTTTTTTTTCAATATCATGTTAAGTGTACTGTTTGATTGCGTTTGTCACCTATATAATGCTGCTTTTGAGTTTTTACCCTTGATAAAGACGTCAATAAACGTCGAAACGTTGGCAGTTTCTGCTTAATTTTCTTTTGTCCTGTTCCCGATAACCTTTGAATGGGTAATATAAGTAATCTATGATATTTGAGAAAACCCGGAATCTTGGTCGTGGATAAAGTATAGTATTCAACTCGCATTTAATGAGCGTTATTCGTGGGCTGAAACGTTACTCTCGAAAATAACGACTCTCATTAAATGCTTATTGTATAATATACTATTTTCTACGACTGCCTCGAAAATAAACAAATGCTCACTACTAACTACCGCTGAAAATCGCATATTGCAACCAGCGTGCGCAAAGTGTGTGTTGCTTATCCGATTGTATTGTAATTTAGTACACTTATTCATGGTCCTTCATATTACTGGTTAAAAGTTGACAATTATTCCTTAGCGCTAAAGGGCACTTAACCTGAACTCCCTCTTGTCTACTTAATAACCATAAAACTATAAAATAATTAAAAAAATAAAAGAGTGAAAAAAATTGCGTGAAAAACGTTACTTGTCACATCTCTCTAAAATAAGCAGTTTTCGAGAAAATCTACTTTTAAAATTGTCTTGCACGATGTGGAAAATAACATACGTTACATTATTTCCAATGTTTTAACGAAGCATGCTGTAGGAAAAAGTGCACTTTGAGTTAATTATTATTTATTCAAAAGTCGATTAGGTAATAGATATTATTAGATTTTGTAATATAGTTGAATAATACAGTTTTAAAATCTTTATAGCAAGTTTTCAAAGTCTTGTATATCTTTTCAAGGCACAAATTAAACTTTCTCAAAAATTGCGACAAACCCTTAGATATTAAATAACCTTAGAAAATTAAACAAAAGATATACCATTCTTTTGTTTAATTTTTTCACCCTTAACAATAAGTATCTGTCTCAGTTCAGAAGGGTTGCATACTGGCGTTAGATTTTCTAACGATTTTAAATAAACCCAAAAGAACAATTCCATGGGATTTAAGTCAGAGGATATGAGGGCCCAGACAAATCCACCCCGTACTATCCATCTTTCAAGATATCGTCAGTCCAATGCCAAAACGACGAATGTGCATATCTATTGTTCTGCACATTCGTAATTTGGCCGGCATTGGACCGACGATATGTTCGATAAATCTAACAGCTGCTCCACATTGTGGGGGAGCTCCATCTTGCAATAACCACATTGAATTTCTAACTTAAAGCAGCCCATCTTCTACAAGCATAGGAGTTTGATTTCTTAAGAAATGTAACTATGTCTCACCAATAAGCCTCGGTGGCAATAAAACACGGCCCAGTTCAGTAGTCTCCTTTTATACCAGTCCAAACATTAACTGAAAACTTATTTTAAAAATTACGTTTTATAGTCTTATTACGTTTTATAGTTATAGTATACATAATGATTTTCATAAGGTCATTGACAATCATTATGTAAAATAATTAAACCATCATGCCCAAATCCCACTTCACCCGTGAACAGCAAACTTTTTTCAAAATTTTCGTAGCTATTATGTAGAACAAGGATTTTATTAGAAATATGCACATAAGCCAAGGGATCTTCTTCACTTAAACCGCGATCCTTCTGATATGAAATGGATGAAGTTGTTCTTTTAACAACTCGTGCACTGTACGTTTTGGAACATTTTCCTCAGCCTTAATTTATCTAACATTAAGATTTGGATTATTCTCCATGGAGTTTAAAATACGATTTTTAACTTTAGGGTTCATGTGCATCTCTGACGATCTACGTCAAAAAATTTTGTATTCAGTGATTTCAATTGTCAAGGCCTAGTGTAGATGGCGCTAAACAGTCGCCGTTGTGGAATCTTTCTATTTGGATATGTATACACACATCTTGCCGCAGATGCATGCCACGTGATACATCATAACCATAATGCATATCACCTAATTCAACATTGGAATAATTAACATTATTCATTCACCCATCAAAAGTTTATTATCGACAAAGCATTAACACTAATTTTTATACTTTACCATCTGCCAAAAATGTTTATACAGGTATCTTCATTGCTATGGAAACCATAGCACTTGTTTCCATGGCACGCTCTGTTAAAACGTTGGAAATAAATAAACGTGCGGTATTATTCACACGGTGCAAGACAATTTTAATAGTTATTTTCCTAACAAGTGCAGAAAGTAGCAGTTTCGCTCATGCGACTGCCGTTGGGCAACAGTCAAGTGCGCGAAAGACACTTTGCGCAAGAATTACGAACAACATTTTTTCTACAACCGTATCAAAAGAAACGCTAGGACAATCCAAGTGTATTCCTTAGGCTATAAAACTTTACAAGGGAATGCAACTTAAAAGTGAGTCCACCTGTCAATAATATAGGACATCTTTAACGATTTTATAAATTATTAAGCTTTACAGTTATTTTCTGCTACCCCTGTATTGACGGCGTGCGCGAAAGACTTTTTTTCACGTGTCCTAGCAACTAGTAACTTTTTTTACGCTGCTATTGGCGACGTGCGAGAAAGATAACCGTGAAAATATGTGTCAGTTTGCATACTGTCAGTAATGCGCGAACCGTGTCATATTTTGACGGTTGTAGAAAAAAGTAGATTTTCTCAAAAACGGCTCATTTAGAGAGATTTGACAAGTAATTTTTTTTTCTAATTCGGTTCGTTTAGCTCGATATTAAAACACTGAAAGCAATACGTTTGCAGCCTCATAATAGTTATTTTTGTTCTGCTGCAATAGTATTGGTGAAATTTGACGTTAAATAGCCCCGATATTATGAAATGTCAAATAACATTCACCCGAATTCAACGTCACCGTCACTTTGTTAACTTATTTTGAAATAACAAAAAAAGTACTAAACCGTTGAAATCATGAATTATTTTTAGTTTTTATTCGTTTTTATCTACCTCAATGGAAAAAATAGTATAAGATTGTCGCACTCATCCATTGCAACACTCGTCGCTTTGCAAACTTGGTTTCATGCGCTAATGGGCTGTCGTATTAAACTTATATCTTAAAATACTATTACGTAAATTTGAGCTTTCTTTTACTTTAGGTTATTAAGTAGATGACAAGGGTAAGTTCAACTACTTGGCATTAAGGGATAAATGTCAACTTTTGACCAATAATACAAAAAACTTGAGTTATAAGTGTTCCAAATTTTAACACAATCGGATAACCAACAACAAAGTCATATAATTTTTTTATATAAGTTTAACGCTCTGCAGGTCCGTTATTATTGAGTTTTGACGATTAGTATGAATAGAAAAGGTCTTCTCAAAACATGATGTGATGAAAAACTTATCTGGCGCTCTATAATTTAACCTAAAAATTTTTCATTTGAACTGAAAAAAAAGGACACATTAGAACTTTTACACGAAGTATTGTATTGTTGCTAACTCGGGTCAAATAATTCCAGTGATTTTAATTAACACGCTATTTTCTCGACAAACGCAAGTACAATTCGCCTACTTATAGTCCACTATCTACTTAAAATTTTTCAAAAATGTGGAAATGATTTTGAATTGATCTTCTAAAACTTCGGAACTCAGCTAGTTTCTGACATTTCTTCACTAATAATTATTGATAGAAACTTTCTATTAAAAAGGTGAAGATACTTGCATCGACAGTTTATGATGAGCGCATCGGCCCATCCGAAATCACCTTCGGGATTCGAAAACGGTTTTAGAGTTAGAGAGACTCAAACTTCTTTCAATATCGCGGTTTATTATATCGATTATTGATATTTAATTTATTTAGTGTATATGTTAACATCGAATTTGAAACATCTTCTTATTATGATTTTTATCACTAGAACGAAAGCACATTAGAAGGAGCGCAAGCAGACGACGCAGATGCTGAATTCATTTTGCGGGAGGAAGAAAAGAATACCGTTACTGGCCAAGGGCTTTTAGCACAGTTTGCCCAAACAATTGTCAACATTTGTGAAAAGCGAGATTTGTACAACAACGTCCACTTACAAGGGGCCGCGGTGACTGCCTTGATAAGGTAAAATAATTTGCTTGAATATTGTTATTTTTAGTTATCATCTGTTATCGTTATCGTTTTACCAAAATGTTTAGCTAAAATCACCTGTTTTTACACTTTTAGAATTATTGCGTACGGTAGAAGCTTTTATCGCACGCATGACATTTCTGTCTTTTTAATATCTTGGAAGTGTCTCATTACTGGTCTAGGAGGGGAAGTAAGTACTTCCCGTCCTAGACCAGTAATGCACATGCAAACAAAGCGCAGAATCTTCAGGGAATTACAGAAACCCCGATTGTTGGTTTTGCTCTATATTATAACAACCATCAAAATTCCGCCTCCTGAGTGAAAATTAGAGCTAGAATATTATATGAATAAATAATATTCAAGAACATTTTTTGATGTTATGCAGAAAGTGTGGTTGAAAATAAAATACTATACATATACTCGATAGGAAGCTTCATTACTGTCTCGAGATTTTATTAATAAAATAACATAATCAACAATAAAATGATATAAATAACATAATCTCTAGGCAGTAATGAAAAACTTCCTCATATTGTAATATATTAATTTTCTTGTTTTTATTAAGTATGAAGTCGTCCGGTAACGTGTTACAGTAGTCATGATTTTTGTTTCCAAGGAAGAAATCCAAAGAGACTTTTTTGAACAGATTACAGTTAATACAAGTTTTGGAACTTTATCTTTTAAAATTGAAAGCTGTTTTTGATTATGCATTTTGGGAATTCCGACGAAGAAATGAACTAGTAATTTTCGATTAAAAGTATTAGAGGGTTATTCAAAATAAACAAGTTTACATTGAAGTCACCAAGGCAAACATTTCATCTACCATAGGCGCTAGACCAGAGAATATGTTATGGAAATCTGGGGCTAAAGAATGAAAGTTTATTTTTGGAAGTTTATAAAAAACATGAAAGCCATAATTCTTGTTTGGTATGTTCAATCATGCACCCTATTGAATTAAAATTAGGAATATATTCGCTCTTTAGATTTCCTCGCCTCCCCTCCGCAACTCATATCTAATCAGCTCATTGTTACGTCTTAGGGTGACTTTTACAACTATCAGTAAAATTTCAGTTTGAAGATAAAACACCAGTAATGACGTAGATTGCATTGTTTGTAATATTGTTTGTAACAATGCAATTTACGTCATTACTGGTGTTTAATCTTCAAACTGAAATTTTACTGATAGTTGTAAAAGTGACCCTAAGAATTAATTTCACTTTCACACCGAATAAATTCAGCACAAAACACTTGTTAGTTAAAAATTTTATGGTTTGCCAAATGTCACTTAACGGGAGTTTTTTCGCTTTAACAGATACATGCTAGTGTCCAGCGAGTTCTGCATAAATCACATACAATTGCTGTTCACTATATTTGAGCGAACGAGTTACATGGATATGAAAGTGTCGATTTTGGTTCATCTCTCGGATCTTTTGGTCCGGTTTCCTAACATCATAGAACCGTGGACTCCTCAAATCTTCCAGAGGTATCTCAAATTCACAGTGTATTTTGTGAACTTTCATAATATTTTATGGGATTACAGATTGAGTGATCCCTCAATAGAAATCCGGAAGGCCACTTTCTTCACCTTATCAGGATTGATACTCAGTGATATGATACGGGCCCATTCGTACATCCACTGGATGGTCAACAGTTTGATAGACCCGGACGACGAGTTGAGCGGAATGTGCAGGACGTTCTTCGTTACTTTGGCTCAAAAAGAAAACAGCCTCTACAATGTGCTACCCGATATATTTTCCCATTTAATGGATTCTCAGAATATATCCGATGAGAACGTCAAATCCATGATGAAGTAAGTATGTCTGTTTTCGCTTAACGTTAAAATAGCTGCTTCAGGGCTGATTGCTAATCATACGCGCGGTAAATGCTCAGGCTATAGAACATCAAGAAAATCATGCATTGGGCAAGTAAATGTTTGGATCCACGTTGAAATAATAGAATAAACATTATTTACTTGTTGACACACTGTAAAGAGACTTGAATTAGATAAATCTGAGGATTTTAATCAATGTCAAAACCGATTAAAACTTACTTGGCTACGTTAAAACCACGGCACAAAAGATCACATCTAAAATCCAAAAACCAATGTTATTTATTTTTTTCATGTCATGAATCGGGGGTTGGATTATTTATTTCTAGAGGTAGGTACTATTAAAATGTATTCAAAGTTTTTATATAAAAACGGCGTCTTCATTATTTTCGCTTTTTAAATTATTACATTGCAAAATGTCAACTCCTGTAGGTCCCGGAAATTCATGCTCAGAAGAAATCAAATGATTGGCAAATGGCGAGTTAGTTTCGATGTCTGAGTTTTTATGTTTTTTTATAACCGTTTGTTCCCTACCCTTGTTGATATCATTTTCCCCGATTGGCCCACGTACACAGCTGGGCAATCAGTACGACTCAAACGGTACACTCCAGAATTTGAAAACTTGTCAACCTTGTCTTTAATGTTTACTACGTGTTTTTTCAAAGTATTGACTGTCTTAAAAGCCACAGAGACGGCTGCGGTTTTAGGAAGATTTGCTAAGACTCAAGGAAATTCCACCAAAGAAAGTAAGGCATCTAAACTTATGCTCTTGGTTTCTCAACTTTTTGTTCAAAATGTTGTATGTTAACTGGTACTTGTTGAATTTAAAATATAGTTTGTTAATTGTTTTCATCGGGAAACTGTTACTCGACGCAATATATTTGATTATATCTAGTTCTTTGTTGAAAGCCCATTTGATCAGAGGAAGATTGAGGAGCCTATAGAAAAGCGAGTTGAAAGCTGCACACTTATGGGTGTACGGAGAATTAGAGTTAAAAGGGATGATGCTGTCCGCAAAGGAGGGTTTTCTGTACACCTCGAAAATTATACCGGGTGTCCAGCAGAACCCTGGACATAGGAGATTAACATGGGAAATCGGTTTTTATTTTTTTGCGCCTGTACGGTTGATTTAATTGAAAAACTTTTAAGAGTAAAGTTGTAGAGTTTATGGTCAGCTATCATCCTGTAATTTTTTCAATACCACAGTTTTGGCTGTTTTTGGAAAAACGCCTCAAAAAGTGCAAAAATTTGAATTTGGCGCGTCACCCCCGCCATGCATGTGCAGTGTCGCCAACATAATAATTTCTTGTCAGAGTCAGAGCCGATTTTCCTTTCTTATTTATTTTGAGGGACTATCATGTAGTAATTAACGTGATTATGCAGTGAAAATTAACCGAAAACCTGACGATAATGTTCTTAAATCATACGGTAAGTAAAAGTTACGTTTACAATTATCATAATTAGTAAAAGGAAAATCATTCCAATTTGTGTATGGCTGGTTGTCTAATTCATTTTAGATTAGCAACAGACAACGGATCGACGATATGTCTCTTATCTTTGTCATTGGTAAAGCTAAAAGCTAGGTTAATGTTAAGAATTATTAAGGACGGCGAGTTGGGTGGATACATTTGTTGAGCAAACCAAGAACCAAGCTTGAAATGTGATTGTACTCTACAAATGAGTTATCGTGGAATTGGCGAAAAGAAAATACGGATGGGCGGCTCTTAAAAGAACCATTTAATTACATACTACAAAGAAAGTGAATAACCACCCATGTGTTTAACATCAAACACAGAGGTAGACAAGAACAATAAACAAATAAATAAAATACAAGACTAGATGTGGCACATCAGAGAAATTGTTCAAAATGACCACCTTCTGCAGAGGTAAAATATGCAAGCCTCTGTTCAAAATTGCCACATGTATTGTCCAACATCACCACCGTGACTTGACCACAAATTTCTTGAATGGCAAGTTTCAACTCTTGAACATTTGCACAT
Organism: Taphrorychus bicolor; assembly: GCA_951812265.1. Classification (NCBI taxonomy): domain Eukaryota; kingdom Metazoa; phylum Arthropoda; class Insecta; order Coleoptera; family Curculionidae; genus Taphrorychus; species Taphrorychus bicolor. The sequence continues at coordinate 36,382,155 of OX638301.1, read as the reverse complement.
TGTTTATTTCTCCGGTAGAGACGATCTTGAATGAATCCCCAAACAAAAAAATCACAGGGATTCAAATCCGGAGAGCGAGGTGGGCAATTAATTGCTCCACACTTTCCGATCCACCTATCACCAAATGTTTGCACCCAAACTATTTTGCAGTGCAGTGTGACACGACGCCCCATCTTGCATGTAAAAAACCCGTTCTAATGGCTGGATGGCTTCTACAGCAGGCAAAATGTCATTGCGAAGCATATTGCCATAATTGTTGGTGTTCAAACTGCCATCAACGAAAAATGGACCTATAACATGGCGCCCCAAAATGCCGATCCACACGTTTACAGTTGTTCGACGTTGGTCCCGATTGTCATGCACTATATGTGGATTTTGGAGTGCCCAAATCCGATCATTTTGTTGATTTGAAGAGCCAGTCAATCCAAATGAGCATTCATCCGTGAAACAAGTGTTTCTAACAAATCTTGGGGCTGCAATAATTTTTTCGGTCAGGATTTCACAGAACTCCATTCGGGGGAAAAGGTCGGTCGGTAAGAGTTTTTGATGGTTCTCTTTTTTGTAGCTTTTAAAACCTTCTTTTTGCAGATAATTATGGATGGTCGATCTACTAAGTCCAGTTTCTTGGTCAATCTGTCGAATACTCTTGGAAGGATCATCGTTTACTGTAGCAAGAACAATAAGTTTTCGCACATTTTCATCCTCTGGAGCCGCACCAGCTTGAAGTCGTCGCTTTCGCTCACAGGAACATATCCACCGTTAATACCACAGTATAAAGAATAATACATTATATCAGTAGCGTCAGACGGTCGAAAAATTGAAACGCCCTTCCCCTTGCCCCGTCCGCCTGGCCGCCAGTCGGTGCACCACCAAACCGGTTTTGGCAATGCTTTGGCAGTGCATCGCATGTGTTTGTCCCCTCGTAACTACTCGAGAAAATTGCCGAGCGCGGCACGCTTTAGTTTTGGTAATATCAAAAGTGCTGACACGAACTGACGATACTGGTATAATGTATTATTCTTTATACTGTGTTAATACTCCCAGTTTCCTCAAAACGAGCAACCACCGCCTGAAGTGAACTGCATGCTGGTATTGCTCGTTCAGGAAACAATGCAGCAATGTTGTCTCGAATTTGAGCAAAGGAATTACCAGCCCAGTATTATTTTAAAACAAGTTTTCTCTCCTCAAAATTCATAACTAATAAAACATTTAAATAAGAAATAATAAAAATAAAATTTTACACTATATCAACAAAATGGTTTCTAATTTCGATGTTCAATTGTTTTTTGCTGTCAAAGTGAACAAATGAAAATCGAACCTTTAATATCAATAAATACAAGCTTTCTGTATACATTACATTTTTATTTCGGGGAAATTGTGTGTGAAAAAGTGGATGCAACAAGTACCAAAATAAGTATATTTTCATAATCAATCTATACATAAATTTCTTGAGGGAAGAAGTTAACAAGTGGACATGAAAAAGAAATGTAACATAAATTTAGGTAATAACACAGATAACAACAATTATTCCTATAAAAACACTATCACCTTTATTAAGATTTGTTGTCACTGAAAAGAGTTTTTTTTCACAGGCGCTATAGTCTCCAGATACATAGATAAAGCATAAAAGAAACTGGTCTTAGCAGATCAAACATCCATCGCTATCTGCTTACTGGTCTTGCTTGTTTGCTATAAATATTTGTTCCACCAATGAATGTTAATTTGGATTAATGGGTCCCTCAAATCAACAAAATGAATGAGCTTGGACTCTCTAAAATCCACATACAGTGCAGGACAACCGAGACCAACGTCGAGAAGTTGTTAATGGGTGGATTGGCATTTTGGGGCGCACTGTATTTGGTTTTCCAATGAGATTTTGTCTGTCATAGAAGAATCCAGCACTTAGCAAGGGTTTTTTACATGCAGGATGGGGCCTCGCGTCACACAGCACTGCAAAATAGACAGTTTTGAAGTAAAACATTTGGAGATAGATGAATTCACCTCAATAACAACAACACAACGAACACCCTTAATTGGTGACAAGAGACAAATTGTCGTGTCGTGGTTGTCGTATTGCTAAACTAAAATGAATTGGACAACCAGCCATACACAAATTGGAATGATTTTCCTTTTACTAATTATGATAATTATAAACGTAACTTTTACTTACCGTATAATTTAAGAACATTATCGTCAGGTTTTCGGTAAATTTTCACGGCATTTCACTGCATAATCACGTTAATTACTACATGATAGTCCCTCAAAATAAATAAGAAAGGAAAATCGGCTCTGACTTGGCATAAGAAATTATTATGTTGGCGACAAATACAAATTTTTGCACTTTTCGAGGCGTTTTTCAAAAAAGCAGCCAAAACTGTGGTATTGAAAAAATTACAGGATGATAGCTTACCATAAGCACTGCAACTTTACTCTTAAAAGTTTTTCAATCAAATCAACCGTACAGGCGCAAAAAAATAAAATCCGATTTCCCATGTTAATCTCCAGGGTTCTGCTCAACACCCGGTATCTGATTGGTCTCACGTAATTAGGAGATCCAAGAACGGTAGTTGTCTCTTCTTCTCGTCTTCCAGGGTGAAATCTATGCGTGGGTGAAGCCCATTCATAAAACTGAGAAAATTAGGACGGCTGCTGCTGTCCCCTTCCCAAAGTATAAATATGTCATCTACATACCTTCGATAAAATTTGGGATTTTCCTTGAGCCGACTTGAGATTATTTTTAATTCCAAGCTTTTCATGAACATTTAGCTAAGGAGAAGAGACAAGCAGGATCCCATCGCAAATTGGTAAAAATCTTCATTCGGCAGCGTAGAGGGGAGTATTAGGTCTTGGGCAACATTGACTTGACGTCTGATGATGCCTCAGGGCGAAACTCGGGTCACGTAATATACCACTTATTTGTTGAGACTTTGACATTAATTAAAACCCTCAGATTTCACAAAAACAAAGTAACAATGACACTATACCAACCGCGTTGAATTGCACTGTTCGTTTCAAAGCTCATTTTATATAGAAAAATAAATAGTTTTTGCAAAGAAATAGAAATAGAAAGAAGTGGAAATTTGAAAACCTACCTGCTTTCAGCAATTCCAAAACCTTGTAGCTATACAGTGGGCGGCAAATGTATGGCATATAATTATTTAAAAATTAGGTGTTTATTTTTGAAAAATCGCTCGGACCCGTCGATTTTTATTTTTAATTGCGCATTTTCTGAACCTACTTTTATTTATACTGGGTGACCCAATAAAGTTATGATATCAGGGCCAACTTTTTTTAATAGAAATCCTACTTTTTTGTGATTTTATTCAGTTCTCTACGGAATTCTAATCATTTTTTATGTACCCTATATTTACCTTATACTTATCTTTAACGGTTTTCGAGAAAATGGCCCGGGAAATCGTATATGATAACCTTCTAGCTTTCTCGAGACAAACATACATTTTTATCGCCGTCAAACAACCAAAGAGTAGGTCACGTCAAAGTCAGTTAAATGTGATTTACCTACTTCTTCACATTTTTAAGTACTTAAGAATACATTTTTATACTAAGAATTGTGCAAACAAGTAATAATAATTAACCAATCGGCGTATCCAACAGAAACGCAGGGGATAATAATAATAATAATATGCTATATTGTGGGAACAAAAAAATGTTATTGACAAAGCCTATAAAATGACTACATCTAACAAATTCAAAGAAGAAACGCAGTAGAGAAACAAAACATATAAAAACATCGAGCAATAAAATGAAATCAGGGAGGGACCTAATTCATTACCCCTGTTCCACCCCTGGTCCATCACAAGTCAATCAAAAGTATTAGAAAAAAAAATCCTTAACATCATAATAGGAGCGCTCCAAAAGAAAGCTTCTAAGCTGCATTTTGAAATGGCGTTCACTTCTTAACTGTCTCAATCTTAACGGGAGCTTATTAAATATGGTCCTGCCATCATATATCTGCGAAGGCTTAGTCAAAGCACTGGTTGGGATAGGCAAAGGGAGCATATTTGGATACCTAGTGGGCCTCTCGGCATCCATATAATATATATATGCCCATATCTCCTCTGTATGAGACACGCAGACTCCAACAGAAACAAACATGCCAAAGGCAATAAACGATGGGTGACAAATAACTGTCTACAAGAATCCCGCGATCCTGCCCTGAAGGCATACCTCACCGCTTTTTTTTGAAGGACAAACACAGAACTAAAAGAGCCTCTTCGAACAGTTTTCCCAAAAACATGTACCGTAGCGCAAATGCGACTCAATCAGGTTAAAGTATGCCCTCCTCGCAATAGATGCCCAACTTGAACGCGTATCACTCTAAGGGCATAACACCCAGAAGAAAGCTTAGACCGCAGTGCCGCAACGTGACCATCGGATTTAAGTCTTTCGTCAATAACTCAAGAAACATTTTTATCCAAAGAAGGCAAGTCAGTGTTTTCCAGAGAAACACTAACTTGGCATTTAAAACTCATCGCACACGTCTTGTCAGTATTCAGAAAGAGATCGTTAGCGTCACACTACTGCTTCACTCGGCGCATATCCATGTTGACTCGTTCCTGCATGGTGTCCTCATCCGTGCCACGCCACAAGATCGTCGCATCGTCCGCAAACAAGGTAACACTTCCAGCAATGTCCAGCCCAGCCAGATCGTTAATGTAAATCAGGAATAGGAGAGGTCCCAATACCGAACCCTGAGGAACCCCCCTCTCCACCGCCCCCAAACGAGACTGCAAACCGTCGCGGGTAACTCTCTGAACCCTCCCGGGTAGGTATGACTCAAATCAAGCAAGACTGCCACCTCTAAATCCATAAGTATGAAGCTTACTCAATAAGATCTCATGATTAACACAATCAAACGCTTTAGAAAAGTCGCAGAAGACAGCCACTGCCGTCGATCTATCATTCAGTGTTAAGTACCAAGTTTCCAGCAACGAAAAAAATTGCATTAGCCGTTCTCCTTCTCGATCGGAAGCCAAACTGGGATGAGCTCAAGATGCCCTGAGCAACCAGGAAACCCTGAATGCGGTCCTTAGCAAGCCTCTCCACTATCTTGGAGAGGGTGGACATCAGGGCGATCGGGCGAAAATTGGAAGAGTACAATGGGACCACTGATGCAATCTTCAGAGAATGTGGGTACTGGCCAATATCAAAGTGGTGTTAATAGCATCCGACAAAGCCCGTAGGGCCTCATGAGGAAGATGCCTAAAACGACGTGCAGCCATTCCATCCCAACCAGATGATGTTTGGTTCCTAATGCCAACAATAGCAGACTCCGCGGGATCCGTCGCAGCCAAGAAAAACGATTGAGAGACTTGAGTTCCCCGCATGAATTCGGCATAATCCCGTCCAAGCGCTATCCTCGAACACATGTTCGAAGCTATCGTGGAGAAATATATGTTCAGTTCGTCCGGCGTTAAAGAAGATCCACGACCACTCCGACTGTCCGAAACATCCCGAAGTTGATTCACAATTCGGCAGGCCTCCCTTTGCCCATCAACCAAAGTGTCAATCCTATCGCCGTTTGGCAATCTTGAGCGTCTCCCGGCATATTTTTCTATACGAGTTGAAAATCTCCATAAAATAAACATTGTCACCATAGAACTTCCTAATGTAATGCAACGAACGCATGTTACGTGCAGATAATTTGTATCCCTTAGTTTTCCAGGGTTTTCCGTGTTTATGTTTTTTTGTTATAATAGGAAATGTTCTATTAAATCGACTACATATTAATAATTAATCGACGGTTCTATTGAATATTTCTGAAACTTTTGAATGAAAGGCAGCAAGCAGATCCTCCGCTTGGAGCCAGTCCACCAATGAGCAGGCGCGCTCAAAACTCGAGAAATTTTGCCTCACAAACAACCGGCTCCTTCTGGAACGCTCCCCAGTCAACCTACAGTCCAAATTAAACCCAGATATCACAGCCTCGTGATCGAGTCCAACAATCACAACACACGTAGTCCAACAAGGATTGTGATGAAAAGAGCGTAGGTAGTCATCAATTTGTCGATCAACCCATCTGCGTACCAGTTTCGGGGTCTACCCAGCATCAGCCAAAGCTGTGCTGATGAGGGGTAGTCCCCGAAACTAGTACGCAGATGGGTTGATCGACAAATTGATGACTACCTACGCTCTTTTCATTTCATTTCGTTCTCGTTCCGACTCGAACCAGCGAGGTACAGAGCAGTATGGGCTGCTTCTCGAACCGAGAGCCATCTGCCATGCAGTGTTGGATCTAAAACACGCTGGTGGATGTCGCCAGCTTGTGCTCTGTACAAACATCTCAAAGAATTGTGATGTTTTAGTGATTCTAGTAGGATCACGAACATGCAAAATTAAGTCAAAAGACATAAGTAAGTCGTCCATAAACTGGATACTCGGATCCGATTTGTTAAGATTATTAATATTTACATCACCATATAAAATGATTCTAGAGTTAACTGACATATTAGAAAGTAAAGTCTCCAATCGAAGAAAAAAGTCATCCACCCTAGCAGAGGGAGATCTATATAAACATAGAACATAGATATTAAGTGAGGAAATAAATACCAAATAAAACTCAAAAACTTTTTCTAACAGGAGATCATTATATGTATCAAAAGTTCCTCGGGTTTATTCCTAATAGATTGTAATAAACTAAGAATCAATTGAAACGATACACCCCAAATTTTGAATGAACTCTAAAACTGCCTATCTCTAAATCTACTCAACCGATTTTCGTTGGCGATGCCATTTTGGTAAGATCCATGTATAGACTGCTTTAATTGATTATGTACTCGGTTATATGTTTTGCAGGTTTTCTAATGCAGGGATCAACAAAACTTGAAGCATTTTTGTAGAAACTTTTTGAGCAGATAACTGTGCGGAACAACAAAAAATCAGAACATTTTTTGCTACGGGAGTGTCGGGACGCGTCATACCTCGGGACATGTTTGGTGTTTTTTGGATATTTCGCCTGGTTCCGTAGATTTTTAGTTTTTTCTATAAAAGAGGTATCATTTAACACTGGGGCTCCAATTTGCCCCATAATACAAATATTGATAAAAATTTCATATGAAATATAAAGACTATGCAGAGGGCAAGCTAGACGAACAAGCGTAATGTCTATAAAGTTCATAAACAGAAAGAGAAAATTTTTTCAAATATCCAAGTGATAATCAAATGTACAAAATTAAGTGATGTGGAACAAAACCTATGGATTAATTTGGAATTCCGCTGCCTGATTATTGCAGCTATTAATGATACCTCTGGACCTTTTTCTGTCCTTCTTTATATCTCCATTAGTTAAAAAAAAAGGGTTTTTCTGAAAGTGTAACATTTCAAGACCATAAAAAACAAATCTCCTTTTCAATGAGCGTTACAAAAATTTGGAATTGGACGTAGTCATCTAAGAACCAGAGCTATGCCTAATTGTTTAGATGTACTAATGGAGATATAAAGAAGGACAGAAAAAGGTCCCGAGGTATCATTAATAGCTGCAATAATCAGGCAGCGGAATTCCAAATTAATCCATAGGTTTTGTTCCACATCACTTAATTTTGTACATTCGATTATCACTTGGATATTTGAAAAAATTTTCTCTTTCTGTTTATGAACTTTATAGCCATTACGCTTGTTCGTCTAGCTTGCCCTCTGCATAGTCTTTATATTCCATATGAAATTTTTGTCAATATTTGTATTATGGGGCAAATTGGAGCCCCAGTGTCATGTCCCGAGGTATGACGCGTCTCCACATACTCCCGTAGCAAAAAATGTTCTGAATTTTTTTTCCGCAAAGTTAACTGCTCAAAAAGTTTTTACAAAAATGCATCAAGTTTTGTTGATCCCTGTATTAGGAAACCTGCAAAACATATAACCGAGTACATAATCAATTAAAGCAGTCTTTACATGGATCTTACCAAAATGGCATCGCCAACGAAAATCAGTTGAGTGGCTTTAGAGATAGACAGTTTTAAAGTTCATTCAAAAGTTGGGGTGTATCGTTTCAATTGATTCTTAGTTTAGATTAGATTCCTAATAGATTTAAGAGCATTACGTTAAACCATCCCTGTCCACTAAAGCCTGCCGAAAAACTCACCATCATTATGCTTATTTACCTCCCCTGCTCCACTACCTCCATCACACTGGCAGTCCTCTCCGATGGCAAAGACACCGCCCTATGGTCCATCTCGGGAGAAACTGAAGCAATCGATTGACCCGAGCCATCCACTTCAAAACAATCATCAGGAGTCGGATCAGACTCTTCCACGGCATCAACTGAAATCCTCGAACGACTCAAACCATTAACCGCCAAGCAGTTATCTCGTCCATCCAAAGTGTTTTCATCCCCATTGCAGACCGCACTAGGATTCCCTGAAGGCATGTCGATCACATCAATTACACGCAACACACGCTTATGGGCCAAATATTCACTCATGTGTACGTAGTTCATAAGCAAAGCAGACATGGATTGCAAATTACGCCTGTATGTTACCATATCGTCACGAGTCTCGGCTATAGTTCTAATAGAAAAATGTCGTTTTGAGAAGCTCGAAACTGCAGAAATTAGACTGAAATACAACCCTCTGTGCACCGCTATGTACTCACCTACTGTAACCAGATTTGTGAATCTAGCCACAGACAGGAGCTCTTTTAGTTGAGTTGAGTTCGGAATTCCATTTGACAAGTCCAAACACAAAATGACAGTGTCTTTCATTGAATAGTTAATACTATGGTGAAAAATTTCGCTAGCCATAGTCTTCACGCCATCAGCAAGAGAGATAATCACAGAGTCCACATTGTAGCGTGTTTTAAGTTTATTCTCCAAAATGCATGCTAGATTTGTTGCACTAATATCGTAGATCAAAACTTTGTCTCTACTCGCTGTTTCATCGAGAATATGAAGAAGTTGGATTGGAAGACGGAGACCAATAGAGTGGCCTCCAAGGTCACCTGATCTCACACCCTTGGATTACTTCTTATGGGGTTATTTAAAATCCAAAGTTAAGTAAATCGACTGCAAAACATCGAAGACCTAAAAGCCAAAATTGGGTAGGAAATTAGGAATTTTGACAGAAACACTGTTCAAGATGAGTTTGTACATACGCTTGGGTATTGTCAGGAAACCAATGAATGGCATTTTGAGCACTTAACTTAACTTAGCTTGTTAGTCTTAATTTTAATTAGTTTACCAATTTGGGCGGTAATTTTGGTTAAGATTTCCAGACCCTATTTTCTCGAAAACCATTAAAGATAAGTTTAGGATATGCTACATAAAAAATTATTAGAATTTTGTAGAGAACTGAATAAAATCACAAAAAGAGTGATTTTTATTTAAAAAAGTTTGCCTTGATATCATAACTTTTTTTGGGCCACCCTGAATAATTCAAAATTGGTTCAGATAATGCTGCAATTAAAAACAAAAATCGGGCGACAGAGCATTTTGAAAATGCTTATGTATTAATTTTTTTTAAAAAAATAAGGTTATAATTAGGGCCAAAATCATTACGACATTCTGTAGAACAATTTCGTGGTTTTTAGGTTCCTGTTTGATTTAATGGATAAACAGAAATACATGGAAAATCTGGTTGATCGATTCTGCTCTAAGTTTGAAATCACCGAAGACCTACAGCAACAAAGGAACATAGCGTATTGTTTGTCACTGATAACCTACAACGAGAAAGCGTTAAAGAAACTTCACGAGAATTTCGGCATGTACAAACATTTGGTTCACGATTCCGACATTTACGCTTACTTCAAGAGCATCATGCAGGGTTGTAATAAGCAAGCGGTGGGAAAAGTGGATTTGAAGGTAGGCTATTGAATATTTGCTTTATGAAGGTTTGTTGCTATTATCCCAATGGTAGAAATATTAAAAGTATCAACTTTTGTTTGCTACATATATATATATTATTTCCTATACAAATATTTGTTATGTTTAAATTTTTTTTTTCTGTTAACTGTTGAAAAAACCACTGGGACGCAAATGAATCACTGGGAAAATTAGCCATTGGTTAATTTCTAATTGTAACAAATAGTCTAATTTTTCTTATAAAATAGTTCTTTAAATAATCTAAAATCAAACGTAAATTAAAAGTGTACTTGTAAATATCATTCAAGTATTGGAACCTTGAACAAAACCCAAAATTATGTAGTACGCAAACGAAGCACTGGGAATAATGGGTTAATTATGTGTGTGGACTAAAGCTAATTGAATGTAAACGCATATTACATTTTTGACAAAGATGAATTGTGTGGTTGTGATAAATTCTACATCTTTTTTGGATTACATTATTACTGGAAATCATAAAGAGCCCTGTTATAATTCATTTGTTGGAGAAGCTAAATTCCCAATCGCTACTTTTCGATTAAGTTTTTAAAGAGCCATAAAGCCATGTAGGACTTAAAATCTATTTGAGACATTTTTTATTGTTTACTTCATACCGTATCGTTTATTTTTCATACCGTATCGGACACTTTTACGTACTTGATTTTAGTCCGGTAAATAGCTTTTTACAGGACTGGATACCGTAATAGTTATTTACGTTATAAGTCCGGTACATGTAGTTTTACAGTAGGAGCAAGATGTTTCTGGACGAGGCGATAGCCGAGTCAAGAATTTCGAAACGACTACTGTAACGCGTTACTGGACGTATGATGTACAACATTTTACTTCATAAGCGAAACATCTTGGACTTCCATTGTCTTTATTGAGTTTTTTACACGACATTTCAAGCAGTGGAATCTCTACTTGTTTTCAAGTGGAACTTCATATTTATTATTACTGTAAAAAATATATGAAGTGAAACTTACTTCATACATATTATAAACAGGAAAAAATTAATTTTATGCGCGGCGTATATATTTTTGAGAAATCCGGTATAGTGTCATTACGGTATCCTGTACTGGTACTCATTACTGTAAAATTTCTTTACGATATCCAATCCTGTAAAAAGCTATTTACCGGATTAAAATCAAGTACGTAAAAGTGTTCTAAATGATACAGTATGAAGTAAAGAAATTTTACAGTATTGAGTACCGGCACATCCTGTGGCCGTATTCAATAAAACCATTGTATCCATGGTGTCCTGTACCGGTACCGGTACAGGATACCGTGGATACAATGGACTTATTGAATACCGCCACAGGATGTGTTGGTACTCAATACTGTAAAATTTCTTTACGATATTCAATCCTGTAAATAGCTATTTACCGGATTAAAGTCAAGTAGGTAAAAGTGTTCTAAATGATACAGTGTGAAGTAAAGAAATTTTACAGTATTGAGTACCGGCACATCCTGTGGCGATATACAATAAAACCATTGTATCCATGGTATCCTGTACCGGTACATGGATACAATGAACTTATTGAATACCGCCACAGGATGTGTTGGTACCCAATACTGTAAAATTTCTTTACGATATTCAATCCTGTAAATAGCTATTTACCGGATTAAAGTCAAGTAGGTAAAAGTGTTCTAAATGATACAGTGTGAAATAAAGAAATTTTACAGTATTGAGTACCGGCACATCCTGTGGCGGTATACAATAAAACCATTGTATCCATGGTATCCTGTACCGGTACATGGATACAATAAACTTATTGAATACCGCCACAGGATGTGTTGGTACCCAATACTGTAAAATTTCTTTACGATATTCAATCCTGTAAATAGCTACTTACCGGATTAAAATCAAGTAGGTAAAAGTGTTCTAAATGATACAGTGTGAAGTAAAGAAATTTTACAGTATTGAGTACCGGCACATCCTGTGGCGGTATACAATAAAACCATTGTATCTATGGTATCCTGTACCGGTGCCGGTACAGGATACCGTAATGAAACTACCGGATTTCTCAAAAATATATTTTCCTGTTTTTAATAAGTGTGAAGTAAAATGTTGTACATCATACGTCCGGTAACGTGTTACAGTAGTCGTTTCAAAATTCCAGACTCGGCTAGCGCCTCGTCCGGAAACATCTTACTCCTGCTGTAAAACTATATTTACCGGACTTATAACGTATTCAGGACTATTACGATATTCAGTCCTGTAAAAAGCTATTTACCAGACTAAAATCAAGTACGTAAAAGTGACCTAAATGATACAGTATAAAATAATAGTTATTTACGTTATAAGCCCGGTAAATATAGTTTTACAGTAGGAGTAAGATGTTTCCGGACGAGGCACTAGCCGAGTCTGGAATTTCGAAACGACTACTGTAACACGTTACCGGACGTATGATGTACAACATTTTACTTCATACTTATTAAAAACAGGAAACAATTAATTTTGTGCGCTGCGAATATATTTTTGACAAATCCGCCAAATTGACAAATAGTTTCATTACGGTATCCTGTACCGGTACCGGTGCAGGTAGCAGGTACCGGTATAGGTGACCATGGATACAATGGATTTATAGAAGATGTGCCAGTACTCAATACTGTAAAATTTCTTTACAATATCCAATCCTGTAAAAAGCTATTTACCGGATTAAAATCAAGTACGTAAAAGTGTTCTAAATGATACAGAATGAAGTAAAGAACTTTTATAGTATTGAGTACCGTAATGAAATTTCATTACGGTACAGGATACAGTAATGAAACTATACCGGATTTCTCAAGAATATATTCGTCGCGCATAAAATTAATCTTTTCCGGTTTTTATGTATGAAGTAAAATGTTGTATGTCATACATCCGGTAACGTGTTACAGTAGTCGTTTCGAAATTCCAGTCTCGGCTATCGCCTCGTCCAGATATCGCCCCGTCGTAAATATCTTACTACTTTAAAACTACTATTTACGCTTGCATCTTAAAGCTGTCTAAGGTGTTCCAGAACAGTGGGTATGACTATTTTGTTCCAAATACTTGACATCGGACGTAAAAGCGACGTTTCAATGACACCCTACGATTTTACACCAATTTGAAATCGCGCGACAACGGTATCATGGCGGTTTTCTTGTCAATTTGTAAATTTTTTTTATTAGATGATTTTAGTAGGTTTTCCCGGTTTTTATTCATCAGATTTTCTCAAAATGTGTTACTGTTGTGTTCCAAACTGCAATTCTAATATAAATTATACACGCGGTACGGCGATATCCAGTTGCATGGGTTTCCAAGAGATGAAGGAGTAAGTAAACTTCAAAATATTTGTACTGGGGATCTGTGTAATATTAAACGTCATTTCATGCATTTTTAGCTATTAACAGTTGTAGCTAAGTGAATTGCGGTCTCAGCCAATCAGAATAAATATTTAGTTTTGTACTCTTAATTTGTACTGTAACTTAGTTGTACTGTAATTATAAAATTCCACAGAAAAGAGTTCTTAAAGCTGTCAAATCCAGCAATGTATACCGGACATTGTTTTGGCCGTTTTGCTGCTACTGGCGCAGACTTGGTAACAGTAAAGCGGTTGGGTGGTTAGCAGTCTTCTTCCGTATCAGAGTCATACATTTGTATTAACAAAATACTCAGTAATGATTTAAGTTAATTCTATTGTTATAATTATCTACTTACAAAATAAAGTATTTTTTTTAAGCAGACTAAAAGTACGTCATTTGTTTACTCCACACGCACACCTAAAGTGGGTTTTCAAATCCTGAGACCAAAAAAGTGGCGAAAAAGTCCTAGGCAGTAAAAGTAAAGTCAAAAGTCACCGCTACTGTCATGGTGGCGCATATATAACGATTTTCATTCGCCAAAATTATTTGAATACTAGATGACGCCAGATAGAATGATCTGAGTGTATCTTTACATTCTTATTGAAAAAACAAAGGATAGGAATAGTCTCGGAGCGCTCGAGAGCACTACCCTAAACCGTTATTAGTCGAAATCGCATAGATTCTCGAATTCTGAGTTCGTCTGTCAAATGTATGTCAATGTGATTTTTATTGATTATTGATTTATTGATTTTTATGATTTTATTGAGATCTTCGAGGGAAAGACCCACTTTTACTCCAGTGACATAATCTACTATTATCTACCGTTGCTGTGAAAGATCACTTTAATTTACCTTGGCGGTTAAACTACTACTTTACCTACTCATTGGAGTAGATAATAATAGTACTTTAACGTGAGGTATAGAAAAAAAAAGTTATTCACTGGGACACTTTTTATTTTATTGACTAATAGTTTTTTTTAACAATGTTTCAGCTCATTGTAGCCGAACTGGAGAAATGTATCAATTCTGTTTTCGAGGCTAACGGCGATGCTCAGCTAATGAAGCCCCCGCCTCCACCAAAATCTGCAAAGAAAGTTCGTAGAGGGGCAAGGAAGCCTAAGCGCAAAGTAGACAGCGACAGCGATTCCGACTAGTATTGTTTTTTGTCATAATTTTTTTATGCATTTTTTTTAATAGAAAATAAGCAATTAAAACGTGTATTTGCACACTAATAAGACCACTCGTAAAGCGATCTTAGCTTTTTCAAAAATAATTTTAATTTATTTGAAAATTATTAAGCTACCGCTTTCGGTTAAAACGGGAGTTGGTATTTGAAAGTAGAAACTTCCACCACAAGACAAGTCGGAATTATTCCCTAATAATTAGGCCAGACTGCGTCCTGCCAGAAACAAGAAGAAACGGGTACCTACGTTTTAAAAAGCCGTCTGGTTCTAAACTGACACAGACAAACTATATCGTCTGCCCTAGTCACATTTTCTGTAAGTGTTTGTAGGGAAATTTTGGCGCCATTTTTGGAATTTTGCTATTTTTTTATTATCGTATGCAGCGTGTCCTAAAGGGTAAAATGTCAAATTAGAGGAGCTACAGAAGAGGTTGAGAGTTTACTATGTTTTCCCGTTATTCATACTTTTGATTGTAACGATTTCGAAACGTTAAATGTTAGCTATACAGGAGTGCCACCATGAACGCCGTCTCTCTATATACGAAAAAGTTACCGTAAGAATTGAGTTTTTGAATATTTAGGAAACTTTAATGGGTCATTATGCCCATTTTAGGTGAAATATTAACAAGGGAGTATTTAAATCTTGGTTAAAAACTTAAAAAATTAAATTATTGTACTTAAACCGCCCAACCGCTTATTCAAATATGCAACTTTTAAAACATTTTCTACGGCAACTTTTCCGTTCAGCGTTCGTGGTGTGACACCCTGTATGCATAAAGGAATAATTACCTAAGGTCATTATACTGCTTGTTTTATTGCTAAGTAGATTCATTCTGTGTTACTTTAAGATAGCTTGTTTTCTTTGTTACATAGTACCCATAGCAAAAACGGTCTTTTAATTCTATTTTACTGTAGGTTTTTTTTTCTACGTTATCAGTATTCATAGAAAGTAACTGTGTTTTTCTATTTAACAAATAAGATTGTACGTTTATAACTTCTACTAACTAAATATTGTAAGTTTTTATTTTTTCTTATTTATCTTAAGAGTTAAGACAATACGATATTGTGTGCTATTGCCAAGTTATTCGTGTGCGGTAAGCTTTAAAATGAAGGTATGGCAATTTTTACAGAGCAGCCAACCTGACTAATCGTTTTTAGCTCCATTTTACCACTTCTATAGAATTTAGCGGGCTATTAAAAATTTACATTCATATACACTGGTTATTGGGCATATTTTGGTTAACAAAATCGACTCAGAGCTGCTAAAAATAACGTATACAAAGAGACATTTGATGACGTGAATGTAACGATACGTGTTCCGTAAAAATAGAACGTCGTCATTACGTAAATTAACTTTATGTATTCCGTAAATATAACTTTGTGAGTTTTGTGAATATAACGTCGTGCGTTACATGAATATAACATCGTGCTTATGACGTCAGTTGTCTAAGAACTTAGTCCGTCTTTTCAACGTCAATTTAGAATCAGCGCGAACGTCACCCAAGTGACAAACTACCGTATTAAAGAGACAAAATTCACGTTAGAATGTAGCCGGTCCTGTACAATACGAAACAGAAATGTTTTATAAACATCAATCTACGTCAATAAATTTTAAGTTTTCTTATTACTGCAATATATTATAACTTACAAGAAAGTGCAAACTGTCTGTAAAATGACGAAAAATTATGCTCTTTTGATCTTTTTTGTTAGCAGTTGTTATTAGGTACAGAATAGGTAGTTGGATGTCAAAATTTACAGAAGCATATCGCACAAACCAAAGACGATACCAGCCATCCATGCCATCCGTGTGAGCCCACGATCGATACGTTTTCGAGGCGGCACAAACAGTTTTCGATGGTAAAATTGACGAGGGCGCCACATCACAAGTCTCCACTACGTTTGAATTTTCATATTGCAAGGGTATTTTTTTAGAGACAATATAAAAAAAAATAAGGATTATATTTTGCCTTTCCCGAAAACTGGAATAAAAACTCACTAATATTTCGGTATTTTCGCACTTAAATATCTACTTTAAAACGCATTAAATGAAAATTCTAAGTCTAGGCAGTTCCTGCAGCATCCTCCCTCTATCCGCAACTGTTTACAAAATGTAAATATATTACGTATTACTTGAGTGCAGTCGTTCGAGTCAATGGAATATTTACAGATGAACCTCAAATCCAACGAGGTGTTCGACAGGGATGTGTAATGTCTCCACTGTTATTCAACCTATATTCTGACAAGTCTTTAAAGAGGCTTTATATGAAAAAGAATTCGGGGTCAAAATCAACGGCGCAAAGTCACATAAATTATGTTAGTGCAATGGGACAGGAAATGGGAATGAATATAAATGTTGCTCAGACAAAGTTTATGGTCTTTAGCCGTCAGCCATACCACAACGCGTCGCTACAGATAAATGGACAGAACGTTGAGAGGGTATCGAATTTTAAATACCTCGGATGCTACATCACCGAGCAACTCGACCCGGAGACGGAAATTAGATGTAGGATTGAAACAGCCCGTACAACATTCCGGAATATGAGATCACTGTTTTGTAATAACAGCCTGAACCTAAAACTGAGACAAAGAATGATTAAATGTAACATTTGATCTGTGCTGTTGTACGGAGCTGAAGTCTGTACACTGAAAGCTGCCACAATCAACCGTCTAGAAGCATTTGAAATGTGGTTACATAGACGGATGCTAAGAATACCATGGGTGGCTTTGCAAAGAAATGAAGCAGTCTTAAACAGGACAAATACAGTTCGTGAACTTTTGACAACAGTTGGTTGTCTAACACAACTGCCAACAAAACTGGCATACCTCGGCCATATTCTCAGAGGAAATCGCTAGCGGATCCTACAGCTTATAATGAAGGGCAAAATAGAAGGCCGCTGAGGCGTAGGAAGAAAACAAATGTCGTGGTTAAAGAACATCCGGGAATGGACAGGCATACATAGCGTCGCACAACTGTTTAGAGTGGCTGAAAAATATATGAAACGGCCACGTCTTCTACTCGTACCTGTTCTGTGTCCATTGAGTTGTAAATCATCCTGTATATATATATTTTACTTCGTACATCGTTATTACTTCGTAAATAGAAAAGCAAAGGTAGTGGCACTTTCTCAGAAAAAAAAGCTTTTGGGTGAAAGAAGGAAATTATAGACGTTTGACAACGCGGCAACACGTGTTTCCGATTATTGGCTTCATCAGGCAAAGTATGAGCACCCACTGTAGTATACACACACATATACTCGGATGTATCCTGATAAAAAGTAAAAAAATGAGAACCACATGCAGGCATCGGCTCAGCCTTTTGTAGAAACGCCCAAAGTTCCTCCATTTTGGGGAGTAGTTCGGGATATACACTGCAGCTTTGTCATAAACACTTGCTGTGAGTGACCCAGCCACGGATTTAAATAAAGGAATTGTGTCGACTACAAATAGTGCATGGGCGCGTATATGAAGTCTAATAAGCAAAAACACCTGGCGCCGCCTTGCCAAACAAGTTTTCGTTTCTACCTCTTAAACACTTTTTTTTTTCGGCGAAACTACCACTACCTCTGCCTTTCTTTTTATATAACCTATTCAAAAAAAGACAATTGTGTTGAAATATGTATTGTAACATGCATAGTATAATAGCAAAGTTATTGTAATAATTATTAGTATTGATATTAATAATGGTACTTATAATTTTATGACAAATGAGAAAGTATTGGGAAATTACCTTTCACTTATAGAAAATGCCGATTATTATGTGTAATTTTGTCAATGGGGACTTCCATCAAACACGAAATATTCATCAGACATCTCAATTTCGAAAAATTTACTAATAGTTGCTTCTACAGCCTTCCTGTACAACCTGTACCTTGCCCTCACTCTTTCTAAATCTTCATACCGAAAATTATAAAGTGATTGCAGAAAATTTTCACTCTCTGAGGAGACCATTGCACGATCAAACTGAGACTGTATTTTCGACAAATCGTAAATAACTCTGAGACAAATCTCGCGAACACCCCACACGTAGTGTACGAACTTCTCATACAAGTTATCACTTTCTTTGCAGGCCTCGGCATCCTCTTCAGCTTCTCTGATTTTGTTATCGCATAACCTAAACTGACCCATTGTAACCACAAGTTTGCTAGAGCTTCCTCCAGAAATTTCCTTGGCATCAACTTCTAGTATTCCGTCCTCATCAATGGTAAACCTGACATTGCAGACAACGTCTCCGGCCCTAGCAGGTGGTAAGTTGTTTAGCTCAAATTTTCCTAAGGCGTTATTAAACTTGCAATTTTTCCTCACACCTTCGTATATTTCAATAACAGCTGAGGTTGAATCGTTTCCAGTTGTAGTAAATAAGAAAGGTTCTGAAACTGCCGGAATAGGTGAGTTCTTTTTTAGCAAAACTGACATTAAGTCCATATCTTGGGCTATGCCCAAATCCAATGGTGTAACTTCACGTATTTGGTACTTTTCTAGGTCCTTATTTTGACCTTTAATTACTGCAGCTTGCAAACTCGCTCCAAGCGTGACAGCCTCATCGGGGTTCAGGTCAGTTCTTATGTTGCTTTTATCAAAATAGGTCTTTAGCATCTCCTGTACTTTTGGTATTTTTGTAGAACCACCAACTAGAAGGACATCTGTTATATCATTCTTGTTAAGACCAGCTCCTAAAAGGCATTTCTCTATTAAGTTTTGAGCTCGATCGAACAACTTTCTAGTTAGGTGGTCTAATTGATCTCTCGTCATTTTTAAGGTGATATCGGGTGTAGAAGAGCCAAACACGTAATCCAGTTTCAACTCGAATTCTTTACGGACAGATAACCTTTGTTTCATTTTAGTGCTGCACTTTCTTATTCGCCTTACTCCTAGTTCATTAATAGGTGCTTTGCCTTCCTTTTTAATAATATCGGATATAAATTGTTCAAAGATAAGATCGTCAATATCGTTTCCTCCTAAAAATGTGTCTCCTTCGACGCTTTTTACCAAAAATATTTTATTGTCATTTTCTATTATCGATACGTCCAGGGTACCGCCACCAAAATCAAAAACAAGAAGGATAGATGCTGTTGTCAGCTTATCCTGTGCATAATGTATAGCTGCAGCAACTGGTTCAGTTATTAGTTTTAAAACGGTTAAACCGGCTAACTCAGCTGCCCTTTTGGTTGCTTTCCTCTGCGCGTTGCTGAAATATGCAGGTACAGTAATTACAGCTTCTGTAACTTCTCCGCCTAGATATTTTGAAGCGCAATCTTTCAAGTACTTAAGTACTTCCGAGCTTACATCTTCAGGTACTTTTCGTACTATTGTGCCATTGTGTCTCAGTTCTATTTCTAAATTATCGTTTTCTCCTTCGCATATCTTGAAGCCATATTTTTTCGACTCAATAATTTTCTGAACATACGCGTCGTTGTACTTTCGCCCAATTATTCGCTTGTTATCTAAAAAGAGATAAGAATTTAAGTGCTTTTATATAAATTTATAAATTTTGCTTATTCATAAAGGTGAAAAAAAATAATTTTATTTTACTTGTGATATGAAGTAGAAATAAAAATAACACAAAGTATCTTACCATACACGAAGTTATCTTTTCTGGCCACACCTAGATCATCTGCCACATCGCCTACTAATACTTCCGATGTCTCTGGATGAAAAAAAACCATAGATGGAGTCAGTCTCTCTCCGGCTTCGTTGACAATCATTTCTGTATGGCCATTTCGGTAAACTGCCACCCCAGACAGCGTTGTGCCTAAGTCTATTCCAACTGCTGGTACTGGAGAAGCACCATTTCTGCTCTTTCTTTCGTCCATCTAAATTTGTGTAGTTCCCCGCACTATAAGTACTGCCTAACACTTCGAATTTTGGATGTTGAAAAACCAAATATACACTTACCGAGTTTAACGTTCATATCACTGAGAAAACAAAAGGATAAAGCCCGCTTTTATGTTTGTTTTCCTGATAAATTGTCTAATTAATTTGATAAGATAAAGAATATACTGAGCTGGGTAAATAGCATTATTTAAAGATTGTACATAGTTAGGTATGCAAACTTAAGTAACAAAAGACCCACTTCGCAGGGGCGATTCTACCTATAGGCGAGGAACTGCAAGAAATACGGGCCGCCAAATTTAGTTGCGGTCAAAAATTTGTATTTACGTCTATGTAACAGAAATGTAAAGGAAAAATGTGACGGTAAAATAGTAAAAATATACAGGGTGGCCCACCATATAGGTCACGGTCTTTTAACGGAAAACGTCTAAATATTTTTCCGCGATTTTTTACAGGCATATACAGGTTGAATAAAAGAACAATTTAAAAATATCTGATATTTTACAGGGTGCTAAAAAAAAGATACATATCAAATATATGTTTTTTTTTTGTTGTGGAACACCCGATATTTTAGATAATATTTGAATTCTAGAGGTAAAATAAATGCAGATTTCTGCTATGTTTCCTATACCTAATTCTATTAATGGTTTTTGAAATATTTGAATATTTCTAATATTGTATGGTTGGTTGTTGTCTTGGGTTCTGGTACTTTTGTTTGATTAAAATGAGTTACAGCGGGTGCTTCTAACTTTGTTGTTTATTTTGACGTTTCGACACATATTGGTGGCTTCATTAGAGTACTACAACATACGGAATCCTAAATTTAAAGTTATATTTGTACAATAGCAGGAAGGAATGGTATAAAGGAATAATGAAAAAAATATAAAGATTACTACAACTACAAAATAAAATGTTGAAACATAAACGTATTGAGGGATGATTAAAGTAAAGAATAAAGTCGGTAACTCAAAGCAAAAGAGCGTCAAAAGTGAAACCTACGATGCATATGGTGATAGGTTAAGAAGGGGTAAAAGGGTAAGAAAGGTAAGAAAAGGAGGGAATGTGAGGGTGACAATGACTTACCACTAAACGATGTACAGTTTTGGTTCGAAGTTTGTTGCAGTTTTTTCCTTTATGTACTGTTACTTTGAAGTCGAGAGTTGAAAGTTTTTTAACGAAAATTTTGAAAAAAAAACAAAAGTTGCATTATTGCTTTGTACATGCTGCTCGCCGTGTCGAAACCCTGCGGCTAACCGTCAGAGATATCGTACGGCACGCAGCATGTACTATGGGGAATTAAAGTAATTTTTTTAAAGTTTTGGATAAGGAAGCCTATCAATGAAGGAAGATACAATGGCTATTAAATTGGTCAAGGTGGTGTTTAGTATACACATACATCGCAAGGTTAATTGTTTTTAATTAAGTAGGTCTGCTGACTGGTGGCTTTCGGTGTTTGGTTTATATTGTTTTGGAATTTAACTATGTATTTTAGGTAAATTTTTTAACTTTGTTGTAAAACGATTAATTCGATATGGATATTGACATATTTACTGATTTTATGCAGAGGGTAGTAACAGTATGTAGGAGTAAATTTTACTTAGGCCATCAGTGTCAGCTTTTGCATTGAGCAATTACTGTTTTTCTTTATGAATACCATTTCATGAAATTCCCTTTTTTTCTTGTTTTTTCTGTTTTTAGGACTTTAGCTCTTTTAAAATCAAAATTATGCTGATGTTCATTTGCGTGGTGGGTTAGGGCTGTAGGGTTATTTTTGTTGTGTTTGTGTCCATTAATGCGGTTTTTTAAGAACTGGCTAGTCTGCCCGATATAGACGCCAGGGCACCCTGTTTGGCAGGGTATTTCGTAGATGATGTTGCTTTTTTTGTCTGTGGGAGTTTTGGGTTTTAGTTTGGTAAAATGTTGGTTAAGTAAATTATGTCCTTTAAAACTGGTTTGGATATTTTCTTTGGAAACTGTATTGCGGATTTTTTCGGAAGGACCAGGAATGTACGGTATAGTTAGATAGTTTGTTTCGGTATTTTTTTTTGTATGCCTGGTTGAATTGCTATACAATTTTTTTTTAAATATAGTGTTAATTAAGCTGTAGGGGTAGTTGTTTGTTATTAGGGCGGACTTTGCTTTTTTTATTGCATCGGTTCGGTATTCAGGATCGGAAAGGCCAACTGCGCGGTCGGCAAGGCTGGTTATGACGGACTTTTTTTGAGATATATGGTGATTTGAATTGAAGTTTAAGTATCTGCCAGACCAAGTGGGTTTCGTGTACCATGAGGTTCTTACTTTGCCATTGCTGTTATGGAGGGTGAGGTCTAGGAAATTGATTTGCTGATTTTGTTCGATGTCTATGGTAAATTGAATTTTTGGGTGGTATTTGTTGAACTCGTTCAATATGTGTTGGCCGTATTTTTGTGGAGCAGCGAGTAAGCAGTCATCTACATAGCGGAAGAAGAAGGGGAGTTTTACTGGTAGGTTGTTAATTACAGTGGTTTCGAGATCTTCGAGGACTAATTGTGCAATGACGCTTGAGATGAAGGCGCCCATCGCACAGCCATTGATCTGTTTGTAATAAGTGTCATTGAAGACGAAGTAAGTAGAACTTAAGGTTAGTTCTACTGCTTCTAAGAAGTCCTTCATTGGTATGTCCGTGTGTTGTTTAATTTTGTCGCAGTGTTTTTTTATGACGTGAAGGGCAAGTTCGATAGGGATATTTGTTAGTGAACGAAAGGTGAGGATATTTGTGTACATGGATACTACGTCTAAGGATATTAGGGAGTAATTTGTGGGGTAGGATACGTTAGAAATGTTGTCTTTAAATTGCCAAGAGTCTTTGATATAGAATTCATTTTGATGTACTATTTTTTGTATTATATTTTTTAGAAATTTTGAAAGTTTTTCGAAACGGGATTGAACACATGAGACGATGGGTCTGAGTGGTATGTCGGTCTTGTGTAATTTTGGGAGGCCGTAATTTTTTGGAGGCAAGGCATTGTAAATTTTTAGATCTTTGGCGGTGTTGGGGGATATGTAGGCCATATTTTCCCATTTTTTCATTAAGTCGTTGTTGCTCTTTTGAAATTTATTTGTTGGGTCATTTTTCATTTCCTTGTATGTAGTTTTGTCTGCCAGTAGCTCGTAGATTTTTTTGTCGTAGTCCAACTGTCTCAGTTTCATTTATGTTGCGTTGGAGGTTAATATTGTTTTTTTTGTCCAGTGTTTTGTGAGACTTTGTTTTTGTGGGTGTGTATGTGACTGCTGCAAGCGGATCTGATACTGTCTTTTGTTTGAGCTGGTAAGCGGGATATGGCAGATTCGATATTAGCTATGATGTCAGTTACTGGAATTTCTTTTTGGTTTTTTTTATGGGTAGGGCGAAATTGGGGCCTAAACTGAGGGTTTGAGAAACATTGGCTGGTATGGTGGTGTTTGCTGAGATTTTCGGTCCAATTAGTTGTAGGGGGATCTCGTAGGAAAAAAATCTCTTTATCTCAAAAAAAGTCCAGCCAGTCATATCCAGCCTTGCCGACCGCGCAGTTGGCCTTTCCGATCCTGAATACCAAACCGATGCAATAAAAAAAGCCGCCCTAATAACAAACAACTACCCCTACAGCTTTATTAACACTATATTTAAAAAAAGAATACATACATTTTATAACAATTCAACCAGGCATACCAAAAAAAATACCGAAACAAACTATCTAACTATACCGTACATCCCTGGTCTTTCCGAAAAAATCCGCAATACAGTTTCCAAAGAAAATATCCAAACCAGTTTTAAAGGACATAATTTACTTAACCAACATTTTACCAAACTAAAACCCAAAACTCCCACAGACAAAAAAAGCAACATCGTCTACGAAATACCCGTACCCTGGCGTCTATATCGGGCAGACTAGCCAGTTCTTAAAAAACCGCATTAATGGACACAAACACAACAAAAAAATAACCCTACAGCCCTAACCCACCACGGAAATGAACATCAGCATAATTTTGATTTTAAAACAGCTAAAGTCCTAAAAACAGAAAAAAAAAACAAGAAAAAAAAGGGAATTTTATGAAATGGTATTCATAAAGAAAAACAGTAATTGCGTCAATGCAAAAACTGACACTGATGGCCTAAGTAAAATTTACTCCTACATACTGTAACTACCCTCTCTCCGTCTCTGCATAAAATCAGTAAATATGTCAATATCCATATCGAATTAATCGTTTTACAACGAAGTTCAAAAATTTACCTAAAATACATAGTTAAATTCCAAAACAATTAGCCTTGCGATGTATGTGTATACTAAACACCACCTTGACCAATTTACTAGCCATTGCATCTTCCTTCATTGATAGGCTTCCTTATCCAAAACTTTAAAAAAATGACTTTAATTCCCCATAGTACATGCTGTGTGCCGTACGATATCTCTGACGGTTAGCAGGGTTTCGACACGGCGAGCAGCATGTACAAAGCAATAATGCAACTTTTGTTTTTTTTTTTTTTAATTTTTATTAAAAAACTTTCAACTCTCGACTTCAAAGTAACAGTACATAAAGGAAAAACTGCAACAAACTTCGAACCAAAACTGTACATCGTTTAGTGGTAAGTCATTGTCACCCTCACATTCCCTCCTTTTCTTATCTTTCTTACCCTTTTGCCCCTTTTTAACCTATCACCATATGCATCGTAGGTTTCACTTTTGACGCTCTTTTGCTTTGAGTTACCGACTTTATTCTTTACTTTAATCATCCCTCAATACGTTTATGTTTCAACATTTTATTTTGTACTTGTAGTAATCTTTATATTTTTTTCATTATTCCTTTATACCATTCCTTCCTGCTATTGTACAAATATAACTTTACATTTAGGATTCCGTATGTTGTAGTACTCTGATGAAGGCACCAATTTGTGTCGAAACGTCAAAATAAACAACGAAGTTAGAAGCACCCGCTGTAACTCATTTTAATCAAACAAAAGGACCAGAACCCAAGATAACAACCAACCATACAACCACAAGGGTCCAAGAATCCAGAAGCCTACGTGCCAACTATTTCTATTATTGTAACATTGTACAAAAAAAATATGTCTAAAACACTCGGCGTTCTTTACGAAATTTATTTTAATTAAGAGTTGCCACGTCCTTTTTTCAGGATGAAGGCCTGAATAAAGAAGACACGTCTATATAAAAAAAAATAAAGGTGTAATCTGGAGAACTCAACACCAAACCAAAATATAAACTAAAATATATAGGTGGAGAGAACCCAAAAAAAAAGTCAACTGGGTAGTGTACGAGTTGGTCTATTACTGTGGGGGTTAGTAAATACTTTAATGGTCACAATAGGTCGCGGCCGAAGGCAGTAACTTTGTGACCTTCGGCGTCTCTTTACAATGAAGATGTTGCAGTGATTTGCCTCGAAGGAAAAGAATCCAGAAATCAAGGGAAAAAAACTCTAGAAAAGAAAATCTGATATAGGAAATTTATAACAATTAAAACAGGTGATTTGCTTTCCTAGTAATGTCAAAGAGTTACTCTTTAACATATTAACAGATTTAGAAAAAATAAATGAATTTATGAATAAAGTAACACGAGTAATGTTTACACTCCAATAATAGCAAATCAAATTAAACAAGTAATAGTCGACTAGCAACCTCAAACCATATTAAATAATAAAAAAAAGAAAGCCGACCTATTAAAAAAAGGTGAAAAATAATAGAAATATAATTGCCTCGCTGAGGTATTTTTTTCTATAAAAAATATCCTGGCAACTGCAGCTCATGTGGTGATGCCGGGCTTCCCCCGTTTCTGTTCTTTCCAAAATTTCGCAAATTCTGGGAGTTTTTTCGAAATAAAACGTGAATGGGAAGATTGGGGAGAAAATTACCTTTTTAAGCAAAATGGCAATTTCTGCCCTCGGGAGTAGTGTCGGGCTCGAACGACGAACCGGAATCATCGTGAGTTTTGTATATTGTTCGGAGTGCTCGGATTGATCCGCGTACGGGACGGGTGTTGGGTTCGCTAGCCTTGTGCTTCTATCATTTTGTATGCTATCTTTTTCTAATGACGCTTTGTAAAGCGAGATAGCATTTATTATTGGTGTTTGGCGCTTGACACCTGTGCGCGAAGGAGATAAAATTTTTAACCGCACAGTTGAGCCTGGAAGTACCTTCCAGCAAATATATTTGAAATCCCAGATCGCCAGCCAGACCCCTCCATTGGAAATGAAACAACTCGTACCATGAAGAATATCTATCATTAAAAAAAGGTGAAAAAGAATAGAAATATAATTGCCTCGCTGAGGTATTTTTTTCTATAAAAAATATCCTGGCAACTGCAGCTCATGTGGTGATGCCGGGCTTCCCCCGTTTCTGTTCTTTCCAAAATTTCGCAAATTCTGGGAGTTTTTTCGAAATAAAACGTGAATGGGAAGATTGGGGAGAAAATTACCTTTTTAAGCAAAATGGCAATTTCTGCCCTCGGGAGTAGTGTCGGGCTCGAACGACGAACCGGAATCATCGTGAGTTTTGTATATTGTTCGGAGTGCTCGGATTGATCCGCGTACGGGACGGGTGTTGGGTTCGCTAGCCTTGTGCTTCTATCATTTTGTATGCTATCTTTTTCTAATGACGCTTTGTAAAGCGAGATAGCATTTATTATTGGTGTTTGGCGCTTGACACCTGTGCGCGAAGGAGATAAAATTTTTAACCGCACAGTTGAGCCTGGAAGTACCTTCCAGCAAATATATTTGAAATCCCAGATCGCCAGCCAGACCCCTCCAGTGGAAATGAAACAACTCGTACCATCGAAGAATATCTAATACTACTTTGGTTTACAGAAAATGACACTTCAAAACAGAAAAAAAATTGCACTTAGTACACCTACAATGGTCACAAAAATAATTAACAAATATTAAACCTAAGAATGAAGTTTCAGTCACTCATCACCATTCACACAAAAATCTAAATTATGACCTCTATCAAGGCCCTTTTTATTTACTTTAGATCGGTACAAAAATGGGAAAAATATTCTATAACAAACACGTATTTACTTTTCTCTGTTATTGTCCTATACGCAAAAATTATGAACACAAAGCAGTCTTGTCAGTAGCAACAGGATCAACAGTCCGTTCCAATTAATAAAATGAAATTCTACTTGATAATAATCAAATTTAAACTAGAAAAAATATATTTTCCTACGAGCGTGCGGTAAAGCCGCTTTACAGCACGCATTTGAATGCGGGAAGGTGCACTTTACCGCACGTGTGCGGTAAAATCGCATGCAAAGCCAAATTACATACAATTTGAAGCTTTATTAATCTGAGCGTTACTTTTGCATAATTTTATTGTTCTTGTGTTTTTTGCTGAGTTGGAATAAATTGATTGCGTTTTTCTATACTTATCTGAATGCTTTAGGGTTCAGAGGACATTTAGCACTATTATTTAGGTATCTACCACACGTGCGTGCGTGTAAAGATTAACTCAAGTTCACATCTAATTGAACTTATAGAAGACAACAAAATTAACAAACATGGGCTCGTAGGAAATTAATTATTCACGCAGAGGAATAAAAAAAAAGTTGGTCCTCACCGGTATTCGGATCCACGACTACAAGGTCACAAAGTAGGTGTGTCAACCACTAGACTATGCATTCCTTATGTTAACATGTGTTAAACCAAAATAAGTTCGGATTAATTACAGTTTGGCAAATGTCAGTTTCAGTGTTTTTTAAAATAAATTACAGACAAGATAGAAAGTAGGGACAATAACCTTCAAAACATACCGGGTGTTGCATCGTCGGGCGGGACATAGGAAATCCCATGTAAATTTTGATAGGGTCGATTATTGGCTTCCCTAATTATTTTGGTGAAAAAATGTATTTAGTTTTTTTAAAGAGCGCTAAAATACGCAACCAATTGGATAACTTCAAGCATTTTTGATCAACCCGTTTACGAATTATTTGCCAGTAAACATTTTTAATATTTTGTCTTTTTTATCGCCCCGTATTCCGAGATACCACTCAAGGTAAGGTTGGCTGTCAAATAAAGCTGACAATCTTGACTTTTTAGTGTTTGATAGCCATAGCCAAGTCTTACTGGTGTTCGTAAATACAGGCCGATGAAAAGGACAAAATACTAAAAAAAGTTATTGGAAATAACTCGTAAACGGGATAACCAAAAATGTCTGAAGTTGTCCATTTAGTTGTGATTTTTAATGTTCTTCAAAAAATGTAAATAGATTTTTTCTCTAAAATAATTAGGGAAGCCAATAATAGATCCTTTTAAAATTTACATGGGATTTCCTGTCCCGCACGACGATGCAGCACCCGGTATAATCAAAATGGCCTTATCAGACGAAGTTTTAGATGAAGAGAGAGAGAACTCAAATTTAAAGAACTAAACTAGGGAAGACGAAAAAGATTAAGAAAAAATGGCTCGTAGGAAAAATATTGTCTAACACGTGCGGGAAGTGCTCTACCGCACTCGATTGCTGACCTAACTCCGCTATGCGTCGTTCGGTCATTGCAATCAGCGTGCGGTAAAGCATCACTTGTCGCACTTGTTAGGAAAATAATTATATTAAGCTCCCCCGTATTCTAGTAAAGGAGTAAGCATTCAGTGACACAACGCAAAATGTTCCCTATTTCCCTCAAAAACTGTTCAAATTTGAGTTTTTGCAATCATTCATTGAACATTAAAGCTAGGTATAAGCCATTCCCTTATTATTGTCCTCAAGTAGGCGTTGGAAAATTGACTTTGACATTTTTATCCTTAACGTGTCCTAACGTCCCAACGTGTGCTAAAAAGAGATGGGTATAAAAAAATGAAGGTTTCTAAGGTAACTAGATGACAAAAATAACTGAATGGGTAAGCCCTTTCACGGCCTTTCGGCATTTACACACAGTAAATGCACTGCACTATAAATTAATTACTAGCTTTCTTGGGCAGAAGGCTTTCTTAATTCAACTTCTTTATTTCTTTCTACCAACAAAACCCTCTGCAACTGAGGGAATAAGACCTCAACAGTATATTTGAGTTTATGTTAGTATTATTTAATTGCCTGAAGCGGCCTATAATAATGAAAAAGCTGGAGACGTTATCCGATTTTATTGTTGCTTACGAGCGTCAGAAGAGCAGTGACATTCCGTCATCTCCAAGATGTTTTGATTGTCGCGAGGGAAGCGGAAAGAGTTATTGGGTACGTTCCGCCGACGGCACCAGCTTAGACGTTTAGTAAGCGGATGAGTTCTGCCGACACGCTTTCCAGCCGCTTGATGTCAGCGGATGGGTGATTTACTAAACGCAATAATTTAGCGCTGACCATCTCAGCATTTGCTTTGGTTTGCTGAAAATTTGAGGTTATGTTTGGTTTTCCGTTTTTGTTTGTTCCTATGCATTTGGAGAGAGTAATTTGAAATAAACTTTTCTTAAAAAATAAAATAATGTAATAGTATAATTTAATTTGTTGCACTTGGGAAGTTGGGTCCGCAGTCCCATATCAAAATGGACGGTGAGAAACGGCAAAACTTGTTATTTTGGGCGAACGAAGGTAAATAGTGTACATACTAAAGGGTTAGGTACCTGAAAAGTTTGCGTAGACATCCGGAAATGGTTATAAAAATCATCCGGACTATAGTAGGGACAACATTTTCATAATAGGCTGTAATTCTAAATATATAAACGATCTTCAGCATAATAAAGGTACTGATAAATACACACTGTTTGCGGATGACACCACCCTCACCCTTAGATACGGGGATCTGCTGGTTGCTGAGGGGAAGTCATCTGAGACGCAGGTAGAGCTGAGCAATGGTTCATATCAAATAAACTCCTTGTAAATGCTGATAAAACATAATGATATTTACTTTAAAGGATTCAAATGACATAGAAAATCCCAAACACGTGAAATTTTTGGATCAAAAACTGAAATGGAACTATCTGCCTACTTCGCCTTGTTCCAGGCAACAATGACCTATGGGGTGCTTGCGTGATGGACCGCAGCCCGGGCAAGTGACGTATTTAGGTGGCAGAGGAAGGATTCTTGCTGGTTTGAAGCTGAGGGAGGACTGCAGAAGTGCTTTCCGAAGTCTGAGGATTTTTCCACTTTCCAGCGTAATTATATATATTGGAATGCAAGTGGTGCCATCGGACGACGGCAGGTGCTTCCACTAGAGCATGCGAGATAATAGTGAAGTGAAACCAAACCAGTTTTCTGCCGAAGTTGTCGCTTTCCACAGACAGAAGGCCGAGATTCGTTGACTATAAATCCCCGGTCCGCTACCGGCAGTCGTCTCTGGTGCACTCTCTTTCCTGTTTTCATATCTTATAACTTCACCAGCCTGGCTGGTTTGGCATGACATATCTTGCGGGAGATCTGGCCCTTGCTGCTCAGGGCGGTTTTTTGCGTCTCTGCCGTCGGTCTGCTCTGCAGCTTGAGATCGTAACTGGTGTCGTGGCCGCTTCCAGGGTTGCCCTGATGCGAGATCCGGCTCGTATTGAACCAAAGCCCGCAGCAGGTCGTCTGGATGTGCTTCCGCGTCGAAGGGTCTTCTCAGCTTTGACTCTCATGAAGTCGCGCGCACTGTTTGCCATCGCAGATTAGCACGAATTTCTTCGTTACTAATGTACCATGGAGCAATTACCTCCATACGGAGGTAACTGTTCACAACAGCTTCCACCCTTGAGAGGTAGGCCTCCGCCGCACTCCCCCTTGAGACCGATCCATATGTTAGGATCGGCCGCATGAGGGCTTTCGTCACCCAGGAGCTTCTCCCTCACGGGGGACCGGAACCTCCTTGTATAGTGAGACTATAGTCCCCTAGCTTTGACAGCGACGATCCTGACATGGGGGGCCCTAGTCAGCCCTTTATCCAAGGTCCAGATCCTTTATCCAGATAAATGGCCGAGTCTTGCCACGGCACTTCGATGCCATCGATCACAAGTTG
This sequence comes from Taphrorychus bicolor, assembly GCA_951812265.1. Taxonomy (NCBI): domain Eukaryota; kingdom Metazoa; phylum Arthropoda; class Insecta; order Coleoptera; family Curculionidae; genus Taphrorychus; species Taphrorychus bicolor. Next base: position 36,351,048 of record OX638301.1, on the reverse strand, counting down.
ATCCAAGATGGCATCGCGACGTCTACCTATTAGGATTGCCTGACACTTCGTTGGATTGATCTTAATCCTCTAACGTACCAGCCACTCCTGGAGGTCGTCTAAAGCTAGCTGCAGATTCCGCTGCCCGACATCTTTTCTCCGGTGTTTGGATAAAAGAGCCGTGTCGTCTGCATAGAGCGCGAGAATAGTCCTTGGTGTTGTGACACCTGCCTTTGGCGCTTTGGGCGCCAAAGACAGAAATACGAGTTCCAATTTAACTTGATTTCCTCTCTTGCTCAAGGCACTGTGTACATAATATGCAAGTGGTGCCATCGGACGACGGCAGGAGCTTCCACTAGGAGATAATAGTGAAGAATAAACCAAGCCAGTTTTCTGCCGAAGTTGTTGCTTCCCACAAACAGATGGCCGAGATTAATAATAATAATAATAATAATATTCTTTATTGCCATCCAAATCCTCCCGGGACATTAGCAACGTCAAAAACAAGAAAGCAACAAAAAGTACAATAATTTGAATACACATAAAAATGAGGACCAGAGTCCACTTAAATGCTAACATCATAAAGACACTCATCAAGTAGGTATTCGGTAGCTTTTTGCTTAAATTTGTGTACATGAATTTCTGACTTTATATAGTCAGGAAGTCTGTTGTATTCCCTAACAGCCTTATACAGAACTGATTTTTGGAAGAATGCAGTTATGTGATTTGGTACAATCAAGTTCTCTCCATGTCTCGTAGTGATGGTCATGTTATCTGCATAATGCTGTGCATTCGTTTCAAAGAGGGTCGGATTTTTTTTACAAAAAGAACCAAGGACAATATATATAAAGATGGTACAGTTAGCAGTCTTAAATCTACAAAATGTGGTCGAGCTGACTCACGAGGGCGTAATCTCAAGAAACATCGAATGATTCGTTTTTGGGCAATGAAAACAGCCTGGGCTCCCTTCGATGAACCCCAGAACATTATGCTGTATGACAGCACAAACTGCACAGAGGCAAAGTAAAGCTGCCGCAGAGAATCCAGAGCAGCCTGATCGCGCAATCTCCTAGCCAATGCACAGAAACTGTTTAGCCTATTTATGACAAGCTCAGTTTGCCGGTCCCAGCAGAGTCCCGAGTCCAGATATACTCCTAAAAACTTTGTGGTGTCTGTCTCTGGAATAGACCTCCCATTACATCTGACGTATAGTGATCGCTCCCTTCCACTTTTTCTGCCAAAAGACAACAAGCCAGTTTTATCAGAGTTTAGATTTAGAAAACTATGGTTACACCAGTTCTGCATTGAGGCCACAGTATGGGTACATGTTGCTGCCAGGATGTCAATGTTTTTATTTGCCAAGACCACTGAGGTGTCGTCGGCATACTGACAGACAAGTCCAGGGGCCAGGTGTTGTCCCATGTCATTTACATAAATTAGAAACAGTATGGGACCCAATATTGAGCCTTGTGGTACCCCTCTACTTAGAATTGATGGGTCAGAGAATTGGGTTACTCCATCCTGCATTACACACACAGTCTGTTCCCTGTTGGCAAGATAAGACTCTATTAACTGTGCAGAAACCCCTCTTATCCCACATACACTCAGCACTCCCAGCAGCCTTCCATGATCAACCATGTCAAAAGCCCTTGATAGGTCAAAGAATGTACCAGCAACATCAATGTTTCTATCCATCTTCTGTATTATAAAAGATACCACCTTAAAAATGGCCATTTGTGTTGAGTAGTTAGGTCTAAAGCCATACTGACTGCTTGTTAAAACGTTGTGGTTTTCCAGAAAATGTATTAGCCTGTTGTATATTGCTCTCTCAAAGACCTTTGAGAATGAGGGCAGTATGGAAATCAGCCTATAATTGCCTATATTACACCTGTCACCCTTCTTGTGCACTGGTATCAGTTTTGCCCCTTTTAAGGCAGAGGGAAATTTTCCTGATATGAAGCAGTGGTTGATGACATCAGCAAGAGGGCTAGAGATCAGCACTGCAATCCGCCTCAACAGGAACACTGGCACTTCATCCATTCCTGAAGAATATTTGTTGGGCAAGCCCTGTAAAATTTTTTCTACTTCCATGTTGTCAGCATCAAAAATAATGTCGGCAGACTAGCTACCTCACCGCCATCAATTAAGGGGGGCACTATTGGGATCCCGGGAACATTGGAAACATTGGAAACGTTGGCTGTAATAAGTGTTCTAGCAAACAGATCAGCTATCGACTGCGCATCCTCCTCCAGTACACCATTTTGGTCCTTTAAGGTAATTTGGGTATCTCTGTGATTGACTTTGTTTGACTCGGTTCTGTAGATATTCCAGGCCGTCTTTGTAGCGTTTCGAGAGTTAACGATTTTATTTTCGTTTAGGGAAATTCGATAGTTCCTTAGATACTTCCGGTAATTTTTCCTTTCTATTTTGTATTCCAAATAGACTTCCTCGCTGTTGGTATATTTATACCACATATATAAGTCCCTGACATAGCCAGAGTACTGGCGAATTTCTGGATTAACCCAATTTGGCTTCGCTTTCTTTACCCTATGAATGCATCTAGGAAAGCACCTCTCAAAATAGTAGGAAAATGTTTGTGGAAAAATGTTGTATTTTTCATTCACACTATTGCCGCCATAAGCATCTTCCCATGTTTCATTCTGAAGCTCTTGCTTAAACCTAGCTATGTTAGCTTCGGTAAAGAAACGCCTTTTTTTAAAGTTTGGAACCTCTGGTGTGTTTGACGTAATCTTACATTCAATAGTTTGACCGAAGTGGTCGGAAATATGGGTATGTATTACCTGGCTTGTTACTTCCAGTATATTGCTAAAGATGTTATCAATCTGCGTATGTGAGGTCCGTCCCATCCTAGTGGTTTCGTTTATGTGTGGAAACATGTCGTAGCTCGACAGCAGTTGTATTACAGAGGTTGAGTTCTCATTAGTTACTTTGAAGTTTATATTGAAATCCCCAGCTGCTATTAAATACCTTCTTGGAGTTGACACCCCTCATGGAGTATTGACTCAAGAGTGTCTAGAAAAATATTTAGATCGCCAGTTGGCGATCGGTAAATACAAATAAGTACATATGATGTGTTATTAATAACATATTCCACTAAACAAAATTCAGTGTTTTTCAATGGGGGATATGTTTATACAGAGCGGCTTTGCATTCAGTTGTCGTGTCGTGAATATGGCCGTCCCTCCACATTTAAATTGGCTCCTGGACGAGTATGTTACAGGAGAGTACTTATCCAGTGTTACTTGACTCATGTGGTCCAACTGCAGCCAATGTTCTGTGATGCACAGCACATCCGGGGCAACCTGGGCTAACAGCACTTTAAGTTCGTTTGTTTTATTGTTTAGGCACTGCACATTAATGTGCAGTAGACGCAATGTACAATCTTTATTTAAAGGTTTTACTGCCTTTGTAAGTTTGACTGGTGTCGTCTGCCGAGCTTTACCAGAAGCTGTCTTGGCTTTACTCCATATATCCATATATTCCTACTTTCTTTGCTTGATAAGCACTCCTAGTTTGTTATTTCTGCTGGTCTAAAAAATTACGACCTAACCCAAAGTTGAATCTTTGGAATGTTACTCCTTTAGGCCAAAACTCTGGACTGTCTACTAGGTCTTTATGATCATATGGGACTCCTACCATAAAGAATCGCTTGTTTCCCTTTTGCATCTTTGGCTGACACTGTTTAATAGTAATTTTGTCTGCCAAAATATTTGCATGCTTCATAACATGGTTTTTAATTATTTTTTAATTTATTAGTTGTATTTAATTTATTAATTGTGTCCTCCGTGACATGTTCTCTCAGTTTCTTGAGAAAAATCCAAGCCTTCTTATCCGTATTCAAATCAGCTTCAAATTCGACATCCTCTGTTCGATTTCCCTGGCAGTGGTCTCTTTTTTTTAGTCCAGAAATCGTTGCCTATTTCTTTTTGCGCGCCTTGTTCGCACAGCTGGGGTGAATTTTTCAGACTCCCGCGAGTCATTGGAACCAACGTCCCACTCGCGTTCTGATGGCGGTTCTAGCTGTTCGGCAGATGGTTCTGTCGGTCGTAGATGTGCTACATCCACAACATCCCTATCAGGTTTGTTGTGGTTTTGTGGGTTGCCTACAGCTGTAGCATAGGACCTTTTATTGACAGCTGTCTTTGTCTCCTGCTTGTTTTGTTTCCCGCGCTGAGTTGATGTTGTTTACCTTTTTTTTGCGGCTTTTCTTCCAACAATGAGAGTTTCTCCCTCAGCAGGCAGTTGTTTTCCTTCAGGATTGCATTTTTGCTGCGTACTTCTGATAGTAATTCCTTCAAATATTGGATTTCCAGCATTCTATCAGTTTCATTCCCATCTATAGCTTCTGGTTTGCTATTCTGTGGGAGGTTATGTTCATCACCATCGCTGTGATCCTTACATTTAACTCGCGTTTCATCAATAATAATGACCTTCTCGGCCCAGTCTCGAGCTACACACGATTTGTGAAATACTTTTCCGCAGTTGACGCAGATTTGGGCACTAATAGGTTTCGTTTTACAACAGAAATAATACGATTTTTCCGTGCACGAATTTTTACGCGATCGCTCTTGGGCGGCCATCTTAACGTACTCTCAGATTCGTACCTATACTGTCCGGGGACGACGTTCAGAAGAGTATCAAACTCATTTCTCTATTTGGCAGAGGAACCATAGACCGATTTCGCTCTTATTGGAGCTCATCAGTGTGGTATTCCTCAAACCTGACAGAAAAACGAGTTCGAATGAAACTTGGTCTCGTCTCTGGCTCAAAGCACTGCGTACATATGCACGTGGTGCCATCGGACGACGGCAGGTGCTTCCACTAGGGCATGTGAGATAATAGAGAAGTGACACCAAGCCAGTTTTCTGCCGATGTTGTCGCTTCCCACAGACAGATGGCCGAGTTTCGTACCTATACTGTCCGGGACGACGTTCAGCAGAGTATCACCTTATATTGGAATGTGCTCTCTATGTAAAGAGTGAGTCTTAGCTCCAGAAACCCTAGACATTCACGACTATCCGACAAGGGCCAGGAATGATTTCATACTGCCCAACGAAACAACCGCCAGGGACAAAAATTTTTGTCCCTGGCGGTTGTTTCGTTTTGTCCTGAACTCATGTGGTCGTTGCCTGTTTGTGGATTAATCATTGTTTTTATATTATGTCCGGTAAAAAACATACATGTAGCTTAGGTGACATGCTTCTCAAACCGAATTAAGCCCTGAAGAAGATCTAAATAAAGATCGAAACGTTGGCGCATTCGCAACTGTGAAGTAGCTATTTAATTGTCCTACACCCGCTATCTTCTGCAGTTCCATCATATTGATGAATGTTAATGTATTTTGAAATGTGGTAGAGTGTTAGTTTTAGATTGACTCTAAATGTAATTCTAGTTAATAAGTTTTAAATGAGTGTATTATACTTCAGTACTAGTTAATACTTTACTCTTTTGACGAATGGGTTTGTAAATTATTTTTACCATAGCAGAATAAAGATTGATTGATTGAAAAGAGAAAGTAAATGGTTAGTACAAGCATTGTATATGAATCACAAGTAAATCAATGAATGGATAGTTCGGTCCCTCTCTGCCAGAGGGCCATGGGGAACGAAGTCAATCCTGTCAACTTCATGGGGGACCATACACTTGGCAACGGTGAAAATGTCACGGCAAAAGTAAAAATAACCACAGCTGTATACTCTATACAATTAAAAACAAAATTTCTACTTCTCTACTGCTTTGGGTGAACAAGGATGGATATATTCTATAAATATAAAGTCATTATAAAAACTAGTAATTTTGCAGACGTAGAGAAAAAGATATGCCAATTCGTCTGTCATTATTATTTATTAAAGTTTGGTTATGTAGTGTAGGTATAAGTATAGTAGAATTCATTAAGGAAACTAATCCAAATCGTGATCACTTCGCCGCTGTTGCCAGCTTGTGCATGAAACCAAGTAGAACTATATTGAAACTCCCCAAATATGGCTACCTCAAATTGAATTTCGTTATTTTTATCTGCGAGGCATTAACCACGACCCGCAGTCTTTATTTACAGTCTATATACGTACTATTTGTATTCGTAGGTTAAAATTTAAATTTATCATTTCTAATCTTTAAGATTGCTTTTCTAGGATTTTTGCAGGCTTTAGAACATTCTAATTAACCGTCCGTGAAGTGCCCATTTTGCCAAGGAGTTTTCTTAGTTACAGGGTCTTAAGTCAAATGTTTGTGCTTTAGGAGTTGGTTTCATAGAATTTTGAAACTTTCAGCCAAGTACAGTCATTGAGAAAGTGAATTTTGCTGTGAATTTATGTTTATTTAGGAAAAATATGTTTAAGTACATAAATTTTTTAAAACATAGGTAGGGGGGGTGGTTTTAGGATACTGACAAACTTACTTTCTGGGCAGAAGTCTTCCTGAAGAAATGAACATCAATAAAATACTGGAACCTGGCCCCTTTCATACTGTTTTAGGCTAATATTATTATGCTCTAGGTTCCGATGGATGCTTAGAGTCTTGAAGCAAGTTTACATATTCATAAAAATTGTAAAAATATTAGTGACTATCAAAGCAGCTAACAGGTTCTGTTCGTATCAGCCATATAAGTAGCTACAGGATTTTCCAAATGCTCCTGAAAGGTATACTTTTGCCACATATTGAAAGGTACAAGATGAAGTCTTCGGACATACAGCAAAGGAGGTTTGAAAAATCTATCTCATTGTTACTTGCTTTGTATGTTTGTCAACAGTCTCTCTGTGCAGCGAGTCGGATTTAACATTTAACAAAGTTGATATCAAGCTAGTTTGCTACTATTTCACTTTAAACTGTGGGTAAAAATAGTAGGTTATTATTGACTAAAATACCTACCTGATAATAAAGGTGAATTAGGGATCAGGACCACATAATATTTCCATATGGAAGTCTGTGATCCAGACAAGTTTTTGTTCCTGATTCTTCAAAATAATCGAAATAGTTTAACATATTCTAATCAAGGTACCTAGCGTATATCTAAAGTTTAAAGCAGAATTGTAAGAAACTGATGGCATCATACAGGCTTTCTAATCTATAATTGCTTCATAGAGAAACTTTCAGACTGTAAAAATTGATTAACATTGTGAACACCATAATAAAAAATTGTCAATGCTCTGAATGCCTAGATCTTACAAATATGAAATGATCATCAAGAAATAGATTCTGTAAACCTACTTCGAGACCTACTTTAATATTTCAAATCTTCCTGCTCTTAGGTTTCCCTAAGAAGAGGAAGTAGTAAAAAGTAGACCTTTTGAGAACATTTGAAAAACCATGTATATTAGCTGTTGGACAATTTTAATGCATTGCATGCAAGGATAAGTTTGGTTGGTTTTCTAATGGGATTCACTTGAACTCCAATTTATATTGCATTTGATTGTGACCCAGTGGCCATTTACTATGACCTTTAACCCAAATATCTTACCCAACAGTGTGTCATCTTTACAGTCCGAGAAACATTGCCACATATGCTTAATGAGTATCGAGAGATGTGAGCCCCAAAAAAATAGAGTAATCAAGCTCAACAAGGCTGACAAAAAAGCTGTATTATTTGCATTTTAAAAGATGTTTTTAGTTTTTTTTTTATTCTATATTGGAATCAAATACATATTATTATCGCAATTTCTGTTCTATAGCCTTGAAATTGTTCCTAGGTAGTTTTTTTGGTAGGACCATGATATGGTTAGGATACGAAAAATGTATCTAAAAAAATTCCTGTGCTAAACTATATAGCTGATAGGGTAGCAGTTAAGCAGTATCTACTTCTTACCAAGACCTACCAAAAATGGTCACTTTTTTATGATAGCTCGAATATTTTTACAAATTCTGAACTGTCTTCATCGAAGGATATACAGCACACAACAAACTTTTATCTGTAACTAATATTTATATCTGTAACCATTTTCCAGATATTTGGAAAAAAAATATGAACTAATAAAAACAAATAGAACACATAATAATGGGTCACAAAATGAATATGTTTACCAAACATATTAGTAAAATAGTTTGTTTCAAAACATTGAAAATTTTTTTTATGAATTACGAGTTACCCTGAAAGATAAATTGTTTATTTTAAAATTATTTTGAAAATGGATAAGACATATGAGTTTTGCAGCATGCCTAGCTTTTTGATACAAGATTTCAAAGCATCAGAATTCACAAAATTACTCAGATGTGTCAGCTATAGAGAGAAAGCTATTATTTATTTGTACTGCATTGTTAAGACAACTACGGATGGTTACATCTATCACGTGACTTATTGGCATAGGATTTAGTTAAAAGCTTTTCGTATTCAACCCCCTTAGGAGCAATTTCTAGTGGGTAAATCAAAAATTGTCAGATTATTTCCAATTTTACTGCACAAAAAAAAACAATTTACACCATAGAGTGCAAATAAGCCAGTTTATAGGGATTGCGCGATCAATCGCTCTATTTTTTTGCTCCGCCCAACGCTATACGCCCCTTTTACTATTAACTCGACTTAGAAAAGTCTCTGTTTCTCCAGAAATAATTTCAGGTTTACTTTTTAAATGTAGGAATATATTTTGTATGTTTTGGAAAAATAAAAATAACAACAAATTATTGCTTTTAATTTTACAACCGTCACAAAATACTGCAAAGTTAGAAAGTGAGATTTCCCTCACACTTAAAATAACTTTTTAGTTTTGATTAAGCCACATGAAAATTTCATAGAACAGATTCCAAAATCATCTTATATATGGGCAGAGGCCAGTTCAGGATTTACACACTTGCACCAGCTGTGGAACTAATTTAATTTCTGAACGGTAGTTGATGCGCATCTCTCAACACTGCTGTATGATTCTTGAATTCACCTATGAACAGATTTAGGGAAAATCATAAAGTTAATTCCTAAAGCCTTACGTGCTTACTTGATAATTCCAATAATCATCAGAGTAAAATACATCCTTTATTAGGTCATACAAATGCAGTAGTCCACAGAAGTTCACACAGTGTACAGTATAGGTAGCCACTCAGTTACTCAAATTATCCTTGTTCATTTCTTCTGATAATCTCCTTTCGTTTTGGATGAAAAAACTAACTCTGTGCCAGGAATAAATCCTTCTTTATTTCCAGCATGCACTACAATCTACCTATAAAAGATAAACTAAATAAAGTGCCTATAAACAAATTTTGAAAAAATGGGTTAGCTGAAGCTACAAACAGCCTCATATTCCCCTAGTGAGTCCCTGGTCGACTAAATGAGAGCAAACGAGTAACAATTACAATTAATACAAAACACTACACCTTACCTCTTCCCTTCTTTTTTTATTCTTTCAACACTTCGAGTATCCGCATCTTGCCAAGAATGGCTTGATGTTCCATCTTGAAAAAGCCACGTCTCATCTTTTAGATGCAAAATACAAACATATAGTTACCCCCTTCTTTGTAACTAGTATAAGATTTTAAAAATTGTATTCTTTTAGACACAATGTCTGGCAGCCCCATTAAACCCCCGTGGATTGTCGTGAAGCCACTTAAAGCCAATCTGTTTCCTCAGTCTCATAAGTGATGATTTCGATCCCGCAAAGAGCTGCATTGTTCTTAGTCTCTGCAAAATGCTTTGGGCGGTGACAGATTCTCCTAAAATTCAATTAACAAATATTCTTTTTTACGTTTTTGTAGGATCGACATCATTTCCTGCATTCAACGCAACAGCCAGAAAACCCCAATGACTGCTTTTGTGTAGTCGGGTGTAGGTGTGTCCAACCTCTATTTTGAAAAAGGATTTAAGTAAAGGATAATTAGGGACAGTTGCTCAGAAACTTAATACTTGTGTAAACTTATGACTTGTTTTGTATGAAATAAACTGATGATGATAGGTACATGGTTTGTATCTCAGTTGGCATCTAACAATAGGTTTGAGTAATTAGTCAAGATTTCAGGAAAATGTTAGTTAAATATTTTTTTTTAGAACATAATAAATCCAAAAAATATACGAGGTTGACCAGGTTTCATGATAAAGTTTAAGGGGATGTTCTACTTCAATTAGTAACACTATCTTGCTAAATAAACTGTACTCAAAAAACCCTTTTCTATGGAAATACAATGGTGTTGATGTTTATTTTCATAAAGAAAAAAATTTTATTTTTTTTGCAAACCATTTCAGATATTTTAATGAAATATTGCAGGTGCCAATAGTAAAGGAAGACCTAAGTTTTGCAATACAAAAGCTTTGTTTATCAGTGTCTAATTTTGTTAAAAGTTAAAATGGCTTTATTCTTTCAAATTGAACAAATAATTCAAAAATAATCTTTATTTTTAGAAAAAACCAGGAACATACAACTTTTTTGCTGAAAAATAGTCAGTGACAAACCGTCTCGCGCGCCAGTAACAATAAACGAAGCTTTTGTATTGCAAACCTTATGTTTTCCTTTACTATTGACAAGTAATATTTCATTAAAATATCTCAAATGATTTTCAAAAAATAAAATTTTTTGGTTTATCAGAATACTTAAACATCATAAATATCTCCATATAGAAGTTTTTATAGCATAACCAATAATATTAACACTGTTCAAACATTTTACGGGGGTGAGCCAAAAAATAACTCTTGGAAAAACTTTATGAAAAGTTTTATAGATGCAAACTGCTGTAACTTTTTTAAAGATATTGGAATTTTAAAGATATTGGAATGAAGCAAAAGCCGTATTACACAGTTGACTTGCAAGTTTTTTCCTATGGGAAGAAAAAACCAAAACACCAATGATTTCGAGAAATCTTAACTTATATTTTTTTAATGGAATGTCCTGTATATTTTTGGATATGTGGGTTCTATTCAAAATTCCACGTATATTTTATAGAGCATACCTCATACCTATCTTCAACTGTTTCTGGGAATATGGCGTCTGTTTAAGTCGGTCAAACATAAAATAATAAATATGAAGCAAAGTAAATTCTCCACTTGTCTTCAAATTTACTTCGCTTCTTATTTATTATTTTATGCTCGATTTTGTGTTTATATGACCAACTTATACAGACCCCATTTTCTCAGAAACAGTTGAAGATAGGTATCTAGGTGCCTTATAAAATATTCTTGGAATTTTGAATAGAATCCAAATATCCAATAATATACAGTTGCATTAAAAAATATAAACCCAACTGCAGGTTAAGATCTCTCAATATCATTGGTATTTTGCTTTTTTCTTCCAATTAGGAAAAAACTTGCCAGTTAACATATGCAATATGATTTTCAGTTCATTTCGACATCTTTAAAAACACAAAGTTACAGCTAATTAAAATGTTATCAAAGTTAATGAAGTGCACTGTACTTATCAACTTTCCGAGCAACTTTCCCTACAGCCCAGTTCCAGTTAAGCTTAATGAAAAAAACTATTCCTAATTACTAAAATTACTTAAAACCTAATTACTTAAATTCTTTTTGAAAAGACAGGTTTCACACACCTACACCTGACTACACAGAAGCAGTTATTGGAATTTTCTGGCATTTGCTGCATTGCTGCACTATTGACAGAAAAATTAATTCTCTCCTCTTATAGGGAAAATTAGCATTGTGAGTTGTATAATCAGTTTAATAAATTCAAATAAAATTAAATTTGGCAAGACCCATTTGTACCAATTTCAGGTTTCTAATGCCCATATTTATAGTCATGACTTGGCTCCGAGTAAGCCTCAAGTCTGAGTTTGGACATTTAGTCTCCATTTAAAATACATTGACTTACATCAAACATTTTTGATTAAGCACATGCTTGTGCTCAAGTTGCCACTATAAATATGGGCAATACAGGCCCAGAATCCTTCCAGGCAGATACCCTAGAGCACCTTAGAAATCAAAGGGGAATCCACTTTGCCAATGTTTGTACATGTATTGCCATAATATGGTATTTTTTAAGTTTTGCGATGGCACTGCAAGGTATTGTGAATATAGTGATATTGCGGGGTATTGTCATGAGTACATAAAGTTATTATCGATATTGTGACAAGTACTGTAGAATATTGTCATGAGTACGAAGAGGTATTTCCAATATTGTGAAGGGTATTGCTGTATTTCCAAATGTAGATTATTGTAACGGTATTGTGTGGAATTGTGATGCAGTTTATACATGTATTGTGCCTGGTGGATAACCCCTCATTAGAAACTCTAACAATCATATGCATCAATTAGGCCTCACCAACTTTAAAAGTTTACTAGGAACATATAATCAATGATAAAGTACCTGACATTAGGGCTAGTGACTACTTCTTTAAAAAGAAAATCTTTACTTCAATAAGCAACAAAATAAATGAATATAAATTTGAAATAAGTTATTGTCACATAATTTAGAATCTACAGTTACTTACGGTTCTTATACATTTCATAAATTTGGTAACGAATCGCACAAATATCCCATTTCCCTGGATCGGTTACTGGTTTCTTCCAGACAAGAATCCTTTTAGGGCTTACAATTTTGCCATGAGTACTTTCTTGAGATATTTTTGAAACCGTAGCTAAATGAAGACCTAAGGCATCCGCGACTCTTTTACGTACTGCTGCGAGTGGCAAAAGTGGTCCTCCCTTTTCTTTCTCCAATTCAAAAAAGCTCAAGAAGGAAGCTACAAGTTTTTTTGCAGTCTTTACTAAGACTCTTTGGCATCTTGTTTATGTTGAATAAACACAATTAGTTCAACAAAAAACACAAATCTCAATCAAGCGCATAAGGAAATCTTGGAAAATGTACATAAAAGCACAAAACCCGCCGATCTTCTAATTTCAATTTCGAGGTTAAGTTTGACTTTCGTTGACGGACTGACGGTTGACGTTAGTTCCACGCGTTTTAATAATAATTCTGCGTACTCCACGACCGCGCGGCACTTCACCAACTGCTTGCGTTTTCTATAATAAGATTTAAAATTAAATTGAGCAAAAACAAGAAATTTTTTATCACACCTATAGTTAATATGAATAGTTTAATGGTCTGTTTTAATTAATTTACCAAGCACGCTTACCAATCTTCACAGGTAAGCCGAAAAACGATTGTTACGTTATTTACAATAAACCGCAAATAAGGCAACATTGCTGAAGATCATGTCAACCACCATTGAATTATATCCATCTTTTTCCAAATTCGTTAGAGGAGACAATGTCTATGATCGAAGACATGATCTTGAGTATCAATTGACACATCGCTTGCTTAATGATTCTGCCTATATTTGTGATATTATGTTATTTTATTTTCTTTTTTTGGCAAATGCCGGCCACAAAGAAAAATGAGAAAGGACGACCTTTATTACGTACTGTCGCCGCATCCATTTAAGTTATCCTATACCCAGAGCCGTAGTTACAATGGGGCAGCCAGGAAACCCAGGCTTCAGAGCCCAGCGTGAAGGACCACAATGGATTGTGAATATTGTGATTGTATAGTAGTACGAATGCGATGCACTCCTTGGTACCGGAGCTATCAATGTCAGTAAGTAATCTTAGCACTACGTGTGCAATATGGGATGCTGGATATGCACCATCATTGCTCAGCTCACAGGGCATTCAAGTCCAAGTGCGAACCAACTGGAGGAAGGTACTACCCTTGCCTAAAATCTTTGATAGTATGAATGTGATACACTCCTTGGTACCAGATCAGTATATGTTTCACAACAACATGTGTACCTATAATATGGATTCTGGATATGCACCCCGTCATTGCTCAGCTCACAGGGCATGCAAGTTCAAGTGCGAACCACCTGAAGGAAGGAACTACCTTTGTCTAATAACTATAGTAGTATGAAACGTGTGTCATATGGGATGCTGGATAGCCCTGTAAGCTCCCGAAAGATTGTCACCTAGGTACACCTTGTATATGTATCATGTAATAAAGAGGACCCTGTATCTCTTTAGAGTTTCCTAAAGTACAACGGTCACCCTTTAGGTCACCCCTGAATTTGTTACAACTTGTACAAAAACAAACTCTTTTCAAATTTATGAACTCAATATCTCCATTTTATATTCAAAGTGTTTTTATAGGTAAAATTATAATATTATGTAGGTTACTTATGGTTAAAATGCATTAGTTTTATAATAAGTTAAGTTTTAATTAAAGAAAAAGTGTTGATTTTCTAAAAAGAACATTAAAAAAAGTTACAATATTGGTAGAATTCTTTAATACTCTTGTTAATAATATCCTGTTAGTAAATAATATCTAATCCTAATAATATCCATAATACACTATGAATTATTAATAATACTAGAGATGGGTTTTCACCAGGTTTTTTCATTTTTGAGGGTTTATTCCCTGCACACATCCGGGAAAATTCCGGATGTTATTCCATTATAACCTCTAAATTTAACTTTTTCAATACGCCTAACCCTAAAAAACCCTAAATTGGGTTTAAAGGTTTTATGGGATATTTTCCCTTCGCCCATCTATAAATAATACCCATAATACAGATGCCCAATTTTATTCCTCTCAAAAGTATCTCTTTTTGTTTCAATCATGGAAATTCCTGTATGAAAGACTTTGCTGCAGTGTTACATCTTGTATTCTGGGTTTTAATAAATAACAGAAAGTTATTGGTGTTTAGCTTGAAAGTATAGATGGGCGAAGGGAAAATTCCCAAAAAACCTTCAAACCCAATTTAGGGTTTTTACCCGGGTTTTTTCCCATCTTTACTTGAAAGCACCCGGCAGTTTCAAGATTTAAGGTTAGATTTTAGATTAGAATTCAATAAATCCAGATTCTGGTTTGTTTTTTGATAAACTAAACGCTGGTCAATTGATTATAAGCTTCAAGCTGCACAAGCCAACTAATTATTGCTTAATTGGTAGGAGTTAAGCATATTGAAAAAGTTAAATTTAGAGGTTATAATGGAATAAACCCGGAATTTTCCCGGATGTGTGCAGGGAATAAACCCTCAAAAATGAAAAAACCGGGTGAAAACCCATCTCTACTTGAAAGTATGTGTGACACTGTAGTTGTAAGGTCAATCTTAAGAGTACCTACCACCCTAACGCTAATATAAACAATGGTTGTCCACTGATCCTCCAAACCTCCATAGGTCTAGTTCCCTAGTATCATATAGGTACAGGTGAAACCATCTGGAAAACCAGTGATTGCTTTTGTTTCATACTGTCATGAATTTAGCTATAATAACTGGAATTACAAGGATTTGTCTTACTAGTCTTTAACATTATAATATCTTAATTTTGTGTTGATTTGCTTGTAATAAACTCCCTGCTTTGTAAGAATTAAGGGACATCCTGAAACTTGTCACATATGATTAACTTCGGTTCCGCGCCATTAGGTTCACTCAGTTCACTGTTCACCATTGTTCTAAGTAACGGCAGCAGCTTTTTTAGTTATTTATCGGCTGCCTCATTAACTAGCCGAAATATCCAGCTTTTTTGCTCCAATATCCATAAGATTCCCTGGGTTTTCGCGCCATTAGATTCACTCACTTCTCTGTTCACACTTTTTTAAGTAACGGCAGCAGGCGAAGGCATTTTGGTACTTATTGAGTTATTTATCGGCAGCTTCATTAATTAGCCCAAATATCGAGCTTTTTTTTTGCTCCAATATCCATAAAAATGTAGACATTATGAATTGTAAATAAAAAAATAAAATGTGACATACCATGACAAATATGACTGCAGGCAAGAGAGCAAGGAGCATTTCGGAGATCTTTATCAAGCTGACGTGAAGTCAGTATTACGTAAATTACAATTGCAACAACGCCGGATATTAAACGGCCTTGAAATATTTGTCTAATATGATGATGTCACTAGGCTCCAGTGACATCTAGTGAACACCATCATAAGTGCCATTGACCTACTATTAGATTTAAATACAATGGTATGAGCAGTCCATCGTGTGACAATTTGTCAGTTAAAAAAAGCGAATACCCAGTGACTTTGTACTACTAGACCCAGGCATGGCGACACCACTTGTTGTAAATATAGCATTGACGTGTTATATATATAAATATATAAGCCTGTCTCTTTCGTCGTAACAAAACTCCCAATATTTTGTCATTGTCGTGGAACCGGCACAATTAGTGACACCAACGGTGACATACGAAGTTAAAAATTGACTGATATCAACTGAGGTGCATTTGAGTGGTCTAAGCTAAGGCAGTTCCTATCCTTTGGTTTCTTAATAATAATGTAAGGATAGCAATACTCTCAGAGCGGTCTCTCGAAAACGCGATTTATTATAATAAAAAAAAGTCACAAAATCAGGAAACGTCATGCATACGTCGGTGCTTGGATCGTTGTTTTGACAATAAAGGGTGCCCCAAGAGAGATAAGCTTAACGCAGATATCGTAATGTAGAAAGAGATGATCAGAAGAAAGGAATGTTGGAGGTCTTGGAAACAGCGTGTATTTTGGCGACGTATAGCCTACTTGGGTCTAGTAGTACAAAGTTACTGGAATAACCGAATAAGTAAATAAATAAACTGAGTATCAATTGAAGCAACACATCCCAAATTTAGAATGAATTTTGAAACAATCTCGAAAACCGCTCAGCCAATTTTCTTTAGCTATGCCATTTCGGAAAGATCCATTTATAGAGTGCTTTGAGAGGGTTCGGATCACCTACATGTTTTTGGAGGTTTGTAAATATATGATGATAATGTGTTGAGTCGTCTCAATGTACAGATGTACTGTGTACAGATGTGAAGTTTTGCAGGTTTAGGACAAAAAAAACTCCCTTGTCAATTGAATAACGTTCAACTTTTCGACGTTTAATTTACGTCTTCTTCAGGGCTGAAAACAAATGTAAAAAGACACAATAAACAATTGAAGAGCACAAATATATATAAACTTAAAATAATATTATAATAAACTTAAACAAAAACTGTTAAAACACATGAAATAATACAAGTATAAACACTCAAGATTACTCAGCAAGGCTCACCTATATTCGGCAACAAAGGATGACTTCAATAAAAGTGATTATATACATCCACGATGCAGGTCACACGTCAAACACGCCAGCATCTCACAGCAACAATCAAAACTATCAGTCGGCACAAGCTATGGTCGGTTGCACCAACAAACAACGATAAAGGTGAAGATCTCTCAGAAACAGCAATAGTTAGATGGCTACAGTGTTTTTTTTTATTGTATTTTTTTTTCCACAAAATACAACATACAATGTATCGTATCAAGTTGCATACTAATGCTTGGGCTCTGGGTATCTGTTCTGCGGTTGTCTGATTCAGTGCGATATGTATCATCTCACTAACACACCTCTTGAAATAATGACTTTTGCGATCTAATATACTTACGGCACTAAAATCAAACACATTATTTTCTGTAAAATGATGCACAATTTCCAAAAGTTCTTCACAAACCAAACGTTGTCTGTTATTAGCATCGTGAAGCATCAAATAAAAACGACGCACCTATCTACACAAAATCATATCGAACCCTTACGTGCAAAAATAAGAAATTCAAACTAAAATTTTTCAAATGCTCAATGACGGAATATCCAGATGTCGAATGACAGATATCGGAATTTATGAAGGAGGCACAAAGCCGTAACCTAGATGCAAAAATTAAAAACCATAAACTGATTATTGGCAACAGCGAATACACGGTTGACGAACTTATAAGCGAAGATAAATCTGAAGCTGAAACCGACTGCTCTGAATCTGATCGTGGGGATATTGCCGCCGCACCCTTTATCAGCTCATCGGGAACGGGAAATCTACCTCCCACCTCTCCAGCGCAGCTTGCCAAGAAGTGTAAGAGAGTTAAGCTACCACGAGGAAGCAGCTAGGTTATGAAGGGCTTCGAAAGGATAACGACTAGGAACAACAAAAAACAATAATTACGTTACTGCTTGTTTATCTTTAGTATCCTATTTTTCCTTTTTATATTTTTTTCTGTTAGATGTATATTTGTATTATTACTGCCTTCCAATACATATTTTGTGCTCACTGCTGAAGATTTTGGAACCGTATTGTATCGAAGCAGATGGTACGATCGCGTTCAGTTGTTGTCACGTTAATGTGCGGTCGCTAACTGCAAACTTTCCCAATTTCCCAATTTGTTGGCCTCAGAGGATACAGACTATATCGACCCGATAGGTCTGGTAGGAGGGGGAGGCGGAGTGGCGGTCTATGTGCGAGCGACAATTGTTGCTCAGGGTTTGGATATTCAAGAGGTGTGCCATAGTGAACAACTATGGATTTCTGCAAAAATATCTACTAAAAGTTTGCTATAGGTACTCTGTATAGACCTCCGACGTATACTGCCGTCGAACTTCTTGGTGATTTGGAGGGAGCCCTATCTGTTCCTGTAGATCCTAAATTCAGCAATATGATCGTCATGGGGAACCTGAATATTGATATACAAGATGACATAGGTATAAATACGACACGCCTAATGAACTTACTGGGTGTTCAGTTTCCGTCTTAATATAATGCCTAACAAATACAACGTTATTTCAAATTTAAACTTCGCGCTCAACCAGATTGTGGTGCCCCCTTCGAGAAGGTCGCGGTGTAGGGTCAGCCATTTTTTTTACTTTTAATTGATAAGCAAGCAGTCTTGCAACATGCTTGCAACACACAGCAATTTTGTCATTTTTATACAAAAATATTCATTACATTTCCAATCACTTCTTTCATTGTGTGAATCGAAAAGTGTTATCGTTAATAAACGCAGTAAGAAGTGTACGGTGTTGTTTATTCAACCAAATAGCGCCGTAGGCCAAGGAAAAGCCCTTGACCCAGTTGAGACAACCAGGTGAAGCATCGCCAACGCCTCAACAAAAAACACTGGGTATTTATAACTTGAGTCAGGTAGTCGACAAGCCCGCTCGATACAGCTCTACAACCGCAAATCTTATAGATATTAGTGCCATTTCAAACACTCTCCCAAGGTTCACTGCAGGGATTATATATCAGAATAATATAACTGATCATTGCATTGTGACGTGTCAGATGCATCGACTCAAATCCAAATTTAGGCAATTTATTTACACTTACCGTGACCTTAAAAACTTAAATATGAATAGATTTAATAGTGACCTGTCTCTTATGGACTTATATACAGAACCATGTAGACGCAAAAGTTGAACATTTTAACGAAATTGTCCTTGGTTTGTTTGATTTTCATGCACCGGTTAATTTGGTTCGCATATCCAAAGACCCAGCTCCAGGGCTTGCAGCTATAAGACAGTTAATGACCAGAAGGGACAGGGCACACATTAAATACAAAAAAATGGCAACCTTGTAGACTTTCAGTTTTATAGGACACTGCGTAATGAAGTCAATTATGCAGTAAAGCGCGAAAAGAAGGCCTTTTATCAATACAAATTTACCAACACCCCTAAAGCCAACTTATGGTGGAGGTTAGAAAGTGCAATGCCGTATGTAATCAGGACCTTCCTCAAGACATCTCTGATGTAAACGCGATGGGCGAGCATTTCCGCAATGCAGGTGGTGGCAATACTGCAAGCCAGGAACTTTGTGATTTCTTCCGTGATAATCCCTTGATTGCCGATTCTGGCTTTGGTGTGAGGTCCACGAATTGCACTGAGGTGTTTGAGGCGCTTCGCTCGGTGAAGTCGAAGGCTTGTGGGCATGATGCCATCTCTCCAACTATGCTCCTACTCTGCTGTCCCAATATACTGCCAATCATGGAACATCTATATAATGTCTGCATAAAAAGCATATCTTTCCCTCTATGTGGAAAAAATGGATTGTTGTGCCTACACCTAAAATGAATTTCCCTAATAGTTTCGATGAACTGCGCCCTATAAGTCTACTTTGCGTCATGTCGAAAATTTTCGAGAAGATACTAGAAAAACAGATACGAACTTACGTAAACCACAAAAACTTACTACCCACGAATCAATCTGGGTTTCGCCAGGGTCACAGCTGCATCACGGCACTCGCTAAGGTTACCGACGACATATTGACTGCCACAGACCAAAATAAACTGACATGGCTAATTCTGATTGATTACTCCAAGGCATTTGGCTGTATAGACCACCTACTTCTTCTTAATTTGCTGCATTACTTTGGAATTGACCCGGGATCCATCCTTCTGCTTGAGTCGTACTTACGACGTCGCGAGCAGAGTGTGAGGCTCTGTGGAGTGACGTCGGAGAGCAGCGTGGTCAACTGTGGGGTCCCTCAGGGTTCAGTTTTGGGGCCTTTACTATTTACAATGTACACATCTCTGTTTTCCCATGCTTTGAGCCAGTCACATTTCTATGCCGACGATACTCAGATATATCTCAGCTTTGAACTTGATGATGTGGCTCAGTCATGTAGGGCAATAAACGAGGACCTTGCCTCTCTGCTTGACCTTTCAACGAAATAAGCCTTAAAGTAAACCCCTCAAAGTCAAAAATACTGTTGTTTGGGCGAACCGCTGCATGCAATCACAACCGGAAACACATCAACGTTGTTCTCGGAAATGAGCTGCTCGCGTTGACCGACTGTAGCAAAAACCTAGGCCTTCACATGGACAGCAGAATGAAATTTGAGAAGAACGTGAATTTAATCATCAGGAGGTCCTTTTGTAACCTAAAATCTATTTACGGAATAAGACAACATTTAAATAAAGCATGTCGCAAACTTCTATGTGAGTCATTAGTGCTATCGCACTCTAACTACGGTGACATCGTCTATGGTCCTTTAATTAATAAATCTAATTCCAGAAGGATACAGCTTCTACAGAATGCGTGTGTTCGCCTTATTTGTGGCCTGAGAAAGGGTAGTCACCTCACAGCGGCGTTTAGCGCTTTGGGATGGTCTTTGTCAACAATTGTATTATTATCCATTCTTTACCTAGCCCCTGGTTACCTCCAATTTGGATTGTGCCGAAAAAGCTAGACGCTTCAGGCAATCAAAAATGACGAGTGGTCATCTATAAATAATAAACAAAAGCGGTCGTAATACTGGACCCTGTGGTACACCGATATTAATCGTTCCCTCTGGCGACAACACCCCAAGTCCAACCGCCAAGACCTGAGACCTACCAGCAAGGTAAGAACAAATCAATTTCCAGCTACCCGTGTCAAAGTTATAGTGCTTCATCTTATCCACTAAAACGGAGTGCGACACACAGTCAAAGGCCTTGCTGAGATCATAAAACTTTTGCTTGTAAACATGCTTATACCTCATTCACTTATTTTTGGCATCTTGATTCTTTTGAAATCATAATTTTTATGTACATATGTCTTTTCGGCACATGTTAAGAAGATACGTCAAAAATGTCAGATTTCCATCGCCTACTTGACGGCAATAATAAGTGAATGGTTTGTAGGCACTCATCGAACAGCCCATCGTATACTGTGGTTTATAATAGATATACCGGGTGACACAATGTATGTAACAACCCAGCGTTTGCACAATTTTTAATTTAAAAATTTGGAATTTTAATGTGATAAATAAGTCGTAAGTGTGCTTCAGATCCCTTTCCACGCACTTAGGCACGACTTCCGGTTTCACCGGACGTACCGCCACATTTCATTTTTTAAATGGAATACCCTATATATTTGTTCATTTTCGGATTCCCCGTCGAGTTCTAAGTAATTAACATATAACATGATGTATGGTTATCTCTTACCGTTTTCGAGAAAATAGCGTCCGAACTTTCCATATTATCAATAATAAATGTGGATTTTTATGGAAACAAATCAACATCGATCAGCTCTGATTTCATAAACTACCATGTTTTTAGGCTCTCTATCAATAGACATTAAAAAAAGTCTTTCCAACTTGTCATGGAAAAAATGGAGAATTGATATTTTGAAGACATTTATCTCCATAACTTCCAATGGAAGCTCCTATTT
Organism: Taphrorychus bicolor; assembly: GCA_951812265.1. Classification (NCBI taxonomy): domain Eukaryota; kingdom Metazoa; phylum Arthropoda; class Insecta; order Coleoptera; family Curculionidae; genus Taphrorychus; species Taphrorychus bicolor. The sequence goes on along the minus strand of OX638301.1, from coordinate 36,329,254 downwards.
TATTCCTACTATTTGAATTCCTTATTTTATTTCAAACATTATTTCAAATTTAAAATGTTTGAGTAAAACCAACCAAAACCAAACAAAAAATCAATTCTCCACCTTTTCCATGACAAGTTGGAGAGGTTTTTTTAATTGCTATTGATAGAGAGCCTAAAAAATCGGTAGTCTATGAAATCAGGGATGATCGATGTTCATTTGTTTCCATGAAAATCCACATTTATTATTAATGATAAAGCAAAGTTCGGGCGCGATTTTCTTGAAAACGGTAAGAGATAAGTATACATTATGTTACATTTTAATAAGTTAGAACTCGACGGGGAATCCGAAAATGAGCAAATATACAGGGCGTTCCATTTAAAAAATGAAATATGGCGGGACTGTGTTTAAGTGCTTGAAACGGGATCTGAAACATAGGTATTTACGACTTATTTATCACATCTAAATTTCAAATTTTTAAAATAAAAATTATGAGAACATTGGGCTGCTACATAATTATGTAAGTGCATAAACAAACTTATCGACTAGTCATTCACTTATTGAATGTTACTGCGACAGTTTACGGTTATTGAAAGTCATTGCGATTGTTATCATATACACGATTATAACTGAAATTTGTTTTGCACAAAATTATTTTTCGTTCTAATCCAATATTGATGTGAGCCTACGAATATTAAAATGTAAGTAGCTATTTGTAAACCACTATTTAATAAGTATGTATAATTATTTACTATTGTCTTTGGTGTCTAGCCATTATAAGTATGTTGCTTCACTGTTATTAAGATGATTAAGCGTTAAATTGCTGTTCCAGGTACCTCACCAATATAGGTGGTAAAAGTTATACCTGTATTTTTAATTAATTTAATAAAAACAAACTTTCTTAATTAACCTTTGGTACTGGTCGAGCAACTCCAGTTTCTTGAACTATTGCTCCTTTAAAATAACGCTTATCTTTGAGGTTCTGTGAACTCAAACTAGATTATTAATTAATATTAAGATTGTTAATTCTTCCTCTGTGCCTACAACAATGAATAAATAAGTTCAGTATCAATCAGATGGCCACTGACATTTGCCAAAAAGAAAGTCCAACTTCTTAGTCGTAATCATAAACTTATTCTTAATTTTCGTCTATTACAACGCATGTAAACAAAATATCCATGGCAACGCTTGTTCCCAAGTAGCATTAATAGCATTAAAGGCGAAAAGTTAGTCATAAAGTAGTAAAAAATCAAGGATTTTAGTTATTATTTGGCCATTTATGTGAGATAAATTTTGATCAAAAAAATTAGCCATAAAATCTCATCTATTGCCCAGATTTGGTCATAAGGTAGCATTTTTCTTGATGGCAATAATTTGGCAAACATTTTGGTAAACATCTCATTTTTTCACCTGGTTAAAATTGCCGAATATTTACTGGATAAAATTGTCTACTTTATTGCAGTAAATTTGTGGCTTTTTCAACCAGAAATATAGCTAATACTTGTGTTAGCCAAAATGACTACAAAATTTGGAATTAATAGCTAATTTATGTAAGCAACTTCAACTTTACCTAAACTATTGAATTATATCATATTTTTAGCGTTAAGGGGGCATTTTCACTTGGCACGCATTCATTTGTTTTTGGCGACTGTTTTTATAGATTTATTTCAGTGGGATTGGCAGACCTACCAACTTGTCATTTTATTTGTCAAATCAGTGGCGTAGTAAAATTGTGAATAAAATACGTGAATTTTGGCAATCTACCTGATTATAACCTCAATTCCCAAACATATACAATTTTTCAATCTATTCTTGAACTCCTTATTCAGTTATTCAGCTTCAGGTGTGATTGAGAATATAATGTGATATAATTTCTTTTTATTTGAATCTTTAAGGCCGATTTATAAACTTTCTGTTTGCGTTTTTGACTTTTTGATAATTTTTTATCAAAATGCAAAACTACAGTTCATCTTAAGCTAAAAAAGTGCTCTTCTCCTAATAGTAGTAGTAAACAGTGCGGTGCAGAAGCCTTGCAATTAGGACTTAACGGCTCTTTTTACAGTCTACCGATCCACCTATCCCTACTCCACCTTGGCCCTCATTCCCTCCACGAGTTTCTTGTCCTAAGCTCTTATCCTAAGTTGCTGAAATGTAACGTAAGCGAGAAAACTCAATTTATAATTTGTTGTTTTCTATGCATAATCACAAAATTACACAGTTTCAGCTATTTCAGCTAAATTAGTAGCAAGCTTTGAAAAACTAATTTGTTGAAATTTGGTGTTAATTAATATCACAAAGTGGCAAAATCTTTGTCACCAAATTTCGACTAATTGGTTTTTCAATGCCAGCTAAAGTAATTGTATTTATGTATCAGTAATGTTAATGTGTCAGTAATTTTGTATTTATGTAAAAAAATAAACAAAATAACATTTTTAAATTAATTTTATTTATATTTACTACTTTTTAGGATTTTGCTATGCTTATAGGGTGTGACTATTTAAAAAAGCCATCTATTATAATTGGCTGTGAAACGTTAAAAGAAGGAACAAAAATTCATTTACTTTGATTATGTTATCCTTTTCTGTCCAAAATTCATAGCTTTCTAGATTACTTTTTCTAAGGAACCATCTGGTAGTTTGTATGGCTGATTCTAACGCTTTTCGACATCGAAATTGTAGGAAATCGGCATTGACTCCTTCCTATATTATGTGGATCTGGATATAGCATTCTTTGGTAATTTAAAATTTAACTGCAAAATTTCGATGTCGAAATGCAACTAAAATAGACCTCCATAATCTGCTCGCTCCTTGAGGCAAAATAATCATATTATTTAATATATTAAAAATACTTATATAAATAAAAGGTCGTTAATACGTCATATACTATTTTACATACGGTGTGTTCATTATAAAACTTCATCTAGCAGGCTATGAAATTTTGACAGAAAAGGATGACATCAAAATAAATGGACTTTTGTTTCTCCATCCCTTTCTTTTGACATTTCACAGCCAACTAGATGAAGGTTTATAATGAACACCCCGTACATCCATTACATAAGGAGTAATACACAATGCTTATTATTGCTTAAGTGAAATGTGTAGAGGCCAATGTTATCAATTATCTACTTTGTAAGCTTTGTTCGTTATGTAAGTTTGTTTTTAAAGTAATTTTTTTTCAATTCACAATAATGATGTATTTTTCAAAGGTCAAAAATATATTTATATACTTGGATGAATTTCCTATATATTGTACTAGTTTTTTATTAATCTAATGTCTATCAACTATACTATAAATTACCATGTGGCACTGTTTCATGATAATTTTTAGAAATTCTTACTTAACGGAGTATTTAAAATCCACATTTAATATCTGAATAAGAGGCATTTAAAAATCCCGCCAATTATTAGATCATAGCACTCATAGCCCCACTCGCTGGGCGACGCTCAAGTACGGTTATACGTACCGGACATTCCTTAGTGATCTTGAGGCCGAAATCTGGGGACCCGGACACGACGCACTACGCGCGTGTGCATGGGTTGTTGCCAAATCTCGAATACATACAGTAATTAAATTGCTAGAATCAAGGTCTTTCATATCGAATATTGTTCTGTCACATACATTTGCGAGGAGTAACCGGACTAACTCGTGAATGTATCGGCAACATTGGATGTCACGAACTGCTTTGGCCTCAAAGGTGAAGGGGTGTCACGGGTGAACGCCGAACGGCCAATCGGGCCAATACGGCGATACGGCCATCGCCATATTGCCTTATCTTTATGTCTTATGCCTACTGCTTTGTGCTTTTTGTTCTTTGGTATTGAGCTCGTGCATTTTCGATCGGCTGGACAATCGGTCTAGCTGCTAGCTATGCCACTTTCAAAAGCGCGCTCAATTTTCGGATTGCGCAGAAATTGGAATTTACGAGGTATTTTGTTTCTAGCCACGCGTTTTGCGGTCCAAGGCCACCAATGTAAAAGATAGGCAATGTCCCGTATGCTATTAAAGTACGGGGTGTTCATTATAAAATTTCATCTAGTTGGCTGTGAAATGTCAAAAGAAGAGAATGGAGAAACAAAAGTCTATTTATTTTGATTATGTCATCCTTTTCTGTCAAAATTTCATAGCCTGCTAGATGAAGTTTTATAATGAACACCCCGTATATGGCGACGCTACTCTGCCAGGATCCCGAGTGGTGTCATTCCAGTTGCCTATAGTGCTTCTCTATGGTCATCATACAGCGCGAGCGTAGTCCTTGGTATTCTAGGATTATCGCTCGTATACAGCGTGTGAGATACGTGTGAGACACGTGACCCGGCTGATTTGGAAAGGGAAATGAAGTATCTGGAAAGAGCCTTTGGTTGGAATGGATATAGCAAGCACGAGTTCGATAGGGTCGTCCGTCCAAGGAATGTAGAGCGCCAGAAAGGAACAACGGGAGAAGATGAAGAAAAGCGCGGATGGACTAGTCTACCATACATCCACAAAGTAACAGACAGGATCGGCAGGCTACTAGAAAAGCACAGTGTTAAAACTGTCTTTAGACCCACTCGAACAATATGACAGAGCTTAAGATCGGCCAAAGACCGCAGAGATGCCCTACCGCCACCCGAAGTTTACCGAGTTCCATGCAGCTATGGCTCGTTATACGTTCATTATAAAACTTCATCTAGTTGGCTGTGAAATGTCAAAAGAAAAGGAAGGTGGAGAAACAAAAGTCCATTTACTTTGATTATGTCATCCTTTTCTATCAAAATTTCATAGCGTGCTAGATGAAGTTTTATAATGAACACCTCGTACATTGGTGCCACAAAACGAAGTGTCAACACGAGGATTACAGTGAGGAGATACACAAGAGGAGTTGCAGGTTGGAACAAACACAAGAGTGAGCAGTAGCAGAGCACGCTCTTTCCGAAGGACGTCTCACGACATCCTTTTCAACAAGGTGGATATCTTATATCATTCGCAGCATTTCTATTCGAGACTAACGAGAGAGGCCATTGAGATCTTTAAACACAACAACAATTTCAATAGGAAGGAGGAAATTACGTCTCTAAATGCAGACTGGAAGCGAGTTCTACGACTTATACTTAATTTACGCCGAAACCTCGCTCCACCACTACCCCCACCCCAGTCGGGAGATCACTTCGCCCATTGCCTCATCGCCTTTGATAATGTTTGCCGCAGCTGTAGACGAACCGTCAGGAAGAAATTCCATTAGACTACAGCTTCAAAGTCCGGAAAACACAATAGATTGTAACGATATCAACTCTGAACTCATTATAACTTACTTATTTATTCAGTTTAATTTTTAATATTTTCTTACATTTTCATAACATTTTCTTTTTTACAGAATTGAGAAATATCCATTCGTAAAGTCATGCCGAATCCAGATGATCCTACGAAAGCCCAAAATATATACGATTTTACTGTTAAGGACATTAGAGGTGAAGAGGTGCCCCTCGAAAAATATAAAGGTCACGTGTGCCTGATCGTGAACGTAGCTTCGCAGTGTGGCTTGACAAAATCCAATTATGAAGCGTTGAATCAACTGTATGAAGAATACGAAAACAAAGGACTTAAGATTTTAGGTAAATCATTCATACATTTTAATATCAAATATTGTCAGAATTCTTCAATAGGTGTAGGTATTACCCATTCACTTATTTTTGTCATCTAGTTACCTTTGAAACTTTTACTTTTTTTATACCCATTTCACTTTAGCCCATGTCGAGAAGATACGATAAAAATGTCAATGTCAGTTTTCCAATGCCTACTTGATGACAATAATAAGTGAATGGCTTATATGTACGATGTATTGAAAATTAGAAGTATTTCTAAAATGCATAGTTTGATTGACGAGTTGCTGATATCATAATTTGGTTAATCATCTATGTTGGTGGACTGAAAATAATTAAATTCAGAATATTCAATATGTCTTAGGTACTACCACTACTCCGTAATTACCGACCTTTATTGAGATTTTCTCAAGGATATTTGCAATGTCCATCAGTTACGATTAAAAAAACATCTCCAAAAGTAGTGTAGCGACGTATCGTTGGTTCAACAATAGTTGTTATTAAGCTGGTGTCGCTGAGATCGTCTGCTCTCATGCTGCGTCAGTGATCTTCGTCTCGTATCTCGGGCGCCACCCTTCGGATTACTGTGGTGAAGGGCCCACTTGCTCCAGTGTACCCTTTAAACAGACGGTGGTGCAAACGAAGCGATTCGTTGGAAAATGCCTATTAGGCTTTTGACAGTTCCAAGAGTTGACACTCAATCTTTCACCCAGAAACCACAAAAACAACAATTTGTTTAACGGTGTTTATATACCTCATTCACTTATTTTTGTCATCTCATTCTCCGTTAATCTCATGTTGAGAAGTGAAGAAGAGACAGGCTGAGGAGATGCGATAATAATGTCAAAGTCAGATCTCCAACCACGACTTGATCACAATAATAAGCGAATGGGTTATATGTACAAATATTAAAACGTTATAAAGTTATTGCGAACTCGGGGTTCAATAATTCCAGTGTAACGATTTAACACGAAAACACTATTTATTTATTCCACAAATACACACGACTACTAAATAACTCGCTACTTTAACACTTTATAGCCTTCTAATATCGTTTCGTACTTTAACTTACTTATAGCTCGCTTAAAATAAGACTACTACTAACCGCTCGCTCTATGCGCCTTTTATATACATCCTAAAATTACAGAAAAACCTAGAAAGTTCTTGATAAGAATTCTTGAATAATCTCACATAAAAAAAAGGTTGTAAACAACTGCCTTCTAGATTAAACCGAGCAATAAATCACTCGTGTCAGCCATGACGCAGCGCGGATAGGTCGCGAAGCTCCACCAACCAACGCGATGCCCCGCCTCCGATGCGGCGTCGCTACGAACCGTAACATTGCCCTCCTCCTTAAGGCTGTTCGTGCCGAACAAATTGAGTTCCATGGTATCGTGCTAATCGATCCAAATAAACGACCTTCATCTTTGACCTGGGGGTCCGCTGGATCCTATACACCACGTCATTAATTTTCTTTATAATTGTATAAGGGCCTTCCCAATTTTGGCTAAGTTTGGGCGACTTCCCCACCTTTCGCCACGGATTGTATAGCCACACCAAATCACCATCCTGGAAGCCGCGGGAGTTAGCTAGTAAGTCTTATCTTGCTTTGGTTCGATCACTGGATATCCGCAGTTTATTCCTGACTTGTTCATGAACATTGTCCAGCCTCTCCTTGAGCTCCTCCACAAAGTTCTCAGAGTTGAGCGAGTCTTTTTCTGGTGTTCGATATGCCATCAACATGAGAGGTAGATGTTGGTCCCAATCACGCTGATGATCTGCCACCATTTTAGACAGATAATGTTCCATAGTCCGACTAAACCTCTCTACCATCCCATCCGACTGTGAATGCAAAGGAGTTGTTCTGGTCTTGCGTACTCCGAGAAGTTCCATGACCTTCTGGAAAACAGCCGATTCAAAATTTCGGCCCTGATCAGAATGTTCGAGAGGGACCCCAAATCTGCAGAACATTTCATTTACTAGCACCGTTGCCACAGTCGTTGCTTCCTGATTAGGCAGGGCATACGCTTCAGGCCATTTAGTGAAATAATCCATGGCGACCAGGATGTATTTATTGCCTGACTCAGTCTGAGGAAATGGTCCCGCAACATCAATTGCTACCCTCTCGAATGGAGCACCTACAGTGTACTGCACCATTCGGCCCCGTGATCTTGTTCGAGGTCCTTTTGTGGCACAACAAACTTCGCACTGGCGGCACCAAGATTCGACGTCTTCATGATAATTCACCCAGTAATACCGCTCTTTAATTTTGGCCAAGGTTTTATTGACCCCAAAATGACCTCCACTTGTTCCGTTGTGCATTTCCTGTAGTACATCTGACTTTCTGCTATCAGGAACAACCAACTGACTGACTACGCACTTGCCATCCGGACTCTCCCACGCTCTCTTCAGTAGTCCATTTTCTATTTTAAGAGAGTGCCACTGGGCCCATAGCGCCTTCAGGTTTGGACTTTTACCAGCAATTTCTTGCCATTCTGGTCTCTTGTCGTCAGTCTTTGCAGAGAGGATGGGTCCAATATCTGGATCGTTCATTTGTTCTTCTCGAAGCGTCTGTGTGGTCCAGCCATCGTTTATTTCTACCGACGTTCTCCTTACAGAAGGAAGTTCATCAGGCTGCTCAGTTCTTTGACAATGCCGACAATCCACTTTACACGGCCGTCTAGACAATGCATCGGCATTTCCGTGAGACCTCCCTGGTCGATGCTCAATTTGGAAATGGTACTGCTGCAAGCGCTCGATCCATCTGGCTATTTGGCCTTCAGAGTTTTTCATCTGTAATAGCCATTTCAAGGCTCCATGATGAGTTCTAATCAGGAACCTTTTTCCATATAAGTAGCGATGGTAATGTTCGACTGCTTTAACGATGGCCAACAGCTCCTTTCTAGTGACGCAATAGTTTCTTTCTGGCTTACTTAAAGTCTTACTGTAGTACTCAATGACCTTTTCTTGCCCATTTTGTCTTTGAGAGAGTACTGCACCTAGACCACAGTTACTTGCATCCGTGTCCAAAATAAAGAGTCCGTCTTTTATAGGGTAAGCCAAGATTGGACTAGAACAGAGGGCAGCTTTAAGCCTTGCAAACGCCTGACTGCAATCGTGGTTCCACAAGTAAGGTGTTTTCTTTTCCGTTAATTTGTGCAGCGGTTTTGCGATGTCGGCAAATCCCTCTACAAATCTCCTATAGTAAGTACATAGTCCCAAAAAGCTCCTTACTTCGTGTTTGTCTCAGGGAACTGGTCAATCTTTAATGGCAGATATTTTACTTTGGCTAGTTTTAATGCCTTGTTCTGAGATAGTATGCGCCAAGTACTCGACTTGCTTTTGGAACAGGCTGCATTTCTTGTAATTTAACTTCAGGTGAGCATTCCGTAACTTGTTGAAGATTTCTCTTAAATTCTTCAAATGCTCGTCGAAATCACGTCCCATGACAATTATGTCATCTAAGTATACCAGACAAGTTTTCCAAGTCAGCCCCCTCAAGACAAGTTCCATTAGTCGCTCGAAAGTTGATGGAGCATTGCACAATCCAAAAGGCATAACAGTGAATTGGTATAGTCCAGAACCAGTAGAAAATGCAGTCTTTTCTTTGTCTTCGGGAGCAATCTTTACTTGCCAGTACCCACTTTTTAAATCTAGAGTGGAAAACCATTTTGATCCCGATAAAGTTGCTAAGGTGTCGTCTATACGTGGCAATGGGTAGCTGTCTTTCTTGGTCACATCATTAAGTTTCCTGTAGTCAACACAGAACCGCGTTAAACCATCTTTCTTCTTAACAAGAACCACAGGCGACGACCATGGACTAGATGATTCTTCTATGACGCCCTCCTTTAACATTTCATTCAGCAAACTGTTAACTTCCTGTTGTTTAGCCAGAGGGACCCTTCGTGGATGTTGTCATATTGGCTGGGCATCTCCTGTGTTGATCTTATGGACAACTAAATCGGTTTGACTGTTGTTGCTCTTGAAGTTAAACATATCAGATTCATCCATAGCAAATTTTATAACAGACTGAAGTTGTTCCTTTGACAGGTGACTCCACTGTCGCTTAAAAGCATCAATAACTTCTGGGGAAGCTTGGTTAGAAGATTTAATTTTGGATGTCTCTGCTTCGACACAATTGCATACCCATTGTACAGGCTCATAATTGGCAAGAACTGTTCCTTCTTTGAGCTTGTTCGGTCCTTTCTCCGATATTGGCAACTCGTACTGGCATAGTCTTCTCCGTGTCGGTCAAAGTTCGGGCTACCATGATTTCAGTCGTCAAATCCAGGTTAGGTTCTATAAGTCCTATGGACCACCCAGGATCATTTTCAGAAGTCACTGGGATAATTTGTTCTGAATTTGGAGGAATTTTTACATCTTCCACCACCAGTAAGTTGCCATTCTTACACGTGGAGATGAACTAGATGACACTCGTGACGCCTCGAATTCCAAGGCCCGAACTAGTGCCTCGCTGATATCCTTGGGCCTTACTAGACGTAAGTGGTATCTCATGTCACTATCGCGAACTCCCTCAATGAACCTTTCGGCGGCAAATTGCATTTGAAAAGATTCAGGGGCCGATGGATATGCCAGGTGAATGAGTCTGTCTATGTCCGCCTCAAATTCTTGTAAGGATTCACCTGACTTTTGCTGTCTCATCCTCAGCTGGGCCTGGAACACGGTTTCTTTGTGCTCATTTCCAAATCGTAGCTGCAGAGTGTGTACTAAAGCCGCATAATTACTTTGCCGCCGCTGCCGACAGAGATTGGAGTAACTCCGCTTTTCCACGAAGTGCTACCACTAATGATGTAGCTTTCTGGGGCTCGGACCAACCATTAGCTTTTGCAGCTGCCTCAAACTGAGTTTTATAAATTTCCCATGCAGTAGTACCGTCATAATTTTAGCGTTGGCTGTGCTAAAACTCTCTGTAGACACGTTGTCGTCCTCAAGTTGTTCCCGGAATTTCTTTTCTAGCTCGAGAACCCTCTGGTTGACAGCTTCGAGTCCCTTGTTGACGCCGTTAATGGATTCGTTAACGGATTCGTTAACGGATTGCATTATTCTTTCTTCCAATTGTTGCTCCCTAGCTGCGAGATGGTTCATTAATTCTTCTTTGAATTGTTGATCACGTTTTTCTTGCTCTTCCTTCTGTTGTTGATAACGTCGCTCCTGTACTTGATCACGTCTTTCTTGCTCTTCTTTTTGTTCGTTATAACGTTTCTCCTTTTCTAGATAACGTCTTTCCTGTACTTGATCACGTTTTTCCTGTTCTTCCCTCTGTTGTTGCAAAAGTCGCTCCTGCACTTTTTCACGTATTTCCTGTTCTTCTTTTTGTTTCTTATAACGTTTTTCCTGCTCTTCCTTCTGTTGTTGCATAAGGGACAGCAGGGCGGCAAGTTGATCCTCCATCGCTTGATGCTGGCTTCTGGTCACTGGCATAAACACGTAATGTCCGGCAATGAAGCACTCACTTACAGTTCAGCAATATTAGTCCTCAAATTCCCACTGGAATCGCACTTCTGACACCAATTGTTGCGAACTCGGGGTTCAATAATTCCAATGTAACGATTTAACACGAAAACACTATTTATTTATTCCACAAATACACACGACTACTAAATAACTCGCTACTTTAACACTTTATAGCCTTCTAATATCGTTTCGTACTTTAACTTACTTATAGCTCGCTTAAAATAAGACTACTACTAACCGCTCGCTCTATGCGCCTTTTATATACAACTAAAATTACAGAAAACCTAGAAAGTTCTTGATAAGAATTCTTGAATAATCTCACATAAAAAAAAGGTTGTAAACAACTACCTTCTAGATTAAACCGAGCAATAAATCACTCGTGTCAGCCATGACGCAGCGCGGATAGGTCGCGAAGTTCCACCAACCAACGCGTTGCCCCGCCTTCGATGCGGCGTCGCTGCGAACCGTAACAAAGTTATTACAAGAAACCTTATACCCAATGTATTATGAATTATTAGATACGTCGGAATTGGAAATGCCGGGTAAGGATATCCTGATCAGTTTGGAGACGGAAATATAAAGGGGGTTATGGTCGCGATTCCCAGGGCGCTTATTTTTAAAGAAGGAGTGAAAGTGAGAATCGCTGGCTAATGGAATTCCTCAATAGAATTTTTTGACCAATCAAGGTTGTCAAAATTCTCACTTTCACTTTTACTCCTTTCTTAAAAATAAGCGTCCAGGGGCATTATTCTATAGGAAAGAGTGAAAGTGAAAGTGAGAATTTTGACAACCTTGATTGGTCAAAAAATTCTGTTGGCGAATTCCATTGGCCAGCAATTCACACTTTCACTTTCACTCTTTCCTATAGAATAAGCGTCCAGGTGCCTCTTTCTTAAATGAGATTTAAACCAAAATTCACACTGAAATGCTCCAGTTAGTAAAAAAGGACAACTACTTAAATGAGAGAGAGCGAGACGACAGAGTTATGTCTACCAAGCGAAATGGTCCACTTGAATTAGTTAACCTCAACTATAAAGTATAAAGTAAATTGATTCGCCCCTTCAACCTGTAACTCACTCTCAGGAGCGGAATAAGAGATCAGGTCTAGCATTCAGGAGGAGGTGTTGCTACCAAGATTTCTGGCAACTCACTGCTGTTACTAGATTAAATGCATGCTTTTATATCTATTGACCATTCCAGAACAGCTTATATTATTATATATTTTGATAAACTTTTTTGAAGGGCATACAAATAGTGTAATCAAACATACCGAATGTTATGTGTTTATACGGAAATGAAGATGAATAAGAACCCCTTCAACCAGAAGACACTTTTAATTTTAGCTGGCGATCCTGCCGTATGTTATAACCAGTGAGATAAAGACGTCCGACGTGTCTAAGTAGAAGTGCCGATTAAGAAGAAGCCAATGCAAAGGATATCATAGTCAATCAGGCTGAGAACACTGTAGGAGTCATCGCTATATAAGAGAACACAGGAACCAACTACTGCGAGAGAAAAACTTGGTTCCTGCATTTTCTTTAGGAGAATCTCTGAATCTTCTTTAGCTCTTAATGTTACGATATATTAAGGCACTCTTTTGTTTGCACCGTTCTTGCGTTAATCTTGCAGCCACGCAGTTGCAACGTTTTGATATTTTGCTTCTGCATCTTTAAGGTGAATAGCCTGTAGACCCAGATAAAGAGATTAAGCGTAGAATTTAAACAGCTCCTGCAAATCTTCTGATAATGAAATGGTTCTTGGTTCTTTTGTAATGACAAAAGTGGCGTCAAAGAATGATCATTAGAAAATCAATCTTGTAACACTGCCCCTGCGTTTGAACTTAATTCAACCCGAAAAGCGCTGTTCTTCGTTGAACATCGACAGATGCTGACTTAAGGTCTTGTTGTCCCCTCGACCATTCCATCACACTAACCATGCAGTAGCGTCATTGAATTAAAAGATAACAGGAAGGAGCACTAAATGACATTTCCATTTCAGGTAAATTACTTCAGGTAAAATTACCTTTATCCACGACCATACTATAATAATCACATTATTCTTGTACATTCTCAAGACTAATGATAATCATTATTCACTTGTGAATAATGAACATTATTCACAAGTGAATAATGAGTTGTCATGGAAACGAAACATGTCGTAGGCAACTGACAACTCAAAAAGTAAACTGCCCTAAACATGAAATCGGTAGTTACCACTGGTTCATTCAAATAATTATCCTTCTATTAGGATGTATTGAGGCAAATGTAGGTTACAGTGTCTTTTTTTCACTAAAATATGTACTTTTCACTGAAAAATACTTAAAATAGGCCATAAAATGAAGTAATTTACCGTCCACCCTCGTAGCATTGAAATGAACATGCGGTGACATGCGCGGGTGACTAGACCGTCATCTATCGACAAGACGCATCAAACGTCGCGCCATTGAATAGCGAAACCAGTCGTGGTCGTGGTTTTAAAATTGTGAATTATCTTTGGGGCACCTATAACCTATCATATTTGAGAAAACCCAGAATCTTGGTCGTGGATAAAGTATAGTATTCAACGCGCATTTAACGAGCGTTATTCTCTCGGGCAGCTTGTGCCACTCGCTTCGCTCGTGGGCTCAATCGTTACCCTCGAGAATAACGACTCTCATTAAATGCTTGTTGTATAATATACTATTTTAAATTTTCATACCTGACCTGTAATGTGACAATTCTGTGAGCAAAGAGACGCGCCTTTCAACATACACAACAAAAACATTATTATCTTAATCGATTTTAAATAATTTGTATTACTTATTCCTGCCTCTAAATTGCAGGGAACCACTTTCCATCGGTAAGTATATTATTTGAACTTTTTTGGCTAAGTAGGTACAACGTAAGTAAGTAGTCAAAAATTGCTGAGTATAGTCAGTAGAATTTCGATAATTGCGATCATGTTTTACCAATAGTCCCTATATTATTATAGATTTCCACTAGAGAAAGCTAGAAGACGAATTTGGATTCAGTTTATGAACAAAGCAGATCGTTGCATGCAAGAAATGCATGGATATCTATCTGACTTAATAAACTTTTTTGTAATATGTAATGTAAATAAAATAATAAAATGAGTTCGTTTTATTCTCGCTACAAACATTTATATACAAACCCATAATATTACATGTTTATTTCTAAAGAAAATCAAGACACCTAATCCTAATACCTAAGCAAGCCCAAATTATTTATTTCAATATACAAAACATAATATAAAAAAAAAGAATTATCAAGCAAAAACGAAAAATATACAATCAAAATCGTTTATAATTTTTACAAGTACGCCAATGACCATTGGAAATGTTTATCCGCCATCTTGAAAGACCGTTCACAAATACTTTCTACAAGCACGCCAATGACTACCGGAAATGCAACCATCTTGAAGAACCTAGCTTATAAATTCAACCTAAAAATCAAATTTTGACAGAAAAGCACAATGTTCCCTCCTGTCTCTTTTAATTCAATGAGTAGCGTTTTCCTCGTTTTTCTTGTTGCCAGGATATTCGGTAGGTGTCCATATCTCTGATTCGAGTTTCTGTCTTAATTCGTACGAATTGCCAACATGCCTTAAAATTACGTTGTCGACAAGCCTTCAGCTACTGGTACTGCTTCCTGATTTGGTAGAGCTGACTAGAACCGAATTCCTATTAACTGTCATGCGATTCTTGTAGAGTAGCACACACTCTTTACTAAAAATGATCTGGTACGTAAAAGCTCTGCTTTGCAGTCTGTTCCATCTTAAAGTAGATCTCGTGTAGATCAACGAAATTTCATCATAACCTCTAACCTTTCACTGTTTGCCCGCACCTTCATGTATCAGGCCACTCTGGCTCATCGCGTATAGATCAACGAAATCTTAGTATAACCTGTAACCTTTCACAGTTGGCCCGTATCTTGAAATATTGTGCCACTCAACCATTCTATGATCACTTGATAGTCAACATTTCACTGCAGCCTCTTAAAGTATCTTTTCTGTGGTAACGTCACTGTCCTTGTTCTCAATGGCAGATTCCTTATTCAATCAGCGAGATGGTTCACATTAGGTTAAAAATAGTGTTAACTAGGCTGGATACTCAGAACCTGGGCACACAGTATAAACATATTTTTAGATTTTTTGAAAAAAAAAACTGTCAAAAAAGTGGTCAAGAACATTTGACCCAAAGCTATATGGACCTCATAACAATTATTTTCACTGCTCTCTTCAAAGAAGATAATCAAGTGGTTATGCGCTGCTGTTGTCTGTGAGTTTCAACTTTCTGCATTCTGTTTTTGGTCTTCTCGTTGTGGAAACCGAATTTTGCACTATTCCCAGTAAAATTACTGAGAATACTAATATAGCCTGAAAAGAACTCGGACGAAGCACCTAGTTGACGTTAGTAATGTTTTATTACATTACTCTCAACACAAGATCAATTAAATAGGTAACATTTTAGATTCATCATTTTTAAAGTATTTTATTTTAGGTATTAGTTCTGCTGAAACGTCAACTAGGTGCCTGTTCAGGGTACATTACTATTATCACTCATTAGGGCGAAATATCCATAAGTAGTAAAAAAAAATGTGATTATTCTCAACGTCGTATATTTTTCGTAGTGGAACACAATTGTGCAACACACTATTTGTTATTTAAACTTTAATAACTGTCTTATCAGTTAAGATGGTTCAGTATTGAAAATTAATACTTTTAATGAAACTCTATATAGAAATTATAATAAATTTTAACAGTTGTTTAAGCATCGCCCATGTATTTTAGCATTGAGAAAAATTAAAATATAATCGTAACATTCTTCATCTGAAGGTATAAAGTTTTCATGTCCTCCACCTGCTATACATTCCATCATCGTATTGAACAATAGGACGCTACCGTAATATCATGCTTAATTTTAAATTTTGTTTAACAGCTTTCCCGTGCAACCAGTTTGGAAAACAGGAACCTGGAAACACTGAGCAAATCTGTGAATTCGCTGCTTCCAAAAATGTCAAATTCGATCTGTTTGAGAAGGTATGATTTGGGTTACCGTCTACGTATACGGTATAGCTATGTCTTATTCATTAAGTATAAAAAAACACATTTTGTAACTTGACAAAATTTCAGGTAAATGTTAATGGAACCAATCCACATCCACTATGGAAATTCCTAAAACATAAGCAAGGTGGAACTCTGGGCGACTTCATAAAATGGAACTTTACCAAATTTGTTATCGATAAAGAAGGTAATGTCGTAGAGAGACATAGTCCCACAACGAGTCCAAAAGATATCAAATTGGAAAAATACTTATAAACTTCAAAAAATGATCGATAAAGTGGCAATTTACCAGACAGAGAAAGATCGTTCATCAAGCCAACAACTGAAGCTTCTCTTGTAAATATTTACGTTCATATGTTATTACTCCTTGAATTACTAAACTATTCGATATATTGCCAGGTTTAAACTAAAATAAAGATAACGCGTCGCGTTCTTCTAATTGTCTTACTTCCATACATTTTATTATTAAAAATAGACGAATGATCGGCAAAATACTCACAGATTATAATACTCGTTTTATATCAATAATAATTTTAATATAATAAGAGCGGCGCTTGGATACTAAATAATTACCACACAATAACGGTTTACTCTACAAGCACCACAACTTTTTCACTTCTTTTGGTTCAAATTAATTAAATTGTAGTTAACAATAGATAATTAATGAATAATTTACTGTCGGAGATCGTTTTACAGTTTTACATCATACTCAAAAATTACTACAAAATGTCTGTTTGGCAGTATTTGGTGAATCATTTAATAGTTACTTTAGCTTTAAACATTATCTATTCTTGCGTTGTGCGCTGAAAATGCTTCGCATTAGCCTGTCAGGGCCACTTTGTTTTTCTATGAAATGTGCTTTGGTTAGGTTAGTTCAGGTTAGCTTAGGTTAGTTCAGGTTTTTTAAGTATATTGGTAAACAGTGAAACCGCATCCAAAGAAACCAACACATGTCAGTCAGAGAACGGGACGTTCTGCAAGAACGTTGAACGTCTGTAGAAGTTGTCTTATCCATATTTCAAACGAAATGGACATTCATATCTGCGTATACCTCTATTCTAAAGTCCGTATTCTTGGATATAATACATTTTCTATTTGAGAGCAGTTATTTCAAATTTAATGATTCTTGGTATTAACAAAGGGAAGGGTCAGCGATAGGTAATCCACCTAGCCCAGTTCTGGCAAGTCTTGTGATGAACGAGGTCATTTCATATGATTAAATTAATCTACCATTTGAGGTATCTTTGCTTACCCTAGTGACCATTGTTGAACATTTGGTTACTTCCAATATAACTTCCATAGCCGATTGAAGTTCACACTTGAGGTGACACGCTAGTGAAGCGGAACGATGATGGGTCCATATCGACGAACTGGCACATAAAACCTTCAGCTTCAGGTAGGGTCATCAACTACTTATCCCATCAGTCACAAAAAATAGCAACAATAAAAAATTATGTTTTAGAAGCCACATACTGAGTAGTCCTGAATATCGTTAACCCTACTTTTTGGGGACGCTAAATTTAAACTTTCAGTTTAGTGTTTGTTTAGTTTAATTTACTCAAATCATTAATCGGTCTGCATAAATACTGTTTGGTTTAATCTAATTCAACTTTGCTTGGCTGAGTATTCCGGTGCGGCGTCTTTTGTGCTGTGTTTACTGCTGCAGATTCAGGATTGTTTCTATTTCTGACTGAGATTTGTTTAGTATACCTAGGTATGTAGGTTTGTTTTGCAATTAAACAGATGTTCAGGGGTTTTGCCTGTATCCAGGCCCTCCTCTAATGAGCTCTCGGAGTTCCATATTATTTTACCCATAACAAGACCTATACCTACTAGGCCACAACTACCAGAAGTTTCTTTCAGTAAGTACTTATACTTTATTTGCTTTAACTAATTTTTGTGTATTTAATTCCATATGGCTTTACTTATCCTATTAAATATTCCATATCCTTTGAAAACAAAATAAAGTTGTAGTACCTATTACTAGGTATGTAGGTCCATGACACTTAAATTCTCAGTGGGATCTTTACAACAACCCTAAAGCTTTTGATTTCTCTTTGTGCAAACTGAAAGTGGAATAGTTCTTTAAAACAGAATCTAGCCTTCAATGTAGCCCTTACTTAGTTATTATGTAGATACCTATCTTCCTTTTAAATTTTAATGACTTTATATAGTCCTTTGAACACATGAAATATCGCTCCCTGCAATAAAACAAAACTCGTTGCCGTCAATCGTGCCGGAATCAAGAAATGATTTCTGTAGCGATATAAATTGAAGTGAAGTGAATAATTTTTTGTACGCTTTCTTTGTCACAAATACTAAACATCTAAAACATCTTGCATAACGAGCCTTCGAATCAGTGCAATTGAAAATTTCGCTATTAATTTATTTTTGTCGACTTTCGTTCCCGCCAATAAACATGTCACATTTGGCATAACCTAAAAATTTGTAGACGTCAGATTCAAAACGTCACTCATCTTTCAACTACCACGTGGTGCGCAGTAAACATGCGCAGTAAAATCTCGTCGACCAACTGCGAGATTTTCATAGCCAACTGAGGAGCTTCATTTTCGATTTACTGTGAGGGATTGACGTTCGCCGTATATTTAAATAATAGGTATATGGTTTTTAGCCTTGAAGACTAAATTTAGTCGAAACTTCGGCATTCTTCAATAGAAGATGAGAGTGTTTTGTAACCAATCCATTCTTATTATTTGAATCAACACAAAGGATTACTAATCTATCTGATTTACAAGACTCGGTCCTTCTTTTTTTCTGAATCACTTGGATCAGGGCTCCAGAACTCCTGATGATCTTAACTGCTTTCAGTAAAACGAGACCACCTCATTTCGGTTAGCTTAAAGGTTGGTAATCTTGTTAGAGTCTCGCCGCAAAATAAAACAATAAAGTGGACCGATCAATTATTTACTATTTAGCGCAAAAAAAACCTCTTCAAAGTAGTTAGAGAATTTACCATGTAAAAGGAGCTCGTTCTCTTAATAGTCTTACACCGTACTTCTCCCACTCGCTAGCTTCGATCCACAATTCTTGAGCTGTTTCTAAGCATGACATGATACAGGCTCCTTTCCAAGCGACCATCGAAGGATCCATATCCCTTGGATTAGTAATAATGTCTAATTGCTCTGCTCTATACAGATAAGGAATTTGCAGAGAGATTCTGTTTTGAAGCCACATGCCTGAAATCAGAATCATAAAACATGGAGATGCGTTTTGTTAACCCAAAACAAGGGTTTTTCTTTATTACATCAAGATAATATATATACATTCATTCCAAGTGTTTAATGTCCCAATATAAAAAAACTACTAAGGATTGAGGATTTGCAGTCTGTTTCAGATCGCCGATCTTTTGACAATATTATTAGCCTTTTAAAAATGCTACAAATAAGCAATAAACCCTTTCATTAGAATCACAGATGCCAATTAGGCGGATTAATTAAAAATATGACAATATACTTCAGACTTCATACACTAGACCCACTTTCAACGCAGGTTTTTCATATTATCTAAACTAGTATTGATTTGGGTAATATAATATAATAAATAATTAGGTTTGTTAGCATTTGATGGGTCATTAGAATCATTTTTATGTAACATGTCGTACGCCCATCTCTAATAGTTTTTTGAGATAATTGAGACGAAAAATTATAATTTTTTATTCTTCGAAAATTTGTAGTTCTAAGTGGCTTGAAATAGTGCACTTTCCTGACTTAGTTTATAACAGAAAAATAAGAAAAAAAAATGATGAAAAACATTTAACCATTTCCAACGTAGTTGTATGTATTATGTAGTTTTTTAATGATTAAATGAAAAGAAAATAGATGGAATCGCGTAGAGTTAGATAAAGAATGCAAAATAAACTGCTAACGGAAAAAATCGATAAAGCAAAATTTTTTTGTCATTTTTGGGGGTCTGTATCTCGGAAATGCGTTAGCCGAATATTAAAATCTAAAGAGATCTTGAAAGGTCGTTTCTTCTAGAACCACGGCGGGAGATTGATATTAAATAAGTTATTCTCTAAAGGATATACAGGGTGAAGAAAAAGCACTGCAAAATGGTTTCATTTCAACCACTAGCTGAACTGCCGAACATGTCCCGAGATACCCACTAACGCCATTAAATGTCATAGCAATGAATGTTCTGAAATTACGCTACCTACCAAATGCAATGGGTTGAAATGCAACGATTTTGCAGTGCTTTTTTCTTCACCCTGTATATCCTTTAGAGAATAACTTATTTAAGATCAATCTCCCGCCGTGATTCTAGAAGAAACGACCTTTCAAAATCTCTTTAGGTTTTAAATTTCCGATAATAAGACATTTCCGAGATGTATCTCGGAAATGTCGGGTCTGTAGACTCCCAAAAATGACAAAAAATGTTGCTGTATCGATCTTTTCCGTTAGCAGTTTAGATAAGGGCTTCTCTTAATCATATAAAAATACATACCGATTCCTGAAAATTTCATTCCTCCTCCGACAACTAGTACACATCCATACATCTTCCTTTTCAGATCTTCATTTGGACATCTAAATTAAAAGTAAATATAAGTAAACATTGGACATTTTAGCCCACCACAGCATAAAGTTCTCGTGGTATTACCTCCGAATATTTCCCTGCTACGCTGAACTGTTTATATGAGAAACGATGTTTTCGAAAACTTACAGCGAAAACAACATTAGACGAAAATTACACTAATTATTTTACTCATCCGTATTATTGCTATGGAGCAAAACAGGTATTAATAAGCGGTAATTCGATAATTTTCTAAAAAATTACAGCGGTAATTTTACGTTGTCATGGAATCAACCATAAAACCTTAATCAATGTGGTTGTCTAACTGACTTATTTAAGGTGACGTCCGAATATTCTAACACTATTTATTTATTTCTTAATAGTATTTTTGATTCGAGAAATAATCTCCCTAAATACCGCTCGAGCTCTAAAATGAACCAGATAATTTTAAAGCTCTCGTGGTATTACCCCCGAATATTTCCCTTCTATGGCAAACTGTCCATATGATGAGGGATGCTTTCGAAAACTTACATGGGAAACAACGTTAAACCAAAATAACAGCGAAAACTGCATTGTAGTTACGTCACAAGCTATGTTCTACACGTAGTTTCGGGCACGTAACTCTCAATTTGGACGTTTATATTTATTTCACTTTGCGGTCTCTTTGGTTCGTTTACAATCATTATCTATACTTATCGCTTTTAATTATTGTGTTTTTTTCATTCGAAAAATATTCGGGGGTAATACCACGAGAGCCTTAAAATTACCGATAATTTCTCACGATTGCATGTGCTCCATAAATTTGCAAGGCAAATATGCTAGAGTGCAATTTGCAAGGAAAACAGCCTTACAAATTTCAATCGTCCTAAAGGACTCGTGAAATTATAGAAAACACACAATCGCGAAAAATTATCGGTAATTTTAAAGCTCTCGTGGTATTACCCCCGATAATTTTAAAGATTTCGTGGTATTACCCCGGATAATACCACGTCGTCTAGACAACGTGAAAGTACTGCTGTAATTTTTTGATAAACACACTCCCCCTTATGGGAAAATTTATGCATGAGTGAAATAATCGGGGGTAATACCACGAGAGCTTTAAATATGCCAGAGTGAAAAAATTATCTGGTTCATTTTAAAGCTCGAATGGTATTTAGTGAGATTATTTCTCGAATCAAATTAATATATTACGGTTTAGGTTAGTATAAGCGATAACACCACGTCGTCTAGACAAAGTGAAATTACCGGTAGTAATTGGATAAATGCATAAAAATTACCGATAATTTTGAATGAAAACTTGTTATCTCATAACTGCATGAGTTTATTATCTTATTTTTCTTGGCGAAAGAGCCCGACACCGAAGGTAAGTAAGAGTAAAACTCTAGTTCAGCTTTACTTGGCTTTTGATTAAGTTGGTTAAGGTTAGTTCGCTTAAAGGCTTAAACTTAAGCTTTAAGGTTAGTAGCGCCTTTGGACCTGTTGGTTAGGTTAGTTTAGTTTTACTTTGCCTTTGGTTAGTTCAGTTCTATTTTGTTTTTAGTTAGATTAGTTTAGTTATATGTTTCCTTTAGTTTGGTCAGTCCAGTTGTACTTGTCTTTCCTTCTTGTTGCAGCGGCCGCTACAGAGACTGTTGCTTGCTACACATTAAGTGTGAGCTCTGTTGGTGAGGTTAGTTCAGTTTCCTTTTTAGGTTAGTTTTGATTACCTATATCAGGTTAGTTTAGGTTAGTTCTGTTTTGGTTTAGGTTAATTTTTGATTAGCTCTACTTAGTTCAGATTAGTTCTGGTTAATTCGTGTTAGTTCTGATTAGTTCAAGTTAGTTTTCGTTGGTTCAGGTTAGTTCAGTTTTGTTTAGGTTAGTTCAGGTACATTATTGCCTTTTTATCTTATTAACAAATCCAATCTGAATGTCGTCATAACTGAAGTAAACTTGTAGCTTGTAGCGCTGCAGGTTCGCCTATTTGATCGAAAAGGGCAGTTTAGATTTGTGGAGTTGTTTCTTTATTTTTCTTTTATTTTACGTAACATTTGGCAACGCTGCTTATTCGTTTGTTCGAGAAAACGTTTTTGCATTTCGTAATTATCGCGATTTCGAAAATAGCGTGATTTGCCATTTTTATTTTAAACCTTTTTTTAGCTTTCCAAAAAAATTTTTTAGGTACCCGTACTTAGTATGAAAGAGATAAGTTTGCTCTATATGCATGTTATCATATATGTATATAAAGTATATGTTATCATATATATGTTTTTTTTAGAAGAAAAACGGTTATTTAAAGCGTATATAATTAGGTATTATAATTCACGGCATCCTCTATTATAATATATTAACTTTTTCTTCTAGAACAAATATGGTTCATCCGCAAATTTTTTTCCATAAAACTACTTAATTTGATGTCCTCTTTCTTGTGGATTTCAAAAAAACATCGAAAATCCGGAATACCTAATATTGAATAGACCCCTTTTCTTGTTTCTTTTGATGTCTGTAGCTGTTTTCCCTTCGCATTTTTTACACCTCACGCCGCTTTAAAGTCAATGTCGGTAAAGGGATTGAACTGTACATTGTATTCAGTGTAATACTCTTCCATCAAAGCTTTTGCTGTTACATTCCAGATAGTCTGGACTGTACATAATAAAGTGGAGAGGAATGTAAAGTCCTCTCCACTTTATTATCTCATATTGAAGGCCCAGTCTGTTAAAATATTTTATAAAAAACAGGTACTGTGGTTGCTGAGTTGAGAACGTAACTTTTCTCGTCACACAAAATACATAAACTGCCGCCAGACAAACTCTTGATTTTTCACGGTGTTTGTCTGTTTTGCGGCGGATATTGATTACTCAATTGAGCATAAAGAAGAGTTTGACAATGTTTTGTAAAATGTCACAACAACAAAAAGTCACAAAATTAGTGTACCAGCAAAAGTACTCGACAACAATGCAGTAGTCATGGATATTGTGTAGTGGAATTATCGAAATGCAATATTCACTTTAGGGCGACTTTTACAACTATCAGTAAAACTTTAGTTTGAAGTTAAAACAACAGATATGACGTAGATTGCATTGTTTATCTGTCAGTTAACAATAGAATCTAAAAAAGACTGAAGTTTTACTGATAGTTGTAAAAGCCGCCCTTAGAATGCAATTACAGCTGTAATTTTGGTGAAAACGCACTGCATTTATGGCGGATTTAACGTATGAGGGAAATATCCGGTAGTAATTGCATAAGTGCATAAAAATTACCGATAATTTTTAATGAAAACTTGTTATCTCATAACTGCATGTGTTTATTTTCTTACTTTTTTTTGGCGAAAGAACCCGACATTCGTCCCAAAGGACTCGTGAAATTATGGAAAACAATCGTGAAAAATTATCGGTAATTTTAAAGCTCTCGTAGTATTACCCCCGACAATTATTATTAAAAGTAATAGAGTGGACCTTTTCAAGGCAGAGGCCAAGGCGTGAGATATCCTGAACCATAAAGAATTATATCACAACGTACACAATCTCTACAGTTATGAGTAATTTCGTACCTGTCAATACTTTGCAAGACTGCTTGATCTAACCCTAAAATCTGTCCTGGATTAATAATAAACTCTTTAACCGATTGTGTGATAACCGGATCCATTGCGTCCACCACAATATCTTCATCGTTGCCAACCTGTGGGTTCTCAAGGTATGGTTCAATCAATTCACTGGCCGATGACTCTTCTTTAATCCCTGAGAAAAAACAAAATATACAAAATTTTGGGGGCTATTGTGCAAGAAAAATTTTAGGCCACTACTAGCTCTAATATACACTATTAATGTGTCTGTGACATAGGTTTTCTCGACTTATTTATGAAACAACTATTGAACATAACTCGCCTTGTTTTTAAAATAACTGGTAACTTTATAGCCGATTATTTATCTAACGAGTTCAAAAAGTCAGCTGTCACGATGATATATAATCCATTCAGTTATTTTTGGCATCAACCCAAGCCATGGAATTTCTCCGGTTTAACATCGATTGCGATTGTTTATTTACTTGTTACCAAAACAAACTTGTCAAGATGTGTCATTAAAATTTCACGGTTGCCGATTTTTTTTACACATAACATGGGCATTTTGTATTTTGTTATTAAAAAAACAGTGTTATCCTAACAAAAAGATACCAAAAGTAATTAACACTAATCAGTAACCATAAAAGTGACTCCAATTCAGAAGAAACCTCTCCCCAGAATTGCTGACCTTGCCTAAGTTAACTCTGCTCTGCTCTATACCTAGATTCTTCAGTTATTGGATGTTTGAGGACTGGAAATAATACTTATGATTCCAATGAATCCATGCTAATAATGTTTGATATCAGACACGACACCCGAAAACAATGCAATTCTAAAACTATTAATACGTAAGTAGATAGGTACCCAAGCTTACAGCCTATTGTCCCATTTTCGTGCTTTCAATAGCCTCTGACAGACACATCATTGGTCCTGTCCTTCCGTAACTTTATCCCACCTTTCTTTTCGTCCAAAAGCAAACTTCTTATACATATCATCACTTGCATTTTTGTTGGGCGTATATATTGCTGATATGACTTTCACACTATACACTTATTAGCCTCCACTATTATGGTTGTGAAAGATTGATTTTTAAAATACATTAATAAAATATAATATTCTTGCTAGCGTTGAGCCCCGGCCCATTATTTTTTACTAGATTCTTGGTTAGTAATCATTATGATTAAAAGTTTGACCTAATGAAGTCATCTGGCAACTTTGTGAGCAAAACAGTAAACAATAACTTAACCTCAAACTTATTATTAATCAGTGTCACTGTCAGTCATTTTATACCTGGTGAAATATGTCAGATTTCCAACGCCTACTTGATGACAGAAATAACTGAATGGATTATAGACTCCGTGGTATCGGCATACTCTCGGTTTGGTTTATGGGTTAGGACGGATGCGAAGCTTCGATATGAATTGAAAACACGTTTTGTTTAGTAATAAAATTTTCTATTGCAGCTTTATCGAGTCTATTAGTGAAAGTCCGCCACTGTAAACTACTTATAACGTTGGCTTCTTAGATCTTTTAGCTAGTGAGTTACGCGCTTGTGACGCTTTTTTTAATTATTTTTAACTAAAATTTATTGGGACTAATCAGCCCTTGTTTATTTCTTGAAATTCATGGGACAACTGGATTACAGTAGCTAAGAAAAATGTAAGTAAAAGAGTTTACTAAACTACTCGATTAAAAGAAGACTTTGGAGGTGAAAAATAAGTACTTGTGCAGGAACACTGTACATAGAAGACGGATAGATTCAATATGGCGTTACCTCTATGGCATATTATTAAATCCAATATCTTTTTAGTCTATTATATATCCACAATAGAATAAACACAAAAGTTTTAGGAAAAATAATAAACAGTTTATTTTGTTGAACGCAGGTGAAATGTCCTTTATCACCACAATAAGTCACTGTCTAAGCGTTTCAGTCTTACAACCGTATCAAAATGGAAAGTCAACTGCCGTGTGAACGGTAACAAATAAATAGGTAGAGGGGACAAGGAGCATACTTCGTGCAAATTTTCTGAAAAATTCTTTATTGGCGGAGCGTTTTCGGCACAAAGGCCATCATCAGCGCCCAAAAATGTGTCAAATGGGTGGAAGTAAAGGGTGAGGAGTCATCGCGCAACGTCACCCCAAGAGCAGCCAACAACAGGCAGTCAATTTAAAACTTATGCTAATAAAAGAACATGTAATTGACCATAACAGACCACACCTAACAGGTACGACAATTTAAAACGTATTAAAATACTGTTAGGTTCCAGGAGGATTTGTAAGTGGTATTTGGGTTTTTTTTAAATGTTTGGAAGTGGCCT